>JAOPSE010000022.1:47246550-47840529 GCA_029449295.1 Zea luxurians
CGACCTCTCTGCTAACCATGAGCTGGAAGGATGGGTTGCTCGACCCATCACTCGCGACGCTGCTCGCGGGTGTCACTTCCACGACGCGCTCGACACCCTGCTACGTCGGGCACTTGACCGGCGTACTTGGTCCATCGAGTATCGCTATGTGGTCTACCAGCATAGTCGCGGGGTCTACCCGGACCGCTGGGAGGCGACCTGCTTGGTGCGCCGTCCGGAGAACAGTCTCCAGGGCGCGGAGGCTTGCTCAGAGCACTATTCTATCTCTGAGCGGGACTCAGCTGAGGCAGCCATGCAGGATGCTGCACGGCGTGCGCTTTCGCACTACTGCTCGGTTCTCGGTGGGGTAGCTGACGGCCTCGACCTGAAGTATTACCCCCGCCGTCCATCTGGCAGCACAGGAGGCGTGATTGTTTCACCTGCTGGTGAGGACAATCCTAGGTTGAGCAGCACAGTCAACCTAGCCGCCGTGCTAAACACGGAGCTGGACCATGCATTAGACGAGCTGAGTAGGGCTCGTGCTGAGATCGCCCTGCTGCGGGCTGAGCGCGCGGAGCGTCGTCACTTGGATGATGGTTCCCCCGCTCCCGTCGGGACTCAGCACCCGTACCGCTCACCTCGGCGTGGACTCCAGTCTTATGGCAATCCCGACTGCAAGACCAAGATAAATCTAGAACCATAGATCGTTAGAGTTGGATCTTGTAATTAATACGAAATATATATACATAGAAGCTTCAGTCTTAGCGTTAGTCTCGGTCTTAGTTAGTCTTAGTTAGACAGGGTAGTTTGCTATATCCTGTGCATTTATGTTTGTCATGATGAACTATGTTTGGTTTGGATCTTTGTAATGATTGTCACCAGAGTGTGGGTATCCCCTGCATTTTGGTTTACCTATTATGTTAATGGAGTTAGTTATATAGTTGGGAAAACCTTTATTCTACTTTCCTCTCTATCTGAGAAGCTGTGTGGTCTGTGTTGGAGATCAGTGAAGATGCTCATCTGTTCAGTGCTGTTGGAGAATTCTATACTCTTTTCTTATGCTGCAAGATTTGCCAGATCAGTTCTGATGTGTGGTTGCGTTCTGCAGATGTCAGAGAACAGGCGCAGAGGAGGAAGGCGTGCTCAGCAGGAGCAAGCCGCCCCGCAGGATGAGGTGCCCCAGCAGCAGCACCTGCCGCCCCCGCCCCCGATGTCGATCGAGCAGATGTTTCTGATGCAGACTCAAGCAGTTCAGGCCATCGGTCAGACTCTGGCCGCCATTCAGCAGCAGTAGCAGCAACAGCAGCAAGCACCACCCCAGCCTCAGATGCCTCAGATGCCTAGAGACAAGCGTGCTGAATTCATGAGAGGTCATCGCCCAACGTTCGCTCACTCTTCTGACCCCATGGATGCGGAAGATTGGCTGCGCACTGTGGAGCGGGAGTTGCATACCACTCAGTGTGATGACAGGGAGAAAGTCTTGTATGGTCCCCGTCTGTTGAGAGGAGCAGCCCAATCATGGTGGGAGTCTTACCTCGCCACCCATGCCAACCCCGATGCCATCACCTGGGAAGAGTTCAGAGGTAGCTTTCGTCAGTACCATGTGCCTGCAGGTCTGATGACAGTGAAGAAGGAGGAGTTCCTGGCCCTTAAGCAAGGGTCATCATCTGTCAGTGAGTATCGAGACAGGTTTCTGCAGTTGTCTCGCTATGCTCCTGAGGATGTCAACACTAACGCCAAGCGACAATACCGTTTCTTGAGAGGCTTGGTTGACCCTCTGCAGTATCAGCTGATGAACCATACATTCCCGACATTCCAGCACCTGATTGACAGAGCAATCATGACAGAAAGGAAGCGTAAGGAGATGGAAGATCGTAAGCGCAAGATCAGTGGACCCCAGCCTGGAAGCAGCAGCCGTCCTCGTTTTTCAGGCAATCAACCTCAGCAGTTCAGGCAGAACCAGCGTCCACCTCAGCAGCATCAGCAGCGTCAGCAGTATCAGCAGTTTCAAAGGCAGTATCCTCAGCATCAGTACCAGAACCGTCAGAGCAATCAGTCAGGAGGAGGTCAGCTTCAGAGGCAGAATCAGCAGACACCTCGTCTTCCTGCCCCAGCAAGCCAGCAGAGCAATCAGGCAGCACCAGCTCAGGTTGGAAATAGAGCATGTTTCCACTGTGGAGAGCAAGGCCACTGGGTGATGCAATGTCCGAAGAAGGCAACCCAGCAGCAGTCAGGCCCCAATGCCCCAGCAAAGCAGAATGTGTCCCAGCCTGGAGCAGGCAACCGCCCTCAGCAGCGCTATAATCATGGAAGATTGAACCACTTGGAGGCTGAAGCAGTTCAAGAGACCCCCGGCATGACAGTAGGTATGTTCCCAGTCGACTCCCATATTGCAGAAGTGTTATTTGATACTGGAGCAACGCATTCTTTTATTACTGCATCATGGGTAGAAGCACATAATCTTCCAATTACTACCATGTCAACCCCCATTCAAATTGACTCAGCTGGTGGTAGAATTCGAGCCGATAGCATTTGTTTGAATATAAGTGTGGAAATAAGGGGGATAGCGTTTCCCGCTAACCTTATAGTAATGGGTACTCAGGGAATAGATGTCATCCTAGGGATGAATTGGCTAGATAAGTATCAGGCAGTTATCAGTTGTGATAAAAGGACAATCAAGTTGGTGTCCCCACTAGGAGAGGAAGTGGTGACCGAGTTAGTCCCGCCTGAGCCGAAGAAAGGAAGTTGTTATCAGATGGCTGTCGATAGCAGTGAAGCAGACCCAATTGAGAGTATCAAGGTTGTGTCTGAGTTCCCAGATGTGTTTCCAAAGGACTTACCGGGTATGCCGCCAGAGCGGAAAGTTGAGTTTGCCATAGAGCTTCTTCCTGGAACCGCCCCTATCTTTAAGAGAGCTTACAGAATATCTGGACCAGAGTTGGTTGAGCTTAAGAAGCAGATTGATGAGCTGTTAGAGAAAGGTTACATTCGGCCAAGCACCTCGCCTTGGGCCGCCCCTGTCTTGTTTGTGGAGAAGAAAGATGGCACCAAGAGGATGTGTATCGATTATCGAGCTTTGAATGAAGTCACAATCAAGAACAAGTATCCCTTGCCCAGAATAGAAGATCTGTTCGACCAGTTGAGAGGAGCCAGTGTGTTCTCCAAGATTGATCTGAGGTCAGGTTATCATCAGCTCAGGATCCGGCCTTCGGACATACCGAAGACGGCATTCATTACCAAGTATGGTTTGTATGAGTTCACAGTGATGTCTTTTGGTTTGACCAATGCACCAGCGTTCTTTATGAACTTGATGAACAGTGTATTTATGGATTATCTCGATAAGTTTGTGGTGGTATTCATTGATGACATTCTGATTTATTCTCAAAGTGAAGAGGAGCATGCAGATCATTTGAGGATGGTATTGCAGAGATTGCGAGAGCACCAGTTGTATGCAAAGTTGAGCAAGTGTGAGTTCTGGATCAGTGAAGTCCTGTTCTTGGGTCACATAATCAACAAAGAAGGATTGGCTGTGGATCCGAAGAAAGTGGCAGACATTCTGAACTGGAAAGCGCCAACGGATGCTCGAGGAATCAAGAGCTTCATTGGAATGGCCGGATATTATCGGCGATTCATTGAAGGGTTTTCGAAGATTGCGAAACCAATGACAGCGTTGCTAGGCAACAAGGTTGAGTTCAAGTGGACCCAGAAATGTCAAGAGGCCTTCGAAGCGCTGAAAGAGAAGTTGACGACAGCGCCTGTCCTAGTCTTGCCTGATGTGCACAAGCCCTTCTCTGTGTACTGTGATGCTTGTTACACAGGTTTGGGATGCGTGTTGATGCAAGAGGGAAGAGTTGTGGCTTACTCGTCCCGACAGCTGAAAGTTCATGAGAAGAATTACCCAATCCATGATCTAGAGCTGGCAGCAGTGGTTCACGCACTGAAGACATGGAGGCACTATCTGTATGGACAGAAATGCGATGTTTACACAGATCACAAGAGTCTGAAGTACATATTCACTCAGTCAGAATTGAACATGAGGCAGCGAAGATGGTTAGAGTTGATCAAAGACTATGAGTTGGAGATTCATTACCATCCAGGCAAAGCAAACGTAGTGGCAGATGCTTTGAGCAGAAAGAGTCAAGTCAATCTGATGGTCGCTCGTCCGATGCCTTATGAGTTGGCCAAGGAGTTTGACAGGTTGAGTCTCGGATTTCTGAACAATTCGCGAGGAGTCACAGTTGAATTGGAACCTACCCTAGAGCGCGAAATCAAAGAAGCGCAGAAGAATGATGAGAAGATCAGTGAGATCCGGCGACTGATTCTAGATGGCAGAGGCAAAGATTTTCGAGAAGATGCAGAAGGCGTGATATGGTTCAAAGACCGCTTGTGTGTTCCCAATGTCCAGTCTATTCGGGAGTTGATTCTCAAGGAAGCTCATGAGACAGCTTATTCGATTCATCCTGGCAGTGAGAAGATGTATCAGGATCTGAAGAAGAAATTCTGGTGGTACGGAATGAAGAGGGAAATCGCAGAGCATGTGGCTATGTGCGATAGTTGTCGAAGAATTAAGGCAGAGCACCAGAGACCAGCTGGATTGTTGCAACCGTTGCAGATCCCTTAGTGGAAATGGGATGAAATCGGTATGGATTTCATAGTCGGATTGCCTCGCACTCGAGCCGGCTACGATTCCATTTGGGTAGTAGTGGACCGTTTGACCAAGTCAGCCCACTTCATACCTGTCAAGACCACCTACAGCAGTGCAGTATTGGCAGAGCTGTATATGTCTCGGGTCGTTTGTCTTCATGGTGTGCCAAAGAAGATAGTGTCAGACAGAGGAACGCAGTTCACCTCTCATTTCTGGCAGCAGTTGCATGAAGCCTTGGGCACACATCTGAATTTCAGTTCAGCTTATCATCCGCAGACAGATGGCCAGACCGAAAGAACCAATCAAATTCTTGAAGACATGTTGAGAGTCTGTGCGCTGCAAGATCAGTCCGGATGGGACAAGCGATTGCCTTATGCAGAGTTTTCCTATAACAACAGTTACCAGGCCAGTTTGAAGATGTCACCATTTCAAGCGCTTTATGGAAGGAGTTGTAGAACTCCGTTGCAATGGGATCAGCCTGGAGAGAAGCAAGTGTTTGGGCCAGATATTTTGCTTGAAGCCGAGGAGAACATGAAGATGGTCCGAGAGAATCTGAAGATAGCGCAATCGAGGCAGCGAAGCTATGCAGACACAAGAAGAAGAGAGCTGAGTTTTGAAGTCGGAGACTTTGTCTATCTGAAAGTGTCACCGATCAGAGGAGTCAGAAGGTTCGGAATCAAAGGCAAGCTAGCACCCCGCTACATTGGTCCGTACCAGATCCTCTCAAAGCGTGGAGAAGTGGCTTATCAGCTCAGCCTGCCAGAGAATTTGTCTGCTGTGCATGATGTCTTTCATGTGTCTCAGTTGAAGAAGTGCTTGCGTGTGCCAGAAGAGCAGTTGCCAGTGGAAGGTCTTGAAGTCCAGGAGGACTTGACCTATGTTGAGAAGCCAGCTCAGATTCTTGAGATTGCAGACAGAGTCACCCGAAGGAAGACCATCAGAATGTGCAAAGTCAGATGGAGTCACCACTCTGAAGAAGAAGCAACCTGGGAGCGTGAAGATGATCTAATGGCCAAATACCCAGAGCTCTTTGCTAGCCAGCCCTGAATCTCGAGGGCGAGATTCTTTTAAGGGGGATAGGTTTGTAACGCCCCGAATTTTGCAGTTGAATTTTTTTCTTTTCTTTACTCGCCAAATTCGGGCGTTACCTTTTCTTTTTCTTTTTCCCCTCGCTAGACCTTGACCTTTTCCAAAGCTAGCGGGATTCGGTTTGGAATTCCCGTGTAAAGGAAAACCATAAAACTGTTTTATGTTGTTTGATGCACCATGCCGAACCATGCATTTTTTTGATTTGCCTTGAAAGTGCAAATGCATTCATGTAGAAAGATCGGATTTCGAAAATAAGGAGAACCTTTTCTTTCCTTTTCTTTTTTTTTCTCTCTCTCTTTCTCTCTCTTTTTTTCTCTCTCTCCCGCGCCGTGGGCCGACCCTGGCCGGCCCAGCCGCCCCCTGCGCCCCCTTTGGGCCCAAAAAGGCCCAGCCCCCCCCCCTCCCCTTTTCTCCCCAATTCTCTCTCCCTCCCTCTCATTTTCTCTCATTTTCTCTCCCCCACCCTAAGCCGCCGCCGCCCCTACCCCTGCCCTAGCGCCGCCGCCCCCTGGCTCGGCCGCCGCCCTCGCCGTCGGCCGCCCATCGCCGGTGAGGCCCCCCCCCTCTCTCCTCCCTCCTCCCTCCTTCCCCCTCCCCTCCTCTTTCCCCTGTCCGGCCATGGCCCGGCCGCCCTTGGCCGCGCCCTGGCGCCCCCGGCCGCCCAGCCGGCCCCCGGCCGCCCAGCCGGCCCCGGCCAGCCCCCAGCCCCGCCTGGCCGCGCCCTGGCGCCCCCGGCCAGCCCCCAGCCCGCCCCCAGCCGGCCCCTGGCCAGCCCCGGCCGCCCGCCTGGCCCCCTGGCCGCGTCCCCCTGCGCGCCACCGGTTCAACCGCCCCGGCCGCCCAGCTCAGCCGCCCGCGCCCGCGCCCAGCTCGGCCACCCTGCCTAGGGCCGGTTCAACCGCCCTAGGGCCGGTTCAACCGCCCCCCCCTCTGTTTTTTTATTTATTTTTTTTTATTTTATTTTATTTACTTTCTGTTATCATAGCTATTTTATTTTAGGTAAGCTAATCATTGTTCATGCTATTGAAATAGGAAGTTTAATTTAGAATTCCGTTACGCTAATTGATTCATGTGATTAACTGTTTATCTCGTTCAATGTTGATCAACTTAAAATGACTAAGTTTCCATTAGTGTATATAACAGAATCCTTTTGTTAGGAACCAATTGTATCTGATCATTAGTGCATAAGCTTTAACCCCCCCCCTGCGAGACCCTTTCCCGTTTCTTTCTAACCATAACAAATGCGATATGGAATGTCATACTTGATGCATACTCGCTTTACTTGTTCCCTTGTATGGTGTACTGTTCTTTTGTATTAAATATGTGGATGTATGTATGTTTGCGCTCGCATAGAGAACGATCCGGTCGAAGAGCCCGAGGAATTCGCAGGAGAAGCCCCTGAGCAGCAGTCGGTTGGTGGAGGCAAGTGTCCTTTGACCTATCTTTGTCCTATTCATTCTTTAATTCACCTCTCGCATTACACATTTATACCTAAGGATTGACTAGCTTTTGTTATCCATGTCCTTGTTTACCTATTTGGGTCGGATTATTACTGCTTAGTCTGATGCTATTGCCCAACTCTAATCAATGAACATGATGTGATTATCTATGATACGCTGTTTTCCCCTTCTTATTTATGATTATATTTGTGACCTTCAAGGGGACTCGAGCGGTTTCTCGAGTGCCTCTCCGTAAGGACCTGTTCAATGGATGACCGCCCAGGAAAACAGTGCAACCATGAGGGTGGAATGGGACGCCCTTAGCTGAATAATTGGAGGAACCGGGGTGTAGTTCGCTTAGCCGTTGTGCCGTCAATGGGGCTCGGTGTATGCGGCTCGCTCTGCCAAGGTTGATTTGTCCCTTGGGGAGGAGTGCGGTACATTTAGGAAACCTAACGGGCGGCTACAGCCTCGGGGAATCTTTGTAAAGGCTACGTAGTGATGCCCTGCTGGACCACCTAGGTAGTGGTCAATGGGGAGTCGCTCTCTCCGGGCAGAAAGGGAATCACGGCTTGTGGGTAAAGTGCACAACCTCTGCAGAGTGTTATGAAACTGATATATCAGCCGTGCTCGCGGTTATGAGCGGCCAAGGGAGCTCCAGAGATTAGTGATACTTGATCAGAGATACTTTGGTACAGGTGGCAATGAGATTGATGATTCTGATTATGATTATGGTGCTGGTAAGCGGTATTCTTTCCGTTTGGAAAGGATACATTGGGCTAATAACTTGGGTTAATGTTAAAACCTGGCTCTCTACTAGTAAGTAATAACTTGACCAACTAAAAGCAACTGCTTGACTTATCCCCACATAAAGCTAGTCCACTACAGCCAAACAGGATACTTGCTGAGTATGTTGATGTGTACTCACTCTTGCTCTACACACCAAACCCCCCCCCCCCCCAGGTTGTCAGCATTGCAACCACTGCTCAGGAGAAGATGAAGCTGTGGAAGGAGACTTCCAGGAGTTCCAAGACTACGACGAGTTCTAGGTGTGGGTTAGCGGCAACCCCCAGTCGGCTGCCTGTGAAGGCCGCGGTTATCTACGTTTCGTTTTCGCACTTTGATTTATTGTAAGAACTATATGGACGTCTCAGACGTATGATGTAATCGACTATTATTTCCCTTTTAATACTATTTTGAGCACTGTGTGATGATGTCCATGTTATGTAACTGCTGTGTACGTGAATACCTGATCCTGGCACGTACATGGTTCGCATTCGGTTTGCCTTCTAAAACCGGGTGTGACACAACCTCTTCGACAAGATGCTCAAGGAGACGTGCCCTTACCATCAGGGGCCCGTCAAGCACACTCTCGAGGAGTGCGTCATGCTTCGGCGCCACTTCTACAAGGCCGGGCCACCCGCAGAGGGTGGCAGGGCCCGCGACGACGACAAAAAGGAAGATCACCAAGCAGGAGAGTTCCCCGAGGTCCGCGACTGCTTCATGATCTGCGGAGGGCATGCGGCGAATGCCTCGGCTCGGCATCGCAAGCGAGAGCGTCGGGAGGTCTGCTCGGTGAAGGTGGCGGCACCAGTCTACCTAGACTGGTCCGACAAGCCCATCACCTTCGACCAAGATGACCATCCCGACCACGTGCCGAGCCCGGGGAAGTACCCGCTCGTCGTCGATCCCATCATCGGCGACGTCAGGCTCACCAAGGTCCTGATGGATGGGGGCAGCTGCCTCAATATCATCTACGCCGAGACCCTCAGGCTCCTGCGCGTCGATCTGTCCTCCGTCCGAGCAGGCGCTGCGCCCTTCCACGGGATCATTCCCGGGAAGCGCGTCCAGCCCCTCGGACGACTCGACCTTCCTGTCTGCTTCGGAACACCCTCCAACTTCCGAAGGGAGACTTTGACGTTCGAGGTGGTCGGGTTCCAAGGAACCTACCACGCAGTATTGGGAAGGCCATGCTACGTGAAGTTCATGGCCATCCCCAACTACACCTACCTGAAGCTCAAGATGCCGGGCCACAACGGGGTCATCACCGTCGGCCCCACGTACAAACACGCGTTCGAATGCGATGTGGAGTGCGTGGAGTACGCCGAGGCCCTCGTCGAGTCCGAGGCCCTCATCGCCGACCTGGAAAACCTCTCCCGAGAGGTGCCGGACGTGAAGCGACACGTCGGCAACTTCGAGCCAGCGGAGACGGTTAAGGCCGTCCCTCTCGACCCCAGTGGCGACACCTCCAAGCAGATCCGGATCGGTTCCGGGCTCGACCCCAAATAGGAAGCAGTGCTCGTCGACTTTCTCCGCGCAAACGCCGACGTCTTTGCGTGGAGTCCCTCGGACATGCCCGGCATACCGAGGGATGTCGCCGAGCACTCGATGGATATTCGGGCCGGAGCCCGACCGGTCAGACAGCCTCTGCGCCGATTCGACGAGGAAAGGCGCAGGGTAATAGGCGAGGAGATCCACAAGCTGATGGCAGCAGGGTTCATCAAAGAGGTATTCCATCCCAAATGGCTTGCCAACCCTGTGCTTGTGAGGAAGAAAGGGGGGAAATGGCGGATGTGTGTAGACTACACTGGTCTCAACAAAGCATGTCCAAAGGTTCCCTACCCTCTACCTCGCATCGATCAAATCATGGATTCCACTGCTGGGTGCGAAACCCTGTCTTTCCTCGATGCCTACTCAGGGTATCATCAAATCAGGATGAAAGAGTCCGACCAGCTCGCGACTTCTTTCATCACGCCCTTCGGCATGTACTGTTATGTCACCATGCCGTTCGGTTTGAGGAACGCGGGTGCAACGTACCAGCGGTGCATGAACCATGTGTTCGGCGAACACATCGGTCGCACGGTCGAGGCCTACGTCGATGACATCGTAGTCAAGACAAGGAAAGCCTCCGACCTTCTCTCCGACCTTGAAGTGACATTCCGGTGTCTCAAGGCGAAGGGCGTCAAGCTCAATCCCGAGAAGTGCGTCTTCGGGGTGCCCCGAGGCATGCTCCTGGGATTCATCGTCTCCGAGCGGGGCATCGAAGCCAACCCGGAGAAGATCGCAGCCATCACAAGCATGGGGCCCATCAAGGACTTAAAAGGCGTACAGAGGGTCATGGGATGTCTCGCGGCCTTGAGCCGTTTCATCTCACGCCTCGGCGAAAGAGGCCTGCCCCTGTACCGTCTCTTAAGGAAGGCCGAGTGCTTCACTTGGACTCCCGAGGCCGAGGAAGCTCTCGGGAACCTGAAGGCGCTCCTCACCCAGGCGCCCGTCTTGGTACCCCCAGCTGATGGAGAAGCCCTCTTGGTCTACGTCGCCGCTACCACTCAGGTGGTCAGCGCCGCGATCGTGGTCGAAAGGCAAGAAGAGGGGCATGCTTTGCCCATTCAGAGGCCAGTTTACTTCGTCAGCGAGGTGCTGTCCGAAACCAAGATCCGCTACCCACAAGTCCAGAAGCTGCTGTATGCAGTAATCCTGACGAGGCGAAAGCTGCGACATTACTTCGAGTCTCATCCGGTGACTGTGGTGTCATCCTTCCCCCTGGGGGAGATCATCCAGTGCCGAGAGGCCTCGGGACGGATCGCAAAGTGGGCGGTGGAAATCATGGGCGAGACAATCTCGTTCGCCCCTCGGAAAGCCATCAAGTCCCAGGTACTGGCAGACTTCGTAGCCGAATGGGTCGACACCCAGTTGCCGACGGCTCCGATCCAACCGGAGCTCTGGACCATGTTTTTCGACGGGTCGCTGATGAAGACGGGAGCCGGCGCGGGCTTGCTCTTCGTCTCGCCCCTCGGGGAACACTTGCGCTACGTGCTACGCCTCCATTTCCCGGCATCCAACAATGTGGCTGAGTACGAAGCTTTGATCAACGGATTGCGAATCGCCATAGAGCTAGGGGTCCGACGCCTCGACGCTCGCGGCGACTCGCAGCTCGTCATCGACCAAGTCATGAAGAACTCCCACTGCCGTGACCCGAAGATGGAGGCCTACTGTGATGAAGTTCGACGCCTGGAAGACAAGTTCTACGGGCTCGAGCTTAACCACATCGCCCGGCGCTACAACGAGACTGCGGACGAGCTGGCAAAGATAGCCTCGGGGCGAACGACGGTTCCCCTGGACGTCTTCTCCCGGGATCTGCACCAACCCTCCGTTAAGATCAGCGATACGCCCGCGCCCGAGGCGCCCTCGGCCCCGTCCGAGGGGACCTCGGCCCAGCCCGAGCCATCCTCGGTTCAGCCCGAGGAACCCTCGGCCCCCGAGGGCGAGGCACTGCGCATCGAGGAGGAGCGGAGCGGGGTCATGCCTGATCAAGATTGGCAGACCCCGTACCTGCAATATCTCCGCCAAGGAGAACTGCCCCTCGACCGAGCCGAGGCTCGGCGGGTAGCGCGATGCGCCAAGTCGTTCGTCTTGCTGGGCGATGAGGAGGAGCTCTACCACCGCAGCCCCTCGAGCATCCTCCAGCGACGCATCTCCGTCGCCGAAGGTCAGGAACTCCTGTAGGAGATACACTCGGGGGCTTGCGGCCATCATGCAGCGCCTCGAGCCCTCGTCGGGAACGCTTTCCGGCAAGGCTTCTACTGGCCGACGGCGGTGGCTGACGCCACTAGAATTGTCCGCACCTGCGAAGGGTGCCAATTCTATGCGAAGCAGACCCACCTGCCCGCTCAGGCTCTGCAGACGATACCCATCACCTGGCCCTTCGCTGTGTGGGGTCGGGACCTCGTCGGCCCTCTGCAGAAGGCGCCCGGGGGCTACACGCACCTACTGGTCGCCGTCGACAAATTCTCCAAGTGGATCGAGGTCCGACCCCTGAACAGCATCAGGTCCGAGCAGGCGGTGGCGTTCTTCACCAACATCATCCATCGCTTCGGGGTCCCGAACTCCATCATCACCGACAACGACACCCAGTTCACCGGCAAAAGATTCTTGGATTTTTGCGAGGATCACAACATCCGGGTGGACTGGGCTGCCGTAGCTCATCCCATGTCGAATGGGCAAGTAGAGCGTGCCAATGGCATGATTCTACAAGGGCTCAAGCCTCGGATTTACAATGACCTCAACAAGTTCGGCAAGCGATGGATGAAGGAACTCCCCTCGGTGGTCTGGAGCCTGAGGACGACGCCAAGCCGAGCCACGGGTTTCATGCCGTTCTTCCTGGTCTACGGGGCCGAGGCCGTCTTGCCCACGGACCTGGAATACGGCTCCCCGAGGACGAGAGCCTACGACGATCAAAACAACCAAGCTAGCCGAGAAGACTCGCTGGACCAGCTGGAAGAGGCTCGGGACAAGGCCTTACTACACTCGGCGCGGTATCAGCAGTCCCTGCGACGCTACCACGCCCGAGGGGTCCGACCTCGAGACCTCCAGGTGGGCGACCTGGTGCTTCGGCTGCGGCAAGACGCCCGAGAGAGGCACAAGCTCACGCCCCCCTGGGAGGGGCCATTCGTCATCGCCAAAGTTCTGAAGCCCGGAACGTACAAGCTGGCCAACAGTCAAGGCGAGGTCTACGGCAACGCTTGGAACATCCAACAGCTACGTCGCTTCTACCCTTAAGATGTTTCCAAGTTGTTCATATACCTCGCACCCACGCAAAGTTTAGTCAACAAGGAAGGGTCGGCCTCGCCTCGGCAAAGCCCGACCCTCCCTCGGGGGCTAAAAGGGGAGAAACCCCCTCTGCGGCAAAATTTTCCTCGAAAAAAAATCTCTTTTACCAGAATGTCTTTCGTGCTTTTTGACTACTTCGAAAAGTGGGTCCTGGAAACAACGGGGTACACGTAAGCAGTCAAGGCTGACCGAGCCGAGGGACTCCTACGCCTCCAGGATACGGATACCTCACTCATCACCTTCTGCGATAAGTAACTCGCGATCGGATAAAGTGGCTCCACGGATCGAACAAGTCTTTACGTTCGGAAGCCCTTCTGCCGAAGCGATCCTTCGAGCCTTCTCGACCAAGTTAGTGACGGGGCCTCATGGACGGGTGAAAGTACGCGTAAGCGGCAAGACCGACCGAGCCGAGGCATTCCCACGCCTCCGGGATACGGATACCTCACTCATCACCTTCCGCGAGAAGCAACTCTCGCTCGCACTAACATCCCAGTTACCGACGAAAAGTCCAGATACTCGAAACAAGAGGAAAAGAGACTCAGCTTTACAACACAGCAAGGGTGTGTGTTCTGGCCTCGACGGCCGCACAAGGCACACGCTACAAGACAATCTGATCCTGCAGGCTCGGGTCTTGACACCGGAAAGGGGGGTAGCAACACCCTCGGCATCAACGGCACCTTCGGCGAGGCCCGACCTAGCCTCGGACGGCGACGCGGTCCGAGGGTCTCCGCTCCGAAGGACGACGTCATCACCACGTCCGAGCAATCGCTGTCAGGGACTTCTCCGGGATCCGGCCCGAGCAGACGGCTCGGCCGGCCACCTCCGGGGCCTCGGCCAACCACCTTCCAAGGGCGCCGGCCCAGTCCGAAGCCTCGGCTGATCAGCTCCGGCGTCGATCCTGCCGACGGACAACCCGGCTGGGCTCCGGCCGAACAGGTTTCATTTTCGAGCCAACTCCGCCTCTGTCCATACTGATATCGCTACCCCTGGCCTCGGCTCGTCGAAGAGCGGCCGAGGGGTCTCTTTAACTAAGCTAGAGGAGCCTCGGACAGCAGGGCCGACCGAGCCGAGGGACTCCTACGCCTCCGGGATACGGATACCTCACTCGTCACCTTGACACGGGGCGACTCATGCTTGGTGAAGCGGTTCAGATAATCAGCAGACGAGTCTTAGCGCTCAAAAATGAGGAAAAAATACGGCTCTGTGCCGAAGTTACATACATGTTCAGGCCCAGAAAGCCGAAATGAACAAAAAACCCGGCACTCGAAGTGCCATTACAAACGGAACTCTGGTTCCCCCTCCGCAGGTACGAACAACCCCACTCGATGGGGGTGGGCCTGTGGAGCAACAGAAGACCGACGAACGGCATGTCATCGCCCGCCCCGACAGCGGCGACGATGAAGACTTCTGCCCTGGGGGGCCGAACAGCAGCAATGACGGCCTCAGGGTGGATGCTGCTGCTAGGAGGCCCCCGCCCTTGCCCAAACCCGAGAGGCAAGGACGGGCAGAAGGCCGTAGAGTTGGAGGTCAGTCCATGGCCAACCATGGCTGTCGCGCCGGCGGAAGAACCTCTTCCAGCTGCCGTGGCGGGAGGCGGTACCGGGAGCGGCTCCGAAACCGCTCGGCTCAGAGAGCCGGGCACGGTGTAGCTGTTGGCGCCACGGACGACACCCGCCCTTCCCCCCGATCACTGAGGGAAGGAGCGGGCCACCGCCCACGCAGGGGACGACCCCAACTCGGCACACTCCCCTCCTCAGCCCTGCTGATGAAAATCCTTGAGGCTGAGGAAGGGGCGGAGGCCGCAGCCCGGCTCGCTTTCCCCCACCATCAAGCCGGAGGTCACCATCTTGGGTGACCGTCGGTGGAGGGGTGCAGCCGGGCTGCATGATGAAAATCCTTGAAGCCGAACGATGGCTGAAAGGTACCAACTCCCACGGAGTTGCGTTCCTCCAACGATGGGGCGAAAAGACGGCGGTTTCCCCCATCCGGGGGCTTGAAAGGTGGAAAGACACGACGCATAAGGGAGGAAGAAGACATGGTCGCCTTACGAAAGGGGTCGCCCTCCTTTTAAAGGCGGCTCTCCCTGCTTGCGCCCCCGACCGTCACGGGCTGAGTCTCCTCCAACACGCCTCCAAAGCCTTCCCCTGCGGCGCGGGGGCTGGGACCCATATGTCATGCAGACCGGCTCCGAGCAGAAGAAGCCAAACCGCCGCGGCGCACACAACCACCCAGCGGATACAAGTGACCCTCCACTTTTGCCCAGACCAACGGGCGAAAGGAGCGAGCAGCCATACAGGCGGCATGCAACCGCGCCAAGTGGACGCGCCTCTCCGACTCCTGACATGCCAGCACGGAGGCTCAAGCCCACGCGTCGCACGACCGGCGCGCCGGATGCTACATGCAAGCCACTGTACCACTTGCGCCACCGCCGCACCTCCTCGATTGCGGAACCGATACCGCGACCCGAGGCGACCCAGCAGCGCCAGCCTGACGCAGCGGTCAAACACGGTCAAAAGCGGGCCAGCAGTAATGGCGGTGGCAGGCACACAGGAGCAGCGGTCACGCCGTCAGCCAGGCTCACGTCCCATCCGGAGGCAGCGAGAGAACCCCCTCTCACGGTGTGAAGACGACGCGCCCGTGACCCGTTCCTCTAACGGCTCGCGCACGCGCAACGGCAGCCTCGCCAACTACTCGCCCGGGCGCATTAACTCCGCGGCTGGACAGGCGGCGCTTCTGGAAGAAGCAGCTGGCGACGCTTCGCCTTCGCCAAAACGACCACACCAAAAAAGGTACGCCACGTCGTTCAATTTTGTATCCTTTTTTTCCCTTTTTTCTCTTTCTCTATCTCTTGCAACAGGGACCGGGAAAGGGGATACCCCCAAAGGGATCCTTCCCCGTGAAGGAACTAGGCTCCGAGCCTCCTTACTGATCAGGGGTTCGAAGGCTGGCCCCCCGAAGGGTTCGACAGCCGCCTCAGATCGCGTGGGCCCGACACCCACTACTGGTCAGAGGTTCGAAGGTCGGCCTCCCGAAAGGTTCCACGGCCGCCTCAGGCTACTCGGGCTCCGCGCCCATTACTGATCAGGGGTTCGAAGGCTGGCCCCCCGAAGGGTTCACAGTCGCCTCAGACACCGAGCAAGGGATGACCAGGGGTACGTTCGATACATAACCAAGGCTCGGGCTGCGCTCCCGAGGTACCCTAGGACATTTCCGAGACCAGCGGGAACGATCCTGTAACGGAATCCCATCGGAGGGAGGCATCGAGCCCTCGGACCCCGTCGCTAGGGGACCGGGTCCGGCAGATCACCCGCAGGTACTTTTGGGCGTGCCTCCGGGCCCCTAGCCGACCCCCAACGAACGGGGCACGGACGTCCACTCGGATTACCCGCTTGCAGCTCACCGGAGACACCATGTTCGGTGCCCATCGAGGGTAACATGGCGCTCTCCCCCCCTCCTCCTTGCGGAAAGGCGACGTAGGGGCGTATGTAAAAAAGCCGAGTCTGTCCCTGATCGCCCTCTCGCCCTGTGCGGAGGCTCGGGGGCTGCTCTCACAAACCCGGCTCCGGCCAAACCGTTGACAGCGTCAACATACCAGCCCGAGAACTTGGGCCCCGACAGTGCACCCGGGCTACGGCCTGTTAGCATGAGGGAACCGCCAGACCAGCCGAAGCATTGCGCAAGGCATTAAGACCTCGAAGGAGTGAAACCACTCCTCCGAGGCCTCGGGGGCTACACCCGGCGGGTGCGCTCGCGCGCACCCACCGGAACAAAGTGCAACCGAGAAAGGCTGGTCCCCTTGCAAAAAAGTGCGACGAAAGCCTCCAAGCGAGTGCTAACACTCCCTTCGAGGCTCGGGGGCTACTGTCGGGGACCATAATTAGGGGTACCCTCAAGACGCCTAATTCTCAGCTGGTAACCCCCATCAGCATAAAGCTGCAGAGGCCTGATGGGTTTGATTAAGTCAGGGATCAGTCCGTACGAGCGACTCGATCACGCCTCGCCCGAGCCTAGCCTCGGGCAAGGGCAGCCGACCCCGAGGTGTTTCCGTCTCGCCCGAGGCCCCCTTTTTTACGGCAGACGCATCTCCGGCTCGCCCGAGGCCTTGCCTTCGTTAAGAAGCAACCCTGACTAAATTACCGCGCCGACCGACCAAGTCACAGGGGCATTTAATGCAAAGAGTGAGACTAACGGGCAGCCAGGCCTTGCCAAAGGCGCCATAGGAAGCTCCGCCCGACCCAGGGCTCGGACTCGGGCTAAGGCCCCAGAAGACGGCGAACTCCGCTCCGCCCGACCCAGGGCTCGGACTCGGGCTAAGGCCCCGGAAGACGGCGAACTCCGCTCCGCCCGACCCAGGGCTCGGACTCGGGCTAAGGCCTCGGAAGACGGCGAACTCCGCTCCGCCCGACCCAGGGCTCGGACTCGGGCTAAGCCCCGGAAGACGGTGAACTCCGCTCCGCCCGACCCAGGGCTCGGACTCGGGCTTGGCTCCGGAAGACGACGAACTCCGCTTCGCCCGACCCCAGGGGTCGGACTCCGCCCTGGCCTCCGTCGAACGACCTCCGCCTCGCCCGACCCAGGGGCTCGGGCTCAGCCTCGGCCATGCAGGACAGACTCGACTTCGGCTTCGGAGGAGCCTCCACGTCGCCCGACCTAGGGCACAAGTCCGCCACGTCAACAGGAAGCGCCATCATCACCCTACCCCGAGCCGACCCGGGCCGCAGAGAACAAGACCGGCGTCCCATCTGGCTAGCTCGGCCAGATAGGCAATGATGGCGCCCCGATAGCCCTATGACGAAGGCGGCTCTCAGCTCCCTTACGGAAGCAGGGGGACGTCAGCAAGGACCCAACAGCTCCGACAGCTGTCCCTCCGCCAGGCTCCGTTGCTCCACCAACAGCCACGACACCACACCGACTGGGTGCCAAGATCTCTCCGGCTGCCACCTTGGCATGTACTTAGGGCGCTAGCTCTCCCCCGCTAGACACGTAGCACTCTGCTACACCCCCATTGTACACCTGGATCCTCTCCTTGCGCCTATAAAAGGAAGGACCAGGGCCTTCTTAGAGAAGGTTGGCCTCGCGGGAACGAGGGCAGGGGCAGGCGCTCTCTTGGGGCCGCTCGCTCCCCTCACCCGCGCGGACGCTTGTAACCCCCTACTGCAAGCGCACCCGACCTGGGCGCGGGACGAACACGAAGGCCGCGGGATCTCCGCCTCCCTCACGACCCGGCTCCGGCCACCTCGCTCTTCCCCGCTTCGCGCTCGCCCACGCGCTCGACCCATCTGGGCTGGGGCACACGGCACACTCACTCGTCGGCTCGGGGACCCCCCGGTCTCGAAACGCCGACACCTCTGACCCATTATGTCCTATTTACTTATAATTCACTGTCCCCCATTACATTATTGAAACCTAAGGATTGACTAGTCTGTATTTACCTGATCCTTATTTACCTTTTGGATTATCATGGTTAGCTTTATGCTATTGCTTTACCTTAATCAATGAACATGATGTGAATACTTATGATACAATGATGTTATCCCGATGATGATCCTGTGATACTTTAGGGGACTCAGGCTGTTTCCTGAGTACCTCTCCGCAAGGACCTGTTTATGGAGTGACCACCCGGGACAACAGTGCAACCATGAGGGTGGAATGGGACACTTAGCTAATTAATTAGAGGAACCTGAGGTGTAGTTGGCTTTACCGTAGGGCCGTCAATGGGGTTCGGGCACAATACTTGCTCTACCGAGGCTAGTTGCAGAGGTTCTTTGATTTGGTTTTGTTAGTCACCCTTCCTTTAGGGAGAGGTACTGTGTTTATCAAACTGGAGAAACCTAACAGGTGACTATGACCTCTAGGAAATCTTTGTAAAGGCTACGTAGTGAGACCCTGCTAGGTCACCTTGGAAGTGATCAATGGAGAGTCATGATCTCCGAGCAGAACGGGAATCACGACTTGTGGGTAAACTGTGCGACCTTTGTAGAGTGTTAGAAACTGGTATATTAGCCATGCTCACTGTTAAGAGCGGCCTTGGGATCCACTTTGATTAGAAGAATTTTGGATACTCTTATGATGATGCTTAATGATGATGGTTACATTATGATCTCTGGTATTTCCTCTTGGAGGGAGTACATTTGGGTAATAACTGGATTTATTACTAAAATTTGGCTCTACTATTAGTAATAAATACTTGACCAACTAAAAGCAACTGCTTAACCTTAACTCCACATACAGCTAGTTCACTTTAGCCAAACAGGACATTTGTTGAGTACGTTGATGTGTACTCACCCTTGTGAAAGGGAAATGTGCCCTTGGGCTAGTTTCACTGGCGGTTCTAGAATAACCGCCTGTTGGGGCGAAGGCGAAGACGCCACCCTTCGCTCGAAGTCTTCGCCGACCTCGCTGCACCGACGAAGGCAAGACGACGGGCAGACCTACCCTTCACCCCACACGTCGTCGGACGAAGGCTTGTGACGAGCTCGTCTCATCCTGCGACCTCGCTCAACATGGAGGCCCACGTATGATCCGGCCCATTGTAACAGGCCCTGCGTGGCCGCTGCGCATTACGGGCCTAATTTGTAAAGGTCTCCCTGTAATTACGGTCTGTAACCCTGCTTTATGGGAATATTCCGGGGATAACCTAGGTGCCTGAGGGCACATGCGTCCTTAACACGGGACGCTAGGCACTCAAATACCTATAAATACCCTCGCAGAGTGCCCTTGAGAGGCTAGGTTAACAGAGCTATTGCCATCTCGTGTTGTAGCCCCGTTGACACCACTTTTACTCCCCTGTTGGATCCACTCGCTCAAGAGAGCAAGTGCCAACATTTGGCGCCCACCGTTCGTGCTAAGAAAACTCCACCCGCAATGGCACCCAAGAGAACCTCGTCGAAGGCTGATGAAGCCGCGAAGGCGGCACTGCTGGCCGAGAAAAAGGGCAAGGCCCTCATCGACAACACTCTCCAAGAGCCCTGTGAAGACGATGCAAACAACAAGAAGCAGCGCAATGAACAACCCACCACCGAAGGCAGCCTCCGCACATGCAGCTCCGGAGGACCACAGCAGCCTCCCCCAGGCTTCGCCCCACCAGAGGGCGCGGACGCGACCGAGGACGGCGAAATCATCGGCGTCTCGGCCGAAGAGCAGCTACAGCTGCGCGCCCTGCGCATCAAGAACCGCAACCTCCAAAAGCAGAAAGAGATCCTCGAGGCCAAGCGCCAACGTGTGTCTGCACAAGCCAAGGTGCGACAGATGATACGCGACGAGGAGCAGAAGGCACAGGAGCTCGAGCAAGAGATCGCGCTCATGCAGAGCGAAGGCCAACTCGACCTGCATCACGGCCCAACCCACCAACAGCGCGCACAAATTGAAGACCTGTTCATCCCTCAGCACGGACACACCATCCCTCGCGCCACAGCTTTCCAAGGCGTCAACTACCTTGACGAGCGAAGCCCCCTGGCACCTCACCTGCAAGTGACACCGTGGCCCGCCAACTTCAGGGCAGGGACCTACCCCAAATACAACGGCAGCACCGACCCAGCGCAGTACATCATGAGCTATCAAGTCGCCGTTGCATCATCCGGAGGGGACGACGCCACGATGGCCAAGTCATTCATCATTGCCCTCGAAGGCCCAGCCCTCACCTGGTACACTAGGTTGCCCCCACTGTCCATCGACTCCTAGAGAAGTCTTCGAGACAAATTCTTGCTCAACTTCCAAGGGTACCGCCCAGACACCGACGCCTTGGCTGAACTCTCACCCTGCAAGAAGCTGGAACGAGAGAATCTGCGGGAATATTACCGCAAATTCCTGACCCTCAAGTCTCAACTGCCTTCGGTCGATGACCAGATCGCCATCCACTACGCCATCAGTGGCCTTCGGGCCGGTGTCCTCTACAGCCACTGCATCAGGGACCCGCCCAGGAACCTCCAGGAGCTGTATCAGCTGTTCGAGAAATATGCTAGATCCGAAGAGCTCCACCAGCGCAAAGTCGAGTCTCAGAGGAAGCCCAAAGACACCCCGCAGTCCAGCCGCACTTGGACGAGGCCCTCGCAGACAGACTCCGGCCGAGACGGCCGTAATCAGCAGCAGGTGCACAATCTCGCCAACCAGCCCCCCGCTGGTGAGGCCCCTCGCCGCCAGGAGTATCCCCCCCAGGGCCGAGGAAATGGAACTCACGGTCGAGGGCGGGGGCGTGCGCAACAGCCACGAAGATTTTACTGCCTGTTCCACGGCGAAGACTGCGCGCATCCCACAAAGGACTGCCCAGAGACGAAGGCCACCAGAGACAGAATGGCACGGGCACAGCTAGCCGACAACCCTAGAATTGTCGCGCATGCATACCAGCAACCCCCTCAACCATACAACCACGACCCCACTCCGCTTCCGCCGCACCACGCATACCAACACCACCAGGAGGTACAAATCGTGCCTCCTCACCCCCACCACCACACCATCAACAGCAAAACATCCACCACCCCAACCACCCTCAAGCACCAAAGCAAGAGGACTTCGCCGATCAACCGTATCGTGGAGTCATCCATATGATTACCGGGGGTCTAGCGCTGACTTCGACACAAAGCGGCAGAAGAGGGACCACTACCGCAGCATCAACCATGTCGCCGTCACCGGCCCGGTCGTGCAGACAAAGTGGTCCCACGTGCCATTGACCTTCGACGCCCGAGACGTCGATCTGCGCAGCGCCCCCCACATCGACGCCATGGTCATCAACTGTAGCGTGGCAGGCTGGGACTTGCACAAAGTCTTGGTCGACAATGGTAGCCAGGCGGACATCATCTTCCTCCATGCCTTCGATCGCATGGGCATAAGCCACAGCCTGCTCAAGCCCTCGGACAACCCCCTGTATGGCTTCGGCGGCAAGGGCACCTTTCCCGTCGGCAAAATAGAGTTGCCCCTCTCCTTCGGTGTAGCACCCAATGCCCGAAGCGAGCAGATCACGTTCGACATTGTCAACATGGTGTACCCGTACAATGCCATAATGGGCCGGGGCTCCATCAATAAGTTTGAGGCAGCCATCCACGGACTTTACCTGTGCATGAAGATCCCGGGTCCCGGAGGCGCCATCACAGTTTACGGCAACCAGCAGGTTGCGCATAACATAGAAAGAGACTTCGTCCCCGGACAAAGAAACGTGCACTGCCTCACAACCCAACGCGAAGTCCCCGAGCCTGCCAATCCAACCGCCAAGGGGCATGAAAAGGCACAACTACAGAGCAACGACGGGACCAAGACCGTCCCCCTCGACCAGGCGACGCCCCAGCAGATGGTTACCATCAGCGAAGACCTCACTTCGCACGACGAAGAGCGACTCCTCTGCTGTCTATCCAAGAATAAAGACGTCTTCGCCTGGTCCGCCCTCGACCTGGTCGGAGTCAGTCGCTCCATCATCGAGCATGACCTAGGAATTGACCCTTCGGTGAGGCTGAAGAAACAACGGCTGCGCAAGATGTCTGACGAAAAGACAGAAGCCGCCAAGGCCGAGGTGCATCGCCTGCTCGAAGCCAAGTTCATCGAGCCGATCGCCTACCCCACATGGCTCGCCAATGTGGTAATGGTGCAGAAAAAGAGTGGCAAATGGCGGATGTGCATAGACTTCACCAGTCTTAACAAGGCCTGCCCCAAAGACAACTTCCCGCTGCCCCGAATCGACAAAATCGTCGATAGCGCAGCCGGGTGCGAAGTCATGTCACTCCTCGACTGCTTCTCCGGCTACCACCAACTATATATGAAGGAGGAGGACAAGGCAAGCACCAGCTTCATAACACCCTTCGGCACATATTGTTTCATCAGAATGCCGGAGGGACTCAAGAATGCCGGGTCCACTTTCTCTCGACTCACCAAAACGGTGCTCGAGAGCCAGATCGGCAGAAACATCTTCACATATGTGGACAACATCGTCGTTGCCAGCAGAAGCAAGGCAGACCACCTGGCCGACCTCGCTGAAATGTTCGCAAGCATGCAAGCCGCACGACTTCGCCTCAACCCTGAGAACT
This sequence comes from Zea luxurians, assembly GCA_029449295.1. Lineage (NCBI taxonomy): Eukaryota > Viridiplantae > Streptophyta > Magnoliopsida > Poales > Poaceae > Zea > Zea luxurians. Next base: position 47,269,323 of record JAOPSE010000022.1, read on the forward strand.
GTGTTTTCGGGGTCCGCCAGGGAAAGATCTTGGGCTACCTGGTATCACACCGTGGAATTGAGGCCAACCCAACCAAAATCCAGGCAATCATCAATATGACATCCCCGCAGTCAGCCAGAGAAGTGCAACGACTGACAGGCAGGTTGGCCGCCCTCAATAGATTTATCTCCAAGTCCGCGGAGCGGAGTCTCCCGTTCCTCAAAACACTTCGCGGCGCAAAAGACTTCGCATGGGGGCCAGAGCAGGCGGCGGCCTTCGCCGCACTAAAATAGTACTTGTCGGAGCTGGCGACTCTCACGAGCCCCGACCCTTCGCTACCCCTATTGCTCTATGTCGTGGCTTCGCCACATGCGGTCAGTGCAGCACTGGTTCAAGAGCAGACCAGAGAGGGCACAACCAAGCAGCATCCAGTTTATTACGTCTCTGAAGTGCTCACAACATCAAAATGCAACATGACAGAGCTGGAAAAGATCGCCTATGCAGTCGTGATGGCCTCGCGCAAATTGCGCCATTATTTCGAGGCATTCAAGGTCCGGGTTACCTCAGACAGAGGACTCGGCGAGCTGTTTAGAAACCCGGAGGCATCAGTACAGATTGCCAAGTGGGCATCCGAACTCTCCGGCTACCACATCACATTCGAACCCAGGACAGCCATCAAGTCGCAAGTCCTGGCAGACTTCGTCGTAGACTGGACTGGTCCAATAACGCAACCGGAGCCGTCAGCAAAAAAAATATGGACAATCCATTGTGACGGCGCATGGTGCCATGCGGGGGCAGGCGCCGCTGTAGTTATTACTTCGCCCACCGGGATCAAGCATAAATACGCAGCGCGCCTCAGCTTTGCGTTGGAGTCTGATAAGTGCACCAATAACATAGCAGAATACGAAGCTGTCATCCTCGGCTTTCGCAAGCTAAGGGCACTCGGCGTCACCACCTGCATCATCAAAACAGACTCCAAAGTAGTCGCTGGCCAGGTCGACAAAGACTATGCAGCGAGGGACCCCGCACTCATGCAGTACCTCACGGCCATCCGCAGCCTCGAAAGGCAACTCAAGGGCTTCATGCTGCAGCACGTGGACCGAGCCAAGAATGAGGAGGCCGATGCTCTAGCCAAGGCAGCCGCCAGGGGCGAAGCCCTACCCTCCGACGTGTTCTACCACGTCATCGGCACGCCAGCCGTCCGCAGCCTTGAAGGGCTCCAAATAACCAACGACAGCGAGGGCCACCGCATAGTCAACCTCATCATGACCGAAGACTAGCGGGCACCAATAACCCTGTACCTGCAGGGGTACTATCACCCAACCGACAGCAATGAGGCCAAGCGCCTCAAACACCGAAGCCGGGACTTCGCACTGATCGAGGGCCAACTTTACAAGAAGGGGGTTAGTCAACCGATGCTTAAGTGCGTCACCGAGACCAAAGGCGTCCAAATTCTGCGCGAAGTCCACAACGGGACCTGGGGCTCCCACGCAGGGCCTAGGGCCCTAGCGGCAAAGGTGATTCGCCAAGGTTTCTACTGGCCCGCTATGATTTGCGCCGCAAATCGGGTCGTGAGATCCTGCGAAGCCTGTCAGAAATTTTCCCCACGCTCGGGACGCCCCTCACAGTTCACGAAGCTGATCGCCCACACGTGGCCCCTTCAGCGCTGGGGTCTGGACATTGTCGGGCCCCTGCCCACGGCTCAGGGGAACCTCAAGTTCACCTTCGTCGCCGTTGAATACTTCACCAAATGGATTGAAGCGAGGGCAGTATCCACTATCACATCGAAGACAGCCCAGAAATTCTTCTGGCAAAACATTGTTTGCCGCTTCGGAGTACCGTCCGAACTCATGGTCGACAACGGCAAGCAGTTCGACAACCAAGATTTCAAAGATTTCTGCTTCTCCATCAGCACCAAGCTTGCCTTCGCCTCCGTGTACCACCCCCAGTCCAACGGAGTCGTGGAGCGCGCCAACGGCAAAATTTTCACAGTCGTCAAGAAAATGCTCCTCGACGACAAAAAAGGCAAGTGGCCCGACCTGTTACCCGAAGTGGTCTGGGCGCCGAACACAACTGAGTGCAGGGCGACTGGGTTCACCCCTTTCTGCCTATTATACGGATCAGAGGCCATGTCTCCGCAAGAAATAAAACATGGGTCGCCTCGGGCAGCCGCGTCGGCCGTCCCCGATGTAGACGAGCCAACTTCGAAGGACCTCATCGACGGAGACCGCGTCTTCGCCCTACAGGCTCTGGACAAGTACCAAGCCCAGACAAAAGCATGGCACGACCACACAGTCATCCCGAGGGAGTTCAGCGAAGGAGACCTCGTACTCGTTCGGACAGCTCGGACAGAGTTCCGGGGCAAGTTGGAGCCGAAGTGGGAGGGCCCTTTCATCGTCAAGACAAAGGCGTCCCCCAGTTCGTATAGACTCAAAACTCCATCCGGCGAAGACTTAGAACATTCTTGGAACATTGATAATCTTCGCAAATTTTTTGTTTAACTCCTCAGGGCTAATTCGCCCTTGTAATCCATAGAACAGTTTTCAGCCGGCCCGCACTCTTTTCCTCTCGGGGGGGTGAGGTTTTTAACGAGGCGGAGCCATGTAATATACACGCGAAAAATCCCCCGCAAAAACTACGTCGAAAAAGACCGACTAAATGGTCTTCGACATTCGACCGACAGAAAAGTCACCGCGAGGGGCAGCGACGGCCACCCCTCGCGTGCGACAATCCGTGCAAAAGTCGCCTAAGGGTGCAGCCAGACCAGCACAACAAGTGCGTAAATTCGAAGTCTTCTCAAAAATACTATCCGTGCAAAAGTCGCCTAAGGGTGCAGCCGGACCAGCACAACAAGTGCGTAAATTCGAAGTCTTCTCAAAAAGACTATCCGTGCAAAAGTCGCTCAAGGGTGCAGTCGGACTACCACAACAAGTGCGTAAATTCGAAGTCTTCTCAAAAACACTATCCGTGCAAAAGTCGCCCAAGGGTGCAGCCGGACCAGCACAACAAGTGCGTAAATTCGAAGTCTTCTCAAAAAGACTATCCGTGCAAAAGTCGCCTAAGGGTGTAGCCGGACTAGCACAACAAGTACGTAAATGCAAAGTCTCCTCAAAAGGACTATCCGTGCAAAAGTCACCTATGGGTGCAGCCGGACTAGCACAACAAGTGCGTAAAGGTGAAGTCTTCTCAAAAAGACTATTCGTGCAAAAGTCGCCCAAGGGTGCAGCCGGACTACCACAACAAGTGCGCAAATTCGAAGTCTTCCACAAAAGTCTACCCATGCTAAACCCTACACCAAACTGCCCGCGCCAGGACCGACCACAGGCGCGCCGGACTGGCATAATAAACATACTAGACCAAGTGCACAATGCCTTTACAAGCACAGCGCAGGCGCATAACCTCATCATACAAATTACAATTACATATGTACAGCGAGGGCATCACACCTTACATCGGTTCAACCTTCGGAATGATCCCCATCTCCCTATAGTTAAATAGCATTATCCTAAGCTCCTCACCCTCAAAAAGACTTCGCAACTCACCCTCACCTACACTCGCAATGGCCGGCGAGGACAACAACTCCTGCTTGCCAGCCCCGTCCACACAAAGCCGACTGCCGTCCACCTCACTCACTCTACGCTTCGCAACCGCTCTTCGCCGCCTGCGCCCAGCGCTCGGACCAGGCACAACTTCAGCATTCGCAGCGCGCGGCGAAGACTCCACCGCTGCCGCATCCAAGGCCGCAAAGTAATCCAAGTCCTCATCCGACGACTCCTCCGTCCACTCAACCGAACTCCCAGAGCCACCAAAATCAGAAAACTTAGAAGCAGACTCATCCGATTCATTCCCAGCATCCACGGTCGAAGCCGCCAAAAAATTAGCAGTGACAGTTGCGTGCGCAGGCCCAAAACCTTGAACCTGCGCAGCAACCAAGGTTCAGCAACATATACAAAATTCCCTAAACTACCCACACCCACTAAGCCACCTGCGAAGGCCCAGCCGCCGTGGGGTCCTCCGCTGCCGGCTCTGTCGCCGTCTTCGGGGGATCCTCAGCCCTCGGCACTGCGGCTGGCGACGAGCCACCACCAGACACAGTAGCCGCAGGGGCAGCGAGGGAGCCTTCAGCGATTTCTGGGGGCGGTGCCACCGGGCCCGACTCCGCTTCAGGCTGCGCGTTGTTCAAAGCTCCGAAGTCCTCCACTGTCTCATCACGCGCCGCCTGCAACACAACACACCGATTCAGCAAGCCCACGTATAACCCACATCCAATAACACCAAACAAAAGATGAACATTACCTGACCCCTCGCCCGGTCAGCCCACTCCCTCACCACCTCCCGACCGTGGGGGCCCCACATCCGGTCGAAGAGAGCTCCCGCGGATTCCTTCACCACAGGGTCCTCGACCTTGTAAATGTCGCGCTCGAAATCCTCATCAGATCGGTCGAAGACCTCATAGTGGCTGCACCCTTCGCGAGACAGCGCGTTCATCGCCCCTTCGCAGGTGACCAGGGAGGCAAAGGACATAAATCCCTCCACAATGGTCGGGAGCGCCAACAACTCCTCCTGCAGCCACTCGAGGCAGCGAAGGCCCGACTCTCGGTCGGGCACTTCGAAGTCAGCAGTCCACGTGCCCAGCTCGCGGTATGAGTCCATGAGCTGTTTGCGCGTCCGCTCAACTTCCGAGCGCATCGAGGCCTCGGCCCTCTCCACGCGGGCCTGCAGAGCGTTGAACCGTGTTTCCCATTCCTCGACGCGCTGGCTGGCGAGGCTACCCTCCGTCCACGCCAGATTGGCCTCCGCCTGCGCCGACTGCGCCTTGGCGAGGGCCTGATTAGCCTCCCTCCTTTCCTCCGTCAGCTGGCGCCGGAGGTCAGTCCTCTCGCCCTCCAGCGCGGACACCCTCTCCGTCAGCTTGAGGCACTTGCTATCGGTGGCCGACTTTTCCCGAACAGCGTCAGCATGCTGTGCCCGAAGTCTCTCGACTTCGGCAGACACAACTGCCATAAAGCTCCCCGACGCCACGCGGTCGGTGAAGTCAGCCGCCAACAAGACAAACATAAGTCCACAATCCCAACGTAAGCGGTAAAAACCGAAGTCTAGCCCAACTACCTGACTCAGCCGCTGTGACGCCTCCCTCAGCCGGCGGGACACAACGCCCGCTTCGTCTTCGACGACGGTGAGCGCCGAAATCTCACCGCCAGCGCTGAGGGCGCTACCCTTCGCCCCAGGCACTGTGGCAGACACCATGGTCGCCACCGCAAGCGGAACAACAGCAAGTTGCCCCTCGCCCGATCCTGCAAAGCATCAACAGTCAAAAAAAAAGAACGAGCCAACGACTTACCAACGAGATAATCTTCCACACTAATATCAGTGCCGAAATCGGCAACACGCTTCACCGGTAAAGGCAAGTCTCGGACCTTCGCGGCTCCGGCCGAGGCGGACTTGGCCACGCCAGCGCCAGCTGCCTTCACCACATCAGGCACCTTGCTGGACCCATGGGCGGCCGACTTTGTCGCCAGCGTCGGCTGGCTACCGCCGGAGGCGGCAGCCTTCTCAGTCCCCCGCGCCCTCTTCGGCCTAGCCTCGGGCAGCCTGATGACCGTCCGGCGCTTTTGCGCAGCCTCCTGACGATCCTTGTCCATCACTGCCGACACAACAGCAGCAATATTCCGTCCATAAGGAAACACTTTCAAGTCACGAACCATGCGAGATGTAAAAAAGTCTTCGCACGGGGGACAGGAACGTTCTTAGGCCACCAACCCCCGGTAACCTTCAGCATCCGCGCCAAAGACTCCCGGAGCTCGGGCGAAGACATCCTTCCCCCGGGGGCCGCACATGTCCCCATCAGCTCCACAACAAAACTATCGGAGACCCCCAGTCCTCCCATCACAGTACCTAGCTTCCTCTTCTTAGTGGATGCGGCGGCCGCCGGCGCGGGGTCGTCTTTAGTCTCTGTCGCCGGTTTCTTCCCACGACGATCGACGTCGTCTTGCCCGGGATAACCGCCATACGGCAAACGGTTCAACTCGAAGACCCTATTGAAGCGATCGTTGGATCCGCGTATTTCCCAACTACGCTGGCCCTCCGTCTTCGGCACGTAGCGACCAATTATCCGCGCCGCCCCATCCTCCGCCTCACACACGAATGCGGCGGGGTCTCGTCCATGCAAATCCAGTGCGAAGGCGGGACTCCGCACCAGCATCCCGCCACGGGAAGGCATCTGGCGAGGGCATACTTCGCCCAGCGCCCAGCCATGTGCCAAGGGCCACACGCCATACGCGACAAACTCCTCAACCAGATCGCGCCCGCTACTCAGGCCGGCCGCGCACCGCAAGGCCCCTTCGTCCGCATCCTCCTCCGCAACTTCAAACCGCGGGTATGCTGAATAATAATGCGAGCACATCTCGGCCACAGGGAGCCCCGGATGGTCTTCGACCGTCCCTTCGGCAACATAGAACCAAAATTCCCACCAGTTGCCCCATTTATTGCGGGCACAGGGAACCAACTCAATGACTTCCATCGAAGTTTTGCCCGTCTTCGGCGTAAACGTGCAAGATCCAAATTAGGCAATCTTATTTCCGATTTTCCTTTTCTGCTAGTGCAGACAATAATACTTCGCGAAGACTTCGATCGAGGGCTGCCAGCCGTACGAGGTCGTCGCCCAGACATACTTTGCTAGAGCCACCACGGCATTTGGCGTCAGCTGGTGGACCTGGACGTTGAACCTACGCAGGACTTCTCCCACAAATCGATGTGCGGGCAGGCGAAGGCCAGCAGTGAAAAAAGTCTCGAACACAACCAACTCGCCTTCTGGCTCGGGGACCTCCTCCGTCCCCGGGACACATGCCACTCCGCCGCCGAAATAACCAAGCTGTTGCATGTCTTGCACGCGGACCGAGGACATCCGCGACACGCCGAACTCCACTATATCACTGGTGCGCAACTCCTCCGTCGCCACATCGCTCAGTGTCTCCCCGGACGATGCGCCAGCCGGCGGCGTAGCAGCAGCAGAAGAAGAAGAGGACGACATTGCTACGTACCGTCGGCGGCGGCGGGCGGTCTGCTTCACACGGGCCAGATCTCCGACGAGCAAGAGCAAGGAGGGCAGACGAGCAGCGAGCGATTTGAAGAGGCGGATAGGGTTTTCGTGGAGCGCGGAAAGACAAAGTTCAATACACGCCCCCCCCCCCCCCCCGCCCCCTTTTATACACAAAGCGCGGCGCTTCGGGAAACCCGTAATCCAACAGTACGGCATCAATCAACGGTCATGTCAAAAACCCCCGCGGAACCACTTCGAGCGAGGGCAGCGACTCCACCATCTAGCGACGTCTTCGACACCAGATGACTTAGTCGAACTAGTCCCTCGGAGGGCAAATGTTGGGGCGAAGGCGAAGACGCCACCCTTCGCTCGAAGTCTTCGCCGACCTCGCTGCACCGACGAAGGCAAGACGACGGGCAGACCTACCCTTCGCCCCACATGTCGCCGGACGAAGGCTTGTGACGAGGTCGTCTCATCCTGCGACCTTGCTCGACATGGAGGCCCACGTATGATCCGGCCCATTGTAACAGGCCCTGCGTGGCCGCTGCGCATTACGGGCCTAATTTGTAAAGGTCTCCCTGTAATTATGGTCTGTAACCCTGCTTTATGGGAATATTCCGGGGATAACCTAGGTGCCTGAGGGCACATGCGTCCTTAACACGGGACGCTGGGCACTCAGATACCTATAAATACCCTCGCACAGTGCCCTTGAGAGGCTAGGTTAACAGAGCTATTGCCATCTCGTGTTGTAGCCCCGTTGACACCACTTTTACTCCCCTATTGGATCCACTCGCTCAGGAGAGCAAGTGCCAACACCGCCAGTGGAAATGGCGATTTCCACTGGCCCCTAGCACTGGCGGCACTGAAAAACGCCAGTGCAAACAGCTCTAGAACCGCCACTATAGAGCCTCTGTGTACTAGTGGTGATTAGATGCCCAACACATATTGTATTAAGGTGATGTGTGCCAAGTGTTAGAGAGATGCAAATAAAGAATAAAGGTACGATTTAGACACTTTGTCAATTGTTTTATATGCTAAACACTCTTGTCTAAGTGCCAGGGACTCAGCTAAGTGAAGTCCAAAAGAATCAAAAGAAGACAAAGAAAGAAATGAAGAAAAGGTGCTGGACTACGCAGCACCGGACGGTCTGGAGGTACTCATCGAACAGTCCGGTGTGCACTGGACAGTCCGGTGCAAGGTCTGCATAACTCGTCGCTCTCGGGTTTTTCCTGGCTACTTCGGCTAAAAATCACCAGACAGTCCGCGCAAGGCGCCCAACGGACGGGTGCTCTGACCGCGCAATGGCTATCTGCCACGTCGATAAGCGCCAACGGTCACATGGCGCACCGGACGTTCCGGTGCCCCACAGAAAAGGAAATCAGCCAATTAGGGGATTCTCTGCCACGTACTGTGCGCGTACTGTTCACTGTCCGGTGTGCCACCAGACAGAAGGCAAGAATTGCCTTCCAAATGGATCTCTAACGGCTCCTAGCTACCTTGGGGCTATAAAAGGGACCCCCTAGGCGCATGGAGCACTACACCAAGCATTCACTAAACATTCTAAGACGCCTAGACTTTGCCACCACGCACTCGGATTATAGTGTTCGAGATTTGAGCACCATTTGAGTTGTAAACTCCCCGCGCCGTGTTTTGTGCTTGCGTCTTGGCTTGTGTGCGTGTGTTTGCTGCGATTCTAGTTTTGTGTGTGTTGCTTTCCCTCCCTTACTCTTGTGCTTTTATTGTGATCAAACAATGTAAGGGCGAGAGGCTCCAACTTGTAGAGATTCCTTGCAAACGGGAAAAGACTGCTAAGGAAGAAAACCATGGCACTCAAGTTTGATCGTTGGATCACTTGAGAGGGATTGAGTGCAATCCTTGACCGAAGGAGGTCACCACAACGTGGAGTAGGCATTGGTCCAACCACAGGATAAAATCATCGTGTCTCTTGTGCCATCTTTTATTGTGATTGGTTTTTCTTCTTGAGTTCTTACTTAATCACTTGTGCTATTGTTCCTAAGTTTAATACTCATTCTAAAGGAACAAACAAGTGAAGAGTTCTCACTATAACATCTTGGTTTTGATCTAACTAACATTTTCATAACCAAGTTTGGACTATTTAGTATTTGATTTTACAGGATCACCTATTCACCCCCCTCTAGGTGCTCTCAATTGGTATCGGAGCCGTTCTCTTCATTAAAGGGACTAACCGCCTGAAGAGATGGATCCTAAGGGAAAGGGTATGGTGATCAATGACAAGGAGAAGGAGTCCCTCTTCAACGAGCCAAGAGACGGCAAGCCCACTGACTCAGGCTCGAGTCACAAGAAGAGAGATGGGAAGAAGAAGAGGCGTATTAAGAAGATCATCTACTACGATAGCGACGCCTCCTCTTCCTCACCAAGGGATGACAATGACGACGACTCCTCGTCCAAAAAGAAAACGGTTAATCAAAACTACTCCTTTGATTATTCCCGCATTCCTTACAATTCAAATGCTCATTTACTCTCTATTCCATTTGGAAAACCCCCACACTTCGATGGAGAGGACTACCCATTTTGGAGTCACAAAATGTGTAGTCACTTATTTTCTCTCCATCCTAGCATTTGGGAAATTGTAGAAAACGGAATGCATTTTGATAGTACTGATAACCTTGTATTTATTAATGAACAAATACATAAAAATGCCCAAGCTACTACTGTGTTGCTAGCATCTCTATGCAGGGATGAATATAACAAAGTCAGCGGCTTGGACAACACCAAACAGATATGGGACACCCTCAAGATCTCTCACGAGGGGAATGACACCACCATGATCACCAAAATGGAACTAGTGGAAGGCGAGCTGGGGAGATTCGCGATGATAAGGGGAGAAGAGCCAATACAGACATACAACAGGCTAAAGACCCTTGTCAACAAAATCCGAAGCTACGGGAGTACAAGATGGACGGATCATGACGTCGTCCGACTCATGCTCAGGTCATTCATGGTTATTGACCTCCATCTTGTAAATCTTATTTGTGAGAACCCCAGGTACACCAAGATGAGGCCCAAGGAAATCCTTGGAAAATTCGTAAGCGGACGCATGATGGTGAAGGAGGCATGAAATGTGGACAACGCTCTAAATGGACCGCTTCCTCTCCATGAGTCATAGCCCGTTGCTCTCAAAGCAACCAGCAGCAAGGAGGCGCTACCTAGCAAGGTAGCACAAGTGGAGGCTGCCGGGCTTAATTAGGACGAGATGGCGCTCATCATCAAGCGATTCAAGATCGTCTTAAAGGGATGCAAGGAGTACCCTAACAAAAACAAATCAAGGGAAAGTGCTCCTACTTCAAGTGCGGTAATTCTAGTAATTTTATTGCACAATGTCACGATAATGATGATAACCAGGCACAAGAGAAGAAAGGGAAGAAAGAGAAAAAGAAGAACTATAGGAAGGCGAAGGGCGAGGCACACATTGGAAAGGAGTGGGACTCTGACTGTTCTTCATCCGACTCCGACGATGAAGGATTGGCTGCCTCGACTTTCGACAAGTCTTCTCTCTTCCCCAATGAATGCTACATGTGCCTTATGGCTAAGGAGAAGAAGGTACGTGTTCGAGATACTCCTAAGTATTCTTCTTCTAGCGATGAGGAATCCTCTGATGATGAAGTGGATTACACTGATTTGTTTAAAGGTTTAGATAGAGCTAAAGTAGATAAAATAAATGAACTAATTGATGCTCTTAATGAAAAGGATAGATTGCTAGAAAAGCAAGAAGATATTTTGTATGAGGAACATGATAAGTTCATTAGTGTCCAAAAATCACTTGCTCTAGAAGTTAAGAAAAATAAAATACTATCATCTGAATTGTCTACCTGTCATGAATCTATTTCTAGCTTAAAGAATTTAAATGATGATTTGAATGCTAAGCTAGAGAGGGTTAATGTAACTAGTTCATGTGTAGAGCATGTTGTTATTTGCAATAGATGTAAAGACTTTGATGTTGATGCTTGTAATGAACATGCTTCTACTATTTCTAAGTTAAACAATGATGTTGCAAGTCTTAATGCTCAACTTAAGACTTACAAAGACAATTATGAGAAACTTAAATTTGTTAGGGATGCCTACACCACTGGTAGACACCCCTCATTTAAGGATCGACTTGGTTTCTGAAAGGAAACCAAGAACTCAACAAGCCAAAGGACTTCCAGTCTCAACAAGAAAGGGAAGGCCCCTATGCTAGTAGCTTGTGTTCTTCACATGATCAAAAGAACCATGCTTATCTTTATGCTCATGTCAAGAAAATTTCCCATGTTGCTCATCATGATAAATGTTACAATCATGCTGTTTTACCTACTTATCATGATTCACATGCTATATTTGCTTCTAGTTCCACATATGGTCATGGTAGAAGTAGGCCTAGGCGTAATCTTACTCTATGCTAGTAGCTTGTGTTCTTCACATGATCAAAAGAACCATGCTTATCTTTATGCTCATGTCAAGAAAATTTCCCATGTTGCTCATCATGATAAATGTTATAATCATGCTGCTTTATCTACTTATCATGATTCACATGCTATATTTGCTTCTAGTTCCACATATGGTCATGGTAGAAGTAGGCCTAGGCGTAATCTTACTATTTCTCATGCACCTAGGAAAGTAGGCACTAGTCCAACTATGATTTACCAGACATGTGATGCTTCATTTGCTCTGTCGTGTAAAAATGCTAAAGTAGTTGCTAGAAAGTTGGGAGCAAATGCAAGAGAGACAAAACTTGCATTTGGATTCCAAAATCTATTGTAACTAACCTTGTAGGACCCAACAATAGTTGGGTACCTAAAGCCCAAGCTTAATAACCTTGCAGGTTTATGCATCCGGGGGCTCAAGCTGGATTATTGATAGCGGATGCACAAACCACATGACGGGGGAGAAGAAAATGTTCACCTCCTACGTCAAGAACAGGGATTCCCAAGATACCATTATCTTTAGAGATGGGAATCAAGGCAAGGTTAAAGGCTTAGGCAAGATGGCCATCACATCCGAGCATTCAATCTCTAATATGTTCTTAGTAGAATCGCTCGGATATAATATATTGTCTGTAAGTCAATTGTGTAATATGGGCTATAATTGTTTATTTACGAATATTGATGTATCTGTCTTTAGAAGGAGTGATGGTTCATTAGCCTTTAAGGGTGTATTAGACGGCAAACTCTATTTAGTAGATTTCTCAAAGGAGAATGCCGATCTAGATGCATGCTTAATCGCTAAGACTAATACGGGCTGGCTCTGGCACCGCCCTCTAGCACATGTTGGGATGAAGAACCTTCATAAACTTCTAAACTTCTAAAGGGAGATCATGTGATAGGACTAATCGATGTCTATTTTGAGAAAGACAGACCTTGTGCAGCGTGCCAAGCAGGGAAACAGGTGGGAAGCACTCATCAAAGCAAGAACGTGATAACAACAACAAGACCACTGGAACTCCTCCACATGGATCTCTTCGGCCTGTTGCCTATCTCAGCATCAGGGGAAGTAAGTATGGTCTTGTTATAATTGATGACTTTTCCTGCTTCACTTGGGTGTTCTTTTTACAAGATAAATCTGAAACCCAAGGAACCCTAAAGCGCTTCTTAAGGAGAGTTCAAAATGAATTTAAGCTAAAGGTGGAGAAGATAAGAAGCGATAATGGGTCCGAGTTCAAGAATCTACAAGTTGAAGAATATCTTGAGGAGGAAGGCATCAAGCACGAGTTTTCCGCTCCCTACACACCACAGCAAAACAGCATGGTAGAGAGGAAGAACAGGACGCTAATTGACATGGCGAGAACGATGCTGGGAGAATACAAGACGCCTGAGCGATTTTGGTCGGAAGATGTGAACACAGCCTGCCATGCCATAAATCGGCTCTATCTGCACTGCCTCCTCAAAAAGACATCCTATGTACTCCTAACTGGTAACAAGCCTAATGTTTCCTATTTTCGTGTATTTGGGAGCAAATGCTACATTTTGGTAAAGAAAGGTAGGCATTCAAAGTTTGCTCCCAAAGCTGTAGAAGGTTTTTTACTAGGATATGACTCAAATACAAAGGCGTATAGGGTCTTCAACAAATCATCAGGGTTGGTTGAAGTCTCTAGCGACGTTGTATTTGATGAGACTAATGGCTCTCTAAGAGAGCATGTTGATCTTGATGATGTAGATGAAGATGAAGTTCCGACGGCCGCAATGAGAACAATGGCGATAGGTGATGTGCGACCACAGGAACTACAAGAACAAGATCAACTGTCTTGCTCTACAGTGGTGCAACCCCCAATTCAAGATGATGAACAGGTACCTCAAGAAGAAGGGCATGATCAAGGGGGAGCACATGAAGAACAAGATAAGGAGGAAGAAGCATCACGTGCTCCTCCAACTCAAGTCCGAACGACGATCCAAAGAAATCACCCTGTGGATCAGATTTTAGGTGACATCAGCAAGGGAGTAACTACTCGCTCACGACTAGCTAATTTTTGTGAGCATTACTCGTTTGTTTCTTCTATTGAGCCTTTCAGGGTAGAAGAAGCCTTGCAGGATCCGGACTGGGTGTTGGCCATGTAGGAAGAGCTCAACAACTTCAAAAGAAATGAAGTTTGGAGCCTGGTGCCACGTCCAAGGCAAAATGTTGTGGGAACCAAGTGGGTGTTTCGCAACAAGCAAGACGAACACGGAGTGGTGACAAGAAACAAGGCTCGACTAGTGGCAAAAGGTTATGCCCAAGTCATAGTTTTGGATTTTGAGGAGACTTTTGCTCCTATGGCTAGGTTAGAATCAATTCGGATTTTATTAGACTATGTTGCTCACCATTCCTTTAAGCTGTTCCAAATGGACGTGAAGAGCGCTTTCCTCAATGGACCAATCAAGGAGGAGGTATACGTGGAACAACCCCCTGGCTTTGAGGATGAAAGGTATCCCGACCACGTCTACAAGCTCTCTAAGGCGCTCTATGGACTTAAGCAAGCCCCAAGAGCATGGTATGAATGCCTTAGAGATTTTCTTATTTCTAATGCTTTCAAGGTTGGGAAAGCTGATCCTACTCTATTCACAAAGAATTGTAATGGTGATCTCTTTGTATGTCAAATATATGTCGATGACATTATATTTGGTTCTACTAATCAAAAGTCTTGTGAGGAGTTTAGCAGGGTAATGATGCAAATGTTCGAGATGTAGATGATGGGCGAGTTGACTTCCTTGGATTTCAAGTGAAGCAACTCAAGGAAGGCACCTTCATCTCACAAATGAAGTACGCTCAAGATCTTCTCAAGAGGTTTGGGATGAAGGATGCAAAGCCCACGAAGACACCGATGGGAACTGACAGACATCTGGACCTCAACAAAGGAGATAAGGTCGTTGATCAAAAGGCATACCGGTCAATGATAGCATCACTACTTTATCTCTGTGCTAGTAGACCGGACATAATGCTCAGTGTATGCATGTGTGCTAGATTTCAATCCGACCCCAAGGAGTCTCACCTTGTGGCTGTTAAGCGAATTCTTATATATTTAGTTTCTATGCCTTGCTTCGAGATCTGGTATCCAAAGGGGTCTACCTTTGACTTAATCGAATACTCCAATTCTGACTATGTCGGGTGCAAGGTTGATAGGAAGAGCACATCAGGGACGTGCCAGTTTCTGGGAAGGTCCCTGGTATCTTGGAGCTCTAAGAAGCAAACATATGTTGCCCTATCCACCGCTGAGGACAAGTACGTTGCCACAGGACAGTGTTGCGCGCAACTACTTTGGATGAGGCAAACCCTCCGGGACTTTGGCTACAATCTGAGCAAAGTCCCACTCCTATGTGACAATGAGAGTGCAATCAGCTTGGCGGATAATCCTGTTGAACACAACTGCACTAAGCACATAAACATCTGGCATCACTTCCTGAGAGACCACCAACAAAGGGGAGATATCAATATATATCATATAAGCACCGAGAACCAGCTAGCCGATATCTTCACCAAGCCTTTAGATGAGAAAAGGTTTTGCAGGTTGCGTAGTGAGCTAAATGTCTTAGATTCACGTAACTTGGATTGATCTATAACATACATGTGTTCTATGCCTTTGATCATGTTACTTTAAGCTTTATGGTCATTAATTGCTTAGTTTAGTGCTCAAGTTGTACAAGTCATCCTCGGACCTCACAAGTCCCTATGCAAATGATGCACATGTTTAGGGGGAGGATGTGCTACAACTTGACCCCTTTGCGAATAACTTTCTTGTTTAAGTGCTCTTGTAATAGTCTCAAAGGGATATTGAAAGGAAAATGTGAACTTGGACAACGAAAGAGCTTCCACTGCATTCCGGTACAATGTATCTTGTCCTAAGTTCTTTGTTACACTCTAATTGCCTTTTGCTCATATTTGACATTTTGGTGAGGCAATGGGGTTAAAAGGCCAAAAAGGTCTCCCGTTTTGGTGCTTAATGCCAAAGGGGGAGAAATTAAGGCCAAAGCGAATGGATCAGCCAACCACTTGTGAATTTCAAAAATTGTACAGTTAGAATTTGTATTTCGTCCAAAATCCTCTCATTGCAAAATTTGGTCCCTTATGGGGAGAATTTTGATTATAGGAAAAGGGGGAGTTCTTGGCACTTAATCAAATTTACTCTTGAAATATCTCTCTATTTGCCCAAACAAGTGTGTTTGACTTAGAGATAGGAAAGTGAATTTGTTTTGTGAAAATAAACCAAGTGGTGGCAAAAGTGATCCAAATATGCCAAACTCTATGTGAGATAAATTGGTCTTCAATTTGCACTCTTTAATGAATGATATTAAATTTTGAGTTGCTTTTAAATGTGTTCGCATAAATCACCAAAAAGGGGGAGATTGAAAGGGAAATGTGCCCTTGGGCCATTTCTATAAGTATTTTGGTGATTAGATGCCCAACACATATTGTATTAAGGTGATGTGTGCCAAGTGTTAGAGAGATGCAAATAAAGAATAAAGGTACGATTTAGACACTTTGTCAATTGTTTTATATGCTAAACACTCTTGTCTAAGTGCCAGGGACTCAGCTAAGTGAAGTCCAAAAGAATCAAAAGAAGACAAAGAAAGAAATGAAGAAAAGGTGCTGGACTGCACAGCACCGGACGGTCCGGAGCTACTCACCGGACAGTCCGGTGTGTGCACCGGACAGTCCGGTGCAAGGTCTGCGCAACTCGTCACTCTCGGGTTTTTCCTGGCTACTTTGGCTAAAAATCACCGGACAGTCCGTGCGAGGCGCCGGACGGTCCAATGCTCCGGCCGCGCAACGGCTATCTGCCACGTCGACAAGCGCCAACGGTCACATGGCGCATCGTACGGTCCGGTGCCCCACACCGGACAGTCTGGTGCCCCACAGAAAAGGAAATCAGCCAATCAAGGGATTCTCTGCCTCGTACTGTGCGTGTACTGTTCACTGTCCGGTGCACCACCGGACAGTCCGGTACGCCACCCGACAGAAGGCAAGAATTGCCTTCCAAATGGATCTCCAACGGCTCCTAGCTGCCTTGGGGCTATAAAAGGGATCTCTAGGCGCATGGAGCACTACACCAAGCATTCACTAAACATACTAAGACGCCTATACTTCGCCACCACGCACTCGGATCATCATGTTAGAGATTTGAGCACCGTTTGAGTTGTAAACTCCCTGCGCCGTGTTTTGTGCTTGCGTCTTGGCTTGTGTGCGTGTGTTTGCTGTGATTCTAGTTTTGTGTGTGTTGCTTTCCCTCCCTTACTCTTGTGCTTTTCTTGTGATCAAACATTGTAAGGGCGAGAGGCTCCAACTTGTGGAGATTCCTTGCAAACGGGAAAAGACTGCCAAGGAAGAAAACTGTGGCACTCAAGTTTGATCGTTGGATCACTTGAGAGGGATTGAGTGCAATCCTTGACCGAAGGAGGTCACCACAACGTGGAGTAGGCATTGACCGAACCACGGGATAAAATCACCATGTCTCATGCCATCTTTTATTGTGATTGGTTTTTCTTCTTGAGTTCTCACTTAATCACTTGTGCTATTGTTCCTAAGTTTAATATTCATTCTAAAGGAACAATCAAGTGAAGAGTTCTCACTATAGCATCTTGGTTTTGATTTAACTAACATTTTCATAACCAAGTTTGGACTATTTAGTGTTTGATTTTACAGGATCACCTATTCACCCCCCCTCTAGGTGCTCTCACCTTGCTTTAAGAACCACCCCACCCCAGGTTGTCCCCATTGTATTCATTGCTTAGGAGGAGATGGTGGCAACATGGAGGACTTTGAGGACATTTAGGACTACGACGAGTTCTAGTTATCTTAGTGGCAAACCACCAATCAGCTGCCTGTGAAGGTCTTATCTTCTATGTCTCGTATTCCGCACTTTAATTATGTTAATGACTATGTTATAGACTCCATGGATATCTTGGACATCTGGATGTAATGAAGTATATTTACGCTATTTACTTTGAGCAATGTGTGATGATGTCCAACTATGTAATCGCTGTGTACGTGCGTTTCTGATCCTGGCACGTATATGGCTCGCATTTAGTTTGCCTTTTAAAACCGGGTGTGACAGCGGGTAGGAACCTGGATTCAGTGTACTGAACCAGGGATAAGGATGCCACCATGCCTCATTCACTGCTCGAGCTAGCTGTGAGCAGGTAAACAAATAAAAAACTCCTCCTTGACGTGGCGTTCACACACCATAGGTGTCATCGTTTGGGCTAATGGAATTCCCTAAGCGTGGTAAAAAGGCTGCTGGATATTTTGAATCTTAGTTAGTCTCCCTGGTCATTATATAATGCGAGCCGAGTACTGTTTTTCTTGCTGCTTTGCACGCCGTAGAAGCTAGCGACCAATTAAACTTTCTGGGCAACCTGAGAAGTGTCGTCTTCTCCTCTGCCATTCCCGGCTCCACGATGATGAGTGCCTCCATGGTCAGGTCGGCTAGGAGTAGTGTTATGTTATTAGTGCTGTGTTCAAAATCCCTCAGCTGCTATAGAAGCTCATCGACCTGTTTGCTTCATCGCTACTGCACTTGAGTCATCGGAACAGCCCTTCGACGCCGAAGCACCTCGTCATCAAACATCTCCAAGTGGACCGTTCTCTCTGTTCTTCGTCCAGGCCGTCCCACTGCCGTTCCAGGTTCCTGGTGAGTTCCTGATACTCGTCGTGCCTACCAATTATATTCTATCGCGTTGTAGTTCCGGACGCAAGCCTGGCAAAACCTCGGTGTCCACCATGAATCGGGTAGCCTAGATCGTAAGTCATGTTAATTCGATTGTTTGTGGGGTTGTGGTCGGTAAAGCCTAGACAAAAGAGCCGGAGGGCTCGTCACTTCGGGAGAGGGCTGCGGGCAGTAATTTCTTAGGGCACCAGCCATGTGCTCGACGCGGCGCTCTTCGAGGACTTGCGGTTGTAAATGAAGTAAAGGAAAAGGGTTCAAATGTAATTTCAGTGGCACATAAGGATAGTATCAAAGGGCGTTTCATAATGGTTTGAAACCCTAGGGACTCTGACACAAACTGAACAATGCGGGTGCGGACGCGCGTATGTTTCCCCTGTTCGCGGGTTGACTCGGACTGAATTCGGCCCAACCATGTTCATCATTTTTCCTTTTCCTAATAACTTGTGAAATCTGTAGAAAATAGTATAAAAATGGTAAAATTATGAAACCAATTTTTGTTAGACGTCTAGAATCCAAAAGTATTTAATAAGAATATTCCCAAGATTTTTAGTTCTAGCCTAAAATTATGTAGCACTTAAAGATGCCTAGATAAAGTCTTTTAGAATTTTAGAAATAATTTAGTAATTCCAAAAATGATAAAACTTTTTGGGTAAGCTTAATATAATGATTGAAGACCTTGGGTGAAGTTTGAAATCATTTGGACACTGCTTAACTAGAAACCCAATAACTAGCCTCATAAGATTAATTACTAAGTACTAATCCTAAAGGAATACCTAATTAGAAAACCTTAGTGATTAGTTATACTATGAAGTAAAGATGTATTCAAGATGCAACATATTATATTTTATTTTGTAACTGCATATTCATGGCATGGCATAAGCATTCACGTACATGTATTATCATGTATAGAACACGAGGAAGAAATCGTTGCAGAAGACGAGGTTATCTCCCAGACTGAACATTCTCCAACAGAAACCAACTTTTACTTCGACCTCTGCGGTGTGGAACCAGAACCTCCTGCAACACAAGGCAAGCCCCGGTGCATTATCCCTTTCCTTGTTGTTTTAAAAAAACTTTATCACCTTGTATGATGCTTTAGGTGGTAGGAGTTGTGTGCTAAACAATTGATGCATTCCCTTCCTTGGAAAATTGGTTACCATTCCTTGTTCCCTGATTTATTCAAACGAGTTTTATGATGCTTAGTCTGGCTTTAGAAAACAAAATGTTTTGTTTTAAAACAAAAGGTGATGCTTCATATTGGATGGGAAATTTTATAAAGAAAAGAATTATGATGGTGAATCCATCATGGCCGTGATGGGTTCAACATCTGAAAAGAGTACCTCTGTCAGGTACCAAACTTTGAGTTTTAAATGATAAAGACAAGATTGGGTGGGTGACTTGCACGAGAAGAGAGTCTCGGTGTAGTGTCTCCGTCTGAGTCGCTTAAGGACCGAGCCGATGTAGCCTACTGATCGAGGACCTTTTAACTGGCCACATGCCTCGTCATGGGTAAGCTTTGCCTCGGCCGGACCAATACCAGAAAGGCCACCACGCAATGGGAGTGGAGAGATGTCGAGAGTAGCGTGTACCCTCCGTGGCAAGAGGCTGGACGGTGGAGTATCTGTGCTCTCGGTTGGCGTGAACCCATTCTGGTCTTGAGAAACCCAGGTGTGAGTTGACATATGCAAAGGTTAAGTGCTACATATGTCGTGTGGTTGGAGCTCCCCAGCTAGGTATTAATTGATTCGGATCGCCATTACTTCTTGGACATGAAGACTTGGTCACTGACTTACACGTAGCATCAAGTGAACTGAAGGATGATAAAAGACGGCTAGTATAGGCCAAGTGCTTGATCTAGAATAGAAGGAAATCTAGATGTAAGTAACTACTTAACCTGCTAAGTAAAATGGATTTTTAAGGATCCACTCATAGTAAGCTTTTCTGCAAAGAGAGTCTTTGAATCTTGATAAGCTTTACCTTGATTCCCAAAAGCCAGCATATCCTTGAGAGTCTTTTTTCTTTGATAGGTAATACTTGCAAAAGTACACTCCGTACTCAGGGTTTTCAAACCCATGTTGTTGTAGGTGATGAAACAGCCAAGTTCTGTTGTTTCTGTTCCAAGGTGGTTCCCAAGCAGGAGGATGAAAACTAAGACTTATTTAGGGAAGGTGTTTTGCCTTCCTGTGATGTAATAATAAGTTTACGCACTCAAGTACCCGGATATGTAATAATCACTCTTTCTATATTTTTCTTATGAATGTAAATTTTGTTATTGTAATCCTTTCCGCTTACTCCTTACTTCGATGATGTATAATATCTGCGTGATGGGTTAAGCGCTCTTGGGCGATATGATGGGGATACAGATAACCGAACTTGCCAAGTCATTATGCACACCTACATGACTGTCTGAGGTCCTTAGGACAAGGACATCTGTAGGTGGGCCTAATACCTTGGGAGGTTCTGCCACAACTGCTATACATCACAAATTTAAAAGTAGGTACAATCATGATAAGTTGGCAACATCTAGGTCATGCATTTGTAAACAAACCTTTCCCACTGTCATGCCACCTATTTCTCTGCAGCCCTACTAATTTTTTAAAAATGTGATATCTTTTAGGTCAAATAATTTCTTTTAATCTGTTCAAGTTATGTTAGGTTCATATTAATTTTTGCATACGTAGTAATAACATTGTTTTAATTATGCCACATGTTTTTAATTAATTAATTAATTAATTAACATTAATTAGCTAGATAATCTAGTTAATCTAATTTATAGTTCTAACCTACGCATTTTATAAATAATTGTTAATGATTAATACTAACTCAAATATTTTAATTTAATACCTGTTTAGTTTAAATACAATATCTGTTAGATCCCATCTATTAGATTTATTGCGCCTAAAATATCATTTTATCAAAAATTCTTCATTTTAGCTTTGATTTTAATGGTTCTTGAACCTACAATCTCGTAGCAACGTGTAGGATATTCTTAAGCTGTTTGTTCATATGCTTTGGTGTAATGTTAGCATATTCATTATTTGCTTGATTGTATGTATTGCTACGAGTAGAGGCGAGGTGACGAGGAATCAGAAGCCCAACTTTTGGGTAATTTTGCTATTGCTCTACCTGGTTTTGGGAAATTAATATTATATTTGAATTATGAGCATGTTCCATTATTGCTGTTGTTTTAATTATTGTTCATGACAAGATCATTGTGTTAATTGGAACATGGAGCTTAACTTGAGATATCCGTGCTACCACAAGGGTGAAATGGGACGCCCTTGGTTGACTAATTAGGAAAGCTAGTGGAGGACTACCTTACCCGAAAGGGGCAAGGGCGGTAGAGGAGCTGCGTATAGGGAGGTTCTCGGGTCGGTCATGCTGCGATGGCTTTTTGGACGAGGGATTCCTATATTACCCTTCTTAGAAACCGTAGCGGGTTTTCTAAAGCTAGTGGAACTTTGTAAAGGCCTCGTAGTGGATCCCTAGACATTCACCTCGGAACTGTCTAAGGGCCTTGCAAACCCTGGCTAGATGGGATACACGACTTGTGGGTAAAGGGCGTAACCTCTGCAGAGTGTAAAACTGGTATATCAGTCATGCTCAAGGTCAAGAGCGACTCAGGACTCTCGCATGATTAATTTATGGAACTAAACTTAATCTGTCATATGCATTGCATTGCGGGTGTTATTATCAATTGTGATCTCTTATTTAATTGGGTTGGTATCTACTTATACTTAGTAACTGCTAATAAAATTTTAAGTAACTTTAAAAGCAATGCTCAGCTTTAACCATCTCCTTTGATAAGCCTTACACTTCACATGAGCTCCCACTTTTGGTGAGTTCATGCACATTATTCCCACAACTTGTTGAGCGATAAACATATGTGAGCTCACCCTTGCTGTACTCACATCCCCTAGGTCAAGAACAGGTACCACAGGATGAGAAGCATGAAGGATGTTGCGATGAGTTTGTGAGAGGTCTAGGTCGTCGTCTCCCAGTCAACTATGGTTGCTGAATCATTGTCTTCATATGATGTAATTATTTAACTATTTTGTATAGAACACCATTATATAGTAAAGATGTGACATTCGTTCTATACCATGAGCCATCACATGTGTGAGACTTGATCCTAGCACACATGTGAATCGTGCCCGGGTTTGGCCCCCTAAATCCGGGTGTGATAGGGAGTGTCATTTTCAATGGCCTTCTTGGCCTCTTTGTTCCTTGCAGGCCCATTGCCTTTGTCTTCTGCTGATGCAGGCTTCGAAGAACCAATTTTCTCTTGTAGGGTGCCGGATCAACCTTCGAACCTCCCGGTATAGTCGCATCTGTAGCAGGCAATGTAACACCCTCCACTGCAAGAATTGTACCAGCAATATCTTTTTCCTCATACTCCCCTTTGTCAATATCAAAGAACGAGCTCATTACTGGAGCTATCCGCTCTTCCTCTTTGTATTCCTCACTTTTCTGAAAGTAGCTTCAAAGGAATGACTTTTGGGCTATTAGAGCGATAGCATCTTCAATCTTCATCTCTTCGGTTTCTACAAGAGGAATTTCCTCAGGCGTAACCGACACCTAAACTTTGGGCACAACCTGAAAATGATAAAAAATAGTAAGAGATTAACACAACAAGTTTATAAGTGATAATAGATTTCAGAAGACCCTTTGTACCAGAATTTCCTCCAAAGCTTGAGGTGTCGATTCAGCCTGTATCTTTGAAACCTTGCTCCGCTTCGTGGTCACTTTCCTTTTTATTTTCTTCCAATCCTGAACCATGTTGTGATAGTCAGGATAGAAAAAGCCAATAGCATCAAAAACGTGATTTAGTCGGGGTTTTTTTCTGAGTCATGAAAGCCTGTTGCAAAGCTTCGGCCTCTGGTTTGCTATAATTACCAAGTATTTCATTGCATTTTGCCTCAACATAATCTAACCATCTATCACTAGGCTCCCCAAACTTGTCTTCAAACTTATATTTGTAGCGAAGTCTGATCAACCTAGGCTCCACGTCCGAAGCATCTTTTTCAAACATCTCCGACATCTCCCATTCAACCCCTAGTGGCCATGTTTTAAATACTAAAAACTCCTGAACATGATGTCTTGTTCCAATGTGTGTACAAACAACATTGAAAGCAATTATAGCAGCCTAAGCTTTGAAGTTGATATAGCATGTTGGTTTTTTATAACCAAAGCATGTGATAATAGGAGGCTGGGTGATTCCTTTTATCAGTTCGCTTATTCAAACCATTCTTCATATAAAACCACTCTCGCCCACTCATTCAGCCATTTGCTTCGGTATGCAGGAACCAGGAACATTGCACCCCTCCGATAAGCAAAGTTATAGCAGCCGAAGTTGTTTTGAAGGCCCCTAGTTGCCTTCGTCTGAAAGTGTAATTCATGAATTTGGTTAAAGGCCTCACAGAAAGCTTCAACATCAAGCTCAATACCCTGACTCTGCATAACCCAAATAAAAATGCCTAAACGCACTATGGCGTTTGGTGTAAGCTGGTGAAGGTATATGTTAAACCTTTTCAAAACTACAACTAATGTCTTATCCAAAGGAAATCTAAGCCCAATCTTTAGAAAACTTTGAAACATGACAACTTCGCCCTCTTTTGGCTTCAGCACTAAATCATCGCCTCCTAGCCGCACCCAATCGACATTATCAATATAGCCAAAGCAGTACCTCAATGTGTTCTCCTTTGATTTTTGATTTGCTGAAGTTCACGTGACTTGGCTTCGTAGGACGAATGGTAGTGCTGTCTTCTTCAATATCAATGTCATCGCTATCCTCAGATGGATTCATAGCGCCAGCTTTGGCTTGAGAGGCGGTAGCCTCTACTGTTGTAGGCAAGTTCTCAACCTTCGTCTCTTAAGCACCTGACGAAGGTGCCAAGGACACATCAGCACTAGACTGTTCTCTGGCCATTTCTAATGAAAAATGTATCTTGCGACTGGCTAAGGCTAGTTTGAAGGTGAAAAAACATTCAAAGCAAGCTTCGAAGGCAGAGCAAGCTATAATAGCAGCAGGTGCAAAGCAGCAAATGTTGTGCTGAATCTACCGGGTGTCGCCTCCTTTTATACCGGTAGATTTTTAAAATCTAAACGTTGTACTCGCCTAAATTTGGACCCCACCAGTCAGGGGGATAATAGTACAATGATTCATAACGAGCTTTGGGAAGGTGTTTTTTGGACCTTCGGCACAAGGCCTCACAATTTCTTTTATTTTGCGATCTAAGATCGTTATGAAGAAACGAACTCATTCCACGAGGGGCTACTGTTGGGGGCCTATTATGCCAAAGGTCCTCATTTAACCTTCACTTCGGCGCAAACAAGTTTGTTTTATGTACACTTCAACTAATGGACGAAGCCGACCTTTGGTCGAAGACATATAAAGAAGCTTCTCATGTATGCGCAAAGTAACAAAGGTGCGAGTCGAAGTTGGTAGCTTTGGAAAAGGAGATAGGGTTCGAGTGTAACCAGTCAGAAAAGCTCTTACGTGACGAAGGCGAAAGACATGTGTACCAAAGAAAAGAGAAAATACATTGCTCTCCTGATGTCATCTGTAAACAATGTGTGTAAAACCTTGAGGGGTATGATTGTAATTTTGTATAAAGGCGATTCATCTTCTCTATAATTAGGTGAACAGTGCCCTACATAAAGTACCTTTTTTGAGGGCCATAACTTAGTGTTACATATCCTTCAAAGAAACTTCTACCATCCTATATTAAGGAGCCGAATGTATTCTTGTAAATTTGTTTAATATCATGAGAGATGGAATAAAATGCTAAGGCGTATGAGATGAGTTTCATATAGATATTCACATTGTCTTTTTCATATTATTTCATTATGCTTCTCTTCAAAAACCTTCGTCCTTCGTTCTAACACTCCGAAGAATTGTTATATCAAAGGACGAAGATCTTTATATTTAACTTGTGTTGCGTTGATTTTTGATACCTTTAGGGGATTGAAATCAAGTACCAACAGTAACAATATCCAACATTGTTAAAATATTCAATTACCACAAAATTTTTGAAATCTATGCAATTTGAACGATAATTAATCCACGTTGGTTTCATAATTAACCAAAATTGCATAGAAAATTAAACAAAGTACACAACGGAAATAAAATTGCCCATAAATATCTCTATAATTTTCTACATCTAGAAAATATTTCTACAAAATTTTGAAATTTTTAACTAATTTTCTAATTTCTTTACTATTTCTGATTTCCATAAAACTAAAAAATTTACATTCGCTGGGAAAAATAAAAGGCTAAAACTGGCCTAATTGGCCATATGACTTGACCCATTTTTGGCTTGACCCCACCAAACAACTTGACCTAATTTGGCCTTTCGACCTGCTTGGAGGGCGCTAGACACGCCAAGGCCGTCGATTCGACCCACGTGGCGCTCCCCCCGCTTCAATTGTGGTCGTATGATCTCGATCAAGAGCCAAGATTCCACGAGTTACTTTAGACGGGTTTATTTATACGGAAAAATCAGTCGTGGGCAGAAACGCTAGCCCATTCTTATCCCTGGGTGAGCGTCGCACGGCGCCGCTTTCTCTGCTCTTTCTTCTCCGTGTTTCTCAGCCACTCACCGATGTCGTTCTCTGGAACCTTCTAGTCCTCATCTCCTTATCAATGAGTCTTGTTTCTATATCTCGCCCCCTTCTCCCCACTAGGCTTTAAACGTCGGTGTTGTCTGGTGAGGGGCTACACCGCCGGCGTGTGCGTCCCTCCGGGTATGTATGAGATGATATCTAATGTAAAGGCGGGATCAAGTTGTGAGGCATTTGAGACGTGGATCCGAGCCCCCTTATGCGTTGTACTGTGATTTGGATGTGGTTTAAAATGTTCTATACATTCAGACAATGCTAATCACTCGATCCGGACGCATTTTTGGAAAAAACTAGTTAGGGTTCCTAACCCTGATATGTTTATTGAGTTCTATCTTCATTCTCACTGATCTTTGACCGAGGATCTCTGATTCTGAGCCCTTTTCTCGCTTACTATAACCGATTTGCGATTGGGGTTAGAAAAAACCCTAACCCTAGGACGCCGGGTTCTATGATCAATTCGGTTTACTGGTTTTGAGCTATGAGACTCTCTGAGTCCTTAATATGGCCAAAATAGGGGTGGGAAACCTTAGCCCAAGAACCTTTTTTCTTTATTTCTTCTCTATCTGTTCATCTCCACCTCCACCTCCCTACGTGTTCTGGCGAGGTTGAGGTTTGCCATCGCCGGTCGGCGTGTGGATGTCCTCCTCCAGCAGCATTTGCAGACAGAGGCTCGGATCCTGTGCCTGTTGGGGGTGATCATGGGGTTCGACGCCATAGATCATAGCTCTTTTTTCAGGCACTACGCACGCCTAGGTGATGGGGACATGTGTGGATGTCAATTAGGTTTTGTGATCGTATGACCGAGGGCTACAACCAATGGTTAGGATAGCCTCCGATCAAAAGCATGGATGTACGATTAGGAATAACTCTACCCTAGTTCCTGTTAACTGCCTCGTGTAGAGGACACACCCTAATAAACACAAGCAAAAGTAGACCTACCTAAGCAATGACCGATGCACGAAGCTATATATTAGTAGGTATCGTCTCATATATGACCGATGAGCTAGCCATAAGAGGCATGAAAGTGATTTCATGTCACATACAAGGTTACATGACTCCGACGCAATGGGTATCTTTCATTGCCATCCAATCGATCCTTTTAAAAGACAAAGGAGAACAACATCATCGTGCCTCCTTTACTTCGTGATGAATACTATGTACAGTAACATGGGGAGCAAATTTGCGTAAAAAGGGCTAGAATTCGATGCTTTCTTGCTCGGGCACCACATTCCCTCTATTTAGCTAGTTGATCTGACCATTAGGGTTAGTCCCTGCATTTTAATCCTGTTTAGTCCCTATTTTACCAAACGCAGAGACAAAAAGGACTAATTTGTTTTAGTCTTTAGTCCCTCAAGGAGTGACTGAAAAGGACTAAACTATACTAATTTCATCTTTTGATCCTTATTTATTTCTGTTGCATCGAAACAAGAGTAATGACAAAGGGCATTTTAATCTTCTTATGAGCCATTTAATGAGATCTTATTACATTTATCCCTAAAACCAAATAGGTTAGAGACTAAACTTTAGTACTAGGTCCTGGGCTCAACAATAGTCACTGTACTAAAGGAACCAAACATGCCCTTAGTTTGTAGTCGGTTATTCAACAATGGATACATACAACCATCGTTAGAGCTTGTTTGGCAGGCTTCGGCTTTAGCTTTTCTCTGAAAAAAGTCAGAGCCCTACCAAACACCTTTTTTAAAACGGATTACTGCGAAAAGCGTATGAATGCCAGAGCTATTTTTTGTATTATGGAGAAGAAGTCATAATTAGTAGCTTCACAGGTTCTAGCTCTTTAATACAGTAAAATGTCTCTGGCTATAGAATAAGCAATTTCTGCCAAAAAATTTGCAAAATGGCTTCAGCTTTACTTTAAAAAGCTATTTTTAGAAAAAAGTAAAGCTAAAGCTATTTTTGGATAAACCAGCGTAGCCTAACAGACCCGTTAATTCCTTCCTGATTGCTGACATGTTGGCTCCGCGTGGTGCGAGGGCCCAGTGAGACTGATGCCCTAGACCATAGCTGGTCTGGTCTCCTTGTCATCGCGCGAGCTAGCTTTTGTAGCGCAACCAAAAAATATATTTTAGTGGACAACAAGGCGAGGGGTCATGCGTGTTTCACAAGGTATTCAGTGGCAGATCACATAACTAGGCGGCTAGCTGATGCTGTGTGACACGATAATCTGTTGAGAATTGAGATGGCACAACCTTTGTTAGGACTAGGAGTATGATATTTGCCGGCCGGGGGCGGTGGGGTGGTACACCGGGCATGTTAAAAGCTTGGTGCAAGCGGGGCATCATAAATTAATACTGCCTCTGTTACAAAATAAAATTTGTTTTGGTTTTTCAGTGGTTCATATAATACTTAGTATATGTATTTTATATATATGTCTATATTTATTATCATCTAATTAAATATAAATATAAAAATTGAAAGCTAAAATAAATACTATTTTAAGATGAAGGGATTATACGATGAACGCATAATGTTGTGTGTAGAATCTGTATGCATAATGCTGTTGAACTATTTACATTTTTGTGTGTGAAAGACTACTTGCTTTCTCTGCTGTGATAAGGTTGCATTTGGGAACTAGCGAATTTTTACAATCTAGGCTGTGCACATTACCCAAAAATATCTAACATAAGGTTGATAAATCAGATTCTGTCTTGTGGCACACAATCTAGGACGTAAAAAAAATCTAACGTTTGGATCTGTATCGAATAAATGTTATCTGATAAAAAATCCTATCGAACCAAACGACGTCTAAGTACTAGTTATGATGGTGGTGTCGAGCATTATTCACCAACTCCAGCGTCGGTCGCCCAGTGCACCATCCACGGAGTGCACGTACCAGGCAGCTGCGATATTGGTGTCGCGCGTCACGGCCCTGCCGGACTCACTACTAGGAATAAAAACGGTTACAAATAAACGCTAAAATCATTTTCATTTTTATATTTTTTTACCATAAACGAAATCGAAAACGGTCGTCTACCGACTCTCGAGCACCGGCTAGCTCTCGCGCCGTGCCGCCTGCCAATCTGCCTTCTTCTCGAAGCTTCCGTCCACCCCACGCAGCGAGCAGGAGGCAGCGCCTAGGCCTGGCGCGCGCGAATCCGCTGGGACGCGCCAAACAACGTCTCTGTGGTGGGACCGTAGGAGTGAGATGCGATCATGGGAAAGGAATGGGACGCCCACGCGGCCTGCAACTGTAGGGTGGAGAGGAGACGCACGGTACTTTAGGCCGGGCGCTTTGCTTTTGCATGGATGCATGCATACACGCATGCGGCCGGGCCCGAACGTACGGGTGAGTTGAGAACTTGAGATCGAGCTGCCGAGATGGAAATAATTCCTTGAACAAATTTAATATTTTAAAATAAATTTGTAAAAAATTTCATATTTATTTTTTCTTATTATAAAGTTCATTATTATAAATAATAATAAAATAATTTATGCATTATTTGCTTTCTACGTTATATCCAATTGACTTCCGAATCCATACCAAATTATATATATATCATTTTAAAAAAATATCCAAATGACTTCAGAATCCATACCGAATTTTTTATATATCATTTGAGAAAATATAGAATGAATTTAATGTTTATATTTTATAAATCTTTATAAGCTAAATATTAAAAACAAAAATATAAAATTATATAGTAAATTATATATCCTGTTTATTCGCAATAAAAAATGACTAAAAAACTGATAATCAAATAAAATATTGTTTACTACCGTTTTCAAATGACGTGCGCAAGCATGCATGCAGCGGCGTCCTCGACGACGCTAGCTATCGCCTATTCGCCTATCGCATCATCGCATCCATCTTTTCGGCAGCCGACGACACCGCATAATTGTGCATCCATGATCCATGCATCCAGCAGCGTACAGTCTGTGATGAGCTTTGCTAGCTTATCGAACAGGTCGAACCAGGACACTGTTTTTGATCGAAGAGACCTGTCGCGCGCGCGTTAGCTGGAACGCAAGGACTAAGACTTGCGATCATCGATGACGAATGATAGGATGCGCTAGTGACGTGCTGTTAGTTCAGATCTGCTACATACTCCCACAGTCTCAAAATAAATATTGGTGTCGTTTCATAAGTTGTCAAACGACCTTTAATATTTACTAAACATATACAAAAAATTAATAGTATGTAATTAGTATCATTATATTTATATACCATTGAATTGTTTTTAATAAATTTATCTAAAGATAAAAATATCCTAATATTTTCTGTAAATTTAGTTCAATTTTAAAAAGGCCGACTGTCATAAATACTGTAACGATATTTATTCTGGGATAGGGTGAGTATACGATTACATTATTATATACTTCCTCCAGCTTTGATCTTTTTTGATACATCGATTTTACTATATATCTAAATATAACGTATGTTTGAATATATAACAATTTAGAGGTAAAACAATGACTTATAATTTAGAATATAAGAGCTTAGCTTATTAATATAGTGTATAAATTTTCAACCACTACATGTATACCGAACAAAAGTTCATCTGTATCAGCATTGCAACAATAATGGCGATTGACGACGTTGCCGTGTATAGGCTTTTCAGCG
The DNA here is from genome assembly GCA_029449295.1 of Zea luxurians. NCBI lineage: Eukaryota > Viridiplantae > Streptophyta > Magnoliopsida > Poales > Poaceae > Zea > Zea luxurians. The sequence goes on from JAOPSE010000022.1 coordinate 47,299,695, forward strand.
ATTCGATCAACACTTCACTTTCTCGTGCTACTTTTTCTATGGTTACAGTTGTGCCGGCTCTGCTCTTATCAACATGTGTGTTGCGTGCATTTAGCATAGTGCATAGGTCTTCTCTGCGCAACAATTCAACGAAATGGAAGTTCACATCACATACGCATGTACAGTTGTAGAGCAACACTTAAGGTAGATCATGATCTAAATATTTATCCATAATTTAGTAGGGCTCTAAATTAATTCTAATTAAAAATTAATAAAATAGAGTCTAGTTCTAATCAGATCTATCCTTAAATTCTATAGTTTAAAATTTTGAAACACATTATCACCTCTAGCAACACTATATAAGCTAGGTTTATTTTCGGCGGCAAGGACCGACTCTTGGTTTTAGAAGGCCCTAAGCCAATCTCGGTGTTTGAGCCTCTTAAATTTTTATCATCAATAATTATAGTAAAATATAAGAAAAATAAGAACGGTAAAATAATGGTAACTTATTACAAATATAAGTGAGAACATAATTTAGAATATCCTAAATTACAATTTAGATCACATATAGTTCTAATATCTTTTAAAATAAATAGCTTTATCAAGCATTCTCTTAAAAAGAATCTATGAAGAAAATGTTCAGATCAATATTTTTCAATATATGCTTCTCGATAGAACATGTAGCTAACTATTTAATCTTTCTTGCAACATAGTTGACCTCAAATAACTTTTTAGTAACTTTAACTTTGAGAAACTTCTTTTAGGGCTATAATCACAGAATTGTCAATAAAATCCGAAATATAATACAGATATTTGGGTAACAATCTACCATGTAATGAACTGAAAAATCTCATTTACTGACATCAAAGCATCCGACAAAGTTAGTTGCAAGACTTAAAATTCACTAATAAAATTATTGTCATCAACATGAGATGAGTTTTCATAAAAAAAAGAAATATCTGTAAAAGTTACGTAACACTTCCACATGCCACGATTATCTAGAAACTTATAAGAAACATATTTTTTGGGCCGCGTGGTGCTTAGGCCCTAGGCAGTCGCCCCTCTCTCCTAGGGCGCAGCGGGCCCTGTCGACAGCTAAAAGTCGTCGAAAATAGGGCCCTGTTTGGGAACAAAGTTTTTGAAAACCACAGTTTTTGAAATACTATAGTATACTTTAGTTATGACAATACCGTAGTTTATAATACCGCAGTTTTGAAAACTGAGGTCCAGAGCTAAGTTTAGAATGCCTTAAAACAACTATAGTATTTGCAATACTTCAGTTTTGAAAACAGAGATTTTACCAAGCTTGCCAAACACCATTATGTATATAATACTGCAGTATTTGAGAATACTGCAGTATTCTTCCAAAACTGCAGAAAAACTTTATTCCCAAACACCCCCTAGACCTTTTAGCGTCGAAATTAAGGTATTTAACTTTTGGCCCAAAAAATGTCGAAAATATGCTTGGACGTCGAAAATAAGTTTTCTTATTTTTGGCGGTCACACTTCTAGCAGCCAAAAATTATTATAGTCTATTTTTTGGCGGTCCACCCCTGCAACCGAAAATAAGCAATTTTAGGGCAAAAAATATGGAAAAATAGTTACACCAGATTCAACAACAAATATATATATACATACATACATACATACATATATATATATATATATATATATATATATATACTATATGTATTGTATTTAGAGCCCTGGGCTCTATTTAGCTAAAGGAAGCCCCAGCCAAATATGAACGCACGTGTATTCACAGCCGACCGACTTTTTAGATTCCATATATATACTGACGTGCTCCGCCATTAGCTCCTTTTCTCCCGGTCTCAGTTTCCATAACCGCAAAACCCTAACCTCGCCGCGCGACTCCGGGAATCTCTGCCGACTCAACCATCCCTGATGACTCCGCTCCCCTCGCCGCTCGCTGTCGATCCAGTCGCAATCGGCAGTTGAGCGGCGCCTCCTCGGTGTCCCCAATCCGCGCTCCAATATTCCGGCCGCTGCGTCAGGAGACGGGAGTCCAGACCGGAGAAAACCCCTGTTTCTCCGCCGACGCTCTCCGCCGACCCGACTGCTTCTACGTTCTCCGCCATCTTCCACATTCGCCGCCGTCAACGGGTACCGCTCCAACTGGTAGCTTTCCCAACCATCTACGGTGTGTTCTTCCCAACCCTAGCTCGCGCGCATTTCATTGGATCGACTTCGACCGTCAACAAATGTGTTGTTTTTTGTTCATACTGCATTGTAAGGATTACGACGAGGGTGAAAAATATTTATGCAGTTGATTTAATACATTTACGCACATTTACACAGTTGGTTACGCACATTTACACAGTTAGTTACGCACATTAGAATACATGTTTATGCATATCAGTTAAAGTTTTTTTTCATAGATGATGTTCAATTGGTAATTGAGTGGTCAACTAGTTGTTTTTGTGACTGCATACATTTATTTATTCCATTATTTTATAGTTAATACATTACTGTTCACAACATGTATTGCTTTATTGAATCATATCTAGTTTTTTATTATTATAAAACAGACATTATTTATTACACTAGTTCACAGTTAATACAACTTGTTTATAGCAAGTTTTATTTTGCTCAAACATATTCAGTTTGTTATGATTATAAAATAGGACAGAACATGTATGCAAGTGATTGTTGTAAAGAAGCAGTCAATTAGTTGTTTTTGGTAGAGTATATTTTTTTATTCAGAATTTATTATCTGGTTAGTGATATGCAATCATTTATGTATTCATTAGTCTATAGTTAATACATTAATGTTTCACTGCAAGCTTTCTTTTTTTGAAACATATTGAGATTTTTATGATTGTATAACAGGCCAGAACATGTATGCAACTAGTTGTTTTTCATGTATGTAACTGTATGCAGCTGTGTTTTTTTCATGTATGCAACTTTATGCAAAATGTGTTTCATGTATGCAACTGTATGCAACTGTATGCAACATATTCAGTTTTTTATGACTGTAGAACAGGACAGAACATGTATGCAACTGTGTTTCATGTATGCAACTGTATGCAACTTTATGCAACATATTCAGATTTTTATGATTGTAGATCAGGTCAGAATATGTATGCAACTGTGTTTAGTAAATGAGCAGTCAACTAGTTGTTTTTCATAGAGTATATTATTTATATAAAATTTCATATATGTTTAGTGCATACATTTATGTATTTCAGATGATTATAGCTAATACATTATTGGTTACAGCAAGGTCTGTTTTATTGAAACATATTCAGTTTTTCCTTATGATTGAACATGTCAGTATATGTATGCAAATGTAAATAGAGAACAGTATATTCAGATGTTTATTGAGATATTATTATTGCCATGCAAAATTTATACAGAGTGCTTTTATGCTTGGTATTTAAAACAAATAGGTTCATTGATTCAATCATACCAAAATAAATACATATGCATATCCAACAGTTTAATTTTTACAATATTGTGTATTATGTATGCAGCTTTTAATTTAAAAAATGAAGCACGTGGACCGTCCTCCAAATAACCCCAAACGTATAACAATTCAATCAAGCCAGGAGTGTTTCAGTGTTGACATTCCGTCCGCAGAACAGTCTAATCCATGTCCAGAAGTTGGAAATCCTCCAAATGTTGACAGTCAAAATTTGATCAATGAAACAGTACAGCTTGATTCTGATGAAGATGACTTCATGCCAGCTCTGAAGAAGCGTAATGTGTCTGAAAGCCATACAAGAGTTTTAAGAAAAGTTGTGACAAAGAGGATTAAACATGAGGAGCTACCCCGATAGGTTAGTGTTATGCATACCCAACAAACAGTTTCATATTTGTAAGGTTCTGAATATTTTTTTTGATAATAACAAAATTATTTCATGTTTTATATTGTGTAACAGAAGCTCAATGTCAGGTGCAACCCTCAAGATGTCATTGCAAGCATTAACATTTTGAATGAAAGACAACGTGAGGCTATAAGACGTAAAGGTTTCTCTAACATTCTTGATATGACAGTAGATGCGCTGTGTAGTAGATCACACCTTCAATGGTTGATGGACAAGCTGGACCCCAAGGACATGACAATTCGTCCTGGTCCAGGAAAGGAACTAAAGATCACAAAGGACATTGTTCATCTTATCCTTGGTGTACCAAATCATGGCGGTGGTAAACCATTGGGGATTGACGAAGCAGTTGCAGCAAGCAACTTGAGGGCAGAGCTTGGTTTGGCTAAAGACGAGTTCAATGTGACATTTCTACAGGATCGTTTAAGGGAAGGCGAGGATGATGACCTTACAATCAGATGTTTCTTCCTCATTTTATTCAACCGTCTGTTGTTTCCAACTACTAGCTGGGGCATAACATATCATGAGGTGCTTCTGACAGAAGAAATACACCGTTTCCATGAGACCGACTGGTGCCAGTTGATTTTTAATGATCTCTGTGAAGCTGCGAAGAAGTGGCACAACCGAATCACCACAAATGTCTCCACGACTATATACGGATGCTCCATTGTTGTCCTTGTAAGTATAGTGTTTATCCTTATGTACATTTATTGCATTTTTGGTTGCTCACTGTGGGTAATTATGTAACATGTTTTATGATGTTGGTTACGTTTACTTACATAGCTATTGAACATTGTAATTCTTTTATGTAGTTGTATTACTTGGATCACCTGCATGCAGCCGCTACCCCTCAAAATAAGATTGGCACACCTCGCATTAAATTCTTTGATAAGAATATCATAAAAGCTTTGACCAAAGCTGACAAGAGGAAGGTACGCCATGGGGCTGAACCTTTCGGACATTGTGAAGTAAGTTATTCATATTTACACAGTTGGTTACGCACATTTACACAGTTGGTTACGCACATTCACTTTAATTTTATTTTTAGTTCCGAAGCTCGACCGAGACATGCTATTCAGTTGGACCTAAGCTCGATCGCCAATCCGAGGCAAGTTTATGATGTATTATATACATAGTTTATGAATATTTATGGAACAAAATGGAATAGGAAGGTGGACATGGATTCTTATTTATTTTGCTGAACAACCAGCCGGAGTGCAGGACCAACATTTTTGATGCACCGCACCCTGCCCCAATGCCTCGGCCCACTTTTAACATCCAACTTCCATCGATCAAAGAGATGATGTCAAGTAAGATCAACGATCTCCCACCTCGTCATCGATCTAAATTCACAGACATTCTTGTTGCATATGACTTGGAGGTTGACAAGTCATGCATAGCCATAAAAGATAGCATTGACAAAATTATTGAGAAGCAATACGACATAGCAGACAAGTTTATAGAGTTGATCGATGAGGTACTACGTGCCGAGTCTGATAATTTAGAAAATGAGACAGATGAGCCACAACATCCGAGGAATTTGGCTGATTTAGCAGGTCAGTCATACAATTATCCCTTGTCATTTATTCAGAACCTTTAACTGTCTACATGTGCATACGTTTTTTTATACGTACAGTTAACGACATTTGTTTTTTCAAGTATACGCAGCAACATTTGATCTATAATGCAAGTTTTGACATATATTATTTTCAATATAATTGTGTACAAGGACACACTGTTCATGCCACCCAACCCACACCCGATATGCCATCGCAAGCTTCACAGCTCGAGACCCAGCTGGGTGGTACTCAGTTTGAAGAAATTCATGAAAGACAACAACATATCCGTAGAGTGCTGGAGACTTGTCCCGACGAATCGGATGTTGTTACAGGTCAACAGGTAATATATCCAACTCCAATACCTTTTTTACTCATCATACGTACATTGTTTGCATATTACTTTTTAGCAGTATACGAACCACACTTTTTTGTCAACAGGATTTTTGTTTTGATGTTCGAAACAACATTTTGAGGAACACAAATATCACACCTCAAACCACACCAGCTTGCACCCGCTTGCCGAAATTTGACTTGACACCGCAAAAAAATGTTTGTTAGTAGTTCATGTCTCATGTTATAATTCCATTTTACGATACATACTACATAATTATACTAATCATATACCTTTGTGTAGAGAGGTGAAATGGCAACAGAGGAAATGGAACACAATGACAGTGGGCCAGTTTTTGATCAGACCCCAACTCCTCATGTCAGTATAATAACATACATATTACATGATGCATTTTATGCCATTAAACTAATTTTTTTAATGTTCAATCACTTATAACCATGTTGCATTTCAGGATGATACACTGAAAGGGACAACAGATTCTGGAACTGATCCACCCCTTACAGAGCACGAGTGCATTTGTTCTCTGTGGGATTTAATTTGTTCCAAGGACATTGACCAAAGCAAGTACATGTTACACAAATTACGAATACCATATTTATAAGTTTGGTTCATTTATGTAATATGAATATATAACTATGTTCATCATACAGGGTTGTCATAGATTACGGTGAATACAGTGCAAACTGTATCGATATTTATGAATCTTTTGCAGAGGGCAAATGTCTTGAGAATGTCTTCATGCAGTGTTTCATTGAGTGTGTTCGTGATGATTCCAAAAATCATCGTCGAACTATGACATCTAACAGATTAGTACTTGATGTCAATGTTGGGGTAGGTTCTTCTTCACAGTTATTGTAACTATACACAGAATATACTTACACACTCTATTTTTGGTTTTTTAGGCTCTGTTAAATTTTGAAGAGCAGGAACGTCATAGCAAGAATCCTCAGCCGTTTGATCAAAATGTGTTACAGAATTGCTTGCACAACACATTGCCTCCTTTGGTAAATCTGGATAAATGCAAGTCGGTAAGCCTCAGTAACATTTTGTTCCCAGGTTCATTAGCATATTAACTGTACCTTTTAATCATCATGACATTGTAACAACAACATGTAACCTATTTTTACTTTTCTCATCAACAGATATTGGTACCTATGCTTAGTAGGGGACATTGGACACTATATGTAATCAACCTACACCATCAGTGTATACACATTTTAGATTCGAATCCGTATGGTACAGAACTTGGTGGCACCACATGGAAGGACTACCATTATGACCCAATCTATTTAGGTGGAAGGAAATTCCCATGGGCTAGGGTTATAATGAGTAGGCTGAGCAAAGCGTTACAACATGTTTGCCCCAATGCAGCCTTTCCTAAATTTGGTAATTTTCCAATGGATATGCCATCTAATTGCCCAACAATGAGATTAGGGTCAAACGACTGTGGCTTTTTTTGTAATGAGTTACATGAAGTTTTATGATCACATTGCAGGTGTCATAACTTCTTTCAATCAACCAGTAAGTGATTATGCTAACTCTTTTACATTCCGGTTGCCATCATTGTACATGTTAGCTATATACGTGTATAATGCATGCTATGCTTTTATTGCAGGACAATTCCCGAGACCTACGTGCTCATGCCCTTCATCAACTCACATTCCATCGCATGAACAAGGTGCTGCCACTTCCATTAGATATCCAGAGATTTATGTTTGCGCGCAAGTAGTTAACTATGTGTGAGAACTAAGCAATGGTGTGGGCAATGTGTCGTACTGTGGTATTTTGGCCATGATTGTTAGTTAACAATGTTAGGAAGCTTCCTTATATGTGCTGTTTTAGAACAATTGTTATGCTACCTTGTCTTAGGTTGTTACACAGGTACTTTCTGTGAACATTAGTTGGTTGGATACTTTATGGTTATGCTGCGACGATGTGAACATCAGATGTTTTCACTTCTATGGGCTTAAATATGATCTTTTTATATGTAATGAAGATCTTATATGAATACCTCATTTCTTAGTATTACGATCAGTTCATTTAAGTTTATACTTTTTTGGTTAATATGTATATAAACTTATTGGTATCCCTATCATTTTTATACTATTTATTATACTGTTATTCTCGAATCATATTGCGCATCCACCACATTTTTGTTCATATAATTTACGTATTATACAATTATCATACAGGTTATATACGATGTTTCCTACTTCAAATTATGCTACATTAGTAAGCAATATAAGCTATATTTATTAGATTTCAACAACCATCTGTATATAAATCATTTGTCACTCATGCAATTTTTATTGCAAAAAAACAGATTATTTGTATCACATACAACAGACTACTCACTGCCTGACTCACTGCTATCGAAATCAACAGACTAATTACTGGTCATATAGTTTACGTATTATACGATCATCATACAGGTTATATACGATGTTTTCTACTCCCAATTATGCAACATTATTAAGCAATATACGCTATATTTATTAGATTTCAACAGCGACTTGTATATAAATCATTTGTCACTCATGCAATGTTTATTGCAAAAAACAAATTATTCGTATCACATACAACAGACTAATCACTGTCTGACTCACTGCTATCGAAATCAATTGCGTGTTTTTTGATGTTGTTGTTTCATTCCAATCAGGGTGTTCCTAGATCCAGGAGGTCGTCCTCTCTTACGTCCAGCAAGGCTAGCCAACCGTAATCTATTTTCCTCCATTGACAAACATGTCCTACTGTTGTGACAATCAGCAATTCCACACTTCTGGCATTTCCTGGTCATTTTCTTTGTACCTTTTGCTCCCAATTTAATATCCTTTTGTTCACTCCCCTTTATTGTTCTTCCTTTGGGTTTTGAGTTATTTGGTCTTGCCAAGCTTATCCCATCGACTGCAAAATCCAGTTTCTGCAATTCAAAAGTAAATATTTCTCAGCATATAATATTATGCAGTCCAACATTCAGTATAATACCATTATTACCTTTCTGGCATGATCATTTTGTTCATTGTCACCACTCTCATTCATATTTGTGTGATCCTGCAAATTAACCTGTATCTGCCAACACATTTTAAGCTCAATCATAAGCCAATAACTCAAACCTATAAATCATTTATATGTATAACCGGAAATCAGTATAGTTGTTAAAGATATTACCTCTTCTAATGGACGTATCGGTATAGGTATTTGAACATTGTCCACACCCCGTTCAAGTATATTAGATACGTCTTGAATTTCCTGAAAAATTGGTTGAAAGCTCAGTATACGTCATTTACAAATAAACATTCACAACAATATGATCAAAACCTTGTTATTCCTTTCATTGAATTCACCATCCTTTTCGATGTCTCTATTGTCTTCATCATCGTCCTAAGATTTTATTGTTTTATACCTCATCAATATATTATGATAAATAATATGTTACAAAATACATATTAAAATATTACATACCTGTATACCATCTCCTCCACTAGTTTCACATGTCTCCTCAACTTCTATATCTGTCTCCAAACGCGAAAGTACCTCGAGAAGCTCATCCATTACTGCTAGGACTCTATCATTTCCTGCTTTGGATAAACTAGCATGATGCACTACTTTCATTGCTTTTTTTAGCAACATCTTCTGTCTATATGATTTTGTTTCTCCATCCTTCCCCTTCAAATTCCTATCATCTCTTGAAAACGGAACATCTTGCCTTGCAGAGTAGGTGTATCTTTGTAAAATGTATTCCTTCGGTATCCGTTCAATCTGAAGATGCATAAACGCGCGTAGTACATGTACACAGAATAGCCCTATAAAAACAATAACGATCATAAGAATTTTGTATATATGTTTTCAATGTATATATTTACTATTTAGTACTCCATACCCGTATGTTCCCAATGTTTGCATTCACAAGTATACTTTCCTGCATCTTCATCAGCTGTCACTTTGAATTGGTGTTGTCCCCACACAATTTTATTCGATCTTGTTGTATGTTGCACTACCCAATCATTTGCACCCCCTTCTTCGTCATGCATTATCTTGAATGCAGTTGCATATTTCAAAGATTCCTGGAATTTATTCATCACAGCCCTTGTGTATGCTCTTGCAACCCTTATCTCAAATATATATAGCGTGTTCGTTTCCTTTTGACCCTGTGGCATATATAATGCAAATTAGATTACACTTATATTAAGGTATAAATATACAACACAACAATTTATCCTCACCATGCTTCCCACTGCTTCTTTTGACTCTTTCATCTTTCTACTGTGTAGAAGCTTCATCATTTGCTTGGCGAATTGATGAAGTGGAGTGTTTGCATCGACATGTGCACTTTTCACAAGCCTGTTCATGCTTTCACTACGCTATGTAGACAACATTAGACCATAATAATGATTCTTGAAAAAAGCAGGCACCCAATCCTTACGTATTCCATACATCTTATTGAGAGTAATGTTATCGTGTAGATGGAAATCTTCAAGTAGCATTGACCATGCAGTCTCAAACTCCAACTTAGTCAAAGGATGATGTATTATAGATTGGAACCGTGTCTTAAAGTCCATTTCCTCAAACCTTGCATACAACTTGTTTAGAAAAGGCATATACCTATTTTGCACATGCCATAGACACAATCGATGTATTGTGTGTGGGAAACCCCTCTCGAGTGCTACTGGCATTGCAGGATCTTGATCTGCAATCATATATCACAAAATTATGAATCTTATTCCATGTTATAAAGAAAATAAGATCAAATTTAAGACATATTTTATGTATATACATTTCCTTCATTATTATTAGTCGTACCTGTCAGCATCACTCGTGGCCCTTCGGTTGCCATGCATGTTTTGTAGGCGTTGAATACCTGTCGGGGACCATAATTAGGGGTACCCTCAAGACGCCTAATTCTCAGCTGGTAACCCCCATCAGCATAAAGTTGCAGAGGCCTGATGGGTGCGATTAAGTCAGGGATCAGTCCATACGAGCGACTCGATCACGCCTCACCCGAGCCTAGCCTCGGGCAAGGGCAGCCGACCTCGAGGGGTTTCCGTCTCGCCCGAGGCCCCCCTTTTTAACGGCGGACACATCTCCGGCTCGCCCGAGGCCTTGCCTTCACTAAGAAGCAACCCTGACTAAATCGCCGCGCCGACCGACCGAGTCGCAGGAGCATTTAACGCAAAGGTAGCCTGACACCTTTATCCTGACGCGCGCCCCCCGGCAGAGCCGAAGTGACCGCCGTCACTTCGCCGCTCCACTGACCGGTCTGACAGAAGGACAGCGCCGCCTGTGCCACTCCGACTGCAGTGTTACTTGACAGAGTGAGACTGACAGGCAGTCAGGCCTTGCCAAAGGCGCCATAGGAAGCTCCGCCCGACCCAGGGCTCGGACTCGGGCTAGGCCCCGGAAGACGGCGAACTCCGCTCCGCCCGACCCAGGGCTCGGACTCGGGCTAAGGCCCCGGAAGACGGCGAACCCCGCTCTGCCCGACCCAGGGCTCGGACTCGGGCTAAGGCCCCGGAAGATGACGAACTCCGCTCCGCCCGACCCAGGGCTCGGACTCGGGCTAAGGCCCCGGAAGACGGCGAACTCCGCTCCGCCCGACCCAGGGCTCGGACTCGGGCTAAGGCCCCGGAAGACGGCGAACTCCGCTCCGCCCGACCCAGGGCTCGGACTCGGGCTAAGGCCCCGGAAGACGGCGAACTCCGCTCCACCCGACCCAGGGCTCGGACTCGGGCTAGGCCCCGGAAGACGACGAACTCCGCTTCACCCGACCCCAGGGGTCGGACTCCGCCCTGGCCTCTGCCGAACGACCTCCGCCTCGCCCGACCCAGGAGCTCGGGCTCGGCCATGAAAGATAGACTCGACCTCGGCTTCGGAGGAGCCTCCACGTCGCCCGACCTAGGGCACAAGCCCGCCACGTCAACAGGAAGCGCCATCATCACCCTAACCCGAGCCGACTCGGGCCGCAGAGAACAAGACCGGTGTCCCATCTGGCTAGCTCCGCCAGATAGGCAATGATGGCGCCCCGCTGGCCCCGTGACGACAGCGGCTCTCAGATCCCTTACGGAAGCAGGGGGACGTCAGCAAGGACCCAACCGCTCCGACAGCTGTCCCTCCACCAGGCTCCGTTGCTCCTCCGACAGCCACGACACCACACCAGCTGGGTGCCAAGATCTCTCCGGCTGCCACATTGGCATGTACTTAGGGCGCTAGCTCTCCCCCGCTAGACACGTAGCACTCTGCTACACCCCCATTGTACACCTGGATCCTCTCCTTACGCCTATAAAAGGAAGGACCAGGGCCTTCTTAGAGAAGGTTGGCCGCGCGGGGACAAGGATGGGGCAGGCGCTCTCTTGGGGCCGCTCGCTTCCCTCACCCGCGTGGACGCTTGTAACCCCCTACTGCAAGCGCACCCGACCTGGGCGCGGGACGAACACGAAGGTCGCGGGATTTCCACCTCTCTCACGCCCGTCTCCGGCCACCTCGCTTCCCCCCTTCACGCTCGCCCACGCGCTCGACCCATCTGGGCTGGGGCACGCGGCACACTCACTCGTCGGCTTAGGGACCCCCCGGTCTCGAAACGCCGACAGTTGGCGCGCTAGGTAGGGGCCTGCTGCGTGTTGACGAGCAGTTTCCCGTCAAGCTCCAGATGGGCAGTCTCCAACGACCTCTCCAACCCGGGACGGTGCTCCGTTTCGGGAGTCTCGAGTTCATGTCTCTCGACGGCAGCTACGACATGATACTCCTTCCACCGCCGCACGACGACGACAATGGCGGCCGACGGCCCGCCCGCCGGCGGCGGAATCGACGACGTCTTCCCCGCGTGGTGGAAGAACAACATTCGAGCTCGCCCCGTCCTCTCCCCCGCCATCGGAGGAGGAGGCGGGGCAACCAAGGCCGAGCGGGAGGCCGCGCTCCGTCGGCTGTCGAGCGAATCGACGTCCCCAGCGCCCCAACGGAGGGCGCGTCGGGCGTCGACCTCGCGTTTGAGACGAAGGCGAGCGCTGTCCCCCCGCGACACGCCAATCCCGAGCAAGTGGACGACGCCAGCACGCTCGCGGAGGGCCTGCAGGACATCGCCCTCGTACCCAAGATGACGGCGCAATCAGTCCCCGACGTGACTATGTCGCTCCTCGTCGACCAAAAGGTACCGACTGATTCCCATCCTACGTCATTTCGACTCGGCCTCAACCCGCCTAGCGACCTCGCTTTGGCGGGCGCTCACGTTGAGGCGAGTGCAACCCCTCTGGGGTTTCGTATGCAGTCGCCTTGGGACCGATTGACGGACGTCTCGACCTACGGGCCCTCTTGGTCCGAGGAAGATGACGATCCCAGCGTCTGTTGGGATTTCTCTGGATTTGGCAACCCCAGTGCCATGCGGGACTTTATGACCGCATGTGACTACTGCCTCTCCGACTATTCCGACGGCAGCCGCAGCCTTGACGACAAGGACTGCGGCCCAAGCCGCGAATGTTTCCACGTCGAGCTAGGGGATCCCTCCGAAGTCAACCATCTCGGCATGCCGGAGGACGGTGATCTCCCTAGGCCGGTGCCTCGCGCCGACATCCCGCGGGAGCTAGCTGTGGTCCCCGTTCCGGTGGGGGGTCACGACCCACAGCTCGAGCAAGTCCGCGGGGCGCAGGCCAGGCTCGACGAGGGAGCAGGAGCGCTCGAGTCGATCCGCCGGGACGTCGGGCAGGTATGGGCGGGCCAACCCCCGGCCGGGGAAATACGTCACCTGCCCCAGGGTTTCCAGCACCGCGTCGCCAACGATGTCAGGGACAGGCCGCCACCCGCATCCAGCGGGGTCGGTCAGAACCTGTCAGCCGCAGCGATGCTCCTCCGCGCGATGCCAGAACCATCAACCACCGAGGGTCGGCGAATCCAGGGAGAGCTCAAGAATCTCCTGGAAGGCGCTGCGGCCCGGCGGGCCGAGAGCTCTACCTCCCGAAGGCAGGGGTAGCCCTCGGAACCTCATGCCGCGACTTCCCGATTCATGCGGGAAGCCTCGGTCTACACCGGGCGCACGCGCAACACCGCGCCTGCGGCCCCGGGCCACCTCGGCAACGAGCACCATCGTCGCGACCGTCGGGCCCGCCTCGACGAAAGGGTGCGCCGAGGCTACCACCCCAGGCGTGGGGGACGCTACGACAGCGGGGAGGATCGGAGTCCCTCGCCTGAACCACCCGGTCCGCAGGCCTTCAGCCGGACCATCCGGCGGGCGCCGTTTCCGGCCCGGTTCCGACCCCCGACTACCATCACAAAGTACTCGGGGGAAACGAGGCCAGAATTGTGGCTCGCAGACTACCGCCTGGCCTGCCAACTGGGTGGAATGGACGACGACAAGCTCATCATCCGCAACCTCCCCCTGTTCCTCTCCGACACTGCTCGCGCCTGGTTGGAGCACCTGCCTCCGGGGCAGATCTCCAACTGGGATGATTTGGTCCAAGCCTTCGCCGGCAATTTCTAGGGCACGTACGTGCGCCCCGGGAATTCCTAGGACCTCCGAAGCTGCCGGCAACAGCCGGGAGAGTCTCTTCGGGACTACATTCGGTGATTCTCGAAGCAGCGCACCGAGCTGCCCAACATCACCGACTCAGATGTCATCAGCGCGTTCCTTGCCGGCACCACCTGCTGCGACCTGGTGAGCAAGTTGGGTCGCAAGACCCCCACCAGGGCGAGCGAGCTGATGGACATCGCCACCAAGTTCGCCTCTGGCCAGGAGGCGGTCGAGGCCATCTTCCGAAAGGACAAGCAGCCCCAGGGCCGCCCCTCGGAAGAGGCTCCCGAGGCGTCTACTCCACGCGGTGCCAAGAAGAAAGGCAAGAAGAAGTCGCAAGCGAAACGAGACGCCGCCGACGCGAACCTTGTCGCCGCCGCCGAGTACAAGAACCCTCGGAAGCCCCTCGGAGGTGCTAACCTCTTCGACAAGATGCTCAAGGAGCCGTGCCCCTACCATCAGGGGCCCGTCAAGCACACCCTCGAGGAGTGCGTCATGCTTCGGCGCCACTTCCACAAGGCCGGGCCACCCGCAGAGGGTGGCAGGGCCCGCGACGACGACAAAAAGGAAGATCACCGAGCAGGAGAGTTCCCCGAGGTCCGCGACTGCTTCATGATCTACGGAGGGCATGCGGCGAATGCCTCGGCTCGGCATCGCAAGCGAGAGCGTCGGGAGGTCTGCTCGGTGAAGGTGGCGGCGCCAGTCTACCTAGACTGGTCCAACAAGCCCATCACCTTCGACCAAGCTGACCACCCCGGCCACGTGCCGAGCCCGGGGAAATACCCGCTCATCATCGACCCTATCATCGGCGACGTCAGGCTCACCAAGGTCCTGATGGATGGGGGCAGCTGCCTCAACATCATCTACGCCGAGACCCTCAGGCTCCTGCGCGTCGCTCTGTCCTCCGTCCGAGCAGGCGCTGCGCCCTTCCACGGGATCATTCCTGGGAAGCGCGTCCAGCCCCTCGGACGGCTCGACCTTCCTGTCTGCTTCGGAACGCCCTCCAACTTCCGAAGGGAGATTTTGACGTTCGAGGTGGTCGGGTTCCGAGGAACCTACCACGCGGTATTGGGGAGGCCATGCTACGCGAAGTTCATGGCCGTCCCCAACTACACCTACCTGAAGCTCAAGATGCCGGGCCCCAACGGGGTCATCACCGTTGGCCCCACGTACAAACACGCGTTCGAATGCGACGTGGAGTGCGTGGAGTACGCCGAGGCCCTCGCCGAGTCCGAGGCCCTCATCGCCGACCTGGAGAACCTCTCCAGAGAGGTGCCTGACGTGAAGCGACACGCCGGCAACTTCGAGCCAGCGGAGACGGTTAAGGCCGTCCCTCTCGACCCCAGTGGCGACACCTCCAAGCAGATCCGGATCGGTTCCGGGCTCGACCCCAAATAGGAAGCAGTGCTCATCGACTTTCTCCGCGCAAACGCCGACGTCTTTGCGTGGAGTCCCTCGGACATGCCCGGCATACCGAGGGATGTCGCCGAGCACTCGCTGGATATTCGGGCCGGAGCCCGACCGGTCAGGCAGCCTCTGCGCCGATTCGACGAGGAGAAGCGCAGAGTGATAGGCGAGGAGATCCACAAGCTAATGGCAGCAGGGTTCATCAAAGAGGTATTCCATCCCGAATGGCTTGCCAACCCTGTGCTTGTGAGAAAGAAAGGGGGGAAATGGCGGATGTGTGTAGACTACACTGGTCTCAACAAAGCATGTCTGAAGGTTCCCTACCCTCTACCTCGCATCGATCAAATCATGGATTCCACTGCTGGGTGCGAAACCCTGTCTTTCCTCGATGCCTATTCAGGGTATCATCAAATCAAGATGAAAGAGTCCGACCAGCTCGCGACCTCTTTCATCACGCCCTTCGGCATGTACTGCTATGTCACCATGCCGTTCGGTTTGAGGAACGCGGGTGCGACGTACCAGCGGTGCATGAACCATGTGTTCGGCGAACACATCGGTCGTACGGTCGAGGCCTACGTCGATGACATCGTAGTCAAGACAAGGAAAGCCTCCGACCTCCTCTCCGACCTTGAAGTGACATTCCGGTGTCTCAAGGCAAAGGACGTCAAGCTCAATCCCGAGAAGTGTGTCTTCGGGGTGCCCCGAGGCATGCTCCTGGGGTTCATCGTCTCCGAGCGGGGCATCGAAGCCAACCCGGAGAAGATCGCAGCCATCACCAGCATGGGGCCCATCAAGGACTTAAAAGGTGTATAGAGGATCATGGGATGTCTCGCGGCCTTGAGCCGTTTCATCTCACGCCTCGGCGAAAGAGGCCTGCCTCTGTACCGCCTCTTAAGGAAGGCCGAGTGCTTCACTTGGACCCCTGAGGCCGAGGAAGCTCTCGGGAACCTGAAGGCGCTCCTCACCAAGGCGCCTATCTTGGTACCCCCAGCTGATGGAGAAGCCCTCTTGGTCTACATCGCCGCGACCACTCAGGTGGTTAGCGCCGCGATTGTAGTCGAAAGGCAAGAAGAGGGGCGTGCATTGCCCGTTCAGAGGCCAGTTTACTTCGTCAGCGAGGTGCTGTCCGAAACCAAGATCCGCTACCCACAAGTTTAGAAGCTACTGTATGCAGTGATCCTGACGAGGCGAAAGTTGCGACATTACTTCGAGTCTCATCAGGTAACTGTGGTGTCATCCTTCCCCCTGGGGGAGATCATCCAGTGCCGAGAGGCCTCGGGCAGGATCGCAAAGTGGGCGGTGGAAATCATGGGTGAGACAATCTCGTTCGCCCCTCGGAAGGCTATCAAGTCCCAGGTATTGGCGGACTTCGTAGCCGAATGGGTCGACACCCAGCTGCCGACGGCTCCGATCCAACCGGAGCTCTGGACCATGTTTTTTCGACGGGTCGCTGATGAAGACGGGAGCCGACGCGGGCATGCTCTTCATCTCGCCCCTCAGGAAACACCTACGCTACGTGCTGCGCCTCCATTTCCCGGCGTCCAACAATGTGGCTGAGTACGAAGCTCTGATCAACGGATTGCGAATCGCCATCGAGCTAGGGGTCCGACGCCTCGACGCTCGCGGTGACTCGCAGCTCGTCATCGACCAAGTCATGAAGAACTCCCACTGCCGCGACCCGAAGATGGAGGCCTACTGCGATGAGGTTCGGCGCCTGGAAGACAAGTTCTACGGGCTCGAGCTTAACCACATCGCCCGGCGCTACAACGAGACTGCGGACGAGCTGGCAAAAATAGCCTCGGGGCGAACGACGGTTCCCCCGGACGTCTTCTCTCGGGATCTGCACCAACCCTCCGTCAAGATCAATGACACGCCCGAGTCCAAGGTACCCTCGGCCCAGCCCGAGGCGTCCTCGGTTCAGCCCGAGGTACCCTCGGCCCCCGAGGGCGAGGCGCTGCGCATCGAGGAGGAGCGGAGCGGGGTCACGCCTGATCGAGATTGGCAGACCCCGTACCTGCAATATCTCTGCCAAGGAGAGCTACCCCTCGACCAAGCCGAGGCTCGACGGGTAGCGCGACGCGCCAAGTCGTTTGTCTTGCTGGGCGATGAGAAGGAGCTCTACCACCGCAGCCCCTCGGGCATCCTCCAGCGATGCATCTCCATCACCGAAGGTCAGGAACTCCTGCAAGAGATACACTCGGGGGCTTGCGGCCATCATGCAGCGCCTCGAGCCCTCGTCGGGAACGCTTTCCGGCAAGGCTTCTACTGGCCGACGGCGGTGGCTGACGCCACTAGAATTGTCCGCACCTGCGGAGGGTGTCAATTCTATGCGAAGCAGACCCACCTGCCCGCTCAGGCTCTGCAGACAATACCCATCACCTGGCCCTTCGCTGTGTGGGGTCTGGACCTCGTCGGCCCTCTGCAGAAGGCGCCCGGGGGCTACACGCAACTGCTGGTCGCCGTCGACAAATTCTCCAAGTGGATCGAGGTTCGACCCCTGAACAACATCAGGTCCGAGCAGGCGGTGGCGTTCTTCACCAACATCATCCATCGCTTCGGGGTCCCAAACTCCATCATCACCGACAACGGCACCCAGTTCACCGGCAGAAAATTCTTGGATTTTTGCGAGGATCACCACATCCGGGTGGACTGGGCTGCCGTAGCTCATCCCATGTCGAATGGGCAAGTAGAGCGTGCCAACGGCATGATTCTACAAGGGCTCAAGCCTCGGATTTACAACAACCTCAACAAGTTCGGCAAGCGATGGATGAAGGAACTCCCCTCGGTGGTCTGGAGCCTGAGGACAACGTCGAGCCGAGCCACGGGTTTCACGCCGTTCTTCCTGGTCTACGGGGCCGAGGCCGTCTTGCCCACTGACCTGGAATACGGCTCCCCGAGGACGAGGGCCTACGACGATCAAAGCAACCAAGCTAGCCGAGAAGACTCGCTGGACCAGCTGGAAGAGGCTCGGGACAGGGCCTTACTACACTCGGCGCGGTATCAGCAGTCCCTGCGACGCTACCACGCCCGAGGGGTCCGACCCCGAGACCTCCAGGTGGGCGACCTGGTGCTTCGGCTGCAGCAAGACGCCCGAGAGAGGCACAAGCTCACGCCCCCATGGGAGGGGCCATTCGTCATCGCCAAAGTTCTGAAGCCCGGAACGTACAAGCTGGCCAACAGTCAAGGCGAGGTCTACGACAACGCTTGGAACATCCAACAGCTACGTCGCTTCTACCCTTAAGATGTTTCCAAGTTGTTCATATACCTCGCACCCACGCAAAGTTTAGTCAACAAGGAAGGGTTGGCCTCGCCTCGGCAAAGCTCGACCCTCCCTCGGGGGCTAAAAGGGGGGAAACCCCCTCCGCGTCAAAATTTTCCTCGAAAAAAAATCTCTTTTACCAGAATATCTTTCGTGCTTTTTGACTACTTCGAAAAGTGGGTCCTGGAAACGACGGAGTACACGTAAGCAGCCAAGGCTAACCGAGCCGAGGGACTCCTACGCCTCCGGGATACGGATACCTCACTCATCACCTTCTGCGATAAGTAACTCGCGTTCGGATAAAGTGGCTCCGCGGATCGAACAAGTCTTTACGTTCGGAAGCCCTTCTACCGAAGCGATCCTTCGAGCCTTCTCGACCGAGTCGGTGACAGGGCCTCATGGACGGGTGAAAGTACGCGTAAGCGGCAAGGCCGACCGAGCCGAGGGACTCCCACGCCTCCGGGATACGGATACCTCACTCATCACCTTCCGCGAGAAGCAACTCTCGCTCGCACAAACATCCCTGTTACCGACAAAAAGTCCAGATACTCGAAACAAGAGGAAAAGAGACGCAGCTTTACAACGCAGCGAGGGTGTGTGTTCTGGCCTCGACGGCCGCACAAGGCACACGCTACAAGACAATCTGATCCTGCAGGTTTGGGTCTTGACGCTGGAAGGGGGCAGCAACACCCTCGGCATCGACGGCACCTTCGGCGAGGCCCGACCTAGCCTCGGACGGCGACGCGGTCCGAGGTTCTCCGCTCTGAAGGACGACGTCATCACCACGCCCGGGCAATCGCTCCCAGGGACTTCTCCGGGAATCCGGCCCGAGCAGGCGACTCGGCCGGTTACCCCTGGGGCCTCGGCCAACCATCTTCCAAGGGAGCCAGCCCGACCTGAGGCCTCGGCTGATCAACTCCGACGTCGATCCCGCCAACGGATAACCCGGCTAGGCTCCGGCCAACCAGGTTTCATTTTCGAGCCGACTCCGCCTCTGTTCATACTGATATCGCTACCCCTGGCCTCGGCTCGTCGAAGAGCGGTCGAGGGATCTCTTTAACTAAGCTAGAGGAGCCTCGGACAGCAGGGCCGACCGAGCCGAGGGACTCCTACGCCTCCGGGATACGGATACCTCACTCGTCACCTTGACACGGGGCGACTCATGCTTGGTGAAGCGGTTAAGATAATCAGCAGACGAGTCTTAGCGCTCGAAAATGAGGAAAAAACACGGCTCCGTTCCGACGTTACATACATGTTCAGGCCCCGAAAGCCGTAATGAACAAAAACACTGGCATTCGAAGTGCCATTACAAACGGAACTCCGGTTCCCCCCTCCGCAGGTACGAACAACCCCACTCGATAGGGGCGGGCCTGCGGGGCTACAGAAGACTGACGGGCGGCTCGCCGCCGCCCGCTCTGACTACGACGACAACGACCCCCACTCTGGATGGCCGAACTGCAGCAGCGCAGGCCTCAGGGTAGGCACTGCTGCAGTCTTGCCCTCGCCCACGCCGACGCTCGAGGGGCAAGGACAAGCACAAAGAGCCAGAGGCCCGAAGCGCGGATGGTGGCGGTGATCCCGTCGGCGACGGGGACTTCTCGAGCCGCCTCCGCCTCGGCGCCGACGGCAGGAGCCATCAGCCCTCCGGTAGATCCCCACTCAAATCCTCCCAGATGAGTGGGGCACCAGCCTCCGCGTGAAGGCGCCGTCCCGGTGCAAAGGCAGGACCACCCCAGAGCACGAACGCCGCCCTAGCAGCGCGCAGCATCTAGGGTGGTCCTTCCGTGTACACGGCGCGGCAGCCGCCCCCCTGCAGAAGGGGCCGCCGGCAGCCAAGCCGACGAACCCGACACGCTGGAGGTGACGACGCCTGCCGTCGACCCGCTTCGCGTTGTCGAAGTCCGGGCCGCCCGCAGGGCCAGTGAGCGCCCTCTCCCTCGAACCCGTGCGGGAGGTAGAGCGCCGGCTCAGCCCGGCACCCACCCCAGCGAGGATGAAGAACATCCTTGAAGCTGAGGGTGGGACCAAGATCGCAGCCCGGCTTGCTCCTCCCCACCCAGGAGCTGGTGGTCACCGTCTCGGGTGACCGCCAGCGGAGGGGAGCAACCAGGCTGCATGATGAAAATCCTTGAAGCCGAACGATGGCTGAAAGGTACCAACTCCCACGGAGTTGCGTTCCTCCAACGATGAGGCGAAAAGACGGCGGTTTCCCCCATCCGGGGGCTTGGAAGGTGGAAAGATGTGGTGCATAAGGGAGCAAGAAGACATGGTCGCCTTACGAAAGGGGTCACCCTCCTTTTAAAGGCGACTCTCCCTGCTTGCACCCCCAACCGTCATGGGCTGAGTCTTCTCCAACACGCTCCAAAGCCCTCCCCTGCGGCGCGGGGGCTGGGTCCCGCATGTCATGCAGACCGGCTCCGAGCAGAAGAAGCCAAACCGCCGCGCATGGTGCACGCAACCGCCCAGCGGTTACAAGAGACTCCCCACTTTTGCCCAGACCAACGGGCGAAAGGGGCGGGCAGCCATGCAGGCGGCATGCAACCGCGCCAAGTGGACGCGCTTCTCCGACTCCCGACACGCCAGCATGGTGGCCCAGGCCCACGCGTCGCGCGACCGGCGCGCCGGATGCTGCATGCACGCAACTGTACCGCCTGTGCCACCACCGCGCCTCCTCGATTGCGGAACCAATACCGCAACTCGGGGCGACCCAGCGCACGACCCAGCAGCGCCAGCCTGACGCGGCGGCCAACGCGGCCAAAGGTGGGCCGGCAGTAATGACGGTGGCAGGCGCGCGGGAGCAGCAGTCACGTCGTCAGCCAAGCTCACGTCCCATCTGGGGGCAGCAAGAGAACCCCCTCTCACGGCGTGAAGACAACGCGCCCGTGGTCCGTTCCTCGAACGGCTCGCGCACGCGCTACGGCAGCCCCACCAACTACTCGCCCCGTCGCATTAACTCCGCGGCTGGACAGGCGGCGCTTCTGGGAGGCGCAGCGGGCGACGCTTCGCCTTCGCCGAAACAACCGCGCCAAAAAAGGTACGCCGCGTCGTTCGGTTTCGTATCCTTTTTCCTTTTTTCCTCTTTCTCTATCTCTTGCGACAGGGACCGGGAAAGGGGGATACCCCGAAAGGGGTCCTTCCCCGTGAAGGAACCAGGCTCCAAGCCTCCTTACTGATCAGGGGTTCGAAGGCTGGCCCCCCGAAGGGTTCAACAGCCACCTCAGATCGCGTGGGCCCTACACCCACTACTGGTCAGAGGTTCGAAGGCCGGCCCCCCGAAGGGTTCCACGGCCGCCTCAGGCTACTCGGGCTCCGCGCCCATTACTGATCAGGGGTTCGAAGGCTGGCCCCCGAAGGGTTCACAGTCGCCTCAGACACCGAGCGAGGGATGACCAGGGGTACGTTCGATACATAACCAAGGCTCGGGCTACGCTCCCGAGGTACCCTAGGACATTTCCGAGACCAGCGGGAGCGATCTTGTAACGGAATCCCATCGGAGGGAGGCATCGAGCCCTCGGACCCCGTCGCCAGGGGACCGGGTCCGGCAGATCACCCGCAGGTACTTTTGGGCGTGCCTCTGGGCCCCTAGCCGACCCCCAACGAACGGGGCACGGACGTCCACTCGGATTACCCGCTTGCAGCTCACCGGAGACACCATGTTCGGTGCCCATCGAGGGTAACATGGCGCTCTCCCCCCTCCTTGCGGAAAGGCGACGTAGGGGCGTATGTAAAAAAGCCGAGTCTGTCCCTGATCGCCCTCTCGCCCTGTGCGGAGGCTCGGGGGCTGCTCTCGCAAACCCGGCTCCGGCCGAACCGTTGACAGCGTCAACATACCAGCCCGAGAACTTGGGCCCCGACCGTGCACCCGGGCTACGGCCAGTTCGCATGAGGGAACCACCAGACCAGCCGAAGCATTACGCAAGGCATTAAGACCTCAAAGGAGTGAAACCACTCCTCCGAGGCCTCGGGGGCTACACCCGGCGGGTGCGCTCGCGCGCACCCACCGGAACAAAATGCAACCGAGAAAGGCTGGTCCCCTTGCAAAAAAGTGCGACGAAAGCCTCCAAGCGAGTGCTAACACTCCCTTCGAGGCTCGGGGGCTACTGTTGGGGAGCATAATTAGGGGTACCCTCAAGACGCCTAATTCTCAGCTGGTAACCCCCATCAGCATAAAGCTGCAGAGGCCTGATGGGTGCGATTAAGTCAGGGATCAGTCCATTCGAGCGACTCGATCACGCCTCGCTCGAGCCTAGCCTTGGGCAAGGGCAGCCGACCTCGAGGGGTTTCCGTCTCGCCCGAGGCCCCCCTTTTTAACAGCGGACACATCTCCGGCTCGCCCGAGGCCTTGCCTTCACTAAGAAGCAACCCTGACTAAATCGCCGCGCCGACCGACCGAGTCGCAGGAGCATTTAACGCAAAGGTAGCCTGACACCTTTATCCTGACGCGTGCCCCCCGGCAGAGCCGAAGTGACCGCCGTCACTTCGCCGCTCCACTGACCGGTCTGACAGAAGGACAGCGCCGCCTGCGCCACTCCGACTGCAGTGCCACTTGACAGAGTGAGACTGACAGGCAGTCAGGCCTTGCCAAAGGCGCCGTAGGAAGCTCCGCCCGACCCAGGGCTCGGACTCGGGCTAGGCCCCGGAAGACGGCGAACTCCGCTCCGCCCGACCCAGGGCTCGGACTCGGGCTAAGGCCCCGGAAGACGGCAAACTCCGCTCCGCCCGACCCAGGGCTCGGACTCGGGCTAAGGCCCCGGAAGACGGCGAACTCCGCTCCGCCCGACCCAGGGCTCGGACTCGGGCTAAGGCCCCGGAAGACGGCGAACTCCGCTCCGCCCGACCCAGGGCTCAGACTTGGGCTAAGGCCCCGGAAGACGGCGAACTCCGCTCCGCCCGACCCAGGGCTCGGACTCGGGCTAAGGCCCCGGAAGACGGCGAACTCCGCTCCGCCCGACCCAGGGCTCGGACTCGGGCTAAGGCCCCGGAAGACCGCGAACTCCGCTCCGCCCGACCCAGGGCTCGGACTCGGGCTAAGGCCCCGGAAAACGGCGAACTCCGCTCCGCCCGACCCAGGGCTCGGACTCGGGCTAGGCCCCGGAAGACGACGAACTCCGCTTCGCCCGACCCCAGGGGTCGGACTCCGCCCTGGCCTCTGCCGAATGACCTCCGCCTCGCCCGACCCAGGAGCTCGGGCTCGGCCTCGGCCATGAAAGACAGACTCGACCTCGGCTTCGGAGGAGCCTCCACGTCGCCCGATCTAGGGCACAAGCCCTCCACGTCAACAGGAAGAGCCATCATCACCCTACCCCGAGCCGACTCGGGCCGCAGAGAACAAGACCGGTGTCCCATCTGGCTAGCTCCGCCAGATAGGCAATGATGGCACCCCGCTGGCCCCGTGACGACGGCGGCTCTCAGCTCCCTTATGGAAGCAGGGGGACGTCAGCAAGGACCCAACCGCTCCGATAGCTGTCCCTCCACCAGGCTCCGTTGCTCCTCCGACAGCCACGACACCACACCAGCTGGGTGCCAAGATCTCTCCGGCTGCCACATTGGCATGTACTTAGGGCGCTAGCTCTCCCCCGCTAGACACGTAGCACTCTGCTACACCCCCATTGTACACCTGGATCCTCTCCTTACGCCTATAAAAGGAAGGACCAGGGCCTTCTTAGAGAAGGTTGGCCGCGCGGGGACAAGGACGAGGCAGACGCTATCTTGGGGCCGCTCGCTTCCCTCACCCGCGTGGACGCTTGTAACCCCCTACTGCAAGCGCACCCGACCTGGGCGCGGGACGAACACGAAGGCCGCGGGATTTCCACCTCTCTCACGCCCGTCTCCGGCCACCTCGCTTCCCCCCTTCGCGCTCGCCCACGCGCTCGACCCATCTGGGCTGGGGCACGCGACACACTCACTCGTCGGCTTAGGAACCCCCCGGTCTCGAAACGCCGACAATACCCATTCAAATGTATCAACAGTTTCACCCCCCAACAATGCGAAAGCAAATATAGTGCAATAGAGGTGGTGATTTGAACCAACAAACATACCTAGTGGTTTTTCATACAGATTAGTCTTATGTGTTGTGTCAAATGTAACTGCATCACCAAAATCCATGTAATCCCCTTGCTGGCTTGCATGTGACCAAAATATGCTCAAAATCTTTCCTTCTTTATCCAATTGGAAGTCAGAGAAATATTGTGGATTATCCTTTTTGCATGATGCAAAAAAGATAGTAGCTTTGCCACATCATTTGCATTTCTTTCTCGTTGCTTTGCCTTTTTCCTAAAATTATTGTCAACATTTAGCATTAGGCGAATCCAACATTTTGCAAATTTCAATTCTGAATAACAATCTAAACCTATTATAAACTTACAGGTTATACATGTCCTGTGCTGTTACAGGCACACTCTCAGGACCACCATGCATTTCTGATACATAATCCATAATACAATGTTGCGGGATTCGACTCTCCTGCATTGAACTTATGAACTCCATGTATTCAGGATCATGCGTCTTGTTGCATTGTAATTGATTCTTTTCTGTATCCTTCTTAAAAAATTCATGATTATGATCCAAGTGCAACAGATCAATACGACTGATATAACTATCTCTTTTGCATCATCATAAATTTTTTTAAGTTTCATACCGGCCTTGCATTGTGTCCGCTTCGAGCTGGTATTACGTACTTTTGGGTTTGATATTCCCCTTACTGCACTCTTGCCTTCCATCGAGCAATTCAACCACTTACAATTTTTCCGTTCCCTATACTTTTTCAATGGAAATCCAACTTCATACGCATACCTACTATAAAATTTATATGCTTCATCCACACCACTGAATGTCATACCAACTTTAGGTACCAACCTCGGATCAATTGTAACTTCCTATGCAAAAAAATAAAATATATATGTATGTTCATATATTCCATAACTTGTATCATGTATGGTGTCCTACATAATTTTACATCGTATGCACAATATAACATTTTTCACACCATCTAGCTGCATTCTATCGTATACAATTTAACCTACAATACTGAAAATCCAAATCAGTTAAATAGTACTTACATGTCTCTGCAGAATCACTGGTGTGTCCTATTCATGCTCACCAATAGTACGCATAGTATTAAGGTGCTGTCCTCCTTGATTTACTGTCATCCTCAATGCCTCAAATGTGGTCTGATCATCAACCCCCGGGGCCCTCAAAGCTACTGGTGGAGTAATTGCCTCTACAACAATAGCTGTTTGCATATGCGCACTTGCATCTGAGGTAAACTGGTTCCCTCCTTGTTGTTCTTCCTGCGCCATTGTTACGATATCCAAGCATGTATTTGTTCGATGAACTGATGTCGGCGTCGTATACTCACTGATTGACTCGTTACCCCATGGCGTCGCCATCTTCCAGATCAGATTACGCCCTTCAGCCAGCCACGCCCTAACAAATGATTCGTACTGTCTACCTTTTTTGGAAGCTTATGAATATTTCCTCTTGACCATGCGCATATCCATTATCGTGGACGCGATATTCACGGCGCATATCCTTTTTCCGCTGAATTCTAGGATCGTGGGCGCGCTGATCGTGGGCGTAACAACCATTTATGCAATTTATACATAGGTTTATGATGTCGTAATTGTCTGTTTAAATGCGCTTCCCCAATTTTCGGGTTACATGTCACCGGCCCACGTTCGGACAAATGGCCCACGTTTGGTTACGCATTTTTGTACTAACTATTATACTTGCGTAAATGCAGTGCAGAAATGCGGGCCGCCTGGATCGGCCCATTCGGTGCGACCAGGCTCGGCTCGTCTACGTAACCTGGCCGGGGCTCCCCGCACCTATCTGAAGCCCAGGGCTTCCATTACCATCAGCCTATATATATATAATTCACCATAACACAAACATCATAACATATCACCACAAAAATCTATCACAATCCATCACAAAAGTCATCACATCGACCAAATTCACAACATAAATATCACAACCTTCTCAATTCGATATATAATAACATATCCATGTCTTGAGCCTGCCAAATACACATTTCATCACATATGGGGGTTGTTTTAGTTGTGACCACTACCTCCATAAGCGAATAAGTTCTTTACCAATTCTTCTATCTGGTTTGGAGTCCAAAAAATAATAAGACATTAACAGCTAGAATGTTAAGTTCACCACTATTCAAATGAATTATTTGTCAGACTAACCTCCTATCTAGAAGCTTGCTCCCATCCAGAAGCTCCGAGTGCTGGTACCACAGGTGGTGGAGTATCATACATGTTGTGGTACGTAACCCCTCATCCCTACACAATCAAGGTAAACTAAATTACAAGATTTCAACAATATTTGTGAAAGATTACGGTAAATGAGCTATAACGACCTTATTTACTTAGAAAGATATACTTCATAACAAATTAAATCAAGATTCAAAAGGTTTGTTAGAAACAACAAGTCTAAACTAAATTCAACTTGAACGACGCACCAGAGCTAGTTCATAGTAAGTTCTAGTTCGTAATAAATTCAAGTATAGATACTTATCGACACACCTGAGCTGGAGAAGGTGTTGGAGCAGGTAGTCCCCACTAAGGCATCAACATCTGAAATTGAGGGAAAACGAAAGGTTGTTGTTGTGCCTGCTCTAGAAACCATGATTGTGCTGCAAATGTAATATATTAGTTATTTGACAAATATATGATCGTGTTGAGAATAAATGAGACACTCACTAAAAGTGCTTATTGCGCATGTGAGGTGTAAACAACCATGTACTCTTGCTGTTATCAGATGAAAGTCAGTTGCTCCTACCGAATCTCTTCATGAAACCTTTCTTCGATGTCCCTCATATTCTGCTCCATGCCTGAGCGCCAACCACGGCTGCTACCACAACCCGTCTACGATGAAGAGCTCCCATGAGAACGCAACTCCGTTGAACCGATCACACCGATGGACATAGAGTACCTTGAAAAACAAGAAAATTAGCTATTCGATCATAATTTCAATCTTATTGAAAAATTATTACAACTTCATACTATCCATGGGCCTTTCCTCTAATAGAATGCACAACTTTAACATCGATGGTAGGCGCTCCTAGCCAATCATAGTCTTCACCATGCTTCCTAATAAGCTCCTGCCCATAAGTCTCCTGCAATAAAATATCAAGATTCATCACACATATGATGTACAGTTAAATAGAAACAAAACATTTATCTTAACAACTACTAACTAGACGCTCAAGGGCTGCCTGACTACATAGCTCTTCAAGGTTTTCACTGTTTTCCCACCTATGCCCTCACATATAAACGTTGATTGGGCTCGAGGCAACCCTAGTTAAGCCTCCTGCAAATGTATGAGTTTAAACCAATTTCTTTTGAGTAAATTAGAATACGACATACTCACCATTCATTTTGCCAACCGAATATATCCATCAAGACTATAGGTATGATTCACTACGACCTCATCCTCTGGGTGGGCCTGTCTCAACAACGCCTCCTATGTGCTCTGACTAGAAGAACTCCCTAGAAAAGGAAACCTCATGAACTAGGGAATATCTTGCTAGCCACACTGAGGAACCCCCTCGCCATGTGCCTAGTTTTCTTACTACTCATCCTCACTACTAGATATATGCTTATTTAAGACGCACACTTTAAGATGGATATCAGTGCATTTTATAGAAGCGTCTTTTATCAAATGGTGATGAGTAAGGTAAGACAGTTTGTTGGAGATCCATCTTTAATAAAGAAGTGTTTTAAGACAGCTACATCATAAGAAATGTCTTATATTGATTTAAGACAGATTGTTATTGAAAATTGTCTCAAATAAATATATCTTTTGAGTCATTAAGATTGCAAGAATTGTCCAAGATTTTGGTTAGTATATTAGACACTTATGTATATGAAACCATCTCAAATAAAGATATTATTAGAGTCATCTAAACTATAAGAACTATCTTAGATGTTAGTAAGTATACTAGACATTTCTAAATATAAAACTGTTTCGTATGATATTTAAGACTTAGGTCCAAACTCAAAAAACCTAGCATCTAAATGGTTCCTTCTAATTAGGTTTTTTAAATCAAACCTGAACCCACCTCCTTCCACACCTACATTTGTCATTTACGACGACACTTCACCATGCTAATGCGTGTAACATTGTTTATATTTTTTGTCTTCACTTTCTCTCATGTAACCATGGGCCTCGACTTGAGGCTGCCCCTCGACCGATTCAGTTAGGACCCCGCTTCCCTCCCTCGTCCGTCCGTCCGTCACAATGGTCACACGACGGCTCCCAAACCCTAAACCACACATCCCTCCTCCTCCCCTACGCCCCCTCCAATATCCATGAACCCACTCATCCATCCTCCTCCCCACGATGGTAATGACATCCTCCCACCTCCTGGCACTCTACCTCGCCATCGTCGTCATCACGTCGGCGGCCTCCGCTTGTCCCACGATGCCACCTTCCTGACGGTGCAGGTGGACTGCGTGCCCACCCTCCTGCCTAAGGACAAGGAGGCGGGAACGGGTGTCGATGACAGGCCAGTGTGACACTGGGGGAGCTCTTGGAGCACCGCGTTAGGCTGCCTAGCGTGCCTGACGGGGTCGGGGACCTCAGCCACCATGCCGACTACTTCCGCCTGCCGCACATGCACGATGCCAGGTGAGCAGCGAGCCACCGATTTCCTCTCTAGTGATTATTCACAAAAGCATTTTCCATTATAAGAAAAAGATGAATAAAGTGGCCAGTAATTTTGCAGTGAAGGTTTATGAAACTTTTTGTAGCTATAATTGATTGTAGAAAGCAGCTATCATCAAAATATCAACTTGCAATACTATATTGATGTAGCTTAACAACATCTTGTGAACAAAAATTAGTCAGCAATTTGTGATATAAATTATTGGTCGAAGTTGCATCATGAGGAATATCGATAATGAAAATATTTGTTTCAATCATAATAAGTTAGTAACAGTCACTAACAAAGGTACCATGTGAAAAAGACCACCGCAGAAAATATTGAAATGTTAAGGTTAAGATTGAATCAGAATGATACATGCACTATTTTATTTTCCTTATGGACTTCTCCTCTGGGGAGAGGAACATACTGTTCAGCTTCAAGATCATATCCTGTAGCAAAAGAATCACATTTACCAACTCTTTTCATATGGATTTTTAAAACTTGTAGTGTTTAAAGAACCAGAAATGGATTTGCTTGTTTCTAATTCATTTTGATTGTTGGATATCGATATGCACATGCATTTTGAGGTAAATTCATTCCTTCTACTTTACATCCCATTTTTTATTTCCTTGCAGCCATTGTCTCAGATAGATAACCTTCAGTCAGCTTATGATCAAGGGGACAAATGAGATCATGCCAACTCTACTCCATGTACTGCTGGTGT
The DNA here is from genome assembly GCA_029449295.1 of Zea luxurians. Taxonomy (NCBI): domain Eukaryota; kingdom Viridiplantae; phylum Streptophyta; class Magnoliopsida; order Poales; family Poaceae; genus Zea; species Zea luxurians. The sequence goes on from JAOPSE010000022.1 coordinate 47,329,971, forward strand.
CACAGGTTTGCCAACTAATCTTGATTGCATTTTGCTTCACTTATCTATGGATCTGTGGTTCTGTACTACAATTCTAAAACCTATTTTGGAGTTGGATTGTTTAGTTGTATTCCCCAAGAGTTTTTTACTTAAGTATCTGGGATATGAGATAACTTAGTTTTGTTCACAATAATGCTACCATTACATCTTTTTTATCACAGAAACTTGGAGACATAATGGAGATGGTGTTTGATGGGCGTTATATAATTACGATGATGTCAATTTTTTCAATCTACACAGGATTAATATACAATGAAGATGTTGATTCTTCTTGGAGTTGCATGAATGAACCTTGTGATTGTGATTAGTTACTTTAATGCAAATTTTTTGGTCTTAATGCGTGGTAAATTTATTCGCCTTTTATTTTATCAGACATTATGACATTCCATTTTGAGACAAGGATCTACAACAATTGTGTAGAAGCGATCCTTTAACAACATATGTTATAGTTAATATATTATGTTTTTTCTACATGTACTCATTTAAAACAAGTACCAGTTCATTCCTTAGCTGATCTTCTTGAACAACTTATTTGGTTACCTATCCTTGCTAATTATTATTAAGGGGTCAAATGCAGATCTATACCATGTTATGATGTACATGTTCTTTAGCCTAATAGATGACTTTTGTGAGAACCAGTTTGTTTAGTCCGGAAGACAGTGCATGTCTATATTCCTTGTTGATAAGTTCTCTTCCGTGAAGCAGACTGATCTATCTTGCCTAATCACTCACTACGCTAGCTACAGGTATTTTCGGCGATCAGAAGTCGCCGAAAATAGACCCCTTACCGCTGAAAATAAGCTATTTTCGGTGGCTTCTGGCCGCCAAAAAAATTAGCCAAAAAAGGTTTATTTTGGCGGTCGCCTCTCGCTGCCGAAAATAAGTTATTTTCGGCAGCCAGCCCCAAAGATCGCCGAAAATAACCAGTTTTCGACGGCCCCGATCGGACTGCCGAAATTAACGGCCACCAAAAGTATACGAGGGTTATTTTCAGCGGTCCCCATGCGGTCACCAAAAATAAGCAATTTCAAAGAGAAAAAAATATGAATGAAATGCAAAAACAGCAATTTCAATAATAATATAATCATAATAATATGACAGAAACAGTAATAACAAAATTACACACATTTAACACAAAATATCACAATTTTTCATAAATACATCATAGTTCACCAAAATACCACCAGAGTTGACAATTGTTCACAAATACATCACATAGTACATTACAACATAACACAAAGTTCACAATTGTTCACAACAAAGTCACAATTCAATACAAGATTCAAACCATCACATATCGGGGTCGTTTGAGTTGTGACCACTACCTCCAGAAGCGAACAACTCGTTCACGAAGTCGTTTAACTGGTTTGGATTCTAAAGAAAAAAGAAGACATTAATAACAGTAGTGTTTACATGCATGACCACTATTCAAATGAATTGTTTGTCAAACTAACCTCTCCTGTAGTAGCTCCCTCCCCTACATAAGCTCCTCCTGGTGCTGGTATCACCGGTGGTGACGTGTTGTGGCCCATAACCCTGGATCCCTACAAAATCAGGTTTAGTCAAGATTTGAAAGGTTAATACAAACGACAAGTCTAAACTAAATTGAAGCACCTAAGGTGGAGGTGGTGGAGCATGTAATCCCCACTAAGGCATCGACGACTGAAATTGACTGAAAACGAATGGTTGCTGTTGTGCCTACTCTGGAAACCAAAACCATTGCAAATACAATATATTAGTTATAGAACAAATATCGACCGTGTTGAGAATAAATAAGACACTCACGTTCATTGCTTGTTGCGCTTGTGCGTTTTAAGTAGCCATGTACTCTGATTGCTGTTGGAGGAATGTCATTTGTTGTTGCCGCAGCTCTTCACAAAACCTTTCTTGTTGCTCCCTCATAGCTTCCTCCATGCTAGAGCACCGACTACGGCTGCTACCACAACCCGTCTGTGATGAAGCGTCGCCACAAAACCACAACTCTGTCGAATCAATCACACCGGTAAACATAGAATACCTTGAAAAACAAGAAAATTAGCTATTCGGTCACAATTCCAATATTATTGAAAAAATTCACAAGTTAATATTGTCCATGGGCCTTTCCTCCAATAGAATGCACAACTTCAGCGTCGATGGTAGGCGCTCCTCGCCAATCATAGTCTTCTTCATACTTCCTAACCATCTCCTGCCCGTAAGTCTCCTGCAATACAATATGAAGGTTGAACACACATGTAATTTATAGCTATATGGCAAGAAAACATTAACCCTAACAACAACTAACCATACGCTCAACGAGCACTTGACTACATAGCTCATCGGAGATTTCACTGTTTTTTCGCTCTATGCCCTCGCCTATAAACATCGATTGGGCTCGGGACAACTCCAGTTTGAGCCTCCTGCAAATATATGAGTTTAAACCGATTCTATTTTTGAGTAAAACAGAATACTACATACTCACCATTCGCTTCGCCAACCAAATGTGTCCATCAGCCCCATAGGTATGGTTGACTACGACCTTATCATCGTCCTCGTCCTGCTGATGGTGCTGCCTATGTCGATTCCTATTGGACTTCTCAATCCACTCTGGCGAAGCCCATATCTCACACAAAGCCTTGTAAGCCTGTGGCCGGTGTTCCATCCATGGAAGAGTTACCTGCATCTAAGCGTTAGCACAAAATTACATTAACATCTGAATGAGCTACTAAATTAGATTTTTACCTCCATGTACTGGTCCACAGTCAAGTAGACATCTGAATATTGTCGAAAGTTGTTGATAGAATGCCCACGACACTTCATGTACGCGTTCACAACCAGTAGATGAGCATTGGAAAATGCATCCTTGCACACCTTCTTCACATTTTTCTCTAATACTCGGTCTGCATGCTCTTGAGCCTTAGGTTCCACACGATAGCGTCTCTGTCCAACATCAAAAATAAAGTTAGTATGAAACAAATCATAAAATGTTAGTTTGAAACAGTACCCTTACCCAAAAGTCATGCTTGACGGCGCCATGAGTTGTTCCATATGTAGCATTTGGAGCTAGTGCGAAGTGCAATCAGCTAGTGCAAGGAACCACCACACCTTTTGAGTCGGTCACAATTCCTAGATTATGTAGACAACAGAGGTTACCTAAGACATGATTAACCTGTCTATGGTGACCTCGGCCGTCGAAAGACGTGTCATCCTATTGGCTGCATGACAAAAATCAAGGAAGTCATGTCATATATATAATGTACATTAAAATAAACAAATAAGTAAGAACAAAAATTTTCAAACGTGAGTACCTATCACCAACCGGGATGATCAATACTCGAGCTTCCGATTGTGCAGGCGCTGACGGAGGTAGGACAAAGTGGCTTTTCCGAGTGCCCCTCCATCGAACGGTAGGAGCCTCGATGGTACCGTCATCTGCCTCAGCATCTATGCCCGTGACCTCCTTCTCATGGCCCTGCACCCCGGCATCTGTGGCTGCAATCTCTTCATCATGGTGCTAGACCTCCTCCTCCTCGTCCTCCTCTTCCTATGGACATGAAATAGAGACATGTAAGACGCATTTATATATAAGTGAATGACAAATAAGATCAATTACATAAACATTTACATCGATACTCCTTTGCAGAGCTATAGGTGTATCACACAATTCTGGCCGGGCGTGTCTCAGCAATGCCTCATGTCTGCTCTGGCTAGAAGAACTCCCTTGGAAAAGGGAACGTGCACCAGGGACTATCATGCTAGCCGCATTAAGAAACCCCCTCGCAGCGTGCTTTGTTTTCCTACACTCATCCTATTCAATATAAAAACATTAAATGTATTAGCTCCATAAAATTAAATATAATTAATAAAAAACAAATAATACATCACATAAGATTAAATTATGCATTACACATCAAAATTCATCGGAATCACGATCAAGGAGTCTTCTTCGATCCAAAGCTCGCAATGTGGTTTTTTTGTTCCTTGGATTTCATTTTCATTTTGGTGCAACACACTCATCAACAGTGATATCGTTACGGTCTCCGATTAGTGAGTTGAGTGCAAACCCTCATTGACAGTAAAAGTGGTTGGCAATTCCTCTTCTTGATAAACCTCATCGGCATGTTCGTCTTCAAATTGATAACCAGCAGTGCAAAGAGTATGTAAACGTTCCCTAGGGTTTACCTTGTGAACTATCCACCATGCTTTAAACTTCGGATTTGGGTACGACATATAGTAGACCTGCTCGCACTGGTGTGCAAGGATAAAATTATGATGGCCTCAAAGTCGTTCCTTGTGCTTTACTTCAGTTATGCCATATTGACTTTGTCTAATCCCATTATTGCTGCCAAACCAATCACATAGAAAGAATACTACTTTCAAAGTTTTGTTCTCTGCAAAATTAAACTCTAGGATGTTTTGAAAGATGCCATAATAATTAGTTTCTCTTCCGAGTGCATCGAGTGCCCTAGTCACAACTCTAGTGTTACGTGTGGCTGCACGAGGACGAGACTTTTTAAATTGGTCTGAACGAAAACGGAAACCATTCACATCGTATCGACCAAAGGTTCTGCAAGTCACCATCCCATAAGATAGTTGTCTCAAGTCATCGTTTATGTTAGGAGTCTTTGTGCACTGCAAATAATATACAGTTAAAATGACTACCTCACGTAAAAGACTAAATGACATCAAATTAAGGAATATAAAGAGTTTACATGCTCCCGAAACCAGTCAACAAAATTAGGTATTCCTTGCCTCCCATGCATTCGCATCGTATCTAGTTGTTTGCTTGTAGGTTGATGGGAATAAGTCCAATTTTCCTCGTCGAACTTACTGTACGACAAATAAGTAATTAAATATGGATCCTTGGCAAAGAAATTATTGGGGAAAAATAGACTTACATGAAATATGACTCCATCTCTTCCATATTTGAGTACATGTATAGCAACACAGACATTCTTTCATCCATGCTAAGGTGGTAGAACATGCCCTTACTAGTACTTGTGCCTCTCCATTGGAAAATTTTGAGATCACTGACAGGAGGTTCCTCATCGATATTGTATCACATCGTAGCAGCATAGACATTTTGTTCCTCTACGAAAAATACACACTCATTAAGTATGAAACCTCCTTTAAGAAAAATGCTTCAGCGATGCATCCTTCTACTCTAGCCTTATTTTGAACCATGGCTCGCAGGTTTTTGAGTGCATGTTCAATGTGATAATCCACCTATGTTGTATTGGTCCACCAACCTTTGCCTCATATGGAATGTGAATAAGTAGATGCTCCATCAGATTGAAGAATCCATATGGGAATATTTTTTCTAGCTTGCATAGCAACACTGGTATTTCTTTCTCTAACTTCTCCATCATATTTTTACTTATTTCTTTAGCACAGATATGCCTATAGAAGTAGCTTAGCTCAGCTAATGCTTGCCACATGGCATCGGGCATGTAACCACGAAACATGATAGGGATAATCCTCTCCATTAATATATGGAAGTCATGGCTCTTTAACCCAGTTAGTTTTCCCGTTTTCAAATTCACAGCTCTTTTCAAGCCCACAACATAACCATTGGGAAATTTATTTTTTCATCCATCTCATTACCTCGATCTTGTCTTTAGAGGTAAGACAGAACAAGGCACTTGGCGGCTTGCCGTTGTCATTGAGCACTTGGGTTGGTTGGTCACAAAGCATTGCTAGATCTCTTCAAGCTTTTAGATTGTCCTTTGTTTTTTTCAAAATGCATGCAGGTGTGTATGAGGGCTTCATCAACATTACTTTCTTGGTGCATGACATCAATGTTGTGCACAAGAATCAATGACGGCATATAAGGGAGCTCCCACATACCATATATATATGTGTTCAGTTGTGGTCCACTCCGAATCCTTCGTACTTGTCCCCTTTTCATTTAGTACAGGGTTGTTCAGCTGAGCATATATTTTTGCTGCATTCAGACGTTTAGGTCGTCCTTTGGTGACTATGGTGTTCCTTATAAAGTTTTCTTATCGCCCCTAAAGGGGTGTTTCCTGGGCAACCAACGTCGATGACAATCGAAGTAAGTGATCTTTCCACCATGAGTAAGACAGAAGCAATCTGTATCTGAACCACAATATGAACATGTCAATCTATCATGTGTACTCTAATCGGTAAAAATAGCATACGCCATGAAGTCATGCATCGACCACAAATACGCAACTCGAAGTTTGAATATATGTTTTTAAAAACATCGTATGCTTCGACTCCTTTCCAAAGCTCCTTCAACTCTTAAATCAAGGGTTTTAACATGACATTGAGTTTCTTTCCAGGATAGTCTGGGATAGGTATGATTAAGCAAAGAAATATAAATTCATATTTCATACAGAGAGAAGGTGGTAGGTTGTATGAAATAACAAAGACGGGCCAACATGAGTATGATGATGCCATTTGACCAAAAGGTATGAAGCCATCGGTCGTGAGGCCAATTCGAACATTCCTCGGTTCAGCTGCGAAGTCTGGATCAAACGTGTTGAGAGCCTTCCAAGCATCCCCATATGAAGGATGCACAATTAGCTCATCGTTCTCATGTACACCTTCTTTGTGCCATCGCATGCGCATAGCGGGTTTTTAGAAAGAAACAACAGTTTCACTCGAGGAGTTAGTGGCAAGTAGTGAAGCTGCTTATGTGCAACATCTGTCATCACTTTGTCACCCTCATTATTAACAACTTCCACAAATCTAGATTGTCCACATTTTAGACATTTTTTCTCTCCCGTATGCTCCTTCATGAAAAGCATACAATTATTTTTGCACACATCAATCTTTTCATAATCCATACCGAGACCTTTGATAATTATCTTTGAATGGTACATGTCTTTAGGCAACTTATTGGGCTTTGGCAGCACATCTCCTAATAACTTTAAAATCTCATTGTAACATTTGTTCGAGAAAAAAATACTTGGACTTAATGGCTATGAGTCGGGTCACAAAAGCAAGTATACTCACATCCGTGTGTTCATGCAACGGCTCTTCAGAGTCTTTTAGTAGTTTAAAAAATATGGAAACATCTGGTGTGGCAGGATCCTCGGAGCTTAGGTTTAACTATGGACGTAGCGAATCTAGCATCTCATGCATCGCATCATCGCTAGCCCAATCATTGGTCTCCTCTTCTACATTCAGGTTGAGTACTACCTCACCATGATGTTCCCAAACCTCATATCCGGGTATAAATCCAAACTGACAAAGATCTAGGCTAACTCTTTCCTTATTAAGGAATATACTATTTTTGTGCTGCCTACAAGGACATCTGACAGTGCCAGTTAATGACAAGGAGAATACGTGGTCCACAAAATCTTTGGTCTTGGCTACCCAATCATCAGAATGACATCCATTCCTACTCCAGCCATTGTACATCCATGCACGATCTTTAGCCATGCCTGACACTGTTAAACCGGACCATATCGTGAAAAGATTATTCAACTTCGTCAAGGGTATCGGTCCTACATGTATATGCAAGTATAGGTTCTAAACTCACAAGCTAGCATGACCGAAATAAAATTTCGGCAGCATAAGCTCGCTGCCACTAAACAATATATTACTTATATATTGTTGATCACTTGTTCTCAAATGCTATGAGTTAAGAACAAGGCAACACAAATGTTAATGGTTAAAGACCTTCGTCCTTCAAAGCATTATCTTCCTTAGGATATAATGATCATCAGACGAAGGTTATGAAGGACAATCCTTCATCATCTCAATATGTCATAATAAAAAGCAGGAACATATAAGACATATAGAGAACATGAATAATCACATTAGATCATTAGATTATCTATCTTCTCATTATATGATCATGAACAAACATTAATGATATTGAGTTACATTTGTACCTTCGGCTTGACAAAAGGTAAGAATCCAAGAGTGATGTGCAAGTGATTACAGGTCAGCGTGAACAGTACGGTGTTACTGTTCATCTATTTATAGGCATAGGATGCAGCCTCTATAAAATTACATCCATGTCCTTGACATTTACTATTGACTAAGGAGTAATCTGTCGAGGACTAAGTAGTCTTTTCCTCTTTAGGTCGGTTTCATTCTCCATCATCGTCTTTGCACTAAGCCGAAGCTTCTCCATTCATAGCTTCGAAACTGATTCATCCTTCTTCTAGACCACGCCTTTCATACCATGCGCACCTTCACCTCAAAGCCGAAGGTTCCTGTTACAGTAAATTATACCTGGAAAACATGTTAGTCATGTTTTTGAGGACCTTTGGAAGATGAAGGCCCCCAGCAGTAGCCCCTCGCAGTATTAATTTGTTCTTGAATCTAACAAATTCAGACTGCGACGTGAACGAAGGCCTTTAGCCGAAGGTCTGAAAAAACACCTTCCCTTCGCTAGAATAGCGAAAGTCAATGACAAATGGGGCCCGCCAAGTTGCAATGCACTAGGCGTATAAATAGAAACCCACAGCGGCAGCATTTGCTACGCCATTTCTATTGCTTGCGTTATTTTCTCAATTTTTTAACTCTTGCTATCAGCTCTCGCTTGATTTTCGAGCTTCGTGATATATACAAGATGTCTAAGAAGAAGATGTCTGAGGAGAAGAAAGTTGTGGACCCTTTTCTTGCTGGGTTTTACGAATCTATGGCAAAAACAAATACAGAGAAGATCACAAAAGAAATAATGGCGGATTTGTCTGAAGATTCTGACGATAGTGATGACTATGGTGTGGAAAGTGGGGATGAAGATTCTGAAGACTGGCCCTGGCGACCAAGCCATACCATCTTCAGAAAGTCGACCATTAAACAAAGTCAAATTGACGCCATGAAGGGAAGATACTATCGTGACATGTCTATTGTGAGGGTTGGAGGGGACAGCACTGCCCCTGCTCCTGAAGAAAATGAGGTTGTTGTCTACAGAAGCTTTATGAAGGCGGGTCTTCGTTTCCCATTGAGCAAATTTTTGGTTGAAGTGTTGAAGATATTTCAGATCTTTCTTCATCAAAGTACTCCCGAAGCTATAATCAGAATGGGTTTGTTTGTTTGGGCTGTGAGAAGCCAGGGGCTGGAACTGAGCGCGAAGTGTTTTTGCAATATGCACGAACTCATTTGGAATATATCTTCAGATACAGAGACCGGTGTGACAAACCAAATGATGACTGACTGAAATGTATTAAGGCTACTAGCGACGAGTTACTTTGGGCATATACCAGAGCCGAAGATGATGCTTTGTCCTCTGCCTTCGGGGGTCGGGGCAAGAAATGGTTGAACAGGGTTTTCGATGCAATTGGTTTTATATATCCTGATTATTGCTATCCCTCGTGAAAGTAGGGAAAGAAGAGGAAAGCTGCCACTTCGGCCATCTCTGCTGTGCTGAAGGGTAAGAAAATCAAGGTTTTGACCCGCCGGCCAAGATATATTGAAATGACCATAGTGCCAAAATTTGGTGAAGAGACATCTTCCACTGCCGAAGCGAAACAAGCTGCTCCCGCCGCTCGGAGCACTAAGGAATCGACTATAGTGCCAAAGGTGCCTATAGTTGAGCCAGTCGAAGCCGAAGATGGGGCGGCCAAAAAGCCAGAGTTTGAAAAAACAATAGTGCTGCCAGAAATTCTGAGCCCACCGGTAGAAGCAGAATTGCCAAAGGTTGCAAAAGCTCCCACCACGACTCCCAAAAGGAGAAGAATGGCTAGCATACTAGACGCTGTCATGGAGACGACAAGGTCACTAACTCCTACCCCTGTGAAGATAGCTACCGAAGCTGTAGCGGTTCGTGCTGAAACCGAAGCTAGGCCCTCAGCGCCCGTGGAAGCAGAACCTGCCACAACTAAGCAAGGGGCCAGAGAAGAGTTTCCAGATGCTAGCATAGCTTTGGAGAAGAATGTGGCTGAAGAAGCCAAATGCTAGCAAAGCACTGTCCAAAGATCTCGACTATATTATTCGACATGCTTCGGGGAAAAAATTGTCTGAAGAAGAAATTTCAGAAGCCAAACACTATGCCCGGGAACTGAAATACCCGAAGGGGGCCTTAGTGTTCAACGGCACGGACAAAGATGATTTCCTGTACTGCCTCCTGGACAACAAAGAGATATCTGTGTGCTAGGAGATAGCCAAAAGTATGAGATTTCCGAAGCTCGAAGCTAGCCTCTCCGCCATGTCGAAGGATGACCTCACGGACTGCCTCGCATATAATAGTCTGAAGGTACAGAAGTTGTGAACTTTAAAGTTTATGGACTTGGAAATAAAGTCTTTTATTCTTATGTTAATCCTTTCTTCTTTCTTATAGGGCTTAATCCTGAGCAACGCCCTGAGGGCGCAAAAGAATGCTGAAGACGAAAGCTGCACGATAGCTCTCGACAACCTTCGATCAGAAGTCATTAAGCTAAGAAACGAAGCCTTGGAGAAGGACAAAATTCTACTTTCATTGGTGGATAAAGTGAGATAAGATGAAGCAAAGTTTAACACTCAATCCGAAACTTATAAAGCCGAAATTGAAGATCTTCGAAAAAAACTTGCCGAAGCCAATGAGAACTTTGCAGTTGCCAAGGCTAGTCAAGAAGTTAGTGAATGTTCTAAAACTAGGCTAGAGAAAAATGTTGAGGAGCTTTGTGAATCCAAGGAAAGGTGCTTCGAGAAATCCTTGGATTGCGTGAAAAAATTGAAAACCAGCTTTGCCAAAGTAGGCGCCTATTCTTCTGAAGAAACTTCATTCGAGGCGACCCCGAGGGCGTTATTGATTGGATAAGCAGGGAAGCCGAAGCATTTGAAGAGATCCTGAGTGATCGTGGGGATATCTGTGCTTTCTCCGGCGCTCGAGGAATTGCGGCTATCCTGGAGAAGGCTGGTTGCGATCATGTTAAAGCTGTGGCCCAGACTGAAGCCGCCTTCTCCATAGACGACACAAAAGACCCTTTGGCTGAAGCAACATTGGTGGGCGGAAAATTTTATTCCGATGTTTGGGTGAACGGTGGCCGGGAATTGGCCAACAAAATTATAAAAAAGAATGAAAAAGAAACCCATGAAGCCCGGGAAGAAACTAGGCGAGCCAAAGAAGCTGCTGAACGCGAAAGGCGCACAGGTATTGTTTTTGAATTTTAGCTTTGGTGTTTATTTTATAGCTTCGAACTAACATTTTATCTATTACAGCTGAACTGTCACCACTGCTCGAGCCGTACAACCCCCTAGCCGATCTAGTTATGAAAGAAGCACTAGATATAATTAGTGTTGCTAACTCCATCATCGACGAAGTCGTCGACAAGCTACTGAACGAAGCCGCAGAGAAAATAATTAAGGAAGATTAAACTTTATTGTAATGATACTATGTAACATTTGGTGTATTGAACAATTAATCAGACATGTAAATTGTTGTAATATATTTCTTTGTGATGCATGAAATTTACGTACATACCGTTTTTGAGCCTTTGGCGAAAAACCACCTTCCCTTCTTTTTGAAAGTAGCCTAGAGGGGGGTGAATAGGCTACACCTGAAAATTTTCACTAAAAACTTTGAGATAGGTCAAATTAAAGTTGCACTGGTGCAAACCGGTTCAGTTGCTTTTGTTTACAACTGAACAAGTTTGAACCTGCTCAACTTGGATTAAATAATCAGTTAAACAAATATTACGAAGTAGTGAAAGATTTTGCTAACGACTTGCTCTACAGAAAATCCACTCAAATAGATGAATATGAACCAACCAACAATTTAAGGCACTTTGACAAGAAAGCATAAGAACACACGATTTATCCCGAGGTTCGGCAACCACCACAAAGGTGTCCTACTCCTCGTTGAGGAGCCCACAAAGGGTCGGGTCTTTTCCAACCCTAATCCTCCACAAGCCAACCACAAAGGTCAAGGCAATCTCTTCTCAAATTTGCTCAAAGAGCGGGTAATACAAACTTCTTGGGGTCGTCCACAAATTTGGAGACTCCCAAGCAACCTCTAACCGTTAAGGAACACAAGGCTCCAAGAGTAACAAATCCGCACAAGGTCAAGTTTGCAATGAGCTCAAGAACAAAGAGAATGGGAGAATCAAGATGAAACTGACAGCGCGTTAGATCGACTTCACCTCACACCAAGGATCCTTCAATCGATTGAAGAGGATGCGATTTCGGGTGTGAGATGTGACTTGAATGCCTTTGGTTGGGGTTTGGTCAGCTGAGGATTCGTGGAGAGAGCAGAAGTAAATAAGAGAGAGTGTGGGGGGTATATAAAGGATCCCCCAAAAGCTGGCAGCCGTTGGGAGTAAAAACCGGTTGAACCGGTTTACAGATCGGTTGAACCGGTTTCCACTAGGAAGATCCTGGTCCACTGACCTACTCAGCCGGAGACTCGGCCGGATCCAAAACCGGTTGAGTCGGGAAAAAAATCCGGTTGAACCGGTTTCCCAAAAATATCTGCAACAACTTTTCTGACAGCTCTGACTGTTAGACAGGTCAGAGCAGGGATGGCAGAGGAACAGTCCCGAAACCAGTTGAACCGGTTTCAGGTCCGGTTGAACCGGTTTCCATGGCTGAAAAGCAAGTTTTGAATATTTTGAAGAGAACAAAGGTGGAACTTTTGTGGGAAGTAAAAATGGTTTTTCACAAAGGCATTCATGATCTGGAAAAGTGTTCTCAAAGATGATTTTGAAGGGTTTTGAACTTAGCTCATTGCAAAACTTACTTAACCATTGCGGATCCCTCTTAATTGAACGGCGATTCCTATAACTCAAGAATTTTAAAATGAACACTGCCGTTGTTTCCAAGCACTTGGAGCACGCCATATGATGTAGAATTTAAATCCACTGTGCTTTACATTTTTATGCTCATAAGATCTGTGCTTCTCCTGTCTGTAGAATTACTATGTACATGCTAGGAGCAAACTTGTTAGAATCTCTGTTTGTTTTGTCATTTAATCACCAAAACCCTCAGTTAGGGTTGATTGCACTTACAATCTCCCCCTTTCTGGTGATTGATGCCAAAACAAACTAGAGTAGAGATAAAAATTGAAAATTAAGAACACTTGCGAGATAAAAGTATTTGTGTATGTGCAGCTCCCCCTAAATATGTGCATGAGTTTTGTGATATTAATATTGACTTGATATGTCAATTGCAACATATTTAGAGAGAGTGAACAACTAACACAATACACAAAAATTGAGGGATGCAACACAATTATATATGATGTGATGATAAAAACAATAGTATTACACAAACAAGCCCATCATTGCATAGCATAAGATATGAAATGTTACTACTGGCTATTACAATAATGTCATCACATCACATCATTAAAAAGTTTGTGGCACTAAGCCATCACCAAATGCATCACGAGTTAGACGAATAATAATTATTACAAACCAGATTGTTCATTACATAAATTAAAGATGTTGCTAAGATAAGAATCCTTATCCCCCTTTTTGGCAACAAGAACCAAAAAGGAGAGAGCCACCAAGCCAAAGATCATCACTGAGGAGGATGATGCGGAGCAAAGAAATGATGCGCCAGGTGAGATGCAAAATGTTCTTCCCCAGACTGATCTGGGGGAGGAACACTTCCTGAAGGATCCTGGGGCGTAGGATGAGAAGAGGATTGACCCGGATCCCCCTGGTAGGGAGGTGGGGCAAACTGCTCACGATCATCAAAGTATTCTTCTTCTTCTTCATCTTCAGCTGACATAAAAGGCACCCCGTAGGCCTGCTGGTGCCACTCATTGATTTCTAGAGGAGGCGGATGGAGAGGCACGTCAGGCGAGCGAGGGGCAAAAGGCATACCCATAGAGGAAGCTTGACAACGAAGATTGTCGTTAGTCTCCCTCTGACGCCTTGCTAGCTCATTCACATCTGCAGAAATATTCCGGCACATAGAAAAGAATGCTGCAATCCCATGGGCCAGGCGGGCACCCATCCCTCGGCCACGACCTCGACCACGACCACGACCACGTGGCGTGGGAGATCCGCGGTCAGGGGAGGGACACGAGGCACCGGCAAGAGCAGCAGCAGGACCAGTAGAAGTATGTGCACGGGAGCTAGAAGGGGCTTTCCTCAACCGCCCTGCTGGATTGTTTGGATCAATCCAGAAGGGGGTATAAGATAGATGTCTAGTACCTTTCTCATAGCGGAACTGTGTCACAACTTCAATCATCTTCATTATGAAAGGTGCATGTAGACATCCCTTAAGTGGAAAGCAGGCAACATGGATAATCTCCTGCCAGATCATATCAAAAATGTTGATGCTCTCTGAACTGTTAGGCTTCATGAATGAGAGCAATACCTTGCTCTCTCCAAGAATATTCATCTGGTTACCCCCTTTGAGAATGAGGGTCATTCTGCTGAGAGAGTTGATATATCTGTAATATTTGAGCATATTTGTGGACTCCCAAAATTTTCCAGTTGCAGAGATATGAAGGTCTCTGGCTTCATCTTTGGTGGGTTGGCGATAATCATGAATTTTGATTTTGTCCCCAGAAATGTCATCATCAGAGAATCCAAGAATGTGAGCGAACCACCGGTAGCTCACCTTGTACCAGCTGCCTTCGATATAGAAATTAAGATAAGGAAAGTTGTAGGGACTTTCCTCATCGGCCAGCTTGATCCAAAGAGTGGAATAAAACTGAGCAATGACCTCATCATTCCAATCATACTGGAAGGTCATAATAGTCTTCATTTTCTTTCTCTCACAGGCCCTCAAAGCCTGTGTCATTTCTGGATCTCCAATAGCTTCACATCCTTCCCAGTTGATGTACCGCTGATGTAGAATGGGCTGATGTTTCTTGGGAAGAATTACCGAGTTGTAGAAATTGACATGATGAAGAGTCCAGAACCGATTCCCATCAATCCTGCCATCACAAATACGTAATGCAGGATTCTGAAAGCGGATGTCCTGGAGAAGTGCAAAACCCCCGCTGGCAGTAAAATCCATAACTGGCTCATTGCCAGAACGACGGGCCCCTGCCCGGTGGAGAACCAACCCTCGGATAATAGGAGCGTGGGCAGAGGGAAGGTCAATATCATCATCCTTTCCACCATCATCATCACTTGTCTGCTCCCATGCTTGTGGATTTGCCGCGGGTTGGGACCGACCGGAGGGATTCCGGGTCGTCCGACCGCGAGCTCCATGAGACCCGGAGGCCTCACCACCTTGCATTACGTTCCCAGATCCTCGCCCGTGCTTGGATTTGGAGCACAGGGGAGTTTCTTCATGAATCTCTTGTTCGTCGGAAGAGTCGAATTCAACAACTGAAGGATTCCTCCGACGCACCATCCTTAAAAATAAAAGATAGAACCTATGATGAGTGAGGAGATCGAAGTACAAGGATCTTAACAAACACGTTTGAGTAGAGACGCGTATGATATTGAGCATGTACTTCAACCGTTCATGCGAGCGGTTCAACTACAACGAACAATACCAAACAACTAAACTCAAACAATGTTCGAGACAAAAGAAGATAGTCTAAGTGTTGCAAGCACCTAAACTAAAATGTATCCTGGAAATGATACACTAGATAATCAAGAACGGGTGAGATCGAGTAAAAACATGATGAAATAAGGTAATACCTCGATATGAAGATTGAACCACAGAAATCCCAACTAGAGTGAGGGAGGTGATGGAGGAAGCTGAGAGGAACAAATCTTCCAACAAGCTCCCAAAGATTTGATGGCACAAATGAGCTTTGGTTTGTGGTGAAAGTGAGAGGAAGAGAGAGGAAAAACGTAGGCTCGGCGGCTGGAAGAAGTGAATGGGTAAGAAGTGAAAGGAGGAAAGGAGAGGAGAAAAAAGGGGCGGCGTCGGCTGGTCAACAGACCCAAAACCGGTTCAACCGGTTATAAAACTGGTTCAACCGGTTTTGCGTCAGACTGAGCAGTAAAAGTGCGCAGAAAAAGCTGCTGACTGCGTGGATTTTCTGCCAGAGTGACAGCGCAGTCTGCGAGACTAACGGCGCAGACTGCGGCACTGACTGACAGCACGGACGCGGAGGCGGCCAAAACCGGTTCAACCAGTTTTTATACCGGTTCAACCGGTTTCCACCAGGGGAAACCGGTTGAGTGGCCTACTCAGCCAATTTACTCAACCTATTTTGAGATATTGCTCGGTAAGGCTTTAACAACACTTAACAAATATGACATGAGTAATTTTAATAATAAAAACAGTATTTCTCATGACATTTTGTGCATACAACCATTTTATATCCATCAATCATGTGATCAAAATTTTAGTTTTATGACACGTTTCGAGAATCCAAGATATTTAGCTCATTCCTAAGAAAGCAAAACCTAGTCTCATCAAGGGGTTTTGTGAAGATATCGGCTAGTTGATTTTTGGTGCTCACGTGAAACAATTCGATATCTCCTTTGGCTTCGTGGCCTCTCAAGAAATGATGTCTAATGTCAATGTGTTTGGTTCTAGAGTGTTGCACCGGATTGTTTGCAAGTTTTATGGCACTCTCATTGTCACACAATAGTGGAATCTTGTTAAACTCACAACCAAAATCTCTAAGGGTTTGCTTCATCCATAACAACTGTGCACAACATGCCCCAGCTGCTATGTACTCAGCTTCTGCAGTGGAAAGTGCAACACAATTTTGTTTCTTGGAACTCCATGACACTAAGGACCGCCCAAGGAATTGGCAAGTCCCATTAGTGCTTTTTCGATCTACTTTGCAACCGGCATAATCTGAGTAAGAGTAGCCAAGTAAATCGAAAAGAGAGCCTTTAGGATACCATAATCCTAGGTTTTGGGTGTGGACTAAGTATCTTAGGATTCTCTTAACGGCAGCAAGATGGCAATCTTTAGGATTCGCTTGAAAGCGTGCACACAAGCAAACACTTAACATGATATCAGGTCTAGATGCACACAAGTAAAGCAGTGACCCTATCATTGATCTATATAACTTTTGATCTACAGGTTTACCTTCTTCATTTAGGTCGAGATGTCCATTTGATGACATTGGAGTCTTGGCGTGCTTTGCCTTTTCCATGCCAAACTTCTTGAGCATATCTTGTGTATATTTGGTTTGGCATAGAAAGGTACCTTCCTTGAGTTGTTTGACTTGAAATCCTAGGAAGTATTTGAGCTCGCCCATCATAGACATCTCAAACCTGTTCGTCATTACTTTGCTAAACTCTTCACAAATTTTTTCATTAGTACTACCAAATATAATGTCATCGACATATATTTGGCACACAAATAATTCATTGTCAACTTTGCGAGTAAATAATGTAGAGTCAGCTTTTCCTATTGTAAATCCATTCTTGATTAAAAAATCTTTAAGACAATCATACCAAGCTCTAGGGGCTTGTTTAAGCCCGTAGAGTGCCTTGTGAAGTAGATAGACGTGGTTTGGCTTCCTTGGATCTTCAAAGCCCGGTGGTTGCTCCACATAGACCCTCTCTTGTAGTGGTCCATTTAGAAATGCGCTCTTGACATCTATTTGATATAACTTGAAATCATGGTTAGTAGCATAGGCAATTAATATTCTAATTGACTCTAACCTTGCTACCGGTGCATATGTTTCACCAAAATCAAGTCCTTCCACTTGAGTGTAGCCTTGGGCAACCAACCATGCTTTATTTCTTGTAACAACACCATGTTCATCTTGTTTGTTCCTAAAGACCCATTTTGTCCCAATCATATTTTGCTTGGGTCTTTGAACCAAGGACCAGACTTCATTCCGGGTGAAGTTGTTCAATTCCTCTTGCCACTACAAGAATTCTACTGATCCCCGTCGGCCAGGGTAATTCCCGTCGGCTTTCGCTCTGGCCGACGGGAATAGACTAATTGCCGTCGACCACCAAATAGCCGACGGACATTATATTTATTACCGTCGGCCACATCCCAAGCCGACGGGGATTAACTAATCCCCGTCGGCCCTGTGTTCTGGCCGATGGGGATTAATCTTTTTAGAGCCCAGCCACGGACGCGCGGGCTCATTCTTCTTCGTTCACTCAAACCGCTCCTGCTCCTGCCCGACCCGAGCGCCGCCGCCCCTGCCCGACCGCCGCCCTGCCGGAGCGCCGCCCTGCCCGAGGTCGCCGTCGAGGCCGCCCCCGAGCCGCCCCGCCCGAGGCCGCCGTCGAGGCCGCCCCTGCCCGACGTCCGCGCGCCTAGCCGCCGTCGAGGCCGCCCCCGGCCCGCGCTGCGCCGCCGCCCCTGCCCAACGCCCGCGCGCCTAGCCACGCCGCCGCCCCGGCCCGCGCTGCGCCGCCGCCCCTGCCCGACGCCCCGCGCGCCTAGCCGCGCCGCCGCCCCTGCCCGAGCTGCGCCGCCGCTGCCCCACGCGGCCACCGCCGTCCACAAGCGTCGCCGTCCCCAGCCCACCGTCGTCCGCCGTCCGCCAGTGCCTCGACGCACCGGTCAACCACCGAAACCGAGGGCTCGCCATCCGGTCCGCGTTCAAGTTCGAGTCGTCGAGGTATAATCTTATTTCTAAATGTGAATTAATATGTGATTATTTTCGTCGGTTTTTTGTGGCCGACGGGAGTTATGCATTATACTTGCTAGTTTTAATTTCATGTGTGGCTTGATGTTAGGTAAATATTAATTCTATTATTATAGTTGATTTAACAAATGATTTATGTTTTAATTTTCGTCGGTTTTTATGGCCGACGGGAGTTAGCTGTAGTGCGATTATAATTTGTTTAATATTGTTATTTGTTAGTATGGTTTGACCTAATATTATTTGATGTATGATATTTGTTATTTATAACTTGATTTTGTAAATATGATATGATGTATTTGATGTTATTATTTAATGAAATTGATGTTATGCAAGCATTAATCAATTTGATAGATTTGATGTTATAGGTAATGAATTTGATGTTCTGCAATTATAATTTAATTTGATGGATTGGATGTTTGTAAATATTGTTAATTGATGAATATCATGTTAATTTGATGTTATTTATGTGTATATATAGTTATTTATGTATATATATAGTTTTATATACTACTTACCTATAGATGTATATATGTGTGACGTGTAGAAACATGATTGTCTCACACGCACTCTTTACTCGTACACACAGCCGCAATAATGGGTGATAGACATGATTGGATGTATGAAGGTTTCAAGAAGGGTGGATGTCACACAAGTGAATGGTTTGCCAAGACGCAGATGTTTCTGGACCATGCAGCTGCTTTGTCACAAATAGATAATATTAGGTGTCCATGCAATAAATGTAGAAATATGACGAGCCACACCAAGAGGCAGGTCACACTACACCTGTGTTCGCATGGTTTCGTGCCAGGATATAAGGTCTGGTATCTCCATGGTGAAGATGTTAAACGAGCAGTAGAAGTAGAAGTTGATGACGGTGAAGATGATGTTGATAGGATGGACCAGATGCTTGAGGATCTGCAGCCTGAACTGGCACCAGATCATCATGATTCACCTACACCGGAGGTTCAGAAGTTCTTCAACCTACTCAAAGCGTCAGAAGAGCCTCTTCACGGGCACACTGACGTGACCGTACTGGAATTCGTGACCCGGCTGATGTCAATCAAGTCCAAGTTTGCATTCTCAATTAATTGTTACAAGGAGCTTGTGGATTTGATTAGCGAGGTTCTTCCTACGGGTCACAAGATGCCCAAAGACATGTACCAGTCCAAGAAATTGCTTGAAGGTCTTGGTATGGAGTATGAGAAGATTGATGTTTGCCAAGACAACTGTATGCTTTTTTGGAAGGAACATGACAGAGAACAGAAATGCTTAAAATGTGGGAAGTCGAGGTACGTGGAGCTTGTAAATGAAGATGGGGAGAAGGTGGTGACAAAGGTTGCACATAAACAGCTTCGGTACATGCCTCTCACTCCTAGAGTGAAACGTTTGTTTCTCTCGAGGAAGACCGCTATGCACATGAGGTGGCATAAAGATTGTACGGACAGACAAGATGGGTTAATGGTGCACACGTCAGATGGTGATGCATGGAAGGCTCTTGACAAATTTGATCCAGATTTTGCCAGCGATGCAAGAAACGTTCGTATCGGCTTGGCAACTGATGGTTTCACGCCGTTCAATATGACCGCTGCGTCGTATTCATGTTGGCCTGTCATTGCCATACCGTACAACCTTCCACCTGCTCTTTGCATGAAATATGAGTTTATGTTCCTATGTCTTGTTATACCTGGGCCTGAGCATCCTGGCGTACGCCTCAATGTGATGCTTCAACCACTGATGGAAGAGTTAAAGAAGCTATGGCAAGGTGTGGAAGCCTATGACTGCTTCAAGAAGCAGAAATTCAATCTTCGTGTTGCATATCTGTTCTCGGTTCATGATTTTATGGCGTATGGTATTTTCTCTGGATGGAGCGTGCATGGTAGATTGACGTGTCCTTATTGTGCTAAAGATACAGATTGTTTTCGTCTTAGTGCTGGTGGCAAGATATGTTACTTTGATTGTCATAGATGTTTTCTACCCTTCAATCACCCCTTCAGAAGGCAGAGAAAGGAATTTAGGAAGGGCACCATCGTCACGAAGGGACCGCCCAAGCGACGTAGTGGGATAGAAATTACAGAAGAGCATATGAAACTTGTCCTAGACGAGAGTGGGAAAAGGTATCAAGGTTTTGGTGAGGAGCATAACTGGACTCACATATGTGGCTTGTGGGAGCTTCCTTATGCTAAGTCATTGATTTTGATGCACAACATCGACGTCATGCATCAAGAGAGTAACTTTTGCCAAGCCCTCATAAATACATGCATGGATTTCCCTGATAAAACGAAAGACAATGACAAGGCACGCATGGACTTAGCAGTGATATGTGATCGTCCAACCCTGGTGCTTAGAGAAAACGGAGGCAAACCAAAAGCTGACTATTGTCTGAAATCTAAGCAACGGAAAGAAGTGATGAAGTGGATGAAGGATATTAAATTCCCCGATGGTTATGCCGCTGGTTTTAGAAGATCTGTGAACTTGAAGACAATGAAGATGAATGGACTGAAGAGCCATGACTTCCACATAATTATGGAGAGGCTCATGCCTGTAATGTTTCGTGGATACATTTCAGAAGCTGTGTGGAAAACGTTAGCTGAAGTTAGCTATTTCTACAGACAGTTGTGTGCTAAAGAAATCAGAAGAGATGTGATGGAACAGCTGGAGAAAGAGGCACCAGTGCTTTTGTGCAAATTGGAAAAAATATTTCCACCGGGTTTCTTCAATCCTATGCAGCATCTCTTTATACATCTTCCATATGAGGCTAAGGTCGGTGGTCCTGTTCAGTATAGGTGGATGTTTCATATAGAAAGAGCTTTAAAGAAGCTTAGAGCAATGGTGGGCAATAAGGCAAGAGTTGAAGGATGTATTGCGGAACAATTTAAACTTAAGGAGGTAGCACACTTCACAAGTTGTTATTTTGCAGAAGAACATAATGTATTTGCTCGAAAGAAAAGGTACCATGATGATGAACGAGAGATGCCTCCTTGTAGTGATCTTTCGATTTTTCAGACAAACGGCAAAGCCGTTGGTCCACCCAAGGCATATCACCTCAGTATGGAAGAACGGAAGTCTGCTTTACTGTACATGTTCACGAATATGCCTGAGGTGGAGAAATACTTTGTGTAAGACTTATTTTCTTAAACTGTTCATATGTGAATTAGTTTATGTTATCAAATATCTCATGTCACACAATAATATTCGACAGCGAGTTTGATGAACAAAACATAAGGTGTCTCGGTAGGCCAACAGCGAGAGACATAGACAAATTGCGACGCGATGGTATGCATGGGCGACCTATTTTCATTATGTGGCTTCGGGACCGTGTAAGTCTTAATTATGTGGGTCCGAGAGCTAATTTCAGTTAACTAATATTACAGAATTTGCTAATGCTTTGTGGCATGATTGACAGTTTGGGGAGGAAATGAATTTGAATGATGACTTACGTCAGTTATCTATTGGAAGCGTAACTGCCAAAAGCTATGGACGTTACGACGTTAATGGATATCGCTTTCGTTCAAGCATTTTCGAATCAAGTCATCCTATGGCCGCCACTCAAAATAGTGGAGTCGTTACTAGGGCAACCGACATGGAAGGACACGAAGCCTGCTATTACGGGAAAATAAAAAATATAATCGAGATTACATTTGCTGGAAATAAGCCTTTAGCGCTAGTTTTCTTTGAGTGTAAATGGTATGACCCGAAGTATTATAGGACTGAATTTGGGATGACACAGATCCAACCTGAGAAATTGCTTCAAGGACACGACACGTATATCCTTGCCCATCAAGCAGACCAAATTTATTTCTCGACATATCCATGCAAAAAGTTGTCTAAATGGAGGGTTGTGTACAATGTAAATCCCCGCGAACGCCTATACACTCCTGGTGAGGACGAATATCAAATTGGTCACCTTGAGCAGGTTGATGAGGTGTTTCAAGAAGAAGAGTTGCCAACTAGTTTTCATATTGATCCTGCACCGGCATTAGATTCACTAGTCGCAGACGTTAACGACTTAACTTTTCCCGAGAGGCGGAGAAGACAACCTGTTAGGAGAAAAGTTACATGGCGACCTCTGCATAGAAGAGAACAAATAGATCCTGATTTTGATGATATTTAACAAGTAAAGTTGTTTTGTTATTTCATTTGTTTATATTTTAAGTATTATGTCATTTTTTATGCACTAATGAATAATTTCTTATTTTTTATGCAGGATGCCGCCAAAATCAAAGAAGTCAGTGAAAGGGTTGTTCAAGGGCCTGGGCCTTT
Organism: Zea luxurians; assembly: GCA_029449295.1. Classification (NCBI taxonomy): domain Eukaryota; kingdom Viridiplantae; phylum Streptophyta; class Magnoliopsida; order Poales; family Poaceae; genus Zea; species Zea luxurians. The sequence continues at coordinate 47,352,637 of JAOPSE010000022.1, forward strand.
TTCAGGGCAGTTCTTCGAGCAGCAGCAGACGTCGAGAGCTGTTGAGCGCGATACATGGAGATGAGGTAACATATCTTGTACAAATAAATTTATTTACATATTTACAAATAAATCTTGAGTTGTATGTACCAGGATGAGCAGCACACTGAGGAGCAGCACATTGAGGAGGAGCAGCACAATGAGGCTGAGCAGCACAATGAGGAGGTGGAGCACAATGAGGAGGTGGAGCACAGGACATGGGACCAGGCCGCACAGTATCACCAGCCATGGGACCAGTGGGACCACCAGAGAGAGCAGCAACAGGCGTGGGACCAGTGGGGCCAACAGGGCGAACCGGCTGACAACCCGATGGATGATGGCTCGGGAGGCTCTTCAGCGACACGCACACGTCGCTCAAGAAAAAGCCACTCAGTAAAGCCTCGTCACGCGATAGAGCGAGAGGCTGATAGGACTTTAATCATGCCACATGGAGATCGGTGAGTGTAATATATTAACTTATCTCATATAACTATTATGTGTATTATTAATGTTTTTGTGTAATGCAGGAATTGGGAGGACCTGTCCTTCGACGGCAAGGGACACCACACTCAGGTTAACCTTACGTTGGGTTCTCTTTGCCGCCTTCACTACCCTGGTATAGTGAAGGTGTCAAACGGTGATACCGAGGATGAGGTGCTCGTCAGTACCTGGGATGAGTACAAGTTTAAAAAGGAACGAAACCACACTGAAAGACAGGGACTTGTGCGTAATGACTTTTGGGTATGAATTCTTTATTATTTTTGTTATGTTTCTTAATATGGTAAATCTATGACTTATACCATTGTATTTGTATTCTTTATGTTGTAGCTTCGATATCGGTTGCCTGACGGAGAGGATTACATGGGGCACGCTGAACGTGTCTTGCAAAACAATGCAAAGAAGTTGGTGAAGGATGCTATATACTATGCGAGAATTCAGGCTACAAACCTGTATTTTCAAAAGCATCCAGAAGAAGCAGGCCCCTTGAATAAAAAGGAAGGGTCCTCAAAGATATATTTGACTGAGGATCAATATCGTGAGGTTAGTATTCAATTTGTTTTACCCTTTATATTTATTGTTGTGATTGATATAATATGTAACATTGTGTGTGTGCAGGTGATGGTTCCATGGATGGCGCCCGTGCCTGATGCGTACTATGCTTGGTGTCGATATTGGGCTTCCGAAGGCTTCCAGAAAGCGTCAGCGCATCACAGACAATGTCGAGGAACCAATCCTAACCACAAGTTTGGTGGTGACGACATGATACAAAAAGCTAAAAGAATGGTAAGTTTGATCTTTCTATGTCGATCAACAAATAATACGATTGCTTATGAATGTTTTTTGTTTATACAGGAAGCTACGAGTGGCCAAAAGCCTAGTGACATTGAGGTGTACCAGGAGGGCCACAAAGGACCAGACCCGAACAACCCTGACCAGCTCTGCAGCCAGACAGCCACGGATCGCTTGGTGAGTTTTGGCTCAAAAGTTCAAACGTTCAAAGTATATAAATTCCTACATTTGTAAGGTTGTGAATGATGTATAGGCGGCATATGGGGAGGAGATGGTTCGTCGCCATGGCCCTGACTACGACTGACGCCATGAACCGGTAGATCCCTCGGTGGTGTACGCAAGTGGTGGTGGCAAAGCGCATGGACGGTAAGCTCTAACTTATGAAATTATATGGTTGACACTAAATTGATTATGCAGTAATAACATTTTTTGAATCACTTATAGATACGCACTCTTCGACGGATTCATTGACTCGTCGTCGGTGAGATCTCAGAGGACGGGTTCATCTTCCCGTAGCTCATGCTCTCGTCGACCGAATGAGCAGGAGTTGGAGATTATGAGGATGCGTGAAGAGATGAGACAACAACGCGAATTTATGGAAGCTTGCAATGCTCATAATCAAGCGATGTATCAAGTGAGTACACATAATCCGAACTCTAAATTATTATATTTCAATACAACATCTTCAGTAGTAACACATATGTGTTTAACAGTTAATGCAGCAACAGGGCATGACATCAAATTTTCCACCGCCACCACAATGGAGCCAATTTGCAAACACACCAGTTCCACCACCACAGTTCACCACCCCTCCGACACATATACCTGCACCTGAAGATAGGGTACGTTTGATAATTCTCCATTAATTTATACACTTGTATACTTTTTGATATTTGCATTTAACGTGTTGATATTTGCTAACTTGCATAGGTTACGCCTGAAGCGGGTGGCAGTGGGTCTGATCCAGCAGTAGGGACTGGATTTGTTGACTCGCTCTTCGCGTTCCCTCCTCCTGGTGGTGAAGGCGGCAGCGGTCAAAGCTCTAACCACCCAAGTGGTGGTTATCTCTAAACACTTAAACTTATGTTTGAAATGTCGTACTCGTTGATGGATGTTATGTTCAATACTATGTCGTACTCGTTGTTTGATGTTGGTGGATGTTATGTTTGAATACTATGTCGTACACGTTGGTGGATGTTTTAATTATAAATGCACTATGTCTAAATGCATGTGTTTGTGGATGTCGTATCTCTACATGTGTTTGTAATGTGGCTGTTATATGTGATTATGTTTGATATATGTTATGTGTGCAGAAATAGTGACATAATTTAGTGCTGTTTTTGTAGCAGTATACAGTAATTCCCGTCGGCCCAGTTAATTCCCGTCGGCTATGGTCGAACCGACGGGAATTAACTACTAACTCCCGTCGGCCCATTTAATTCCCGTCGGTCACGTGGGGCCGACGGGAATTAATTAATAACTCCCGTCGGCCTAGGGAACCGACGGGAATTAATTAATAACTCCCGTCGGCCGAGGGAACCGACGGGAATTAGCCTTAATTCCCGTCGGCCACTATCTAGCCGACGGGAATTAATTATTCCCGTCAGCCGCCGACGGGGACAACCTTATCCCCGACAAGGGACGCCCGTCGGCCTAAAACCGACGGGAATAAGCCCTAAACCGACGGGAATTACTTATTCCCGTCGGTTTCAGGCCGACGGGAATTAAGTGTTTTCCTGTAGTGTGCATGGCGATTATCCAATCCGGATCACCCAACGCTTCTTCAACCTTAAGTGGCTCAAGAGAGGAAATAAACGAGTAAAATTCACAAAAATTTGCTAAACGAGATCGAGTTGTTACCCCTCTCCTGATGCTACCCAGGATGTTGTCCATCGGATGATCTCTTTGAATGGTATGATGGACTCGAGGATGGGGCACTGACGGTTGTCTTTGAATTTGCTCCTCCTCATCATCCACTTGATCAAGAGGCACTTCACCATCAACACTTTCATGTTCATCTTCTGAGAGCACCTAGAGGGGGGGTGAATAGGTGATCCTGTAACACTTCAAAAAAAACTTAAGCCACAAAACTTGGTTACTTGTTAGCACAGTAATATGCCAAGTGGCTAGAGAAGGATCTCAACACAACCCAATAACCAGGAGATATCAATCACAGAGATGGCACAGTGGTTATCCCGTGGTTCGGCCAAGACCAACGCTTGCCTACTCCACGTTGTGGCGTCCCAACGGACGAGGGTTGCAATCAACCCCTCTCAAGCGGTCCAAAGACCAACTTGAATACCACGGTGTTGCTTTGCTTCTCTTAATCCCGTTTGCGAGGAATCTCCACAGCTTGGAGCCTCTCGCCCTTACACAAGATGTTCACGAAGAATCACAGAGCAAGGGAGGGATTAGCAACTCACACACGACACAAAGATCACAGCGAATACGCACACACAAAACCTAGACTTGAGCTCAAGAGACTAGCACACTAGAACGGAGCTCAAATCACTAGAATGTCAAACAAGTGCGCGAGAATGAAGTGTGAGTGATCAATGATGCTCAAAGGATGCTTGGTGTTCTCCTCCATGCGCCTAGGGGTCCCTTTTATAACCCCAAGGCAGCTAGGAGCCGTTGAGCATAAACTTGGAAAGCCATTCTTGCCTTCTGTCATCGGGGGCACCGGACAGTCCGGTGCACACCGGACACTGTCCGGTGACCGATTTCCTTCCTTAAATAGCGAAGCCGACCGTTGGCAGCCTAAGAGCCGTTGGCGCACCGGACATGTCCGGTGCACACCGGACAGTCCGGTGCCGTCTTCTAGCCGTTGGCTCGGGCACGTGTCCCGCGCAGATTGCGCGGCCGACCGTTGGCCCGGCCGACCGTTGGCTCATCGGACAGTCCGGTGCACACCGGACAGTCCGGTGAATTTTAGCCGTACGTCGCCGGTGAATTCCCGAGAGCAGCCACTTCGCTCGAGCCAGCCTGGCGCACCGGACACTGTCCGGTGCACCACCGGACAGTCCGGTGCTTGCAGACTCAGCAGATTCTTGGCTGCTCGAGCCAAGACATTTCCAATTGGATTTTTCCTGTTTCCAGCACTTAGACACAATACATTAGTCCATAAAACAATGTACTAAGTCTGAGAAACATACCTTAATTCTTGATTTGTACTTTGTCCACCTTTTTACACTTAGGCACTTGTGTTGGACATTAAATCACCAAAATACTTAGAAATGGCCCAAGGGCACATTTCCCTTTCAATCTCCCCCTTTTTGGTGATTTATGCCAACACAACATAAAGCAAGTAGAACAAGTACAAAATCAAATCAAATAAGAACTCAAAATTGTTTTGATTCAATTTTGACATATATGGATCACTCTATGCCACCACTTGGTTTGTTTTTGCAAATCAAACTCAAATTTCTATCTCTAAGTCAAACGCACATGTTAAGACATAAAGAGAGTCATTCTAAGAGAAATTGATTTAAGATTTCAAAAACTCCCCCTTTTTCCCATAATCAATACTTCTCCCCACAAGAAACCAACTTTTGACAAGAAAGACAACAAAAGAGTTTTGACAAACCAAAAGCTCTATTCTATTATTTTCAAAATCTCTCAAGTGGTAGCTGATCCATTTATCGCTTTGGCCTTTATTTTCTCCCCCTTTGGCATCAAGCACCAAAACGGGATCAATCGTGGCCCTTTAACCCCATTGCCTCACCAAAATATTCAACTAAGAGCAAATAGGCAATAAGAGTATAACGATGAACTTGGAAGAGTTACTCTTTTCATCGGAGTGCAGTGGAAGTCTTGCATGGTCCAAGTCCACCTTTTCCCTTTCAATTTTCCTTGGAGACTAAAACAACGAAACTCAAGTACATGGTTAGTCTCAAAGGGTCAAGTTGTAGCACAGCTCCCCCTAAATATGTGCATTACTTGCAAACAGGACTTGTGAGGTCCAGGGAGTGTTTGTACAACTTGAGCACCACAATAAGCAACAAAATGCAGAATGAACATGATCAAAGGCATAAACACATGTATGCTACATTTCAATCCAAGTTCCGCGAATCTAAGATATTGAGCTCACTACGCAGCCTGCAAAAGGTCTTCTCATCTAGAGGCTTGGTAAAGATATCGGCTAGCTGGTTCTCGGTGCTAACATGAAACACATCAATATCTCCCTTTTGCTGGTGGTCTCTCAAAAAGTGATGCCGGATGTCAATGTGCTTTGTGCGGCTGTGCTCAACAGGATTTTCCGCTATTCGGATAGCACTCTCATTGTCACATAGGAGTGGGACTTTGCTCAGATTGTAGCCAAAGTCCCTGAGGGTTTGCCTCATCCAAAGTAGTTGCGCACAACACTGTCCTGCGGCAACGTACTCGGCCTCAGCGGTGGATAGGGCAACAGAGGTTTGTTTCTTAGAGTTCCATGACACCAGGGACCTTCCTAAGAATTGGCACGTCCCCGATGTACTCTTCCTATCGACCTTACATCCAGCATAGTCGGAATCTGAGTACCCAATCAAGTCAAAGTTAGATCCCTTTGGATACCAGATCCCGAAGCAAGGCGTAGCGACTAAATATCGAAGAATTCGCTTCACAGCCACTAAGTGACACTCCTTCGGATCGGATTGAAATCTAGCACACATGCATACGCTAAGCATAATATCCGGTCTACTAGCACATAAATAAAGCAAAGAACCTATCATGGACCGGTATGCTTTTTGATCAACGGACTTACCTCCTTTGTTGAGGTCGGTGTGTCCGTCGGTTCCCATCGGCGTCTTTGCGGGCTTGGCGTCCTTCATCCCAAACCTCTTTAGCAAATCTTGCGTGTACTTCGTTTGGGAGATGAAGGTGCCGTCCTTGAGTTGCTTCACTTGGAACCCAAGGAAGTAGGTCAACTCGCCCATCATCGACATCTCGAATTTCTGCATCATTACCCTGCTAAACTCTTCACAAGACTTTTGGTTAGTGGAACCAAATATTATGTCGTCGACATAAATTTGGCACACAAAAAGATCACCATCGCAAGTCTTAGTAAAAAGAGTTGGATCGGCTTTCCCATCCTTGAAAGCATTAGCAATTAAAAAGTCTCTAAGGCATTCATACCATGCTCTTGGGGCTTGCTTAAGTCCATAGAGCGCCTTAGAGAGCTTACACACATGGTCGGGGTACCGTTCATCCTCGAAGCCAGGGGGCTGCTCCACGTACACCTCCTCCTTGATCGGCCCGTTGAGGAAAGCGCTCTTCACATCCATTTGGTACAACCTGAAAGAATGGTGATGTAACACCCCACTGATCGCACAGAATGAATAATACCACAAACCCCACCCTCTAGACTTACTCAACACAAGAGATGAAATAAAGAAATGATATGAAGCAAGAAAATCCGGCAGCACCTCATTTGAAAACTGGCATAACGAGGAGGGGAAAACATGAAGTTTATACAAGATATAAAGACATATGAACCATGTAGTAGAAACTAAAATGCAAAGTGGTAAAACTCAATTATGACCCAACTGAAGTAAAATAGATGAAATAAGGTACTCAGCCCACCCAAATCAAACACTCAACCAAGAACAAGGTAATTCTCTAGTCTTGACCAACTCAGAATAACAACATTATTAAGTGGGGATTCCTTTAATTAAAGGTGAAGTGGCCGTGCTGCTACATCCCTCTATTTCCCCAAGCAGAAATTAGGTGCCTGCATCAAACAATGCAAGATGTGAGATAACACATCTCAGCAAGTAAACATAACCACAACAAATAGGGTATTGTAAATCAACTGCTTACACAACCACGTATTCCGGACTTCTTTCTCTACTTTTGAACAATAAATTGCAGCAAGTAAATAAGTAGCTACAAACTCATCGCCAAGTAGGATCACCATGCACAAGTCCAAAGTATCCACATCCACATAATAGATTCAACGCCTCTTCCATGAATGCACATGGCTACAAATGCAATTATGACTTCTGCCTCCATATCTCTAAGGATATGAAGCTGCACCATACCCCTTCTCGGGCAACATATGGTGCTCAATGTACCGGTACGGTCGGACCATAAGATCGCGACGAAACTTCAATGCAATGGATGATGAGTGCAATATGCATGACAACATCATAAGTTCTTCCCAAGTAAGAAAATGTGCTAGTCATATACTTCCACTCATTCCACAAAATAACCACTTGAGTAACATGATCAAACCCTCAAACTTAACATATGAAATCCATGAAACATGAACATTCTCAAATGATAGTACTCAAATAACAAACAACATATGAATATGAACATAATAGCACAACATATTCAAGAACAAGACTCCTCATTAGCCAGACGGAATAACCATCACAAGTTTACTTGCCTTCACCGGAGTTTGGGCAAAAATCTCTAAGAACGATCCGGAAGTCCACCACCTGTTTTTGACACCCAACTTAGTGCACCAAATTCACATAAAAAAAACTCAAAGACAACACCGCACCTACGCGCAATCTCAACCCCCCCGCCGTGGATAACAACTTTCTCCACACCAACCAAACTGCAGCGGCGCTGCTTAGCAATTCCATAACTTTTAAAATTAAGACAGCCATGGTGTCAAACAAAACTCCAGAGGCAACTACATAAAATTCCCCACAAGTTTTGTATACAATTTATGGTTAAATTCTAACATCTAATTACCCCTAAACAGTCCACAACATAACCCCTGCAATCTGTTTTTTTCTGTTTTGGGCAGCGACACACTCGGATTCAAACAGCGATAACTTTTAAAATATAATTCCGAATCAAGCGCATAAGTACTTGTTGGAAAGATAAGAAAGGGCCCTTCATGATTCTTATACTGTTTAACCCTAATTACTCCCGAAAAATCCCCAGAAACTGCTAATACTGCTGCTGTTCATCCCACCTAAAAATCTGTTTTTTTTGGACAGCCACATACCCGGATTCAAATGGTGATAACTTTCAATTTATAACTCCAAATTGAGCGCATAAATACACGTTGGAAAGGTTAGGTAAAGTTCTACATGATCCCCAAACTGATTCCCCCTAATTCCTCACGAAAAAAAACAAAAAAACTGCTAGAACTACTGCTGTTCATTCCACCACCTAAAATTCTGGACAGCCACATACCCGGATTCAAACGGTGATAACTTTCAATTTATAACTCCAAATTGAGCGCATAAATACACGTTGGAAAGGTTAGGTAAAGTTCTACATGATCCCCAAACTGATTCCCCCTAATTCCTCACGAAAAAAACACAAAAACTGCTAGAACTACTGCTGTTCATTCCACCACCTAAAATTCTGGACAGCCACCTCTACCCAATTGCAAACGCAACTTCTAATCAATTAAATTGCAGCGCAAATGAACAAGAGATGAACACCAAAAATCACCTTGGATTCTCCCCCTTTCTTCCCTCCACCGAAACGATTGAAGACTCGCACCACGACGACAAAGATCCGAGCGGCGGGGATTGGCACCTTGGGAGGAGGGGATTGGGGGGGGGGGGGCGGCTAGGGTTTAGGTGGCTGCAAAAATTTGAGAGAGAAGGAGATGGGCAGGGGGGGGCGGCCAAGGGAGGGAGAGAAGTGGGGGGGGCGGCTGCACATGGGGGGAGGGGTTAAGAGGGAGGCGGCTAGGGTTTGGGAGGGTTAATGGGCCGAAACACCAATTGTGGCCCAACTAACACACGCGACAGCTCCCGACCGCAACGCACGCGCCAAACCAAATAAATTCTACTGCCCTAGTTGTGAATGTTTCCCACAAAATCCCAAATCCCCAAAACAACAACCGGATGAAGGAAAAAAACAAAAGGAACAACCCCCAACTTCTCTTCTTTGCAAACCGGGTATTACACTCTACCCCTCTTAAAAAGAATTCGACCTCGAATTCTGACGTTTCTATCGAAATGACAAAAGAAAAGATTAATGAATCAACCACACTTACCCACAACGAAAAGTTCCGGGTACTTCTGCCGCATCAGCTCCTCTAGTTCCCACGTAGCCTCGCGCTCAGACTGATTAGACCATAAGACCTTGACATACTTAATTGATCTCTTCCTCAACACGCGCTCCGAGAATTCCAATATACGCACCGGACGACACTCCAGTGTCAGATCCTGCTGCACCGCAATTGGTTCCATCTCAATCTGATGGTCCGGATCCCGCAAGAACTTCCTCAACATAGAGACATGAAAAACCGGGTGTACCCCTGCCATGGAATCCGGCAGCAGCAAGCGATACGCCAGGCTGCCCACTCGAGCCAAGATAGTGAACGGTCCAATGTATCTCGGGCTGAGCTTCCCAGAGACACCGAATCGAACAACTCCCTTAGTGGGTGATACCCTGAGAAGGACTTGGTCACCCACAGCAAATTCCAGATCCCGCCTCCTCACATCAGCATAACTCTTCTGACGACTCTGAGCTGCCAAAATATTCTGACGAATTTCCCGAACCTTTTCAGAAGTTTGCTGAACCCAATCAGGACCAACCAGGGATCTCTCTCCCAAAGTCTCCCAGCACAGAGGAGAGATACACCGCCTGCCATACAAAGCCTCAAATGGTGCCATCTTGATGCTAGCCTGGTAGCTGTTGTTATAAGCAAACTCTGCCAGAGCAAGATGATCTTCCCAGCTACCCTTCCATGACAGAACACAAGCACGCAACATGTCTTCCAAGGTTTGGATTGTTCGCTCGGACTGACCATCCGTCTGAGGGTGAAAAGCGACACTAAGCGAAAGCTTGGTGCCCAAAGCACTATGGAGACTCTCCCAGAATTTGGATACAAATTTGGAGTCTCGATCAGAAACAATAGACTTAGGTACCCCATGAAGCCTGACTACCTCCTTCATATATAAGGGAACCAAATCTGAAGCTGAATTTGTGGTCTTCATGGGAATAAAATGCGCAGACTTAGTCAAGCGATCCACTACCACCCAAATAGCATCCCTGCCACGAGGGGAACGAGGTAGACCCACCACAAAATCCATGGTGATATGCTCCCATTTCCACTCTGGAATTTCTAATGGCTTCAGCAAACCTGCAGGCCGCTTATGTTCGGCCTTCACACGCTGACATACTTCACAGGCGGCCACATACTTAGAAATGAATAATACCACAAACCCCACCCTCTAGACTTACTCAACACAAGAGATGAAATAAAGAAATGATATGAAGCAAGAAAATCCGGCAGCACCTCATTTGAAAACTGGCATAACGAGGAGGGGAAAACATGAAGTTTATACAAGATATAAAGACATATGAACCATGTAGTAGAAACTAAAATGCAAAGTGGTAAAACTCAATTATGACCCAACTGAAGTAAAATAGATGAAATAAGGTACTCAGCCCACCCAAATCAAACACTCAACCAAGAACAAGGTAATTCTCTAGTCTTGACCAACTCAGAATAACAACATTATTAAGTGGGGATTCCTTTAATTAAAGGTGAAGTGGCCGTGCTGCTACATCCCTCTATTTCCCCAAGCAGAAATTAGGTGCCTGCATCAAACAATGCAAGATGTGAGATAACACATCTCAGCAAGTAAACATAACCACAACAAATAGGGTATTCTAAATCAACTGCTTACACAACCACGTATTCCGGACTTCTTTCTCTACTTTTGAACAATAAATTGCAGCAAGTAAATAAGTAGCTACAAACTCATCGCCAAGTAGGATCACCATGCACAAGTCCAAAGTATCCACATCCACATAATAGATTCAACGCCTCTTCCATGAATGCACATGGCTACAAATGCAATTATGACTTCTGCCTCCATATCTCTAAGGATATGAAGCTGCACCATACCCCTTCTCGGGCAACATATGGTGCTCAATGTACCGGTACGGTCGGACCATAAGATCGCGACGAAACTTCAATGCAATGGATGATGAGTGCAATATGCATGACAACATCATAAGTTCTTCCCAAGTAAGAAAATGTGCTAGTCATATACTTCCACTCATTCCACAAAATAACCACTTGAGTAACATGATCAAACCCTCAAACTTAACATATGAAATCCATGAAACATGAACATTCTCAAATGATAGTACTCAAATAACAAACAACATATGAATATGAACATAATAGCACAACATATTCAAGAACAAGACTCCTCATTAGCCAGACGGAATAACCATCACAAGTTTACTTGCCTTCACCGGAGTTTGGGCAAAAATCTCTAAGAACGATCCGGAAGTCCACCACCTGTTTTTGACACCCAACTTAGTGCACCAAATTCACATAAAAAAACTCAAAGACAACACCGCACCTACGCGCAATCTCAACCCCCCCCCGCCGTGGATAACAACTTTCTCCACACCAACCAAACTGCAGCGGCGCTGCTTAGCAATTCCATAACTTTTAAAATTAAGACAGCCATGGTGTCAAACAAAACTCCAGAGGCAACTACATAAAATTCCCCACAAGTTTTGTATACAATTTATGGTTAAATTCTAACATCTAATTACCCCTAAACAGTCCACAACATAACCCCTGCAATCTGTTTTTTTCTGTTTTGGGCAGCGACACACTCGGATTCAAACAGCGATAACTTTTAAAATATAATTCCGAATCAAGCGCATAAGTACTTGTTGGAAAGATAAGAAAGGGCCCTTCATGATTCTTATACTGTTTAACCCTAATTACTCCCGAAAAATCCCCAGAAACTGCTAATACTGCTGCTGTTCATCCCACCTAAAAATCTGTTTTTTTTGGACAGCCACATACCCGGATTCAAATGGTGATAACTTTCAATTTATAACTCCAAATTGAGCGCATAAATACACGTTGGAAAGGTTAGGTAAAGTTCTACATGATCCCCAAACTGATTCCCCCTAATTCCTCACGAAAAAAAACAAAAAAACTGCTAGAACTACTGCTGTTCATTCCACCACCTAAAATTCTGGACAGCCACATACCCGGATTCAAACGGTGATAACTTTCAATTTATAACTCCAAATTGAGCGCATAAATACACGTTGGAAAGGTTAGGTAAAGTTCTACATGATCCCCAAACTGATTCCCCCTAATTCCTCACGAAAAAAACACAAAAACTGCTAGAACTACTGCTGTTCATTCCACCACCTAAAATTCTGGACAGCCACCTCTACCCAATTGCAAACGCAACTTCTAATCAATTAAATTGCAGCGCAAATGAACAAGAGATGAACACCAAAAATCACCTTGGATTCTCCCCCTTTCTTCCCTCCACCGAAACGATTGAAGACTCGCACCACGACGACAAAGATCCGAGCGGCGGGGATTGGCACCTTGGGAGGAGGGGATTGGGGGGGGCGGCTAGGGTTTAGGTGGCTGCAAAAATTTGAGAGAGAAGGAGATGGGCAGGGGGGGGCGGCCAAGGGAGGGAGAGAAGTGGGGGGGGGCGGCTGCACATGGGGGGAGGGGTTAAGAGGGAGGCGGCTAGGGTTTGGGAGGGTTAATGGGCCGAAACACCAATTGCGGCCCAACTAACACACGCGACAGCTCCCGACCGCAACGCACGCGCCAAACCAAATAAATTCTACTGTCCTAGTTGTGAATGTTTCCCACAAAATCCCAAATCCCCAAAACAACAACCGGATGAAGGAAAAAAACAAAAGGAACAACCCCCAACTTCTCTTCTTTGCAAACCGGGTATTACAGGTGAGCGGCATATGCTAGCAAGATACGAATTGATTCTAGCCTAGCCACAGGAGCAAAAGTCTCCTCAAAGTCCAAACCTGCGACTTGGGCATAACCTTTTGCCACAAGTCGAGCCTTGTTCCTCGTCACCACCCCGTGCTCGTCCTGTTTGTTGCGGAACACCCACTTGGTTCCCACAACATTTTGCTTGGGACGAGGCACCAGTGTCCAAACTTCGTTGCGCTTGAAGTTGTTGAGTTCCTCCTGCATGGCCAACACCCAGTCCGGATCTAGCAAGGCCTCTTCTACCCTGAAAGGCTCAATAGAAGAGACAAAAGAGTAATGCTCACAAAAATTAACTAATCTTGAGCGAGTATTTACTCCCTTGCTAATATCACCCAATATCTGATCGACGGGATGATCCCTTTGAATTGTCGCTCGAACTTGGGTTGGAGGTGCCTGAGGTGCTTCTTCCTCTTGAACATCTTGTGCTCCCCCTTGATCATGTGCCTCCACTTGAGGTACCTGTTCGTCATCTTGGGTTAGGGGATGCACCATAGTTGAGGAAGACGGTTGATCTTGCTCCAAATGTTCCTGAGGACGTACATCTCCAATCGCCATGGTGCGTATTGCGGCCGTTGGAACGTCTTCTTCATCTACATCATCAAGATCAACAACTTGCTCTCTTGGAGAGCCATTAGTCTCATCAAATACAACATCGCTAGAGACTTCAACCAAACCCGATGATTTGTTGAAGACCCTATACGCCTTTGTATTTGAATCATAACCTAATAAAAATCCTTCTACGGCTTTGGGAGCAAATTTGGAATTCCTACCCTTCTTCACTAGAATGTAGCATTTACTCCCAAAAACACGAAAATACGATACATTAGGTTTGTTACCGGTTAGCAGCTCATACGACGTCTTCTTGAGGAGGCGGTGAAGGTAGACCCTGTTGATGGCATGGCAAGCTGTGTTCACGGCTTCCGACCAAAAGCACTCGGGGGTCTTGAATTCTCCAAGCATAGTCCTCGCCATATCTATGAGCGTCCTGTTCTTCCTCTCTACCACACCATTTTGCTGAGGTGTGTAGGGAGCGGAGAACTCGTGCTTGATCCCCTCCTCCTCAAGAAACTCCTCCACTTGAAGGTTCTTGAATTCGGACCCGTTGTCGCTCCTTATCTTCTTCACCTTGAGCTCAAACTCATTTTGAGCTCTCCTTAGGAAGCGCTTGAGGGTCCCTTGGGTTTCAGACTTATCCTGCAAAAAGAACACCCAAGTGAAGCGGGAAAAGTCATCAACGATAACTAGACCATACTTACTTCCTCCTATGCTCAGATAGGCGACGGGTCCGAAGAGGTCCATATGTAGCAGCTCCAGGGGTCTTGATGTTGTCATCACATTTTTGGTGTGATGAGAGCCTCCCACCTGTTTTCCTGCTTGACAAGCTGCACAAGGTCTATCTTTTTCGAAATGAACATTGGTTAGACCTATCACATGTTCTCCCTTTAGAAGCTTGTGGAGATTCTTCATCCCCACATGTGCTAAGCGGCGATGCCACAGCCAGCCCATGCAAGTCTTAGCCATTAAGCATGCATCTAGACCGGCCTCTTCTTTTGCAAAATCAACTAAGTAAAGCTTGCCGTCTAGTACACCCTTAAAAGCTAGTGAACCATCACACCTTCTAAAGACAGACACATCTACATTTGTAAACAAACAGTTATATCCCATATTGCATAATTGACTGACAGATAGCAAATTATATCCAAGAGACTCTACTAAAAACACATTAGAGATAGAGTGCTCATTTGAGATTGCAATTTTACCTAACCCTTTTACCTTGCCTTGATTCCCATCACCGAAAATTATTGAATCTTGGGAATCTTTATTCTTGACGTAGGAGGTGAACATTTTCTTCTCCCCCGTCATATGGTTTGTGCATCCGCTGTCAATAATCCAGCTTGAACCCCCGGATGCATAAACCTGCAAGGCAAATTTAGGCTTGGGTCTTAGGTACCCAACTCATGTTGGGTCCTGCAAGGTTAGCACAAATATCCTTAGGGACCCAAATGCAAGTTTTGTCTCCCTTGCATCTTGCCCCTAATTTTCTAGCAACTATCTTCCTATCCTTTCTACAAATAGCAAAAGAAGAGGCCGGTCTAGATGCATGCTTAATGGCTAAGACTTGCATGGGCTGGCTGTGGCATCGCCGCTTAGCACATGTGGGGATGAAGAATCTCCACAAGCTTCTAAAGGGAGAACATGTGATAGGTCTAACCAATGTTCATTTCGAAAAAGATAGACCTTGTGCAGCTTGTCAAATTCATTCTTGCTAGTCTTAAGTTGGGCATTAAGACTAGCTAATTCATCATTTAATTTAGAAATTGAAACTAAATGATCACTACAAGCATCAATGTCAAAATCTTTACACCTATTACAAGTTTCAACAATTTCTACACAAGAATTAGATTTACTAGCTACTTCTAGTTTAGCATTTAAATCATCATTAAAACTTTTTAACTTAGCAATAGTTTCATGACAAGAAGATAATTCACTAGAGAGCATTTCATTCCTCTTAATTTCTAGAGCAAGAGATTTCTGTGCTTCTACAAATTTGTCATGTTCTTCATATAACAAATCCTCTTGTTTTTCTAAAAGCATATTCTTGTCATTCAAGGCATCAATTAATTCATTAATTTTGTCTACCTTGGTTCTATCTAATCCCTTGAATAAGCATGAGTAATCTATCTCATCATCATCACTAGACTCATCTTCACTCGAAGAAGCATAAGTACTAGTATGAGTGCTTACTTTCTTCTCTCTTGCCATGAGGCAAGTGTGACGTTCGTTGGGGAAGAGGGATGACTTGTTGAAGGCGGTGGCGGCGAGTCCTTCATTGTCAGAGTCGGAGGAGGAACAATCCGAATCCCACTCCTTTCCGATATGTGCCTCGCCCTTGGCCTTCTTGTAATGCTTCTTTTTCTCCCTCTTGTTCCCTTGGTCCTGATCACTATCATTGTCGGGACAGTTAGCAATAAAATGACCATGCTTACCGCATTTGAAGCATGAGCGCTTCCCCTTGGCTTTGGTCTTGCTTGGCTGCCCCTTGCGACCTTTAAGCGCTGTCTTAAAGCGCTTAATGATGAGGGCCATCTCCTCATCATTGAGTCCGGCCGCCTCAACTTGTGCCACCTTGCTTGGTAGCGCCTCCTTGCTCCTTGTTGCCTTGAGAGCAATGGGTTGAGGCTCATGACTAGGACCGTTCAACGCGTCGTCCACGTATCTTGCCTCCTTGATCATCATTCGCCCGCTTACGAACTTCCCAAGAACTTCTTCGGCGCGACATCTTGGTGTACCTGGGATTTTCACGTATATTGTTCACCAAATGAGGATCAAGAACGGTAAATGACCTTAGCATTAGGCGGACGACGTCGTGGTTCGTCCATCGCGTGCTCCCGTAGCTCCTTATTTTGTTGATAAGGGTCTTGAGCCGGTTGTATGTTTGTGTCAGCTCCTCGCCCCTTATCATCGCGAACCGTCCAAGCTCGCCCTCCACCAACTCCATTTTGGTGAGCAAGGTGACGTCGTTTCCCTCATGAGAGATCTTGAGGGTGTCCCAGATCTGCTTGGCATTGTCCAAGCCGCTCACCTTGTGATACTCGTCCCTGCACAAAGAGGCTAGCAACACAGTAGTAGCTTGTGCATTTTTATGAATCTGTTCATTAATAAACACAGGGCTATCCGAGCTATCAAATTTCATTCCACTTTCCACAATCTCCCAAATGCTTGGATGGAGAGAAAACAGGTGAGTACGCATTTTGTGGCTCCAAAATCCGTAATCCTCTCCATCAAAGTGAGGGGGCTTGCCAAGTGGAATGGGGAGCAATTGAGCATTTGAACTATGCGAGATGCGCGAATAATCGAAAGAAAAGTTTGAGTTAACCGGCTTTCGTCTATCGTAGTCGTCGTCGTCCTTTTGGGAGGAGGAAGATTCGTCGCTATCGTAGTAGACAATTTCCTTGATGCGCCTTGTCTTCTTCTTCCTCCCGTCTTTTCTTTTGTGGCCCGAGCCTGAGTCGGTGGGCCTGTCATCATTGGGCTCGTTGACGAAGGACTCCTTCTCCTTGTCATTGATCACTATCCCCTTGCCTTTAGGATCCATCTCTTCAGGCGGTTAGTCCCTTTCTTGAAGAGAACGGCTCCGATACCAATTGAGAGCACCTAGAGGGGGGGTGAATAGGTGATCCTGTAACACTTCAAAAAAAACTTAAGCCACAAAACTTGGTTACTTGTTAGCACAGTAATATGCCAAGTGGCTAGAGAAGGATCTCAACACAACCCAATAACCAGGAGATATCAATCACAGAGATGGCACAGTGGTTATCCCGTGGTTCGGCCAAGACCAACGCTTGCCTACTCCACGTTGTGGCGTCCCAACGGACGAGGGTTGCAATCAACCCCTCTCAAGCGGTCCAAAGACCAACTTGAATACCACGGTGTTGCTTTGCTTCTCTTAATCCCGTTTGCGAGGAATCTCCACAGCTTGGAGCCTCTCGCCCTTACACAAGATGTTCACGAAGAATCACAGAGCAAGGGAGGGATTAGCAACTCACACACGACACAAAGATCACAGCGAATACGCACACACAAAACCCAGACTTGAGCTCAAGAGACTAGCACACTATAACGGAGCTCAAATCACTAGAATGTCAAACAAGTGCGCGAGAATGAAGTGTGAGTGATCAATGATGCTCAAAGGATGCTTGGTGTTCTCCTCCATGCGCCTAGGGGTCCCTTTTATAACCCCAAGGCAGCTAGGAGCCGTTGAGCATAAACTTGGAAAGCCATTCTTGCCTTCTGTCATCGGGGGCACCGGACAGTCCGGTGCACACCGGACACTGTCCGGTGACCGATTTCCTTCCTTAAATAGCGAAGCTGACCGTTGGCAGCTTGAGAGCCGTTGGCGCACCGGACATGTCCGGTGCACACCGGACAGTCCAGTGCCGTCTTCTAGCTGTTGGCTCGGCCACGTGTCCCGCGCAGATTGCGCGGCCGACCGTTGGCCTGGCCGACCGTTGGCTCACCGGACAGTCCGGTGCACACCGGACAGTCCGGTGAATTTTAGCCGTACGTCGCCGGTGAATTCCCGAGAGCAGCCACTTCGCTCAAGCCAGCCTGGCGCACCGGACACTATCCGGTGCACCACCGGACAGTCCGGTGCTTGCAGACTCAGCAGATTCTTGGCTGCTCGAGCCAAGACATTTCCAATTGGATTTTTCCTGTTTCCAGCACTTAGACACAATACATTAGTCCATAAAACAATGTACTAAGTCTGAGAAACATACCTTAATTCTTGATTTGTACTTTGTCCACCTTTTTACACTTAGGCACTTGTGTTGGACACTAAATCACCAAAATACTTAGAAATGGCCCAAGGGCACATTTCCCTTTCATCTTCTACCACCGTTGGCATCCTTTGGGGTTGATGATTTTCTTCAAGATTTGGATGACTTGAGGTTGATGGGTTTGCTTGGGTGGAGGATTTGTCACCCACCACCTTTGCACCCACATCAAAAACCTCATTGGTCATCCACAAAGTTCCTTCCTCATCATCCTTTTCTTGAGGTCTCACTTCACCTATTGCAAGTTTCTTTATAGCCTCACAAGGTGGTTCTTCATTTCCTGCAGTGCCATTAGAAACATGCCCTTGCGAGCCATTAGACTCATCAAATGTCACGTCTATCGCTATTTCAACAAGACCGGTGGTATTGTTGAAAACGCGATATCCATGCGCATTTGATGCATAACCAAGCAAGAAACCCTTGTCCACTCTAGGAGCAAACTTTGAGACCTTGACTTTCTTGTTAAGAATAAAGCACTTACAACCAAATACTCTAAAATAATCAACTTTAGGTTTGTTACCAGTGAGAAGCTCGTAGGCAGTCTTCTTGTAGATCTTGTGAAGATAGAGGCGGTTGATTGCATGACAGGCGGTGTTGACCGCCTCTGCCAAAGTTGTCAGGGGTCTTGTACTCATCCAACATGGTTCTAGCTGCTTCAATTAGAGTTTGGTCCTTCCTTTCCACAACACCATTTTGTTGTGGAGTGTAGGGAACCGAGAACTCATGATTGATTCCTTCTTCCCCTAAGAATTCTTCGACACCTGTGTTCTTGAATTCTGTCCCATTATCACTTCTCACTTTCTTGATTTTGAGCTCA
Source organism: Zea luxurians (assembly GCA_029449295.1). Taxonomy (NCBI): domain Eukaryota; kingdom Viridiplantae; phylum Streptophyta; class Magnoliopsida; order Poales; family Poaceae; genus Zea; species Zea luxurians. Next base: position 47,371,796 of record JAOPSE010000022.1, read on the forward strand.
AACTCATTTTGAGCTCTTCTCATGAATTTCTTCAAGGTCTCTTGGGTTTCACCTTTGTCACTCAAAAAGAAAACCCATGTGAAGCGAGAAAAATCATCAACAATGACTAAACCATACTTACTACCACCAATGCTGATGTAAGCCACAGGTCCGAAGAGGTCCATGTGAAGAAGCTCTAATGGCCTTTTTGTTGTGACCACATTCTTTGATTGATGTGGGACTCCATGTTGCTTTCCTGCTTGGCATGCGCCACAAACCCTATCTTTCTCAAACACAACATTTGTTAGTCCAATAATGTGACTATCCTTTTGAAGTTTGGCCGAGTTCCTCATGCCAACATGAGCTAGCCGACGATGCCAAAGCCAACCCTTGTCAGATTTTGCCACTAAACAAGTCTCAGGCGTCACTCTATGTAACACCCAAATTCTGAATTTGGGATTGGTAGAAGAAATCTGAGCAAAGTACCATTGATAAATAATTAAACTTTATAATTCACCCTTTTTAAAGGTAAATGATCATAATAAAATAACGATGGTAAAAATAAATCATAATAAAGATTAGACATTGGAAAAATGTTCCTATCAAAACAAAGGGAGAACTTTTGAATATACCTTTAATCCAACTACACACTCAAATAATAATGTGGTGTGTGTACTTCAAGTTGAAAACATTACTTAGTTAATATAATAATAAAATAAATGAAGAAATACTATGTAGTAATTGTGCATCATGTGAAAGTTTATCTTGTGCATAAATTTGAAATTTAGAATTTAAAACTTGGTTTGATTTGAAATTGAAATAAGAAAGGAAAATAGAAACAATTAAGAAAAGAGAGAAGGAGGAGGATTATACAAAATAGAGGAAAATAAATGTATGAAAGAATATATTTTGTCCCCACTAATATTTTAATTTAAGAACTTAACTCAGATAAGAAGCTCACAAACAAGTTTGAATTCAAATTAGTATTAAAATTTGAATTTGTGAAAGAAGGGAGAAAGAAGAAAATAGAAAGGAAAAATAAAAAGAAAAGGGATAAAAGCTTACCTGGGCCTCGTACCTGGAATTCGGCCCAACTAACCTTTAACACCGCGCGGCCCACTCACCTCCACCGTGCGCCTCTACCGGTGCCGCCGACCGGTGGGTCCCCTTCGTCAGTCACGCTTGCTGTTCTCGCGCTCCATCACGCCTGAGCAACTTACACCTGGGACCCGCTTAACAGCCTCGCGCGCGCTTGCCTGCCCTCCCCTTTACGCCGACGGGTGGGCCAGGGCTGTCAGTTTCTTCCTCAACGGAATCACGCGAAGAACGCGCGCATTCCCGCCTGGGTCGTCGCCGGGGATCTCGCGGTCGGTTCGTGCTCGACCTCTGCCCGAGCTTCTCGGCAACAGATCTTATCGATCGGGTATATAAACATGCACATCGCGCCCTCGTCCCATTGACTCTACGCTCGACCACAGCAAGAAACCGTAGCGCGCAGAGAGAAAAGGGAGGAGAGAGGCGGCCGCACGACCATCTTGGCGTCCGGGCCGCGTGTGAGCTGAAGTTTGGGTCGGTGATCGTCGCGGGTTCACGGTGGAGCTTTCCGCGGGTGAGCCAGGTGGTGTCGGTCGGGGAAGCAGCCTGAATTGCTCACCGTCGTCGTGACTTCCGCCGTGCGCCGTGGGCGAGCCTCCTGGTGACCTAATCCCCGGTATTGTTCCCACCTCTGTGCTCGCCATCTTTCCCTCTCGGTGTAGTAGCGATCAATTTCTATATGGAGGCAGTTTTCACCAGATTTCGTGCTCGCCGGCGAACCGGCCGCCGCGGGGGCTGAACTCCGTCGTCGGGACGCGGCTGGGATTGGAGCGGGTGAGAGAGAGAAGTGCGCAGCCGTAGATCGTGGAGTTTATGGCTGCGATTGGATCATGTGTACCGTTTCACCAGATGGAACCATGACCGTTGATCCATCATCGGTCGGATCCAAGTCGTTCTCCAGTACTTAAAATTTGGGCCGTCCGATTGGGTTTCAATGGTGGCGATTAGATCGTGCTCTTACCGGTTCGCGCTGTGACTTTCCCTAATCTGGACCGTCCAAAACTGATCGATCGGCCAGAAGCGACCGATACCCCTTCGCGGGTACATTTTGCTAAAGAAACCCTCGGGTTTCGACAAATAAACCCGCCGTCCAATTTTTACTATGCACTGAGTCTATGATATTATACGCCGGGGCCCCTGAGTTCTTCAGATAATGACGCCCAGTCCAGAGAGTATTAAAAACAGAGAAATTAATATTAGAAATTCATTTTTAATACAAGAACAAATCTAGAAACTTGTAAAATGCATAGAAAATTCATTTTAGCTCCAAATTGAGTCATTCCAATTCCTAAAATTTTGTAATAATATTCTCTATCATTTAGAATCACTGTTTTGACATGAACTCTGTTAGAAAATTAATTTATCATCTAATCCTATTATAATCACCTTAAATCTTAGTAAATTCATAACTTGAATTCTATAACTCCAAATTTAGTAATTCTTGTTCCTACGATCTCGTAGCAACGCGTAGATTATTATTATTCAGTTTGTACTTATGTTTGGTGTAATGTTAATTTTGCCTATACAATGTTTGTTTGTATTGCTACGACTAGCAGTGAGGACACGTGTCATCTGAAGAACAAGTGGTACCTGGAATCTCAAGTCCCAGGCAAGTTGTGCCCTTGATCACTTCTTTTCACCTACTCATGTTCTAATTAATCATAATGATCTGCATAGGTTAATTTTGATGGGACCCAATAGGTTACCCTAGTTTGATTATCTTTATACCTTGTTTACCACTGAACCTTTCTGGGTAGTACCTGCTAGTGCTATATGTGGTTTTGGGTATGGAGATACACTATTCATGATTACACTTTTGTTATCAGTTGTTATTTACTGTTCATGATAAGATCATTATGTTAATTGGAACATGGAGCGACCACCCGGGAAAACAGTGCTACCACAAGGGAGGAATGGGACCCCTTGGCTGATTAATTAGGAAAGCTAGTGGAAGACTACCTTACCCGAAAGGGGCAAGGGCAGTAGGGGAGTGGTCAGTGTAGGGAGGCCCTCGGGAGGATTTTGCTGCGATGGCGGTCCTGCAAGGGATTCCTGCATTGGAACTTCCTATAAACTGTAGCGGGTTTTCGGAAGCTAGTGGAACTTTGTAAAGGCCTCGTAGTGGATCCCTAGCCATTCACCTCGGTAGTGTCTAAGGGCCTTGCAAACCCTGGCGACATGGGATACACGACTTGTGGGTAAAGATGCGCAACCTCTGCAGAGTGTAAAACTGGTATACTAGCCGTGCTCACGGTCATGAGCGGCTCGGACCCTCACATGATTAATCTATGGAACTTAAATTCAATTTGTCATATGCATTGCATCGTAGGTGATGTTGTTACTTCTGTTCTACTATTTAATTGGGTTGGTATTTACTTATACTTAGTAATTGCTAATAAAATTTTGACCAACTTTAAAAGCAATTGCTCAGCTCTAACCATCCTCTTTGGTAAGCCTTACACTTCACGTGAGCTCCCACCTTTGGCGAGTTCATGCACATTATTCCCCACAACTTGTTGAGCGATGAACGTATGTGAGCTCACTCTTGCTGTCTCACACACCCCACAGGTCAAGAACAGGTACCACAGGATGAGACACTTGAAGGATGCTGCGATGAGTTCGTGAGAGGTCTAGGTCGTCGTCTCCCAGTCAACTTTGGGTTGCTGGACCGTTGTCTCCTTATAATGTAATTATTTATTTTGTATAGAACTCCTGTTATATATAAAGACGTGACATTCGATCCTGTGCCATGATTCATCATATGTGTGAGACTTGGTCCCAGCACACCTGGTGATTATGTTTACGCCCGGGTTTTGGACCCCTAAAATCCGGGTGTTACAGAAGTGGTATCAGAGGAATGTTGACTGTAGGACGAAACCTAGATAGAACTGGACAACCATTCTTTACTTACCTTACTCTGATTCTTTTCTAAAACTTTTCTTAATCTTTTCTCATCTAATTCCGCTTTACTCTGATTATTCTTACCTTTTTCCTTCTAAAGACAAATGTGGATTTCACACTTTGAAATCCGTACCTAAAGTGACTTTAGGAATAGGAGACCTAATCCTAGGAACAAAAAAAACAAAACTATTTTTATAAATGTTTATGTATTTGAATGTTTGTTCTTATGATATCTGTCTGATTTGGATTTTTGATTGAGTGTGATGGGTTGTGGAGTAAAGTCCACAATTACATCTGCATATACATCTAGGCATAAAAGATAGCATTTGTAAGATAACCAGACAATCTAGATTATCCCCTTAGAAAATATATGTATATATAGTATTCTGTATCTATCTCATCTTGACATATTCTATCTTACCTTTGGACATTCACCTCGTACAACTAATTACCCTAGTCTTGACATAGAATATCTGGCCCAGCCCTGCCAAAGAAATTTCAGTACATAACCAACTATTAGCTTATTCATTCTGTCTACTAAATGATTCCCTTGCAAAGCTATCTTACCATATGCTTCTAACTTAGATGGTCAATACCAGGCGGGGTGGTGGAATTGATTTACCTGCTAATCGACACACTCGGTGGATATATCGACAACCCCAACCACAGCCAGCAGAGATGAATCCTCCTAATCCCCCACCAGGCGGAGTTGATCCACTAGTCGCAGCTCAAATGAGAATGATGCAGCAAATGGCAGACACTATGGCAGATATGCGCACCCAAATGCAGCAAGAACGCTAAGAAATGCACCAGGAAAGAGAGGATGCACGTCGGGAAATGCGCCAAGAGCGGGAAGAGATACGCCAGGAGAGAAGGGTACAACAACAGCAGCTGCAACAACAACTTCAACAACAGCAGCAACAACAACAAGTGCCATTGCCTCCACCTCCACCACCAGTTCCACCCCGAGATAAGCACCGGGAATTCATGAGCCACAAACCACCAACCTTCTCCAACTCCGCAGATCCGCTGCAAGCAGATGACTGGTTAAAGTCCATAGAGAAGATGCTCAACATAGCTCAGTGCTCGGATAGAGAGAAAGTACTCTATGCATCAGGTCGTCTTGCTGGTCCCGCTGCGGATTGGTGGGATGCGTACTGCGCTGCTCATGCTGCTGTCGATACAATTACCTGGGCAGAATTCTCCACTCAATTCAGGAATTACCATATTCCTGCTGGGCTCATGAAGATTAAGAGAAAGGAGTTTCTCTCCCTCAAGCAAGGAAGTATGTCCGTGAGTGAATACAGGGACAAATTCATCCAGTTATCTCGATATGCTCCTAGAGATGTAGAGGATGATGAGCAAAAGCAGGAGCTTTTTCTGGACGGGTTAATTGGACCCTTGCAATATCAGCTGGTATCACACACATTCCCATCCTTCCAAAGGCTACTTGACAAAGCTATTGCTGTAGAAAACAAGAGGAGTATATTTGGAGAGAAAAGAAAGGCTGCTAACCAAGGGCAGGCTGGAAGTAGTTCCCGTCCTCGCTATACTACCACTCCAAGTACACCAGCTAGTGGCAGTTCTGGACAACAAACTCATCAGACACCAACTGCTCCTCCAAAAGCAAGCACTCCAGTGGGACCCGTTGCTCCTAACCCAACCGCCATCAGGACATGCTTCAAGTGTGGACAACCGGGACACTACGCCAACTACTGTCCCAACCGAGCTGCCTATACTACACCGGCTCCGATGAAGCAAGGACAAGCCTCGGCAGGAAAGAGTCAGCCCCTATCTATCAACCGGGGATATGCCCATCATGCAGAAGTAGACGCTGAACCCGGTGAACTTGAAATTCAAGAAGAAGAGCCAGTTGAAGATGAAGTAGTCGGTGAAGAAGTCAACGAGCAACAAGAATAGAGATAAACATAGATATAGATACATATATATATATATATTTTACTATTTGTAAGACCTAAATATTAGTTTAGCTATTAGTTAGTATTATTACTATTTTAGTGATAATAGTAAGGTCTATTGACCCTATGTTTTGGTTAAAGAATTATGCCTCATGCCGAGATTCCTTTGTTTGTGCATATGTTCCGAGAACAATATAAGCATACATCCCTTTTATTACTAATCTCGAGGACGAGATTATTTTTAAGGGGGGTAGGATTTGTAACACCCAAATTCTGAATTTGGGATTGGTAGAAGAAATCTGAGCAAAGTACCATTGATAAATAATTAAACTTTATAATTCACCCTTTTTAAAGGTAAATGATCATAATAAAATAACGATGGTAAAAATAAATCATAATAAAGATTAGACATTGGAAAAATGTTCCTATCAAAACAAAGGGAGAACTTTTGAATATACCTTTAATCCAACTACACACTCAAATAATAATGTGGTGTGTGTACTTCAAGTTGAAAACATTACTTAGTTAATATAATAATAAAATAAATGAATAAATACTATGTAGTAATTGTGCATCATGTGAAAGTTTATCTTGTGCATAAATTTGAAATTTAGAATTTAAAACTTGGTTTGATTTGAAATTGAAATAAGAAAGGAAAATAGAAACAATTAAGAAAAGAGAGAAGGAGGAGGATTATACAAAATAGAGGAAAATAAATGTATGAAAGAATATATTTTGTCCCCACTAATATTTTAATTTAAGAACTTAACTCAGATAAGAAGCTCACAAACAAGTTTGAATTCAAATTAGTATTAAAATTTGAATTTGTGAAAGAAGGGAGAAAGAAGAAAATAGAAAGGAAAAATAAAAAGAAAAGGGATAAAAGCTTACCTGGGCCTCGTACCTGGAATTCGGCCCAACTAACCTTTAACACCGCGCGGCCCACTCACCTCCACCGTGCGCCTCTACCGGTGCCGCCGACCGGTGGGTCCCCTTCGTCAGTCACGCTTGCTGTTCTCGCGCTCCATCGCGCCTGAGCAACTTACACCTGGGACCCGCTTAACAGCCTCGCGCGCGCTTGCCTGCCCTCCCCTTTACGCCGACGGGTGGGCCAGGGCTGTCAGTTTCTTCCTCAACGGAATCACACGAAGAACGCGCGCATTCCCGCCTGGGTCGTCGCCGGGGATCTCGCGGTCGGTTCGTGCTCGACCTCTGCCCGAGCTTCTCGGCAACAGATCTTATCGATCGGGTATATAAACATGCACATCGCGCCCTCGTCCCATCGACTCTACGCTCGACCATAGCAAGAAACCGTAGCGCGCAGAGAGAAAAGGGAGGAGAGAGGCGGCCGCACGACCATCTTGGCGTCCGGGCCGCGTGTGAGCTGAAGTTTGGGCCGGTGATCGTCGCGGGTTCACGGTGGAGCTTTCCGCGGGTGAGCCAGGTGGTGTCGGTCGGGGAAGCAGCCTGAATTGCTCACCGTCGTCGTGACTTCCGCCGTGCGCCGTGGGCGAGCCTCCTGGTGACCTAATCCCCGGTATTGTTCCCACCTCTGTGCTCGCCATCTTTCCCTCTCGGTGTAGTAGCGATCAATTTCTATATGGAGGCGGTTTTCACCGGATTTCGTGCTCGCCGGCGAACCGGCCGCCGCGGGGGCTGAACTCCGTCGTCGGGACGCGGCTGGGATTGGAGCGGGTGAGAGAGAGAAGTGCGCAGCCGTAGATCGTGGAGTTTATGGCTGCGATTGGATCATGTGTACCGTTTCACCAGATGGAACCGTGACCGTTGATCCATCATCGGTCGGATCCAAGTCGTTCTCCAGTACTTAAAATTTGGGCCGTCCGATTGGGTTTCAATGGTGGCGATTAGATCGTGCTCTTACCGGTTCGCGCTGTGACTTTCCCTAATCTGGACCGTCCAAAACTGATCGATCGGCCAGAAGCGACCGATACCCCTTCGCGGGTACATTTTGCTAAAGAAACCCTCGGGTTTCGACAAATAAACCCGCCGTCCAATTTTTACTATGCACTGAGTCTATGATATTATACGCCGGGGCCCCTGAGTTCTTCAGATAATGACGCCCAGTCCAGAGAGTATTAAAAACAGAGAAATTAATATTAGAAATTCATTTTTAATACAAGAACAAATCTAGAAACTTGTAAAATGCATAGAAAATTCATTTTAGCTCCAAATTGAGTCATTCCAATTCCTAAAATTTTGTAATAATATTCTCTATCATTTAGAATCACTGTTTTGACATAAACTCTGTTAGAAAATTAATTTATCATCTAATCCTATTATAATCACCTTAAATCTTAGTAAATTCATAACTTGAATTCTATAACTCCAAATTTAGTAATTCTTGTTCCTACGATCTCGTAGCAACGCGTAGATTATTATTATTCAGTTTGTACTTATGTTTGGTGTAATGTTAATTTTGCCTATACAATATTTGTTTGTATTGCTACGACTAGCAGTGAGGACACGTGTCATCTGAAGAGCAAGTGGTACCTGAAATCTCAAGTCCCAGGCAAGTTGTGCCCTTGATCACTTCTTTTCACCTACTCATGTTCTAATTAATCATAATGATCTGCATAGGTTAATTTTGATGGGACCCAATAGGTTACCCTAGTTTGATTATCTTTATACCTTGTTTACCACTGAACCTTTCTGGGTAGTACCTGCTAGTGCTATATGTGGTTTTGGGTATGGAGATACACTATTCATGATTACACTTTTGTTATCAGTTGTTATTTACTGTTCATGATAAGATCATTATGTTAATTGGAACATGGAGCGACCACCCGGGAAAACAGTGCTACCACAAGGGAGGAATGGGACCCCTTGGCTGATTAATTAGGAAAGCTAGTGGAAGACTACCTTACCCGAAAGGGGCAAGGGCAGTAGGGGAGTGGTCAGTGTAGGGAGGCCCTCGGGAGGATTTTGCTGCGATGGCGGTCCTGCAAGGGATTCCTGCATTGGAACTTCCTATAAACTGTAGCGGGTTTTCGGAAGCTAGTGGAACTTTGTAAAGGCCTCGTAGTGGATCCCTAGCCATTCACCTCGGTAGTGTCTAAGGGCCTTGCAAACCCTGGCGACATGGGATACACGACTTGTGGGTAAAGATGCGCAACCTCTGCAGAGTGTAAAACTGGTATACTAGCCGTGCTCACGGTCATGAGCGGCTCGGACCCTCACATGATTAATCTATGGAACTTAAATTCAATTTGTCATATGCATTGCATCGCAGGTGATGTTGTTACTTCTGTTCTACTATTTAATTGGGTTGGTATTTACTTATACTTAGTAATTGCTAATAAAATTTTGACCAACTTTAAAAGCAATTGCTCAGCTCTAACCATCCTCTTTGGTAAGCCTTACACTTCACGTGAGCTCCCACCTTTGGCGAGTTCATGCACATTATTCCCCACAACTTGTTGAGCGATGAACGTATGTGAGCTCACTCTTGCTGTCTCACACACCCCACAGGTCAAGAACAGGTACCACAGGATGAGACACTTGGAGGATGCTGCGATGAGTTCGTGAGAGGTCTAGGTCGTCGTCTCCCAGTCAACTTTGGGTTGCTGGACCGTTGTCTCCTTATAATGTAATTATTTATTTTGTATAGAACTCCTGTTATATATAAAGATGTGACATTCGATCCTGTGCCATGATTCATCATATGTGTGAGACTTGGTCCCAGCACACCTGGTGATTATGTTTACGCCCGGGTTTTGGACCCCTAAAATCCGGGTGTTACACTCTACTTGTTGTGAAATCAACAAGATAGAGTTTGCCCTTCAAGCGACCTGTAAAGGCAACAGAGGAATCCTCCCTTCTAAGGATCTTCACATCCACATCAGAAAATAAGCAATTATAACCCATTCCACAAAGTTGTGAAACGGACATCAAATTGTAGCTTAAAGAATCTACCAATAAAACATTTGAAAGTGATTGTTGGTCAGAGATAGGAATTTTACCAATACCAATCACCTTACTCTTGACACTATCTCCAAACACAATTTCTTGTGCTTCTTGAGTTAGTTGCAAGGAATGAAACATGTCTTCCTCCCCGGTCATGTGATTTGTACATCCACTGTCAAGCACCCAACTTGACCCACCAGAGGAGTAGACCTGCAAAACAAATTTAGGCTATGCTTTTAGGTACCCAAATTGAATTGGGTCCTGCAGTGTTAGTTATAGCCTTGGGTACCCACACACTTCTTTTCATGACTTTTCTTTTAGTGTAGGCACCCACATATTTAACAACCAATTTCCCTAAATCCCAAGTCAACATATAATCACAAAGATAAGAGTGAGAAATGGGAGCATTAAATTTTTCTCCACTTGTTGATCCCGCTTCCTTCATCTTACTCTTTGTGGAACTCAAGTTTACCTTTACTTGAGTTGACTTGTCATTTGAGGAGTGAATCCTCCCCAAGGCATCATATAGGGTGGTTCCCTCTATGAACTTGGGGGATCTCCACCCCTTATGCACTATGCTAGGGTTTTCCTTGGATGAGTTGAACCCAAGCCCCCTTCTTCCATTGTTGGGCTTTAGGGACTTGTACTTGGGTTCAATTTTCTTTAACCCATCATTGCTAGAGCATCTTTTCAATATCTCTTTGACCTTCACCTGTGGGCTTTTCTTCCTTGCATGGTTAGTTAGACAACAAGAAGCATGATATTTGGCACAATGTTTGCAAAAGGTATTATTTGAGGAACTAGACTTAGATTCAATCACTAAAGATGAGGCATTGATGTTCTTGAAATTTTCAAGTTGCACTTGAAGTTCTTGATTTTGGACATTCAAGCTTAACATGCTTGATTCAAGTGCATCCTTTTCATTTGCAAGATTAGCTATAGAGGTTTTCATATTGATTACTTCTTTTTCTTTATCCTCTATAGTTATCTTGACTAAAGATACTTCCTTAGTCAAGGCATCTAGCATTTCATCTTTATTGAGCAGCAATTCTTGAAGCTCTAGGTTTCTTTCCTTTTCAAGGATAAGCAAGTCTTCTTGAGCATCAAGAGTTGCTTTTCTTTTATCTAGCTTCTCCATTAATTTGGTGATAACATTATATCCATTCAAGCCAAATTCTTTAATCATTTTATTCTTCATGGCAATTTTTTCATCATCATCATCATCATTCGGAAAATCATTACTAAATAAAGTTACCTTATCTCCTTTTGCCATGAGGCAAGTTGGAGTGTAGGAGTCGTCTTGTAGGTTGGTGAAGAGTTGCGGGCTTGAAGTATACTGGATGGCAACGTTTGCCACCACTTCCTCTTCTTCGGAGCTAGAACTCTCTTCATCGGAGTTCCATTCTTCACCAATATGGGCTTGACCATATTTCTTCTTCTTGAAATGTCCCTTGGTCTTGCCTCCCTTTTTGAACTTGTCCTTCTTGTATTCCTTCTTGGCTTCTTGTTCCTTTTTGTTAGGACAATCCGCTATGAAATGACCGGTTTGGCCACATTCATAGCATGCCCTCTTCTTTCCTTTCCTTTGAAACTTGTAATTTTTCCTTACAAATTTCTTGAATGTTTTGATGAACATAGCTGTGTCTTCATCACTTGAGCTATCTTCATCACTTGATGTCTCGACCACTTTCTTTGCCTTGTGGTCTTTGTTCTTCTTGGGTGTGTCTTGTTCATTTGTGATCAAGGCATGAGAGTCTCTTGTCTTGATTGGGGCTTCTTCGGATTCATGTTGTTGAATCTTTGCAAATAATTGATGAGGCGTCATTTCCTCATAGTCATCACGGTCCCTTATCATCCTTGCTAGACTCTTGTCCTTTTCTTTTTATGCTCTCATGAATAGTCTTGTGACCTTGGAGTCACTCCAATCTTCACTTCCAAGCACTCTTATTTTGTTTACTAACACCATCAACCGATCAAAGAGTGATTGAAGTGACTCACTCTTAGTCCAATCATATCTAGCAAGCTCACTCTCCAAAGCTTCAATTCTATGTCTCTTAGCTTTGGGATCTCCTTCATGTGACATTTTAAGAATATTCCAAATGTCACGGGCATCTTCTCTTCCTTGAACTTTCCGGTATTCTTCCGGACAAAGACTTCCTTTAATTATGCTCACTGCTTGAGCATTGCGGTGAACCTCTTGCATCATTTCCGGAGTCATCTCTTCTCCTTGGGCGGGCTTATACATACCTACATTGACAATCTCCCAAAGACTAGGATGTACACCGATTAAATGCGACTTCATCTTGTCGGCCCACTCGTCATAGTTCAACTCACTAAGAGTTGGTAACTTTCCAAGTGGGGCGGAAGAGAAGTTGGGGATAAAATTTCTAGAGTAATCAAATTGAACTTTACTGAATTCGTTACCTTTACTTTTGGTGGATGATCCTTCGGTGGTGATACTTACCTTGTTCAACACCTTTGACACCAAAAGATCTACCAAGTCATCATTGTATTCAAATTTTCCCTTACCTTTATCTTCTTCGACCTTTCTTCTTGATTCTTCTTCTTCGGCCTTTTTCTTAGCATCTTCCTCTTTCATCTTGAGGAACATCTTCTCGGCAATCTTCATGGCGAGGTCGAGGACCTTAGGGTCCACTTCCTCACCGGAGGATGTGACGGGGATTTCCTCGAGGATAGGATCCACATGGTCCCGTTGAGTAGACATAATCGTTTCCTCACGCGGTTAAGCGCAAAAACAAGGTACGAGGCTCTGATACCAATTGAAAGTAGCCTAGAGGGGGGGTGAATAGGCTACACCTGAAAATTTTCACTAAAAACTTCGAGATAGGTCAAATTAAAGTTGCACTGGTGCAAACCGGTTCAGTTGCTTTTGTTTACAACTGAACAAGTTTGAACCTGCTCAACTTGGGATTAAATAATCAGTTAAACAAATATTACGAAGTAGTGAAAGATTTTGCTAACGACTTGCTCTACAGAAAATCCACTCAAATAGATGAATATGAACCAACCAACAATTTAAGGCACTTTGACAAGAAAGCACAAGAACACGCGATTTATCCCGAGGTTCGGCAACCACCACAAAGGTGTCCTACTCCTCGTTGAGGAGCCCACAAAGGGCCGGGTCTTTTCCAACCCTAATCCTCCACAAGCCGACCACAAAGGTCAAGGCAATCTCTTCTCAAATTTGCTCAAAGAGCGGGTAATACAAACTTCTTGGGGTCGTCCACAAATTTGGAGACTCCCAAGCAACCTCTAACCGTCAAGGAACACAAGGCTCCAAGAGTAACAAATCCGCACAAGGTCAAGTTTGCAATGATCTCAAGAACAAAGAGAATGGGAGAATCAAGATGAAATTAACAGCGTGTTAGATCGACTTCACCTCACACCAAGGATCCTTCAATCGATTGAAGAGGATGCGATTTCGGGTGTGAGATGTGACTTGAATGCCTTTGGTTGGGGTTTGGTCAGCTGAGGATTCGTGGAGAGAGTAGAAGTAAATAAGAGAGAGAGTGTGGGGGGTATATAAAAATCCCCCAAAAGCTGGCAGTCGTTGGGAGAAAAGAGGTAAAAACCAGTTGAATCGGTTTACAGACCGGTTGAACCGGTTTCCACCAGGAAGATCCCGGTCCACTGACCTACTCAGCCGGAGACTCGACCGGATCCAAAACCGGTTGAGCCGGGAAAAAATCAGGTTGAACCGGTTTCCCAAAAATATCTGCAATGACTTTTCTGACAGCTCTGACTATCAGACAGGTCAGAGCAGGGATGGCAGAGGAACAGTCCCAAAACCGGTTGAACCGGTTTCAGGTCCGGTTGAACCGGTTTCCAAGGCTGAAAAGCAAGTTTTGAATATTTTGAAGAGAACAAAGGTGGAACTTTTGTGGGAAGTAAAAATGATTTTTCACAAAGGCATTCATGATCTAGAAAAGTGTTCTCAAAGATGACTTTGAAGGGTTTTGAACTTAGCTTATTGCAAAACTTACTTAACCATTGCGGATCCCTCTTAATTGAACGGCGATTCCTATAACTCAAGAATTTTAAAATGAACACTGCCGTTGTTTCCAAGCACTTGGAGCACGCCATATGATGTAGAATTTAAATCTGCTGTGCTTTACATTTTTATGCTCATAAGATTTGTGCTTCTCTTGTCAGTAGAATTACTGTGTACATGCTAGGAGCAAACTTGTTAGAATCTCTGTTTGTTTTGTCATTTAATCACCAAAACCCTCAATTAGGGTTGATTGCACTTACACTTTTCATGTTTCGTAAAGAAAGGAGCCCCTTCTATGGCCAGTCTGATAAAATTGTATTTCCCGAAGTTTGCTTCGTGCCTCAGCACATTTTCATTCAAGAAAGTACTGCCAAAGTTTGCTTCGTGCCTCAGCACATTTTCATTCAACAAAGTATTGACGAAGATTTGCTTCGTATCCAATCCTTTTGCCGTTGATGCGATATGATGTATGATGTAAAGTTACGCGGAATGATGCGGTGATATGATGCAATATGATGGTGATGCCGAACACACACACGCGCGCCCACACCGAGATACACAAGACTCTGAATCCCCTTAGGGACGTCTTTGGAGTCTTTAAGCTCTGCATCCCCTTAGGAACGACTTTGGAGCTTCTTCACCTTCTATTTCGGTGGTATTTAAGCTTTGCATCCCCTTAGGAATGACTTTGGAGCTTCTTCACCTTCTATTTCGGTGGTATTTAAGCTCTGCATCCCCTTAGGAACGACTTTGGAGCTTCTTCACCTTATATTTCGGTGGAATTTTGGGCTCTGCATCCCCTTAGGAACGACTTCTGAGCAGAAAACTTACTCTGTGCTCCCTTAGGAACAACTTTTGTAGCTTCGGAACTTACTCTGCGCTCCCTTAGGAACGACTTTTGTAGCTTCGGAACTTAGTCTGCGCTCCCTTAGGAACGACTTTTGTGGCTTCAGAAGTCTGTTTAAGACAAATTTTACTCGTTGACATAAGCACAATTATTACATAAAATCGAAATTTAGTTCTTCATGACTTGTTTCTCATACAAAAATTAAAATAGCATAAATGGTAAAGATACATCAAGAACATGATACTCTTTAATAGATATGCTTGGATTCTGGCACAGTGCTATTGACTATGTGAGCTTCGGATTCCTCCCGAACATCACGCTGGTGCTGTGTGTGTTGGTGCCCTTCTGGCTGCTGGCTTCGGGTCTGAGTGGGTGGTAATGGTGGTGGTAATGGGAGCTGGGCCCAGGAAGCTTGGGAGTTACTTGCCAAAGCGACAGAAGCCGAAGGTTGTTGGTTGCCTACGTACTCTGGTACATAGGGAGAGTAGCATGAAGCAGTATGTAAAACCTGTTTCGGCTGATTCTGCCGCGCTTCAGCTTCGGCAATCTCCTTTTGCTTCTGTATTGTGACTTGGCATGTTCTTGTAGTGTGACCCTTATCTTCTCCACAAAATAAGCAATATAGCCTTCTGGGTTGATCCTCGTACCTTCCTCCAAAGCCCCTGTCACCTCTGCCCCTTGGGGCTAATGGCCTGAAAGAGCTTTGTTGTTGCCCTGAAGATTGGGAGCTGTGTTGTGGCCTTTGAGGCTGGCTTCCTCTGTCATCACTAAGGCTGGAATTATGGATTGATCTGACATGCCTGGGGTGGATTCTTCTTCCAAAGCCCCTGGTCATCTCAAAAAACATGTAGGCTTCTTCCCTTCTCTGGCGGAAATCATTATCAGCCTAGATGTATTCATCCATCTTCTAAAGAAGTTTCTCCAGGGTTTGTGCGGGTTTCTTGGCAAAGTACTGAGCTGTAGGTCCTGGCCGAAGCCCTTTGATCATGGCCTCAATGATAATTTCATTGGGCACTGTAGGCGCTTGTGCTCTCAGACGCAGGAACCTTCGAACATACGCCTGAAGGTACTCCTCATGGTCTTATGTGCACTGGAACAAAGCCTGAGCAGTGACTGGCTTCATCTGAAATCCTTGGAAGCTAGTGATTAGCGTATCCTTTAGCTTCTGCCATGATGTGATTGTTCCTAGCCGGAGAGAAGAGTACTAGGTTTTGTGCAACACTTTTGACCGCCATGACGAAGGATTTCGACATGACTGCAGTGTTGCCCCCATATGAAGATATGGTTGCCTTGTAGCTCATTAGAAACTGCTTCGGGTCTGAGTACCCATCATACATAGGGAGCTGGGGTGGCTTGTATGATGGGGGCCACGGGGTAGCCTGCAATTCTGCTGCTAGAGGAGAAGCATCATCAATCATCATACCATTCGTCATCATTGTAGTTGTCTTGACAAAGCTCTCTGTATTGAGGTCTTCGGTCTTGGTCATCTTGGGTGAGATGACACATTTCTTCAGCGGCCTCATCAATCTTCTTCTGAAGATCGGCGAGACGAAGCATCTTTCCCTTTTTCCTCTGGACCTATTGATGAATGGCTTCGAGGTCCCTGATTTCTTGGACCTAGTGTTGCCCCCATTAGAAACTGCTTCGGCTTCGACCTTGCACGTAGCTTCGGAGCAACTCCAACCTTCGTCACGATCATGCTTTTTACATTGTGCATGCTTTTAACTCAAGTCCGAAGGTACCTGTTCACATGTCACACTTGAAGATTTTGTTAAATCACGTTTTTGAGGACCTTCGGAGGACGAAGGCCCCCAACAATGTCATACCCAATACCGAACTTAGATGCATGGCGGGTAGTTCACATGGTGAACCCTAGGGAATGGTTACATACTCCTTGCATTGTTGGTTGTCAATTTGAAGACGACCAGGTTGATGTGGTTTATCAAGAAGAAGAATTTCCAACCTCTTTTACTATCGATGAGGGTGTTGCACTTAAATCACTAGTTTAAAACCATGACAATATCACGGTCATCGAGAAACGAAAAAGACAGCCAAGGAAGAAAAGAGCCACATGGCAAGCTTTGGGTGAAGAAGACTCTTCGATTATGATGCCGATAAATTTTGATGTGCAATGCATATTTTACTTAGAGTGACTTATTTATGTATTACTTTATTTTTATTAACTATATTTCATTTTTGGGAACTAATTCTTTTAATGTTTTTTCTATTGAACCGGCACTACTACAAATTGTGTCATATGAGATGGTTAATTTTTAGTTATTAAGACACTTATAAAATGTCCAAATTTGATGGGGTCACAAAAGATGTTCCACATTTAAGATGGTTATAAACCGTCTTAAAAGATATTATACAAGACAATTTTTAATTTATAACTGTCTAAAAAAGGCATTTGTTTAAGTCATTTTGTCTAATAATCCGTCTTAAATTAGTTTTTTTTGTTTAAGACACTTCTTCTAAAGAACCGTTGAAAATACAAATATTATAAGCCACAAAGTATTTATCAAACTGACTAGAATATTCTATTATAATAGACACTCGCAACAGAAAAACCATTTTATTTAGGAGACTGATTTTGGATGTTTTAGAAACTGTATTATTTAGAAGACTGATATTAGACGTTTTGGGAACTGTCTTATTAAGATTTAAACGAAATGACTTAAATGGCAGTACATTCTTTAATTTATACTCATTTTTGAGATACCATATTATAATAATTTGAAAGAGAAATATACATACACATATATTTAATAACATTATAATTAATATAATATAGATAAGTACCATTCAATATCTCATAAATAAACATTGTCAAATAACTCATACTAAGTGTACTCTAAAGCCAAACTAAAATACTAATTGAAAAACTTGGTTATCAACTGTTTGCACTAATGTTGAGCCTAACTATATATGAATTCAAGTCTCCACACTTGTGCGGCCACCAAAATTTGAGTTACATTCAATCTTTTCATGTAAAACAAATAGGAGATGACAATAATTAGTAGTTAGACACACACCTCATATTGTGACATATCACAAAGGTCATATAGACGTGTAAAAAATGATAGAATTATGTTAGATTTTGCATCTATCAAAAGAACTTACCTTCTCTGAAACTTTCCTGAAAGTAGGCGTGCTGACAATTGGTGAGACAATCATTTTTTGCCACATTTGAGCAAAACTTGCATTTGGGTCTAGCATATTTGACGGACCAAAAAATAACATCTGAAAAAGCATTCGACACTCTCCCATCCTATTGAAAATAACCAAGGAATTAGTAAGTAATTCTGTATGAAATGGAGAATATAGACCACAAGTCTTTAGAACCGTGGAGTTCTATATTTTAGGTATGTGTAGGTCCTTTTGCTCTATAATTAGCAACGTCATTTTCTAGTATTCATAAGGTTATATCTTTGTTTGTAAAGAAAAATAATTCAACAATGTAGTACTAATACATCCAAGGCATAAACACTAAAGCAAGTAGAAGTAGAACAAGTTGCGTTGGAAATAGCGAGTCACAATAGCACTGCTACTCATTTTCGGCGGCCACTGTAATTTTCGGCAGCCAGGTCGAAGCCGTCGAAAATAAACTCTTATTTTTGGCGGTTGACTCCGGTCGCCGAAAATAAGCCTATTTTCGGCGGCCTCTGACACAGCCACAAAAAATAGGCTTATTTTCGATGGCTTCGGACACATCCGCCGAAAATAAGCTCTTATTTTCGGCGGCTTTGACCTGGCCACCGAAAATAAGAGTTTGTAATTGTTGTTTGTTTGATTAGTTTATGTGATTAATATTATTGTTTAGTTCGATTTCACTAATCCACTACTTTCATATTAATATGTGATATTATTATATTATTAGTTTTATAAATACGTTATATTGATACGTAGTACAGTTACATTATTAGTGAAATGGATGTAAAAGGTGCCCATAATATTAGTTGGTTCCATAATCAGGTATCTTTATAGAACCTCATCTATTGATAATCATTTAACTCGGAAGTTCCCAAACTCTTGTATGTTTCTCTTACACGACAGAGTCTTATCTTTAATAAATTTATTCCTCAGTAAGTTCTGCAAATTATCATATTCATTGCTTAAATTAAGAAGCCACCGAGATAAACTTATTTTGTAAACCTAAATTGATAATGCATAAACCCCCTTATTCTTTGGGTTCACATAATAGAGGCCATCGAACTAGTCTGTGTTTGTTTATGTTACTGTCATTTTGCCCGAAGAAATCTTTATATGTAATACTCTATCTTCTTCAAAACATGTCTAGAGGTCTCAGAAAAAAAAACATAAACATCGGAAGCTTACCTTGCTCAAGTTGAAATATCTAAGTGGCGATGTGTGGTCAAGTTCAATTCCATGGAAGACAACAGCAAGTATCAAAACAAAATGAGCAAACACACAGTCCGGAAAAGAAAACAAAATAGCAGGGAGATGACGACGTGAAAGAGAAAAGCTCAGTTGTGACTACACGCCAAGCAGAAAGCAAGAGACTTTTGGTTAGCTCGTGCCCTTGACTATTAGTTGATACGCCATGACGACTTGGAATTGCGACGCAGGAGTACTTGCTACCTCTCCTTTACGATGCTACTAGTGCTAGCAACCGATAGAGTTACGGCCCTGTACCAGATAGAGGTTAGCTATTTGGTTCGCGGTATGACTTGTCAACCTGTCTTTGCCAGCAGGAACCTGGAACTATTTACCTCAAAGAAGTCTCTAGTGAAGCCACCACTCATGACATGGCAAACCATTCTGTATTCCCGCTACAAGTCCCCAACAGTTTGTGTCCTGCCTTCTCTTATCTGAAATCCGAGTCAAGAGAACAAACTCAAACTGGTAGGAGAAGCCTTTTTCAAGGACTGGATTGATGTAGCAACCCATTCATCAGCCGGATTTGATGCCTCTTGTTCCTAACATGATAGATATTAATTTTGCAGGATAGAACATGTGAACCTAAAAAATGCTGCAGTTAGGCCTTGTTTGGTTATTCAATTTCACGTGGATCGAAGTGTATTGAAATGAATTGAGATAAAATTTGACTTGCTATTTATTTAAACTGACTTAATACCACCCAATCTATACGGATTAAAGGTGAACCGAACAGGCCTTAGGTGTAACAAACTCGCAAGAGCGGATATAATTTCTTCAACTATCCTTTTGGAAAAGCATTTGTTGATGATTTCCAACCTGGGGAGTGCCAGAGAATGAATTAGCAAAATTATGAACCAAAGCACGCTTCAGTCATCCAATCATAAACACTCTTACCTATTCAAGGGCTGCTTTCTTTCAGTGATGGCTGTTGAGCATATTGATCGATGATACCACACAGTGCAAAATAATTTGAAGTGTCCACCTTCTTATGCGATTCTTCCAGCAATAGCAGACTCTGAGAAACATAGTATTTACTAGGAGTTATTAGACTAGCACATACACGACCCCAACAATGTAGGACAACAAAACGCTGAAAGCATGCAATATCAATATGGTCAGGATTTTGCAGCATGTTCCAAACAATAATGTTGGCGTCGATCTGGGCAGCGCCAATCATTCGGGGTGTACCGTCTGGCGGTGCTCTCTACGGCGGCACGGACGGTCTACGGCTCTGGGCCGGATGGTCCGCGACCTGGGCGCAGGGGCGACGCCTTCCCTGCTTCGCACCGGACGGTCTGCGCACAGGGCCGGATGGTCCGCGATGGGGTAGGGTCGTCTTCCTCCTCCTCGCTGAAACCTAGATCTCGCCCCCTGGAAAAGAGATCTTAGGGCGCCCTAGGTCGACAGGTCACCCGGGGTGTCTCCAGACGACGTGGAGTCGCCTAGTAATTAAAAGATCAATTCGAAGAAGAGGCCTTGTGTGGACAACTAGATCTTGCCCCTGGAAGGGGTAAGATCCTAGGTTCGTCTTAGGGTCGACAGACCACCCAAGATGAATTTAGACGACGTAGAGTCAAATAAGATGGAGGTGGATATGCGGAAGACTACAATTAGAACTACGCTACATCTACTCCTAGTGTGTAACACTATAAAAGCCATCAACTAAAAATAATGAATTTAGTATTATGGTAATTAGGAAAATAATTTTTTTATTCAAGTGTTTATTATTTATTTGTATTTTGAATCATTTTTTATTGCGCATGATTGATTATTGGATGTTTAATAGCAAATTCTTTTTAAAGGAAAAGCCTAGTAAATAATATAATAATTAAATAATATAATAATTATTAGTCTAAAAATAAATACTTCATTTATAAATGGTTTTGGTTTATTTATTATGAATTTTTGAGTTATTTAAAATTGTATTTTCGAATTAAAAAAAGAAAAAAAATCTCCTGACCCTAAGGCCCACCAGGACCCAACTACCTAAAACCCTAGGCGCCCATGCCTTCTCCTAGTTCCCAAGCCGCCGCCGCCCCTGTCTCTCCCTCCGTCTCTCTTCTCTCCCCTATTCTCTCTCCTCTCCCCTGGCTCCTCTCTGTCGTGCGCCCAGCCGCCAGAGCCCCGCCCAGGCACCCGGCGACCCCGCCCCTGCTCTTAGCCCCACGACCACGCCGCGCGCCAGGAAGGCACGGCCACGCCAGGCACCCTGCACGTCTGTTCGTCTCGCCCATTGATGGAGCACGATCTGTTTCCGTTTCTTCCTCCCCCATTCCTCCTCTTCCCATTACGAGCAGGAAACGGCAGCGCCATTGATGGCCTCCTTGATGACGCCGACGCCCCTTTCTCTCCCTCCTGCTCCCTATAAAACCGAGCTCCTCCTCTCTCCCATCCTCCCCTACCCGAGCTCTCTCTCATTCCTCGCACTCTCCCTCGCCGTTCGTCGCCGGAGTTCGTCGTTGTCGCCGGAGCTTGCCGTTCGTCACCGGAGTTTGTCGTTCATCGTCGGAGCAACGCCACCCGCCATCTGAAGCTGAACCCCTGCTCTTCTCCACCCGGTCGAAACCCTGTCGAGCCCTCCCCATCACGCATACGAACCCAAGGTTGAAGACAACCCAAAATTTATTTGTGTATTTTTTTGAAATTTTTTTGATTCAATTCATGAATTGTATGTTTATTTTGTTGTAATATGAACATGTGTGATCCGAAATTCATATGTATGTGCGCTATGAAAAATATTGGTAGACATATGTGACACATAGTGCACCGTGATTGTTAATGTTAGTCAATGCTTTGATTTTTGGAGTAGAGAGAAAGATGACTAAAAAAATTAGTAGTCACACGTTGGTGATAAAAACACTAGATAGGAAATTTTGTAGTTAAATTTGGTCACAATGAACTTTAGAAACTATTTGGAGAATTATAGTCATAGGTTCATTTTAATAAATTTAGAAAATGGTATAAAACTCATGTCATATAAACATTATAGGATTTTAGATGATTTATCTCTGATTATTTTATTAATATTTTCTTTTAGAAAGAAAGGATAAAATACCACCGGTAGTATGGAAAATAGATTTTACTAGCCAAAATAAACATGTTCGCGAGTATAGCACTTAAATTCTTAGAGTTAGTAAAATACATGTTTATGTCAAAATAACCCGTTTATGTTATGAAAAGTCCAATTAGTAATTTTTATGGATTTTTAGAATATTAATATTAATAGATTCATTTTTTTAGCTATACTCAATAATTTAAGTTAGAAATAAAAAAGATAAAATCTATTAATCTATTTATTAGTATTAAAGACGATAACTACCATTTATTTTTATTGATGATGTTAATACGGATTAATACTAGTTAAAACTATATTTATAGCACCTACTCATAATTTCACCGTTTATAACTTGCAATAATAGTCATAAATGAATTAATAAGCATTTACGCGCGGAGACGTATTTATGTGTGTATTAAGTGCGATGTGTTAATGTGAATGTAATGGTGTATGTTTATGTAATGGTGTGTGTTTATTTATTAGTGAATGATTTCTTTTGTATGTACGATATGCGAATCGATATTATAAGCTGACTGTGTGGTAGAGGATCCGAATCTGTTTGAGGACGACCCGCAGGAAACTTTTGAGCAAGGCAAGTGGATTCTCCCTCTGCATACTCTTTTTTGTACCCAATCTGTGGCGGAACCGCCCGAATTATTCCAGCTTAAGTGCCTAAGTCGCGCTTCAAGGGCCGCAACACACATAAATCGGAATAACCCGTCAGTCCCTCAGATCTAGTCTGATAAAGCCACTTAACCAGGATCAAATACCACAAACTCACTCGAAGGTGAGTCACAGAAGAAATGCAATAAAACAGGAAACCTCAAATTAAAGTACTAGAGTTATTACATAAATCAGAGTTTTTCAAGTAGATGACATAAGTTCACAAAATAAATTGCAGTGGATAATCGATATCATCGAAAACGAGGAATAGGGCAAGGCTTTGCCCACTACTCCTCCTGCTTCTCTCCTACCAGAGCAGCATCCCACTCGACCGTCTAACCCAGTGGCAGGGTGGTAGGCCAAGTCACACCATCAACCATATCCTAAAGCGTACCTGCAAAAATTATGCCACAAGCAAGGCTGAGTATACTAATACTCAACTAGACTTACCCGGTGTGAGGAATCTACTTCTCTACCTCGAGATTATGCAGCTGTTTGGCTGAGGGGTTTGTTTTGCCAAAAGCACTAGCTGAGTCTAAAATCAATTTTTAGTTTTTTCAATTCTAGCATAATTAATTTAGCTAAGTTTGCTCCTTCTAAGCATACATGATAACAATCATTTAATACAATCAACAAGTTATCTCATGTAAAACCTCATTTCACTTCTTACTCAATGTAGTACAAGGGATCAAGCAGTCTCATTAGCTGCGAGAAGCAGACGATTCGAATCGAGTTTTAAACCTTGCAAGGTAAACCTAAACACACGACATGTCAGGGTACTCCGTCCCCACACATGTCAACCATCCCATCGATTCCTCGTTCGCGGCCAGGCCTCACCGCCTTGGCATACAATGCTCCACTGACCCCGACTACCGTCGTGCAGTGACCGCACTTGTATCCACCATAGCTAGCATGGGAGATCCAGTCTCAGGTCGCGTGAGGGGTAAAGTCCGCGCCCGGCTTCACTTAGGTACTAGGTTTACCGGTTACCATATTTCCCGCCATGTGCTTAGTACGTTCAAACGCTTGACTCAGGTATCCACACATTAATCCTTAATTCATTTTCCCGTCTCATAGACAAGGCATCCTCACTGGATCCATGTCCATAGACCATCATAGATCCCGTTATCAAGATGAATACAATCAATTCCTGACCTCGCACGAGTGCTAGAAAAATCACTCGACTTCTACCGAGATCCTAATTAGCATAGCAGCTATTCGACCTAGCATACTAGTATCCATCTCAAAAAGAAATCCTAAATTCATGCAACTAAGGTTTCAAGCAACTCCTACACTTAAGTGCACATTACAACCCTACAAACATTAAGTGTAGTAAAGTAGCATATATAAACGGTTATGCATAAGACCGGGGCTTGCCTTTAATTGCTAGGGCTGCAGGGAGATCCTCGATGGCAGTCTCGAAAGCTTGCTCCTGATCTTTCTCTTGGACAGCTCCTTGCTCAGGGATGAGCACGTACTCTCCGTCAGCGAGATTGCAATCTAATGAATGCAATGAGTAAGATATATGCATGGAATGATATGTAATTTAGCAATTAAGATTGGATGGGGAATGATCACTTTAATATGGTGGAGCTTATTCTCACTGTTGAAGATTTTTATGGTATACTTAGCAACTTAGGGTCGGTTGATTTATTGAATGGTTAACCCTCTTTTAGTGTTCCACTGATTTTCCTCTTTATGTCGTATGGATATTTTTACAACATTCTTAGATGCCATGTTGGGGTAATACTTATTTAATCTTTCTAATTCCTCTCTTCTTTTCTATTTCTTTTACACCTTTTAAGGTGGGTTTGAACTACAAGGTAGCTTAATAAATTTCCACTAATTCTGCAAAAATTACAGTGGCTTATTACTGGTGTATAATTCTCTGTCTCAAAATTTGGGGCTTAAAAAGTGAGTGGTCTTCTTTGTACATAATTATCAAATATTAGAGTAGAGGGGGTGCTTTGAACTACAACTTCCTTTTAACAGTGGGTTATTTTCTAAGACTTATTTTTGCTGGCATTTAGATTCTATAACATGACTTTGTACAAATTTTAAGCCACTAACACTTATCAGTTATTTTATTATGATTTTCTAAAGTTTTCTAGCCAAAGGGGTGCTTTTTACTACCACTATTCTTGAAAAATATCAAACAACAGATTTCAAATTTTTCCTATCTTCTTTTTTGTGCAAGAGAAATAATTCTAAGTTTTGGTAACTTTTTGCTTAAGGGAGAGGGTGGTAGGGATTTCTTGAACTAAATGGCCTTTTTCATAAAGTATTTGCAATGGGTATTACTTTGTAGTTTTGAATAGGTTTTACATTTTTCTCTGGTGGTTTATTCCATTACTAATCTGGTAAAAATTTATTTGCCCATTGTTGTACACTTCTTGGCATACTTATGATTTAATTGAAATATGGCTCAATACCAAGTTTTATTTGTTCAACCCACTTAAAATGATGGGCTAGGGTATTTACCATTTTTGCAGTGGTGTCCTAGTGGTTACAAGTCTACTGAATTTTTCTTACCAATTTTAGAATTGTTCTTATATTTTTAATAACTGCCTTCCTAGTTTTATTAGTGCCTAATAAAATATTTCACCTTGAATTTGTTCTGGACTAGGGTCCGTTTATTTTTCCTAGGTTCCTTATTACTCAAGTGGACTGGGAAAAATATTGACATCCACTATTCATTATTTTCTAATACCTTTCTCATTTTCCTAAATTTTGGGCAAATATGGCTTTTAATAAGTAACTTTACTTAAATCTTCAATACTGGAGTGCTCACTATTTTTAAATAGTGTCTAAGTGGGGTTTATACTTCTACAAATTTTCTTAAGTTCAGCACAGAAGCCTAACTATTTTTCTTTATTTTAACAAGGTTCGGGAAGTTTCCTTATTTAATTCTAAACTCTAAGAATCAATACAGAAACCATAGGGTTTAGCATTTTTATTTGATAGTCCATAATATTTTGAATCCAGCAACATTGGTTTGACTAAATTTGGTTGAACATTTCTCAAGATATAAATTTTCTAAGTTCTCTGCTGACTTTAAAAAGAATAAACAGAAATGGTTTAAAGGAAAATGGTTTTGCGTCTGGGTCCCTGGCAAAAAGGTTTTAAGTGCATTATAGACAGGTCCTCGGTACACTATTCATCTAAGTCTATGGCTCTGCAGAAAACCCCCTAAGGTTTTGCGAAATCGAACCCGCAGTCCTTCCCTAATGGAACAGTGGCCGCAGAGGAAGAAAGGGGCGGAGGGGCTTACCGGCGGCGAGACTGCTCCGATGAGGTGGTCGAGGACATAGGGGAGGTCCTGAGGGTCACGTCGATGTGCGGGTCGCCATCGGGAATGGTCGGAGTCGGCCGGTCCACGTGCGTAGGCGGAGATGCTCGTCGGTGGCGAGGAATCCGGCATGCTCACGGTGTGATAGTCCCAGTGAACCGGTTAGTGAGCTTCACCAGAGGTCAAGAAGGATAGGGGTGCAAGGAATTAGAGAATGGCTCACCGGATTGCTCGGTCTACGCACGGTGGCGGGTGGCCGAAGTCCGGCGAGAGTGAATTCGCATCTCCGGTGAGGCAATGCCTCGGCTCAAGCTTGGAGAAGCTTCACAGCCCCTCGGGGAAGCAGTCCAGGCGCTAGGGCGAGGCTGGGGGTCGACAGAAAGGACTGGCCACAACGACCGTGCTCGGGCAGTGATGGTGCGCGGTGGCACTCGCTTTCCACGACGAACTCCGGTGATCTCTGGCTTGGGCGGGGCTCTGGGTGTGCGAGTGCAAACGGCTAAGGCCTCTAGGGCATTTATAGGCAAGGGCGAGGTGCAGACACGTGGGGCGGGGCGACCACGCACGGGACGTGCGCAGCCGTGGCCAGTCCGCGCTCGACCGGCCTGACTCGGTGTCGAGCACGTGGCTCTTTGCTTCTGCCCGAGTTTAAACGCTCATAGGTTGGAGATCTTCACATATTTGGGCATGATCACTGCACAAGATTTGCTCTCCCAGCTTAGCTTTGTCGTTTATGTGTGTAAGTCGAGCGGTTTGGGGCTGTGTACAGAGAGTTGTCGCGTCACTAAGGTGGCAGTGTCACAAGGTCGAGTCCCGAGGTAAATCCATGTCAAGATTGTGTCAAACGGTGGAGAGAGGTTTCCAAACTTTGTCATGGTGTGTTCCAGGTAATTTGGCGCCACTTTTCTATTTGGACTTGTTTGATTCAAGTTTTGAAAAATAGAGAACGCAGTCGATCTTTGGAAAGGGGCTGAAATTCAGATTTCTGAATTTCTGAATTTTTCCCAAGTGCATTAGTTCAGGGGCTGATTTGGGGATTTTGAAAAATTCAAATGGTAAAACTTTTTTACTATATTTTGTTGGTTATTTAGTGCACTAAAACTTTGTTATTTGGTTTTTAGCAAAATTTGTATTTTTCTCCCAAGTCTTTTCTCGATTTCCCTTTATGTGTTTAAATGGTCCACTTAGGATTAATTAGGGTTTGAGAGTTCTCCTTACCTTGAGGTTCATGTCATGATTAAGGAGAATTTTCTTAAGATAAAAAGACTCACTTCAACCTTTGTTATTAATAATTTAATTTTTTTATGTTCATCCCTCTATTTGGTTTACATGTGATAATGGTTTGGGTTAGCTTAAAGAAGAAACCCTAGGTGACACTGGGGTGTCACACAATCAATGCATATAATAATGTTTACTTTTTGATATACTGCATAATTTGATGGGTTTTACCTAATTAAGGATTTCCTAGATTTACTAACTATATTTCTTGTTTACCCTGGGAAGTTATTAAGCTTTGCAAATTTGTGCTACCGCTCAACTTAATAATTTTGATGTCACTCATTAATTGATATTAATGTTCCAAAATTGAAATTGGCAATTATGACATTAACTTGATGGTTAAAACAACATTATTTCAAATTAATTGGAACATGGAGTGACCACCCAGGATAACAGTACAACCACGAGTGCTATCATGGCTCTAGCTTTGGTAATTAGCTTTATATGCTTAGTGCATGGCAACCTTACCTGAAATACGGGTAAGAGGGGGAGCGATAGTGGTGGCAGCTCACGTTAACATGGGGATGTATTCTTGGCTAAGGTACCTCACCCAGAGGGCCTCCACACCGACTTTGGAAACCTTAGCGGGTTGCTTCATATTAAGTGTATTTTGTGAAAGCCTCATAATGGATCCCTAGCCATTCACCTTGGTAGTGTTTATGGGTCCGATCAACCTAGGCTAGATGGGATACATGGCTTGTGGGTAAAGTTGTACCACCTCTGCAGAGTGTAAAACTGATATATCAGCCGTGCTCCTGGTTATGAGCAGCCTGGACTCCTCACATGATAATTGAACTTAAAGATGGACATTAAATCGAGATCCGATGATCTGCCAATGGTTTGCTTAAGTGGTTTCACTTAAGTGTTTTTGTTATACTTATACATTTGTTTAAATGGTATACTTGGGATTCACATTTATTAATAAGACAGGTGTTGTTAATAAAATGTTGACCAACTAAAATGCTTACTGCTCAGCCTTAGCCTCACCTTGTTATACCTGCATTAATTTTTCCCCCACTTGCTGAGCCCCGACCATAAGTGAGCTCACCCTTGCTAATATTTTGATGAGAGGGTGATGCTGGAGACTTTGATGGAGATTTTGACGACAATGAATTCTAAGTCTAACGATGCACCGGTCATCTTCCTGTGGGAGATTGCCCATGTTATTTAAATTCTGCCTTACTTTGATGTGACACTTGTTCAAGATACAATGATTCAGATGATGTAATAAAGTATTCTACTCTCTTTACGCCTTTATTGCATTGTCTTTTGATATATTACACTTGTGACGTCAACATATGTGTGGAAATGGATCTTGGCACACATATGGTATACGCTCGGTTCTACCCCCTGGAACCGGGTGTGATAGAAGTGGTATCAAGGCTATGCTGACCCTAGGTCGTTAGACTAGTTAGAAATGGAAAGCCTAGTTTGTTCAAAACTTGCTAATTTCATTCTTATAAATTATTTTATCAGTCTTACCTCTTTAAAATTTCAACTGAGTTGACATTTCTCTTGTAGATCATTCGTACTCTCCAAACTACCCGTGTCAACACCAGCTACGCCCCTCCGCCCTGGCAAATCCGTGTCTACCCAGTGGTAGTCGAGGAAGTTCCAGTGGATCTCCCTCACATTCGAGTGGAGAATGGAGTCATCCTGGAGGGCAGCTTAGAGGAACAGCTGCTGACGCTCACCCCGTTGGCAGAGTCACTGGCCTTCACAGCTAGGTCATCGACATCGGCACCGCCTGCACCAGTCGTCCAAGCTCCTGCACCCGGAGGCGACGACCCCAACGACTCTGGGGACAACGATGACGAGGATGACGACGATGACGAAGGAGAAGACGAACACGTCAACGAGGAAGCCAACTATGCCCAACAGGACTACTTCATGGGGTTTGGTCCAGTTGTCGAACATTACACATCAATGTTCGAGATGGGGCACTTCCCCAACCTACTGCAAGACGTGCTGCACATGCTAGGCACCTACGTCCTCCCCCTGTACGAAACAAGGCGAGTGAGCGAGCCTCCCCGGGCTTGCTAATACATCACTCGCATCCACGTCAGGGTGATGGATGCAGGGGATAGGGGATTCAGGATTCTGTCTGCTCACGAGTCCCTGACACCACTATCCACCTACGCTGCCTCGGTCAGGGATGCTGCCAGACGGACCCTGTGGTCGCTCAGCCACCCCTACCGGCAGCAGATGCATAACACGAGGTTCAGGCATCTCCCTCTGCGTCTAAGTGGGGGAAGTTAGACCAGCATCGTCCTAGGTGAAGCTGGTGAGGTCGCCTCAACACCCTAGCTGGTGTAGTGGCCGGTCTCAATACCGACCTGGACAGTGCCACCCTGGATCTCTCTAGGGTGCACTTGGAGCTGGAGGATGCCCATGCCAGGATTGCAGCCTTGGAAGCCCAACTTCAAGGATAGGATCCGCCCGAAGCTCAGGTCCCCGCCATGGCGTTGTCTCCTCCCCGCAAGAGGCTTCGCTATGGGGAGCCTGGATCCATCACCAGGCTGCTCTAGAAAATTTTTAAGTTATGATGTAATAAGTTATTTTTTGCGTCAGACGATTATACTCTTTTAAAGTTATCTTCATATTAATAACAACCATGTGATGGTGTTAGTTGATATGTTTGAGTTGGATTTTTGGTTGAGTGCAATGGTCTTATGGAATGATGGCCATAAGAGCATATAAAAACATAAACTGAGGATATTCCCTTCTAGAATCTTTACTACTCCTCACTTTTCTAAGGATTTCACTTTCTAACCAATCAGATGGTGAACGCTCGCCAAGGACCCAACAACAACCGGAACCAGCGTGGTCAACACATACCACCACCACCACCACCACCGAACCCCAACATGGAACAGTTTATCGCCGCTCAAATGCAGCTTTTGTAGGGTCTCACTGCAATTGTTCAACAGATTCAGCAGAACTAGCTGAATCAACAGCATCAGCAGCAACAGCAGAATGCACCCTTGGCTAGAGATAAGCACCGGGATTTTATGAGCCATCACCCGCCAACGTTCTCCCATGCGGTTGATCCTTTAGATGCCGATGACTGGCTCAAGGTCATTGGAAAGAAGTTGGACATCACCCAGTGCAACGACCGGGAAAAGGTCTTGTACGCCTCGGGAAGACTCGAGGGAGCCGTGTCCGATTGGTGGGATGCCTTCACAACGGCACACCTCAACGCGGATACAATAACCTAGTAGGAGTTCCAAGTGAACTTCTGCGCACATCATATTCCCATGGGGATTATGAAGCTGAAGAAGGAGTTCCTTTCCCTTACTCAAGGGAATATGTCTGTTAGTGAGTATCATGATCGCTTCACTTAGCTTTCACGCTACGCACCAGAAGAGGTGGATACAGATGAGAAGTGCCAAGAGCGTTTCTTGGAAGGACTGATTGGACCACTGAATTATCAACTTCAGAGTCATACCTTCCCCAATTTCCAGACTCTGCTGAACAAGGCAATTGGCCTTGAAAGTAAAAGAAGGGAATTGTCTGATCATAAAAGGAAGTTCCAAGGTCAGTCCAGCAGGAACACCCGCCCAAACAACGCTCAATGTTCGCAGTTCCGCTCTAGAAATCAGGGTGGAAACAATTATCAGATGCAACGCTCTGGACAACAAGGCCAGAGAAATAATCAAAGTCAGAATCAGCAGAGGAACAACTCTCAGACCAAACAGAGGTCTGGTAGTAGTTCACAGAATCGTCAAGGTGGCACCGTAAACATGCAAGCCAGAAGCAACAACGCACCAGTCCAACCCAATGGTTGTTTCAAGTGCAGTGAGCTGGGCCACTATGCTAACAACTGCCCAAGGCGCAACCAGCAGACACCTCAGAAAAACAATAATCAGAGAAATGACCAAAACACCCCCGCTCATGGATCTACTCAGAACAAAGCTCCATAGAACCAGAGTAGAGGAAGGGGGAATCACGTCACAGCAGAATCAGTGCCTGAGGATGCCGACGTGGTGTATGGTATGTTCCTTGTTAACTCCATACCTGCATCAGTTTTATTCGACTCTGGAGCATCGCATTCATTTATAACTGAGTCATTTGTGGAAAAACATAACATACCAAAATACCATCTTAAGAAGAAGTTACACATTAGTTCACTAGGAGGTGACATGAAGGCCACACACTCATGCCTCCATGTTAATCTCAACATTCAAGGAATAGATTTTTTTAGTCAACCTAGTGGTCTTAGGATCCAACGGTATTAATGTGATTCTTGGATGCGACTGGTTGAAGAGTTGTGATGGAGTGATACAATGTGGCAACGGAACAATTACGTTGACAAGTCCTCAAGGTGAAAGAGTACAAGAGCACAGACATGTCAACAAATGCAAAAGGGAAGACAGTGATAAATCACTTGGAAGAAAAGCCCTTGGAAAATATCAAGGTAGTGTGTGAATATCCAGACGTATTTTCGGAGGAATTACCAGGTATGCCATCTGACCGTGATATAGAGTTTTCTATTGAATCATTACCCGGAACTGCACCTATCTCAAAAAGACCTTATAGAATGGATGTCGAAGATTTAGTAGAACTGAAGAAACAAATAGAGGAATTACTAGAAAAAGGTTTCATTCGCCCAAGTTCATCCCCTTGGGGAGCCCCAGTACTATTTGTGAACAAGAAGGATGGTTCGAGGAGAATGTGTGTTGATTATAGAAGTTTGAATGAAGTAACCATTAAGAATAAATACCCATTACCTCAGATTGAAGATTTATTCGATCAGATGAAGGGAACTAAGATATTCCCGAAGATAGATCTAAAGGTCCGGATATCATCAGTTAAAGATTCGAGCAGAAGATGTACCCAAGATAGCCTTCACCACAAGATATGGATTATATGAGTTTTTGGTCATGTCGTTCGGACTGACTAATGCACCAGCATACTTTATGAATTTGATGAATAAAGTATTCATGGAATATCTGGATCAGTTTGTGGTCGTATTCATTGATGACATACTAATATATTCTCCGAATGAAGAAACACATGAAGATCATCTAAGGCTAGTCTTACAAAAGCTTCATGACAACCAATTATATGTGAAGTTCTCGAAGTGTGATTTTTGGTTGAAGGAAGTTGCTTTCTTAGGGCATATCATTACCGATGGTGGAATTAAAGTGGACCTAGGAAAGATAAGTGAGATGCTAAATTAGAAGCAACCAAAGGATGCGTCCAAGATCAGAAGTTTTCTTGGATTGGCAGGATACTACAAAAGATTTATTGAAGGTTTTTCCAAGTTAGTGAAACCCCTTACCTCACTACTGGAGAAAGGTAAAGAGTTCAAGTGGGATGATGCATGCTAGAATTGTTTTCAAGAACTCAAGAAAAGATTAACCACTGCACCAATATTAGTAATGCCAGACATCCACAAGGGATTTGATGTGTATTACGATGCATCACACCTTGGACTAGGATGTGTGCTAATGAAGTAAGGAAAAGTAATAGCCTATGCTTCAAGACAGTTGAGGAAGCACTAGAAGAATTATCCTACACATGATTTGTAACTAGCTGCCGTAGTGCATGCTTTGAAGATTTGGAGGCACTATATGATTGGAAACAAGTGCAAAATCTTCATGGATCACAAAAGCTTGAAATATATATTCACTCAGAAAGAACTCAACCTAAGATAGAGAAGATGGCTTGAGTTGATCAAAGACTATGATTTGGAAATACAATATCACCTAGGAAAAGCAAATGTAGTGGCTAATGCTTTGTAACACCCACTTTGTAATTTGCTAGAAAGAATACCAATAGAGAAAACAATTTCTCCTTATGTGGGTTTAACCTGTGTGCATCATCCCATGTGGACACCATATTCAAAAGCAAATAATTAATAAAAGAATATATGCCATTGAAAGTATGCATCATGCTGGATATTTTTTTTGTGGAGTGCATTTTGTGGCTATACAAAAAAAAATAAAATAAAATAAAGAGAATATTAGTACCTAGATGAGAATTCAAGATTTAAAGGGGATTCTAGAATTTAGAAAAGAGAAGAAATGAATATTATGAAGAGAAAAATAAGTAAGTAAAAATATATTGTACCTTAACTGGAGTACAGGTTCACAACACTGTTTGGATTCAAAATTTGAATGGAAATTTAAAACATGAATTTGGAGGACAAAATAAGAAAAAGGGAAATAAAATAAAAAGGAAAAAAACCTGCAGCTGGGCCGACTCCATGCCATTCGGCCCACCCACCAATCGCCCACGCGCGGCCCGTGACCCCCTTCCCTCCTGCGCGAGCTCCACAACTGACCGGCGGGCCCGGCTTGGCAGTCTCATCCGCGCGCGCTTGATACGCCGGGTCGCTTCCGAGTGGGTCCACGCCGTCAGCCCGTTCTTCCCCAAGCGCCGAACTCCCGCTCACCTCGCAACAAACTCCGTAGCCTGGCCGAGCATGCCGGGCGTGCAGGGCGACTTCTGGGCCCCTATTAATGGATGGATTCGCCCCTTCTACGTGCCCTCTATCCATACCACACAGAACCCCTCTCAAATCCTGCCCAGGGTGGGAGAAATCGACGTCCCGAACCCACCGGGGTGGAGCTTGGAAGCCGCCACCGGTAACCCGCCTCTATACCAGCTCCCCACCTTTGACGCACTGCCAATCGGAATCCCCGAGTCGTAGTGAAGCTTTCCGTGGCGCTGTCGGGCGGGATCGGCAACCGCGCAACCATTGATTGCTCACCGGAGTGTGCAGGGTACCCTCAAGCCGCCATTCACCGTGGTCTGACCTCCACGCAGCGCTACCGCCGGTGAGCCCCCTCTTCTCATGTTCGCCTTTATCTCCACTAGACGTTGTTGTACCCACATTTGATGGTTAGGCTCGTATGTGCCTAATGCGCATCGCGCCGGCGAGAGCTCGCCGCAAAAATCCTTGCGCCGCCGTCGGGATTGAATGGGAGTAAGAAGATTAACCGGATCCGTTGATCTAGTGCTCGACGACCCAGATTAGGTGAGAGGTACCGAATCGGGTGGGCGGATCGTACGTCGTCCGATTCCGATCGGGCGGCGGTGAATCAATGTAGGTTACTTAGAATCATGGGCGTTGAGGTTTGATCCGAGGGACCAGAATGCGTACCGTTTCGCCGAGGGCTGGACTTATTTTTGGCCGTAGATCTAGGATCCCGCGGCTATCGTTGTGCGCTGATTCATTGAAGTCAGGATCTAATCCTAAGCGTTGATTTAGATCCAACGGCTCATGGTGGCCGATACCCCTTCGGATTGCACGTTTTGCAAAAGAACCCTTCCAGTATTGATAAATCAACCCGCCGTCCACCCTGTCGATGCTCTGAGTCTTAGGAAAACTATAAATTAGCCCCCTGCTGTTAGCAGATATTGAGGCCCAGTCCGGGACCTTATAAAACCAGAAAAAATGATTATTAAATGGATTTTTGATAGGAAAATAATTACTAGAACTTTATAAATTCATAGAAAATTCATACTAACTCCAAATTAATTCATTCCAGTTCCTAAAATTTTGTAATTTTATTCTCTAGCACTTAGAGCCTCTGTCATGTCATGAAAACAGTAAGAAATTTATTTATCACTTAATCCTATTTAAAGCACATAAAACCTTTGAAAATGCATAACTTAAAATCTATAACTCAGAAAATTATGATTCCAGTTCCTAAGTTTTTATTTTAATATGTAGAATATCTCTGTGTATTTTGTTTACATGCTTGGTGTAATGTTAATTTTCCCTATATCCTGTGCTTGTTTGTATTGTGACGAGTAGAAGAGCCCGTTGCTGAGGATACTGGTGAGCAGCAGGTTGAAGTAGCTGAGCAGGAGCTCATTGAAGGCAAGTTGTGCCCTTGACCACTTTTTACCCAATAATGTTCTTTAATATCACTTATCCATGCATAGGTTAATTTTGATGGGGCCCAATAGGTCACCCTAGATTTGTTTATCTCATTACCTTGTTTACCCCTGAATCACTTGGGCAGTTTGCTAATGCTTTACATGGTTTTGGGATAATCATTTATTATATCTATGTTCCAATTATTCTTGTTATTCTGTTTATGTTCATGTTGAGATCATTAATGTTAATTGGAACATAGAGCTTAACTTGAGAACCACGTGCCACCACAAGGGAGGAATGGGACCCCTTGGCTGACTAATTAGGAAAGCTAGTGGAAGACTACCTTACCCGAAAGGGGCAAGGGCAGTAGGGGAGTGGTCAGTGTAGGGAGGTCCCTGGTTGATTTTGCTGCGATGGCGGTCAGCCAGGAACCCTGCATTGGAACTTCCTATAAACTGTAGCGGGTTTTCGGAAGCTAGTGGAACTTTGTAAAGGCCTCGTAGTGTTGCCCTGCCGCGCTTCCTAGGTAGAGGTGTATGGGATTCGCGACCCCTTGGCAGATGGGTAACATGACTTGTGGGTAAAGGGTACAACCTCTGCAGAGTGTAAAACTGGTATACTAGCCGTGCTCGCGGTCATGAGCAGCTCAGGACTCTCTGATGTTTAAATTATGGAACTTAAATTCAATTTTGTCATTTGCATTGCATGGGTTTGTTATTAATTTTGTTCTATTACTTTACTTATGGTTTGGTATTTACTTACACTTAGCAACTGCTAATAAAATTTTGACCAACTACTTAAAAGCAATGCTCAGCTTTAACCCCTTTCATTGATTAGCCTTACACATCACATGAACTCACACCTTTGTGAGTTTATGTTCACTGGTTCCCCACAACTTGTTGAGCTATGATCATGTGTGAGCTCACCCTTGTTGTCTCACACCCCCCCCCCACAGGAGAAGATCAGGTGGTTCAGGAGGAGCCGCCTAACACTGAGGAGTTCGATCTGATCTAGGTGGCGTTTCCCAGTCGACATTGGCGCCGACGATCCTTAGTTCGTTTTATCTTTATTACTTTATTTTGTAATAAGTCTTCCGCTATGTAATAAATACTCTGATGTTTTATGACATTTATCTCTATACACTCTGTTATTATATATGTTGTCTTCTTGGCGCATGTATGAGATGCACCTGGCTTTGTTCCTTAAAGCCGGGTGTTACAGAAGTGGTATCAGAGGAAATGTTGACTGTAGGACGAAACCTAGATAGAAATGGACAAACCCTTACCTACTTATCTTACTCTGATTCATTCCATACTTACCTTATCTTGATCCTGTCTCACCTTTTTGCTGTTCCACTCTGATCATTCTTATCTTTTCTACTCTAAGACAAGATGGATTTCACACCTTGGAATCCTATGACTATGATCTTTTTAAGATATAGGGAACCTAAGACAAAATTTAAAACTATTTTCCTTAAAAATGTTGTTTGATTGTGCTGATGATAAATGCCTGATTTGCTTCTTTGATTGATTGATACATTAGGTATGGACATCTTAGTATGTACCACCATAAGGTAATAAATTAGCTATGGTAGGTAAAATATTAATCTGCTTAGCTAATAAAATTCCCCAAAGTAACCTGATTTGTAAATACCTGCCTTGTCTACTATTTTCTTACCATATGTATCTAACTCAGATGGTCAATACCAGGCGGGGTGGTGGAATTGACTTGCCTCCTAACCAACACACTCGAAGGATATATAGACAACCTCAGCCACAGCCTGCAGAGATGAATCCTCCTAATCCTCCACCAGGCGGAGTTGACCCACTGGTTGCTGCTCAGATGGCGGTGATGCAGCAAATGGCAGACACTATGGCTGATATGTGTGCCCAGATGCAGCAAGAACGCCAAGAGATGCGTCAAGAAAGAGAAGACATACGCCAGGAGTTGCGCCAGGAGAGAGATGAGATACGCCAAGAAAGGAGGGCGCAACAACAGCAGCTGCAACAACAACTTCAACAACAGCAACAGCAGCAACAAGTACCACTGCCTCCACCACCACCACCAGTTCCACCTCGTGATAAGCACCGGGAGTTCATGAGTCATAAGCCACCTACATTCGCTAGCTCACCTGATCCACTGGACGCGGATGATTGGCTGAAGTCCGTTGAGAAGATGCTGAATATTGCACAGTGCACGGACCGGGAGAAGGTTTTATATGCTTCTGGACGACTGACAGGTCCTGCTGCTGACTGGTGGGATTCTTATACTGCTGCCCATGATGCTGCAGATACTGTTACTTGGGCGGAGTTTAGTACACAGTTCAGGAACTACCATATTCCCGCTGGTATGATAAAGATCAAGAAGAAGGAATTTCTGTCGCTGAAGCAAGGAAGTATGTCAGTCAGCGAGTACCGCGACAAGTTTATTCAGTTATCCAGATATGCCCCTGAAGAAGTTGCTGAAGACGAGAGGAAGCAGGAGCATTTCATTGAAGGACTTAATGGACCACTGCAGTATGCTCTAGTGGCACACACATTTCCGTCATTTTAGAGGCTGCTTGATAAGGCCCTGGCTATTGAACACAAGCGTGTTCAGCTGGGAGATTTGAAGAGAAAGGCAATATCTCAAGGACAAGGAAGCAGCAGTGTTCGTCCTCGCTACAGTTCACCACAAGGTACACCGACTCGACCAGGAGGACCACGCCCAGTTCAGCAATCACCACTGAGGACTCCACCTCCTCGACAGGCTACCCCCACTGGCACCCCGACGAAGTTTTCAGGACAGAGTCCGGGCACTCAATGTTTCAAGTGTGGGAAAATTGGTCATTATGCAAATGTCTGCCCACAGAGGATTGTTACTACTCCAGTTCAGAACAGGCAGCAAACTCCAGGATCTGGCAAGGGATATTCTATTGCCAAAGTTAATCAGGTCAGCGTTGATGCTACTCCGGATGGAGGGGACCTCGTAATTGGTATGTTTTATGTTAATGCAATTCCTGCAACCATATTATTTGATTCTGGTGCTACACATTCATTTATGTCTGCTAGATATGCCAACACAAATGAAATACCACTGCTAAATATGAGAAAACCCATGATAGTAATTACACCTAAAGGGCCTGTTGAAGCGAATCAAATGACGCGTAGATTGACATTAACCATTATGGGTAGAGAATTTGGAGCTACTGCTATAATATTAGAGTCAAGCAGTATAGATTTGATCCTTGGTATGTCATGGCTAAGAAAGGCAAAGGCCGTTATAGCATGTGGTAGAGGTACCGTAGAACTCACTACTACTAAAGGAGAAAGGTTTCAAGTTAACATTGCAGTAACCTCCTCATCTATGCGTGCAATGTTCTTCATGCCTGAGGAGTTTATTGGTGACAATATCCGGGTGGTTAGAGATCTGGATGTCTTTCCAGAGGAGTTACCAGGAATGCCACCTGATAGAGAAGTTGAGTTTGTTATTGACCTCTTACCTGGAACCGCCCCTATTTCTAAACGGCCATATAGAATGTCCGTAGAGGAGTTGAAGGAACTTAAGAAGCAGTTAACTGAGTTACAAGATGCTGGGTACATTCGTCCGAGTTCCTCACCGTGGGGAGCACCGGTTTTGTTTGTACAGAAGAAGGATGGATCGCAACGGATGTGTGTGGATTATAGATCTCTTAATGATGTTACAGTGAAGAACAAGTATCCGTTGCCCCGTATTGAGGACCTGTTTGATCAAATGAGAGGTGCAAGAGTATTTTCGAAGATTGATCTCCGATCAGGATACCATCAGATGAGGATTAGACCATCGGATATTCCCAAGACGGCTTTCTCGACTAGATATGGATTATATGAGTTTACTGTTATGTCGTTTGGATTAACCAACGCACCAGCCTATTTTATGAACTTAATGAACAAGGTGTTTATGGAGTATTTGGACAGATTCGTCGTGGTATTCATCGACGATATTCTTATTTATTCTCAGAGTGATAGTGATCACGAGGAACATCTGAGGTTGGTGCTACAGAAGCTACGAGATAATCAACTCTATGCTAAGTTCAGCAAGTGCGAGTTTTGGATTGGCGAAGTGCCATTTCTTGGTCATATTATTTCTAATGGAGGAATTTCAGTGGATCCTGCTAAGGTTAAGGAGATAATGGAGTGGAGAGTACCCACTACAGTTACCGAGATTCGGAGTTTCTTAGGATTAGCAGGCTATTATCGGAGATTTATTGAAGGATTTTCTAAGATTGCTAAGCCTATGACTTCACTTTTGGAGAAAGGAAGAGAATTTAAATGGGACGAGAAGTGCCAAGACAGCTTTGATCAATTGAAGAAAAGATTGATGTCGCCACCAGTATTGGTTATGCCAGACCTACAGAAAGGATTTGATATCTATTGTGATGCATGTGGCCAAGGCTTAGGATGTGTACTTATGCAAGAAGGACATGTGATTGCCTACGCGTCTCGTCAGTTACGCAAACATGAATTGAACTACCCCACTCATGACTTGGAATTGGCAGCAGTTGTGCATGCTCTTAAGATTTGGAGACATTACATTATGGGGACCAGGTGCCAAGTGTACACGGATCATAAGAGTTTGAAGTATATATTCACTCAGAAGGACCTCAACCTTAGGCAACGTCGTTGGTTAGAGCTTATTAAGGATTATGATTTGGAGATTCACTATCACCCGGGCAAGGCAAATTTGGTTGCAGATGCCTTGAGTCGCAAGGAGCATGTTCATTCAGCTATTGTTGCCCAGCTACCCAATGAGATCGTTGAGGATTTCAGGAGACTTAACCTGGGGATAGTTGCTCATACAGAAGGAGTTACTATTGAGGTGGAACCTACTTTGGAGCAAGAGATCCGCAAAGGACAAATTGGTGATGCTAAAATAAAAGAGATCAAGGATCTAATTACTGAAGGTCGAGTTCCGGAATTTACGGAAGATGAGCAAGGCACTATATGGTTCAAGGACAGGATGTGTGTTCCTGATATTAAAAGCCTTCGAGAGACTATATTGAGGGAGGCTCATGATTCGGATTATTCTATTCATCCTGGTAGTACTAAGATGTATCAGGATTTGAAGCGGAAGTATTGGTGGTATGGATTGAAGAGAGATGTGGCTGCACATGTGGTTATGTGCGATGTATGTCAAAGAGTTAAGGCTGAACACCAGAGGCCAGCTGGACTATTGCATCCACTGAAGATACCCGAGTGGAAATGGGAAGAGATTGGTATGGATTTCATTACTGGATTGCCTCGCACCCAGAAAGGATATGATGCTATATGGGTGATTGTGGATAGATTGACTAAAGTGGCTCACTTTATTCCTGTGAAGACTACTTATAAAGGTTCTCAGTTAGCAGAGTTATATATGGCTCGGATTGTGTGTTTACATGGAGTACCAAAGAAGATCGTGTCTGATCGAGGTTCACAGTTTACCTCAAGGTTTTGGAGAAGCTTTCATGAGAACATGAGTACGAAGTTGAATTTTAGTACAGCTTATCACCCTCAGACTGATGGACAGACTGAAAGGACTAATCAAGTATTGGAAGATATGTTGAGAGCATGTGCCCTTCAGCATGGAGGAAGTTGGGATAAGAGTCTGCCTTATGCTGAGTTCTCGTATAATAATAGTTATCAAGCCAGTCTGAAGATGTCACCTTTTGAAGCTTTGTATGGGAGGAAGTGCAGGACTCCTCTATATTGGGATCAGACTGGAGAGAGACAGTTCTTTGGGCCTGAATTGATTCAAGAAGCAGAAGAACAAGTCCGTATAATTCAAGAGAATTTGAGAGTGGCTCAAACCAGGCAAAAGAGCTATGCTGATAATAGAAGGAGACCACTGGAATTTGAAGAAGGAGATTATGTGTACCTCAAGGTGTCACCACTACGTGGAATGAGGAGGTTTAAAGTCAAGGGCAAGTTGTCCCCTCGCTATATTGGACCGTTCTTGATCTTTAGGAGAGTTGGGGAGATGGCATACTAGCTCGAGTTACCTGCCACTCTATCGGATGTGCATAATGTGTTCCATGTGTCTCAACTTAAGAAGTGTCTCCGTGTTCCTGAGGAACAGTTACCGATGGAAGAGCTCAGTGTTCAAGGTGATTTGACTTACACGGAGTACCCGATCAAGATTTTGGATACTTTAACTCGAGTTACAAGGAATAAGGTTATAAAGATGTGCAAAGTCCAATGGAGTCACCACGGTGAAGATGAAGCAACTTGGGAAAGAGAAGAAGAGCTTCGCATAGATTTTCCTCACCTTTTCCCTCGTTCCTCCTAAATCTCGAGGACGAGATTATTTTTAAGGGGGGTAGGATTTGTAACACCCACTTTGTAATTTGCTAGAAAGAATACCAATAGAGAAAACAATTTCTCCTTATGTGGGTTTAACCTGTGTGCATCATCCCATGTGGACACCATATTCAAAAGCAAATAATTAATAAAAGAATATATGCCATTGAAAGTATGCATCATGCTGGATATTTTTTTTTGTGGAGTGCATTTTGTGGCTATACAAAAAAAAATAAAATAAAATAAAGAGAATATTAGTACCTAGATGAGAATTCAAGATGTAAAGGGGATTCTAGAATTTAGAAAAGAGAAGAAATGAATATTATGAAGAGAAAAATAAGTAAGTAAAAATATATTGTACCTTAACTGGAGTACAGGTTCACAACACTGTTTGGATTCAAAATTTGAATGGAAATTTAAAACATGAATTTGGAGGACAAAATAAGAAAAAGGGAAATAAAATAAAAAGGAAAAAAACCTGCAGCTGGGCCGACTCCATGCCATTCGGCCCACCCACCAATCGCCCACGCGCGGCCCGTGACCCCCTTCCCTCCTGCGCGAGCTCCACAACTGACCGGCGG
The DNA here is from genome assembly GCA_029449295.1 of Zea luxurians. NCBI lineage: Eukaryota > Viridiplantae > Streptophyta > Magnoliopsida > Poales > Poaceae > Zea > Zea luxurians. Next base: position 47,413,870 of record JAOPSE010000022.1, read on the forward strand.
GCCCGGCTTGGCATCTCATCCGCGCGCGCTTGATACGCCGGGTCGCTTCCGAGTGGGTCCAGGTCGTCAGCCCGTTCTTCCCCAAGCGCCGAACTCCCGCTCACCTCGCAACAAACTCCGTAGCCAGGCCGAGCATGCCGGGCATGCAGGGCGACTTCTGGGCCCCTATTAATGGATGGATTCGCCCCTTCTACGTGCCCTCTATCCATACCACACAGAACCCCTCTCAAATCCTGCCCAGGGTGGGAGAAATCGACGTCCCGAACCCACCGGGGTGGAGCTTGGAAGCCGCCACCGGTAACCCGCCTCTATACCAGCTCCCCACCTTTGACGCACTGCCAATCGGAATCCCCGAGTCGTAGTGAAGCTTTCCGTGGCGCTGTCGGGCGGGATCGGCAACCGCGCAACCATTGGTTGCTCACCGGAGTGTGCAGGGTACCCTCAAGCCGCCATTCACCGTGGTCTGACCTCCACGCAGCGCTACCGCCGGTGAGCCCCCTCTTCTCATGTTCGCCTTTATCTCCACTAGACGTTGTTGTACCCACATTTGATGGTTAGGCTCGTATATGCCTAATGCGCATCGCGCCGGCGAGAGCTCGCCGCAAAAATCCTTGCGCCGCCGTCGGGATTGAATGGGAGTAAGAAGATTAACCGGATCCGTTGATCTAGTGCTCGACGACCCAGATTAGGTGAGAGGTACCGAATCGGGTGGGCGGATCGTACGTCGTCCGATTCCGATCGGGCGGCGGTGAATCAATGTAGGTTACTTAGAATCATGGGCGTTGAGGTTTGATCCGAGGGACCAGAATGCGTACCGTTTCGCCGAGGGCTGGACTTATTTTTGGCCGTAGATCTAGGATCCCGCGGCTATCGTTGTGCGCTGATTCATTGAAGTCAGGATCTAATCCTAAGCGTTGATTTAGATCCAATGGCTCATGGTGGCCGATACCCCTTCGGATTGCACGTTTTGCAAAAGAACCCTTCCAGTATTGATAAATCAACCCGCCGTCCACCCTGTCGATGCTCTGAGTCTTAGGAAAACTATAAATTAGCCCCCTGCTGTTAGCAGATATTGAGGCCCAGTCCGGGACCTTATAAAACCAGAAAAAATGATTATTAAATGGATTTTTGATAGGAAAATAATTACTAGAACTTTATAAATTCATAGAAAATTCATACTAACTCCAAATTAATTCATTCCAGTTCCTAAAATTTTGTAATTTTATTCTCTAGCACTTAGAGCCTCTGTCATGTCATGAAAACAGTAAGAAATTTATTTATCACTTAATCCTATTTAAAGCACATAAAACCTTTGAAAATGCATAACTTAAAATCTATAACTCAGAAAATTATGATTCCAGTTCCTAAGTTTTTATTTTAATATGTAGAATATCTCTGTGTATTTTGTTTACATGCTTGGTGTAATGTTAATTTTCCCTATATCCTGTGCTTGTTTGTATTGTGACGAGTAGAAGAGCCCGTTGCTGAGGATACTGGTGAGCAGCAGGTTGAAGTAGCTGAGCAGGAGCTCATTGAAGGCAAGTTGTGCCCTTGACCACTTTTTACCCAATAATGTTCTTTAATATCACTTATCCATGCATAGGTTAATTTTGATGGGGCCCAATAGGTCACCCTAGATTTGTTTATCTCATTACCTTGTTTACCCCTGAATCACTTGGGTAGTTTGCTAATGCTTTACATGGTTTTGGGATAATCATTTATTATATCTATGTTCCAATTATTCTTGTTATTCTGTTTATGTTCATGTTGAGATCATTAATGTTAATTGGAACATAGAGCTTAACTTGAGAACCACGTGCCACCACAAGGGAGGAATGGGACCCCTTGGCTGACTAATTAGGAAAGCTAGTGGAAGACTACCTTACCCGAAAGGGGCAAGGGCAGTAGGGGAGTGGTCAGTGTAGGGAGGTCCCTAGTTGATTTTGCTGCGATGGCGGTCAGCCAGGAACCCTGCATTGGAACTTCCTATAAACTATAGCGGGTTTTCGGAAGCTAGTGGAACTTTGTAAAGGCCTCGTAGTGTTGCCCTGCCGCGCTTCCTAGGTAGAGGTGTATGGGATTCGCGACCCCTTGGCAGATGGGTAACATGACTTGTGGGTAAAGGGTACAACCTCTGCAGAGTGTAAAACTGGTATACTAGCTGTGCTCGCGGTCATGAGCAGCTCAGGACTCTCTGATGTTTAAATTATGGAACTTAAATTCAATTTTGTCATTTGCATTGCATGGGTTTGTTATTAATTTTGTTCTATTACTTTACTTATGGTTTGGTATTTACTTACACTTAGCAACTGCTAATAAAATTTTGACCAACTACTTAAAAGCAATGCTCAGCTTTAACCCCTTTCATTGATTAGCCTTACACATCACATGAACTCACACCTTTGTGAGTTTATGTTCACTGGTTCCCCACAACTTGTTGAGCTATGATCATGTGTGAGCTCACCCTTGCTGTCTCACACCCCCCCCCCCCCACAGGAGAAGATCAGGTGGTTCAGGAGGAGCCGCCTAACACTGAGGAGTTCGATCTGATCTAGGTGGCGTTTCCCAGTCGACATTGGCGCCGACGATCCTTAGTTCATTTTATCTTTATTACTTTATTTTGTAATAAGTCTTCCGCTATGTAATAAATACTCTGATGTTTTATGACATTTATCTCTATACACTCTGTTATTATATATGTTGTCTTCTTGGCGCATGTATGAGATGCACCTGGCTTTGTTCCTTAAAGCCGGGTGTTACATGCTTTGAGCCGTAAGGGTCAAGTGAACAACATCACTACTCATTTGATGTCACAAGAATTGTGCTGGGAAATGGAACAACTCAACATTGGTATGCTCAATAATGTAGAAGCAACGGTTATGGAAGTTGAATCTACTTTGGAAGAAGAGATTCGTAAAGGACAAGAGTCCGATGAGAAAATTAAGGAAATTAAAACTTTGATTGGTTTGGGAAAAGCTCCAGATTTCATAGAAGATGATCAAGGCACAATATGGTTTAAGAAGAGAATGTGTGTACCGGAAATTGAACATCTACACCAACTTATTTTGAGAGAAGCTCATGATTCAGCTTACTCTATTCACCCTGGTAGTACAAAGATGTACCAGGATCTTAAGGAAAAGTATTGGTGGTACGGTTTGAAAAGAGATGTTGCTACTCATGTTGCATTGTGTGACGTGTGTCAGCGAGTTAAAGCCGAACACCAAAGACCAGCAGGATTACTACAACCTCTCAAGGTACCGGAATGGAAATGGGAAGAAATCGGTATGGATTTCATAGTTGGACTACCCCGTACTCGGGATGGCTATGATTCCATATGGGTCATAGTAGACAGGTTGACTAAAGTGGCACACTTTATACCTGTGAAGACAACTTACTCAGGAGCCCAGTTAGCAGAGTTATACATGTCAATAATTGTCTGTCTGCATGGAGTACTGAAGAAGATCGTATCAGATCGAGGAACCCAATTTACCTCACGCTTTTGGAAAACACTACATGAGTCCATGGATACCAAGCTACACTTTAGTTCAGCTTATCATCCGTAAACGGATGGGCAAACGGAAAGGACAACCCAAGTGTTGGAAGATATGCTAAGATCTTGCGCTCTAAAGCATGGTAGAAGTTGGGATAAAAGTTTGCCTTATGTAGAATTCTCGTATAACAACAGTTATCAGGCAAGTCTAAAAATGGCACCATTTGAAGCACTTTACGGATGAAAGTGTAGAACACCGCTTTATTGGAATCAGACTGGAGAAAGTCAAGTATTTGGTCCAGAAATTCTCCAAGAAGCCGAAAAGCAAGTACAGATTATCAGAGAGAATTTGAAGACAGCACAGTCAAGACAGAAAAGCTATGCTGATAATAGAAGAAGAGAGTTGATATTCGAAGTAGGAGACTTTGTCTACCTTAAAGTTTCATCGATGAGAGGAATGAAAAGGTTTAAGATTAAAGGAAAACTATCTCCTCGCTATATTGGCCCATTCAAGATTTTGAAAAGAAAAGGTGAAGTAGCCTACCAGTTAAAGCTACCCGATAGTCTATTGGATGTGCATGACGTATTTCATGTGTCACAACTCAAGAAGTGCTTAAGAGTACCGGAAGAACAGTTACCCATGGAAGAACTGAATGTCAATGAGGATTTGACTTATTTGGAATACCCTGTCAGAATTCTAGAAACATCTCGCAGAATTACACGGAGTAAAATTATTAACATGTGCAAAGTTCAGTGGGGTCATCATTCGGAAGATGAGGGCACTTGGGAAAGAGAAGATGAACTCAGAGCAGAATTCCCCTAGTTATTCTCAGAAGTTTCTTAATCTCGAGGACGAGATTCTTTTAAGAGGGGTAGGTTTGTAACACTATAAAAGCCATCAACTAAAAATAACGAATTTAGTTATTATGGTAATTAGGAAAATAATTTTTTTTATTCAAGTGTTTATTATTTATTTGTATTTTGAAACATTTTTATTGTGCATGATTGATTATTGGATGTTTAATAGCAAATTATTTTTAAAGGAAAAGCCTAGTAAATAATATAATAATTAAATAATATAGTAATTATTAGTCTAAAAATAAATACTTCATTTATAAATGGTTTTGGTTTATTTATTATGAATTTTTGAGTTATTTAAAATTGTATTTTCAAATTTAAAAAAGAAAAAAAACCTCCCTAACCCTAAGGTCCACTAGGGCCCAACTACCTAAAACCCTAGGCGCCCCTGCCTTCTCCCAGTTCCCAAGCTATCACCGCCCCTGTCTCTCCCTCCGTCTCTCTTCTCTCCCCTATTCTCTCCTCTCCCATGGCTCCTCTCTGTCGTGCGCCCAGCCGCTAGAGCCTTGCCCAGGCACCCGGCGACCCCGCCCCTGCTCTCAGCCCCGCGACCGCGCCGCGCGCCAGGAAGACACGGCCGCGCCAGGCGCCCTGCACGTCCGCGCTAGGAGCCCCGCACGCGCCCAGTCTGAGCCGCTCCGGCCCCGACCTGCGCGCCCAAAGCGCCATGAAGCCAGCGTGTCCGTTCGTCTCGCCCATTAATGGAGCACGATCTGTTTCCGTTTCTTCCTCCCTCATTCCTCCTCTTCCCATTACGAGCAGGAAACGGCAGCGCAATTGATGGCCTCCTTGATGACGCCGATGCCCCTTTCTCTCCCTCCTGCTTCCTATAAAACCGAGCTCCTCCTCTCTCCCACCCTCCCCTACCTGAGCTCTCTCTCATTCCTCGCACTCTCTCCCTCGCCGTTCGTCGCCGGAGTTCATCGTTGTCGCTGGAGCTCGCCGTTCGTCGCCGGAGTTCGCAGTTCATCGCCGGAGCCACGCCACCCGCCATCCGAAGCTGAACCCCTACTCTTCTCCACCCGGTCGAAACTCATCGAGCCCTCCCCGTCACGCGTACGAACCCAAGGTTGAAGACGACCCAAAATTTATTTGTGTATTTTTTTTGAAATTCTTTTGATTCAATTCATGAATTGTATGTTTATTTTGTTGTAATATGAACATGTGTGATCCGAAATTCATATGTATGTGCGCTATGAAAAATGTTGGTAGACATATGCGACACGTAGTGCACCGTGATTGTTCATGTTAGTCGATGAGTTGATTTTTGGAGTAGAGAGAAAGATGACTAAAAAAATTAATAGTCACACATTGGTGATAAAAACACTAGATAGGAAATTTTGTAGTTAAATTTGGTCACAATGAACTTTAGAAACTATTTGAAGAATTATAGTCATAGGTTCATTTTAATGAATTTAGAAAATGGTATAGAACTCATGTCATATAAACATTATAGGATTTTAGATGATTTATCTCTGATTATTTTATTAATATTTTCTTTTGGAAAGCAAGGAGAAAATACCACCGGTAGTATGGAAAATAGATTTTACTAGCCAAAATAAACATGTTCGCGAGTATAGCACTTAAATTCTTAGAGTTAGTAAAATACCTATTTATGTCAAAATAACCTCGCTTATGTTATAAAAAGTCCGATTAGTAATTTATATAGATTTTTAGAATATCAATATTAATAGATTCATTTTTACTATACTCAATAATTCAAGTTAGAAATAAAAAGGATAAAATCTATTAATCTATTTATTAGTATTAAAGACGATAACTACCATTTATTTTTATTGATGATGTTAATACAGATTAATACTAGTTAAAACTATATTTATAGCACCTACTCATAATTTCACCATTTATGACTCGCAATAATAGTCATAAATGAATTAATAAGCATTTACGCGCTAAGACGTATTTATGTGTGTATTAAGTGCGATGTGTTAATGTGAATGTGATGGTGTATGTTTATGTAATGGTGCGTGTTTATTTATTGGTGAATGATTTCTTTTGTATGTACGATATGCGAATCGATATTACAAGCTAACTGTGTGGTAGGGGATCTAAATCTGTTTGAAGACGACCCGCAGGAAACTTTTGAGCAAGGCAAGTGAATTCTCCCTCTGCATACTCTTTTTTGTACCCAATCAATGCAAATAATAATGTTTACTTTTTGATATACTGCATAATTTGATGGGTTTTACCTAATTAAGGATTTCCTAGATTTACTAACTATATTTCTTGTTTACCCTGGGAAGTTATTAAGCTTTGCAAATTTGTGCTACCGCTCAACTTAATAATTTTGATGTCACTCATTAATTGATATTAATGTTCCAAAATTGAAATTGGCAATTATGACATTAACCTGATGGTTAAAACAACATTATTTCAAATTAATTGGAACATGGAGTGACCACCCAGGATATGCTTAGTGCCTGGCAAGCTTACCTGAAATATGGGCAAGAGAGGAAGCAGTAGTGGTGGCAGCTCACGTTAACATGGGGACATATTCTTGGCTAAGGTACCTCACCCAGAGGGCCTCCACACCGACTTTGGATACCTTAGCGGGTTGCTTCGTATTAAGTGTATTTTGTGAAAGCCTCATAATGGATCCCTAGGCATTCACCTTGGTAGTGTTTACGGGTCCGATCAACCCAGGCTAGATGGGATACATGTCTTGTGGGTAAAGTTGTACCACCTCTGTAGAGTGTAAAACTGATATATCAGCCATGCTCCCGGTTATGAGCAGCCTAGACTCCTCACATGATAATTGAACTTAAAGATGGACATTAAATCAAGATCCGATGATCTGCCAATGGTTTGCTTAAGTGGTTTCACTTAAGTGTTTTTGTTATACTTATACATTTGTTTAAATGGGATACTTGGGATTCACATTTATTAGTAAGACAGGTGTTGTTAATAAAATGTTGACCAACTAAAATGCTTACTGCTCAGCCTTAGCCTCACCTTGTTATACCTGCATTAATTTCCCCCACTTGCTGAGCCCCGACCATAAGTGAGCTCACCCTTGCTAATATTTTGATCAGAGGGTGATGCTGGAGACTTCGATGGAGATTTTGACGACAATGAATTCTAAGTCTAACGATGCGCCGGTCATCTTCCTGTGGGAGATTGCCCATGTTATTTAAATTCCGCCTTACTTTGATGTGACACTTGTTCAAGATACAATGATTCAGATGATGTAATAAAGTATTCTACTCTCTTTATGCCTTTATTGCATTGTCTTTTGATATATTACACTTGTGACATCAACATATGTGTGGAAATGGATCTTGGCACACATATGGTATGCGCTCGGTTCTACCCCCTGGAACCGGGTGTGACATAGGGTAGGAGAGGTAAATAAAGTAGATAGATTCGATTGGAATGTGTTCAGGGGTTCTCAATCGGCCGTACCCCTTTATATTTATAGGGGAGGAGGTCTAGACCTGTTCCTTGGAGATAGCCAACAACTCCCACGTGATTAGATGGATAACCACACATGAGATTAGGATAATCACCTGAGTTAATCTAATCGCGGGGCCACGGACCGTTTAGGCCCTAGGGCCAGACCGTCCGTCACTTTTGGTGCTCAACAAATAATAACCAAAGATGTGACAGAAAACATCATAACTAAAAGCAAAAGGTGACAACTGTATTGTTTGGTTTTGTTCCAAGAATGTATAGAAAAGGTTGTTTGGCAATGCACTTGGTAAAATAAACTATATAAGTGAGCCTACATTTGACTAGACAAAAAGAGTTGCCAGACCACATGCAAGCATTTCCCCACTATCCAATCTGGCACCAGCGAGAGCAACATAATCTCCTCAACAAAAAAACATGGAAACAGTTTAGTGAACAGTATATGAGAGATACCTTTGCCATCAAATAAAAGGCTGCCCTCATGCATTACAACTAATATAAGTCATAAGTGGGCCTACATTTGGTCACTCTTCATTTCTTTACATGATTATATCTCCACAATCTACAAGATTATATTTCCACAATCACTATTGCGCATGAAGCACTATAGCTAAAAAACAATAGATCATTGGCACATGAAGCACTATTGCTAAAAACAATCAAATACATGGTATTTGAAAACATCAAAAGAAAATTTGAGGAAGCATAATATTTCGATACTGTGAATATTATCCGACGATATTGTATCTATGGAAATGACATGGCAACATGTAATTCAACTAAATATAAAGAAAAAGAAGAGATATATAAGTCGACCATAGAATCCAGGAAATCGGAACCGAAAATATGAGGACCCTATATCTGGAAAGAGACCTAGAGCTGTTTCTGGCATTGCAAAAACCTGCACGAAGTCAAAAATGTAAATGATATAGAATTTGGCACTTGAAAGTATCCTGAATTTCCAATAAAACAAGAAAGATTCTCCATATTCCAAATGAGTAGAACTAATAGCACCAACAAGATCATAAAAGGGTAGTTTGTACCGTAAGTCCATAACTAAAACCTATTCTCAAAAACATTCAGGTCCAATATCCATCACAAATGGCACTGAAAAGTTGTGCTAGGTAATGACACAAATCTAGAATGTGGATGCATTGTTGTTCAACCCTAAAGCAGCAATATGGGTATGCCTTGTTCAAATGTTGTTACTTCTGTCTTTTCAAGTTTTATTTATGATTTGTCCTGACAAATATATGAAAGGCAGTACACCTGCCATGTTTACCCAACAAGAAAGCTAGCTTCTAGAACTATGCAACATTTTTTGCACTGTCATGCAATACTAGCACATATTAAAAAAGAGTGCACCTAGAATTCCCTTGTAATTATATAAGAGGGTAAGCTCAGAATCAACTAACATATTTCACTATCTCAGCACAACACAATTACAGTTCTCACTTGGAAAGAGTACACTTGGCATTCCAATTCTAGATTGCTACAGCATGGGACAACACAATTACAGATTGGTCCGACCTCCGAAGAGATTTCGTCGGGAACTTCCCGTACACCTACATGTGTCCCGGAAGCTCTTGGGACCTCAAGAGGTGCGCACAGAAGAGCAGAGAAAGTCTTTGGGACTATATCTGGAGATTCTCACAAAAAAGAAAACGAACTCCCGAACGCCACCGACACTAATGTAGTGAGTGCCTTCACCTACGACACCACCAACGAGGCCCTGGTCCACGAGCTTGGACAACGACGACAAAAGACAGTCGCTGACCTATTCGACATTGCGACCAAGTTCGCTGACGGGGAGGACGCGATGGGGGCTATTTTCCGTAAGGGAAAAAGCCCACGCGACACTAGTGAGCCCAGCGGCAAGAGAAGGGACCGGCGGGATGACCCCAACAGACGCCGAAGAAATTACCGCCCCACGCGCACCGAGGAAGGAGAAGTCGCTACCGCAGATCGGCCACCCAGGCTGCCCGCAAATAATAGCAACAACCAATTGCCGATGCTGATGGACTCATCGTGCCAAAATCATGGCTTTCCCGTCTGCCACAAGCTTCGAGAGTGTGAACTCCTAAAGCGCTTCATCTCTAAGTCGTTGACCAAAAAAGCAAAGTAGGAAGAGCCAGCAAAGCCGACAGAACAGGAATCCCCCACTGAATATTTTCTTGAGACCGTGAAGTGCCTCATGATCTTGGAGGGGGAGAGGTCACTAAGACCAACACCGCCGCAAGGCGGCACAGCGAGAGGTATTTTCCATGGAGCCCACAGTCCGGTACCTATGGTGGTCAGAATTCCCGATAGTTTTCGATCGCCGCGACCACCCTGACGTGATCCCACATCCTGAGACGTACTCCCTCAACGTCGACCCGATCTTCGCATCGATTTTCCTCATCTTTTCCCTCGTTCTTCCTAAATCTCGGGGACGAGATTATTTTTAAGGGGGGTAGGATTTGTAATACCTACTTTGTAAGAAAAATCTAAAAGGAGAAATGAAATTCATGTATATATGTATGTATGTTATCTCTACTTGTCATTTCATGTGGACACCTCACCTATACAAATGAATAAGTAATAAAAGGCACTCAAACAAATTATGCATCATGCTGGTATTTTATTTTGTGTACACTTTGTGATAATATAGAATAATGTGAAAAGAATTATATTAATACCCAAATGGGAATTTAAGATCTAAAAGAAATTCTAGGATTTGGAAAGCAAGAAAGGAAGAAAATGATAGGTGAGTAAAAATAGTATATAAAAAATAATAATAATCATAAAAATATTATCCCTATACTAGGAATTAAATGAGTACATTTACTCAAAGGTGCAACTCATAAAAATATTCAAATTCAAATGGGGAATTCAAAATAGAAGGAAAAGAAATAGGAAAAAGAAAATCAGAATCCACCACTTGGGCCGATTTCCCCCACTTCTGGCCCAATAACCCTTTAACTCGCGCTTCTTCCGTAGCCCATGCCAACTCCAATAGGCACGCCTCACTGGTTCGCTCACCGCCGCCTGGGCCCTGTGGGTTAGGTTAGCCGTTCCCTCAGGTACTTGAGCTGAGACCGTCGTTCTCGCCGTAGATGCGCGCCGTCGCGACCATATCCTCACACGGACTCGCGCACGCCCTGGCTACAAAGGCGAGCGTCTCTGGTATCCCTGGGACCTAATTCCTTTGCCCCCGAACCAAGCCAACCCCTCCACCAAAACACTAGGCGTTGACGGGTGAGTTGTGTGCGAAGGAGAGGGTGTCGACCCACGCCATCGTCGTTGACTCACCCTAGGCCAGCTTCCCAGTCGCGGCGGTCTGTCCCGGGTGCACCAGCGGGCTCCGCCGCGTATACTGGACCAACTCCCGGGTTGATTTCTCTTGCCAATCGACGGCAATTGCTCGCCGTTGTTAGCGTTTTGCCAGGAATCCGCGACGCCGTGGACTGCTCGCCTCCTCGTGGAAATCCTAGTATGATTCAACCCAATAGCACTCGTCCTTATTGCCGTAGTGATTACAGTCAGTTGAATTAGGATTTTATGCACTTAAACTGTGGATTGATCTCGCCGGCGAGGGACCTCGCCGTGTTGATGTGGTGGCTGCCGTGGTGGTTGTTCAAGGGGGGAAGAGGATCCTAGTGCTGTCCGATTTGGATGTGCGGCTAGGATTAGATCGCGATACCGGTTCGGCCTAAAGTCATCCCGGTCGTCCGATGCGGATCGGGCACGTGGGAAGCAATCTTAGGATTTTAAATCTAGATGCTTGATCGTTGATCCGACGGCGAAGATTTCGTACCGCTTTGCTTAAATGGGTGGTGTAATCTGGGGCGCGTAATCCTAATCCAACGGCCAGGATAGAACGATACCCCTTCGTGGGTCTAATTAGCTGGAGCCCCTCGGTTTAGTTAAAAACAACCCGCAGTCCACGCGTTTGGGTTCTGAGTCTTAGGAATAGTTGCACCCGGGCCCCTGGTCTTTCTGAAAATTGACGCCCAGTCTAGAGATTGTTTAAAATTGAATAAATGGATTGAAAATAGATTTTTAATATGAAAACAATTACTAGAACTTGATAAATTCATAGAAAATCCATACTTGGTCCAAATTGAGCCATTCCAATTTCTAAAATTTTGTAATATTATTCTCTGTCACTTAGAGTCTCTGTTTTGTCATGACAACAGTAATAAAAATAATTTCTCACTTAATCCTATTTCAACCACATAAAACCTTTGGAAATTCATATCTTAAAATCTGTAGCTCCAAAAATTATAATTCCTATTCCTAGGATTTTATTTTAATGTGTAGATTATTACTATTCATTTTGTTTATATGTTTGGTGTGATGTTAATTTTCTCTATACAATGTGCTTGTTTGTATTGTGGCGAGTTGAAGAGCCCGTGACTGAGGATCCTGGTGAGCAGCAGATAGAAGTAGCTGAGCAGGAGCTCATTGAAGGCAAGTTGTGCCCTTGACCACTTTTTACCAAATAATGTTCTTTAATATCATTTATTTATGCATAGGTTAATTTTGTTGGGACCCGATAGGTCACCCTAGATTGTTTATCTCATTACCTTGTTTACCCCTGAATCACTTGGGTAGTTTGCTATTGCTTTACATGGTTTTGGAATAATCATTTATTATATCTATGTTCCAATTTTTTTGTTATTCTATTTATGTTCATATCAAGATCATTAATGTTAATTGGAACATAGAGCTTAACTTGAGAAACACGTGCCACCACAAGGGTTTAATGAGACACCCTTGGCTGACTAATTAGAAAAGCTAGTGGAAGACTACCTTACCCGAAAGGGGCAAGGGCAGTAGGGGAGTTGCATGCAAGGAGGTTCTCGGGTTGATTTAGCTGCGACGGCGATCAGACAGGGGATTCTTGCAAGTGCTCTTCCCATAAACTGTAGCGGGTTTTCAGAAGCTAGTGGAACTTTGTAAAGGCCTCGTAGTGTTGCGCTGCCTCGCCTCCTAGGTAGAGGTGTATGGGAGTCGCGACCCTTGGCAGATGGGTAACATGACTTGTGGGTAAAGGGTACAACCTCTGCAGAGTGTAAAACTGGTATACTAGCCGAGCTCACGATCATGAGAAACTCAGGACTCTGATGATTAAATTATGGAACTTAAATTCAATTTGTCATTTGCATTGCACAGGTTTATTATTAATTTTGTTCTAATGCTTTATTTAAGGTTTGGTATTTACTTACACTTAGTAACTGCTAATAAAATTTTGACCAACTACTTAAAAGCAATGCTCAGCTTTAACCCCTGTCATTGATTAGCCTTACACATCACATGAACTCCCACCTTTGTGAGTTCATGTCCACTGGCTCCCCATAACTTGTTGAGCTATGATCATGTGTGAGCTCACCCTTGCTGTCTCACACCCCCACAGGAGAAGAACAGGTGGTTCAGGAGGAGCCACAAGGCGAGGAGTTTGATCTGATCTAGGTGGCGTTTCTTAGTTGGCATCAGTGCCAACGACGATCCTTAGTTCGTTTTATTTTTATCTTATATTTTGTAATAAGACTTCCGCTATGTAATAAATACTCTGATTATTGTGACATTTATCTCTATACACTCTGTTATTATATATGTTGTCTTCTTGGCGCATGTATGAGATGCACCTGGCTTTGTTCCTTAAAGCCGGGTGTGATAATGGGGTCAAAATGCCTCACCAAGGTGCTAATGGATGGGGGGAGTGGTCTCAACATCATGTACATCGAGACCTTCAATGGATTGGGCATTGTGCGCTCAGCGTTACGCCCAAGCTCAGTGTCGTTCCATGGCGTCATCCCAGGCCATTAGGCCTACCCCCTTGGGTGGATTACCCTCCCCATCACATTCGGGGATCCCGCTAACTTCCGCACCAGACGACTACAGTTCGAGGTAGTGGGCTTCCCAGGATGCTACAATGCCATCCTCGAGAGGTCGTGCTACACCAAGTTCATGGTTGTGCCCAACTAAAAATACCTGAAGCTAAAGATGTCGGGGCCACGTGGGATCATCATAGCCACCGCTTCGTTCAAGGCAGCGTACGCCTGTGAACTTGCTAGCTCCGAGCTGTTCCCAATGCTTGTCAAGTCCCCAGGAGCCGACAGTCATGGTGCTGCCGACATGACTACGACCGACCCTGATGCCGCCAGCCCAAGGATCATGAAGGAGAACAAGATACGACCCTAGGCATCGCTGACATCCCTAAACATGTGAAGGTCAGCGGATAGGGACGCGCAGGTGCAAAGCGCAAGGGCATCCCAGCGATAGAGCTAGGGAAAAGGTTACCCCACCTACATTGAAACTATTGTCTACAATTTATGTGCACCGAGGCACATAAAAAATAGAAGACAAGCATTCTTATACATACAAAGGCACCACACGGATACACGATACAAAAATCCTAGGAGTCATCATCTAAATAGAGGAAGATGGACCACTAGCGAGAGGCTCCTTGGTCAAGGGGTCAGTCAAGAGGGACCTAACGTCGATCCATCTCACAATCGAGTGGGCGAAGGGACAGACTTGATCCTCGATGTCGTCCAGCTCCTCGTCGCTTCAAACGGTGACGTAATCCTTGGTAATGACGGTGGCGTCGATCTCATCGAAGTGAGAACCCATTTGGCTAATGGCGACGCCACCACCTCGGCAAACACCTTCGACGACAGATCGCTCCACGTGGTCAGGAAGCTCCCGCAAGCGATCAACTAGGAGCGCTTCAGCCCACAGCGGAGGAGAGAGGTGGGCACACACCATGCCAGCAACCAGACAGAGCTCGTGGAGTTCAGAGCTCCTTTCTAAAAGAAGGGTGTTCGCCCGACGTCCCACGACAATGGCATTTTCATGAGCTAGTGAAAGCTCGTACGTTTTTTCTATGGTCGTTGCCCTCACCTCGTCCGTCGCGGCTTTCACATCCCGTGCCTAAGCGAGCATCTTGCGGAGCTCTATGGAAAAAGCGCGAAGCAATCAAAGGCATGACGTGCTCCTTTGGTCATGCCGTGCTCCTTTGCAAGCTCTGAGCTCGCCTGCTCCAAGTGGACCTCCACCCCAACCTAGTGTGTAGTTTGGCGATGCGCCATAACGGCTATATGGGTGGTTGAGGGCTATAAAAACACCCCAACCAGCTCATTCATATGATTCATTGATCCATATCATACACAAGAGTTGGGTATTTGCTCCTATCTACTAGAGCAACACTTCTATACACATCAAAGCCACACAAGTGCCACAAAAGAGAGATCAAGCAAGAAAGAGCTACTCATGTCTGTTTAGCGATAGTGCCTTGTGAGAATCATTGAGAGGAAGTGTGTGCTACCTCTTGTGATTATTTGAGCCTGGAGTATTGACTTCCATTTGAGAGCACCTAGAGGGGGGTGAATAGGTGATCCTGTAAAATCAAACACTAAATAGCCACAAACTTGATTATAGAAATGTTAGTGTGAGTTAATCAAGTTGCTATGAAGTGGTCTTCTTGTGAACAAAGCAATAATGGAGAAAAGCAACACAAGAGACACGTGATTTTTATCCTGTGGTTCGGCCAAGTAACACTTGCCTACTTCCACATTGTGGCATCCCGATGGACGATGGTTGCACTCAACCCCTTTCAAGTGATCCAATGATCGACTTGAATACCACGGTCTTTTCTGAGTAGTCTTCCCATTTGCGAGGAATCTCCACAAGTTGGAGCCTCTCGCCCTTACAATATAGATCACAAAGAAGCACAAAAGTAAGGATGAGAGAGCAACATGTAACACCCCTGGTGTTACTGTCACTAAAACTTGAGCATAACATTATAAGCATTGGCATATCATGTGTTTTTCACACCTAGAGTGCATTCACTAGGAAAAAATTCAAACAAGGTTGTATTGTTGTAACATTTCATGGGTGAAACCCTAGGGTACAGTACTTAACCCTAGACTGGGCTTAAAAGAGTAAACAAAGCCTAATAAGAGAAAACTTCAGAACTCATTAGTAATGGTCATAAAATGTCACCAAGAACAAACTTAAGTGGCATCCAAACCCTAGAAGTGCAAAAACCCTAAATAGACCCCTAAAAACCCTAGACTGAAACCCTAGGGGGTTATCTGTAAATGTGTGCACATTTTGGACCCAAGTGCAAAAATCATGGAAATAGGGTACCTCATGTTAAATGGTTCACATGTTTGAAGATTTACAAGCCAAAAGGTGTGAATTGGGCTTATTTGCAAAAAAGCCATTCAATTCCTTTATAAGACTAAGTCTGAATTTCAGTGAATGGGATCAACTTTGAAGCCCTGTAATTTCAAAACTATAAGGATTTTTCCTAGGGTCAACACATCAAGTTTGTAGAGCTATGTAAGGAGAACAACTTTGCTATAGGGATTAAGCCTTGGTCACATGAAAAATTTGGAGTAAAATGAGCCCAAAGTCGGGCTGTCAAACTGCCCTGGGTCTGAATTCAGACTAACAGTGAGATTGGGCAATCTTTGGACTGGGATTCGACCATGGTCTAGTGATTGTTTGGCTATGGTTGCTATAGCAAGATTGTATCTGGATCATCGGGCAACAACTTTGTTATAGGCAGATTAGCAAGTTGTCATGTAAAGATTTGAGATCGTAGCTCTGTAAACTGGGCTATCAGGCGCACTGAATAGGGACTCCATTGTATAGTGACTGAAAGAGATCGCAGATTCACCCCCCCTCGCCACCGGTGATCTTGCGCCCAAATCCAAACCGGCGTCGTGATTCATGCCCGGTCGAACACAGATAGCGCTCCTCGGTAAAAATATCGCGCTATAGATAAACTCCGGCCACTGTTCTCACCGGCCGTCATGTCCTATCGTGGTCAATCGCGCTGGCATCACCGGTGTTCGCCGTTATCCGGCCAGGCTACGTGCCTCGACGCTTTACCACATCACCGTGAGACACCATAAACCGCTCTGTAGTCCTGGCTCGTCGCCGGTGTGTTTGCCACGGTGAAGGCCACGAATCACCGTGCTAGTGACTCAGTTCCCCTCTCGACCGCCAGCGCAATTCGTCCAAATTGAACACCACCGCTCAAGCACACTATAAATTAAGCACACCGACGGGTCCGTAGGGTAGTCAAGCACCAAGCCACCAAGCCGTGCCCTCAATTGATCACTAGAGCTCGCCAATTTCCATTTCCCCCAATTCTGTTTTCCGCCACCGTGAAAGACACCTCGTCGTGGCTAGCTCATCTCAGGTTCGCTCATGCCCTCTGCCCTTTTGTTTAAGTGTTCTTGTGTGTCCCTGATGCTCCCCGACCCCGCTAATTAGACTAGGACCCCTTAGATCGCCAGGAACACGTTCGATTGTCCGTTGTGCCCGCTGTCACCGTGGACAGAGCGCGTTAGAGCTCCATTAGTGAAATTAATTAAGGGGAAACTCTTGTTAGGGCTTGAATTAGGTCTCGGCCGAAGTAGAATACTAGTCATCAAGTGATCCGGCCGGTATGAGCTCGCCGGAGCTCGGTTCCCCGCCGTGCGGCGTCGTGGACTGCGTGATGTAAAGAGATGAAAGCGTGGGGGTATTTCTGCAAGTGTCAGCGAGACAGAGGAATAGTGGGAGGGACTCTTTATAGAAAATTTAAACCGCCAGGGTTCCCTGCGCAAAAATGACAGCGGGCGCGCGCGCGTTGGTGCGTCCCCGTTTTCTGTTTTGAGTTGGGCCAGTTGGGTGAGTTTTGGCCCAGCACTGTTAGAAGTTTTTCTTTTTCTTTTTCCGAGAAGCTTTAGAAATCCATAAGAAATTATAGAAAAAAACTAAAAATACCAGACCAATTTTGCCAGAATCCTAATTTTTTTATAGTATTTAATAAAAATAGATTCATGATTTCTAGTTCCATTAGGGAATTTTGGGATATTTAAAATAGCCAAAACCCATACTTCTGGAATTTTAGAGAATAATTAATAATTCTAAAATTCACCAAACTTTTTAGATAAACTTTAAATATTAGTTAGAAGCCTTGGGTAAAATTTGGTATGATTTGAACCTTGTTTGGTACTTAGAACCCAAAACCCTAACCCCTGCCCTATGAACTTCACTATAGACTACAAAAACCCTAGTTTCCCGGAGATCCATGAAGGAAAGTTATATTCAAGACATTAGATAATATACTTTTATTATCTTTGCATTCTCATGAGCATTACATGAGCATTCATGATTATATATGGCTATGTATAGAGAACGAAGAAGAGATAGAAGTTGAAGAAGCCAGGACTACACCACCACCACCTGAAGAACCTTAGGTAGGAAACTACTTTTACTTTGATATTTGTAGAGCAGAGCCTGATTCACCTATCACACAAGGCAAGCCCCGGTGCATTTGCCACCTCCTTGCTATTTTGAAATCTTTCTCACTTACTTGATGCATTAGGTAATAGGAGTTGTGTGCTAAACCAGTTGCTGCATTCCCTTCCTTGGATTTGATTACTTCTCCTTAATCTCCTAATTACAAAAAGGTTTTTCCTTATGCTTAGCTTTGCTCTAGAAAACAAAATGTTTTGTTTTAACAAAAGATGATGCTTCAAAGTGGGTGGGATGTTTTCAAAAATAAAACTTGATGGTGGATCCATCATGGCCATGATGGTTCAACATCGGAAAAGATGTACCTCTGTCAGGTACCAACTTTGGGTTTGAAATGATAAAGCTGAGACCGGGCGGTTGACTTGCACGAGAAGAGAGTCTCGGTGTAGTGTCTCCGTCTGAGTCGATTAAGGACCTTCTCGATGTAGGCTTGCTGATCGAGGACCCTTTAACTAGTCACATGCCTCATCATGGGTAAGCTTTGTCTTGGGCAGACTAATACCATAATAAGATAACACGCAATGGGAGTGGAGAGATGACAAGAGTAGTGTGTACCCTCCGTGGCAAGAGGCTGGACGGTGGTGTATCTGTGCTCTCGGTTGGCGTGAACCTGATCTGGTCTTAAGAAACCTGGTGGCAAGTTGACATATGCAAGGGTTAAGTGATACATATGTCGTGTGATTGGAGATCCTCAGCTGAGTATAATCGATTCGGATCGCTGTAACTTCGCGGACATGAAGACTTGGTCACTGCCCTACACGTGGCATTCCAGTAAACAAGAAGGGTTGAAAGAAATTGGCTAGTATAGGTCAAGTGCTTGAACTAGGGTAGAAAAAACTCTAGAACTCAGGTAATGACTTAACTTGTTAATAAACTAGACTTTTAAGGATCCACTATAAGTAAGCATTTCTGCAAACAAAGTCTTTGATTATTGATAAGCTATACCTTGATTCCCCAAAAGCCAGCATATCCTTGAGAGTCTTTTATTTTGACGGGTAAGAACTTGCAAAAGTACATTTTGTACTCAGGGCTTTGTCCCATGTTGTTTTAGGTGAAGAAGCAGCAAACTTTTGTTGCTTCTGTTCCAAGGTGGTGCCCAAAGAAGAAAATCAAGACTGAAGCTGCGGGAGGAAGGGTCCTCCATGAAGAAAAACTTTTTACTGTTTATTGGGAGGGGTTTTTGCCTCCCAGGTTATGTAATAGTATTACTTCAGCACTCCTATATTTACTCTGGTCTGTAATAATTCTACTCTTTCCTACTTTAAATAAAGTAAATTATTATAACTGCTTCTGCCTTCTCGTACCTCCGATGTGTTGTAATGTCTGCGTGACGGGTGAAACGCTCTTGGGCAAGGTAAAGAATTCGGATACCGAACTTGTCAAGTGATCAGGGGCACCTGCAGGGTTGTCTGAGGTCTGTTGGATAAGGACAATTGTAGGTGGGCCTAATAAATTGGGAGGTTCTGTCACAGCTGGTATCGGAGCGAAGCCCATTTTTGCAGATATTATGAGGCATTTTCAAAAAGAATTTTCAAGGAATTAACTAGAAAATTTCTTTCCTTTGTATCTAACTACCTTCTGAAGTATTTATTTTAAAGACCAGATAGTAGAGTGCAATGTATAGAAGGTTGTGAATCAACTAAGGCTGATTCTGTAATTATGCATGCATCATGCTAAAAACTATACTAATAAGATTTTCCCCCTATGGAGATAT
This sequence comes from Zea luxurians, assembly GCA_029449295.1. NCBI lineage: Eukaryota > Viridiplantae > Streptophyta > Magnoliopsida > Poales > Poaceae > Zea > Zea luxurians. The sequence continues at coordinate 47,433,663 of JAOPSE010000022.1, forward strand.
GCCGCCGCGCACAAGGAAAACCGCGCGCAAGTCTACCGGACCAATCGGTGTGCCTCGCCATCAACTAGCTCCAAGGCAGAGGATAGTAGTAGAAGTAGCAATGATCCCATTGGAGATCTAGAAGCTTAGATAGAACAGCTTCGAATGGAGCTCCGTCATAGGAACAATGTGTGGGTCGAGGATGGTCAGCGAATAAACGAGTTAAGAACTGACATCCGACATCTGCAAGACCAACTTGCTGAACGAGATTTAGCACTCAATTGGGCTGTTAACTCCCATTCACTTGCTTGAGCCAAGGAAGCCAAAGCTCGAGCCCGTGTGGAGGAGCTTAGCACAGCCGTGGACAACTTGCAGGTGTACTATAATACACTACATGAGGAAGTTCATGTATTGTATTCATGACTGCACCCTGGCGTACCTGCAGATCCTATCGGAATGGGAGCCGGACCTTCTGGAACAGCGGGTGAAGCCCTTGGTGGGGAACTGGACCTTTTCAGGCCCCCTCCTTCAATGAATCTGGTTGATGAATGGTCTCCTACACCCGACAGTTAAGCTACCAAAAGTGATAAGAAGCCAGAGTAGTGTAGTTTAGATATGATAATGTATAATAGGTAATGTGGTCCTGTTGTAAATTCGAGTCTATATCATTACCCTTTTAAGTAATGTAAAATGGATCGTGTGCTTTGGTATATTATATTTTCCAAATGTTCTTTGCCTCAGATGCCGTCCAGGACTCGTGGACAGGATGGTGCAGGAACCTCCCGTGGGAGGGAAACTACTCCTAATCCACCACCCGTACCCCCAACCTTGGCTGAGGCTATCGCTGCCTTGGTCAATGCAACAACCGATAACACCCGCTTTCTTTGGGAAATGGCAGGACAGCAAATGCAACAGCAAGGCGGGCGAGCCTATCCGCAAGGACCCCGCGAAACTTCATATGTGGATTTCTCAGAAATGTGTCCACCGCTGTTTGTCAAGGCTGAAGATCCCCTTGAAGCGGACGAGTGGATTCGGGTTATCGAGCAGAAGTTTGGGCTCCTCCGATGCACGGAGACTCAGAAGCCCTTATTTGCGACGCAGTAGTTGTGAGGCCCTGCCAGCACCTGGTGGGGAAATTATGTGGCTATTCAGCCGGTTGGACATCAAGTTACCTAGGACGAATTCAAACTGGCATTTCGGGAGCACTATATTCCAGAAGGAGTGCTCCATATGAAACAAGGAGAATTTATGAAGCTCAAACAAGGTGGAGATACTGTCACACAGTATCTCAACAAGTTCATCCATTTATCCCAGTATGCTATTGATCAGGTCAACACTGACCTGAAGAAGAAAAATTGTTTTATGAGGGGCCTTAATGACCAGCTGCAGCAGAAAATGGCCACCTGCCTCGACCTCTCTTACAGTAGGGCTGTCAGTACGGCACTGGCAGTCGAAGCCAAATATGTAGGCCCAGGAAAGTCAAAGGGCTATGGAGGTGACAGGTCCAATCAGGGGCCTGAGAAGAGACAAAGGTTGGTGATTCGACCTTTTAATCCAAACCATTCTTCACCATGTCCACCCTCCTACCCCTTTAAACAACTTGTCTTTATCCGTCCTGCCACTGCCCCCACCCCAACAAATCAGTCGAGTGCCCCTAGTACTCGTTTCCCTGCACTCCTGAGTTCATCTTCTAGTTGCTTTAATTATGGGAAGTCCGACATTTTATCGAGGACTGCCCATATCCCAAGCAGAACAGATCAAATAATCAGCAGAGTTCAGGGAGTTCCGCCCAAGGCAAGGGAAACCCGGCGAATAATACAGCAGGCAGAAATATGAAGAAAACTGGGCGAATTTATTATACGTAAGTGGCCACAACACCGGAAGGAGAACCGATCATGATGGGTACGTTTCTCGTGGCCAATCACCCTGCAGTTATTCTTTTTGATTCTGGTGCTTCACATATGTTCATAAGCAAGAAATTTGTGGAGAAATATTGCATTCCATACAATGAATCAAGGGAAGGGTTTATAATTCATTCGCCTAGGGGACAAATATTCACTAAAGAAGTGGCTTTCCATGTGCCCGTAACATTGGCTGAACGGGACTTTCCTACAAACATGATTGTTCTAAAAGGCCAAGATATAGATGTAATTCTGGGCATGAATTGGTTAGCCCAACATAAAGCTATCCTCAACACTGATTTGAGAACCATCAGGTTGAGCTATGGCCAAGAAGAGGTTCTCTTGTCCATTCTCGTACCTACTACAGAGAAACCATATGGCAGAGTATATGAAGCCATCATACTGGAGATCCAAGATATTCCAGTAGTATGTGAATTTCCGGATGTCTTTCTGGAAGATCTGCCTAGATTGCCTCCAGAAAGAGATGTAGAATTTGTGATTGAGTTGAAGCCCGGTACGGCTCCTATTTCTAGAAGGTTGTACCGAATGCCTCCGAATGAGTTGGCAGAACTCAAGACCCAATTACAAGATCTATTAGAAAAGGGATTCATCTGACCAAGCTCATCACCTTGGGGTTGTCCAGCCATCTTTTTCAAGAAGAAGGATCAAACACTTTGGATGTGCGTGGATTATAGACCCCTTAATGAGGTCACAATCAAGAATAAGTACCCTCTTCCCCGGATTGACATCCTATTTGACCAGCTTACCAGAGCTTGGGTATTTTCCAAGATTGACCTCAGATCGGGTTACCATCAGATCTGTATCCGACCCAAAGATATACCCAAGACCGCATTCACTACACGGTATGGATTATTTGAATATCTGGTTATGTCTTTCGGACTAACAAATGCTCCTGCCCACTTCACATATCTTATGCACTTGGTATTCATGCCCGAGTTGGATAAATTCATGGTGGTGTTCATTGATGATATCTTGATATATTCCAAGAATGAAGAGGAGCATGCTCGGCATTTACGGATCGTGTTAACGCGCTTAAGGGAGCATCAACTATATGCTAAATTCAGTAAATGCGCATTCTGGCTGGAGGAGATCTAATTTTTGGGACACGTGTTGTCTGCTAACGGGATTGCGGTGGATCCCAGCAAAGTCAAGGATATTCTGGAGTGGAAACCCCCAACCACTGTACATCAAGTCCGAAGTTTCCTTGGACTGGCTGGTTATTACCGCCGATTTATTCCAGAGTTTTCCAAGCTTGTGAAGCCAATCACAAGATTATTGAAGAATGATACCAAATTTAATTGGTCTTCAAAATGTAATGAAGCCTTTGAGCAGCTGAAAGTATTACTGACCACTGCTCCGGTATTAGCTCAACCAGACATTGAAAAGCCCTTTGATGTGTATTGTGATGCATCAGGCAGTGGTCTAGGCTGTGTTCTAATGCAAGAGGGCCGAGTGATAGCTTATGCTTCAAGGCAGTTGCGCCGGCATGAGGAGCATTATCCAACTCATGACCTGGAATTAGCCGTTGTGGTTCATGCCCTGAAAATATGGCGTCATTATCTGCTGGGGAATATCTGTCATATTTATACAGATCATAAAAGCTTGAAGTATATTTCTACCCAGTCAGAACTGAATATGAGGCAGAGGAGATGGCTCGAGCTGATTAAAGATTATGAACTGGAGATTCACAATCACCCAGGCAAAGCTAATGTGGTGGCAGATGCACTAAGTCGCAAGGCTTCCTGCCATTGTCGGACGATGAAGATTTCTGACATTACATTATGCCATGAAATGGAGAAGTTGAACCTAGGAATGATTCAACATGGAACTTCAAATCACTTGAAGCTTGAGTCGATTCTTCTGCAAAGGATAATTGATGCCCAAAGAAATGATGAGGGTATGAAACACATTCATGAGAAAATAGAGGCCAGTAAAGCCAACTGCTTCAGAAGAGATGATCAAGGTGTTGTATGGTTTAACAACCGCATAGTTGTGCCTAAGAATGATGAAATCCGCCAGCAAATTCTAGATGAAGCACATCTTAGTCGCTATTCTATTCATCCTGGAAGCACTAAGGTGTATCATGATCTAAAACAACATTATTGGTGGACAAAGATGAAGATTGAAATTGCACGCTATGTGGCGAGATGTGACACTTGCAGACGTGTTAAAGCCATACATATGAAAACTGCTGGTCCATTACAATCTTTACCTATACCAACATGGAAATGGGAGGATATAAGCATGGACTTTATTGTGGGATTGCCCCGGACAGTAAAGGGGTATGATTCCATCTGGGTTATTGTTGATCGACTTACAAAGATCGCCCACTTCCTTCCAGTTAGGGTAAAGTATACAGTGGCCACATATGCAGAGTTATATATTGCCTGTATTCTCAGTTTACATGGTGTTCCAAAGACCATAGTGTTGGATTGTGGACCGCAATTCGTGTCCAAATTTTGGGAAGAACTTCACAAAGCTCTGGATACTAAGTTGCTCCATAGTTCGGCCTATCATCCTCAAACCAGTGGGCAAACTGAGAGGGTGAATCAAATACTTGAGGACATGTTGTGAGCCTGTGCTCTAGAATTTCCATAGAAATGGGATGACTGTTTACCATTAGCGGAGTTCTCATACAATAATAGCTATCAAGCGAGCATCAAAATGGCACCTTTTAAAGCTTTGTATGGGCAACAGTGTCGTACTCCGTTAAACTGGTCTGAACCTGGTGAAAGATGTTTCTTCAGGCCTGATATGGTAAAGGAAACCGAAGAGAAGGTTCGACGAATAATTCATAATTTGAAAGTAGCCCAAGCTCGCCAAAAGAGTTATGCAGACAAGCGATGTCAACCCTTGCACTTTCAAGTTGAAGATTATGTCTACCTAAAAGTTTCACCAATGAACGGTGTATCACGTTTCAGGGTAAAGGGGAAGCTCGCACCTCGGTACATTGGTCCTTTTCCTATCCTTGAAAGATATGGACCAATGGCATACCGACTCCAGTTACCCGAAACATTGTCTGTTGTACATAATGTGTTCCACGTGTCTCAATTGAAGAAGTGTCTTCGGGTTCCAGATCGAACTGTTGAAGTAACAGATGTTGCCTTAGAACCAGACTTGACATATTCAGAACATCCTGTTTGAGTCTTGGATCAAAAGGACAGAATTACCCAAAGGAGAACTCTCAAGTTTTACAAGATAAAGTGGAACCAACACACGGAAAATGAAGCTACTTGGGAAACTCAAGACTTTTTAGACAAGAATTTCCTAGGCTTTTTAGCTTCGTGTAAATTGTAAGATAGGTACACTTGTTGTAATGGAGGAATGAACCCCATACCACCCCTGCCTTGTACCAAAAATAAGGAAATAAAAGTATGACACGTTTCCTTTTCCATTACTTGTCCGAGGACTTTTAATCTCGGGACGAGATTCTTTTATGGGGGGAAGGATGTAACACCCCTGGTGTTACTGTCACTAAAACTTGAACATAACATCATAAGCATTGGCATATCATGTGTTTGTCACACCTAGAGTGCATTCACTAGGCAAAAATTTCAAACAAGGTTGTATTGTTGTGACATTTCATGGGTGAAACCCTAGGGTACAGTACTTAACCCTTGACTTGGCTTAAAAGAGTAAACAAAGCCTAATAAGAGAAAACTTCAGAACTCATTAGTAATGGTCATAAAATGTCACCATGAACAAACTTAAGTGGCATCCAAACCCTAGAAGTGCCAAAAACCCTAAATAGACCCCTGAAAAACCCTAAACTGAAACCCTAGGGGGTTATCTATAAAAGTGTGCACATTTTGGACCCAAGTGCAAAAATCATGTAAATAGGGTACTCATGTCAAATGGTTCACATGTTTGAAGATTTACAAGCCAAAAGGTGTGAATTGGGCTTATTTGCAAAAAAGCCATTCAATTCCTTTATAAGACTAAGTCTGAATTTCAGTGAATGGGATCAACTTTGAAGCCATGTAATTTCAAAACTATAAGGATTTTGCCTAGGGTCAACACATCAAGTTTGTAGAGCTATGTAAGGAGAACAACTTTGCTATAGGGATTAAGCCTTGGTCACATGAAAAAATTGGAGTAAAATGAGCCCAAAGTTAGGCTGTCAGACTGCCCTAGGTCTGAATTCAGACTAACAGTGAGATTGGGCAATCTTTGGACTAGGATTCGACCATGATCTAGTGAGTGTTTGGCTATGGTTGCTATAGCAAGATTGTAGCTGGATCATCGGGCAACAACTTTGTTACAGGCAGATTAGCAAGTTGTCATGTAAAGATTTGAGATCGTGGCCCTATAAACTGGGCTGTCAGGCGCACTGAATAGGGACTCCATTGTACAGTGACTGAAAGAGATCGCAGATTCACCCCCCCCTCGCCGCCAGTGATCTTGCACCCAGATCCACACCAGCGTCGCGATTCACGCCCGGTCGAACACAGATAGCGCTCCTCGGTAAGAAATATCGCGCTATAGATAAACTCCGGCCACTGTTCTCACCGGCCGCCGTGTCCCACCATGGTCAATCGCACTGGCATCACCAGCGTTCACCGTTATCCGGCCAGGCTATGTGCCTCGACGCTTTACCATGGCACGGTGAGTCACCATAAACCGCTCTGTAGTCCTGGCTCGTCGCCGGTGGGTCTGCCATGGTGAAGGCGACGAATCACCGCGCCAGTGACTTAGTTCCCCTCTCGACCGCCAGCACAATTCGTTTAAATTGAACACCACTGCTCAAGCACACTATAAATTAAGCACATCGACGGGTCCGTAGGGTAGACAAGCACAAGCCACCAAGCCATGCCCTCAATTGATCACCAGAGCTCGCCAATTTCCCATTTCCCCCAATTCTGTTTTCCGCCACCGTGAAAGACGCCTCGCCGTGGCTAGCTCATCTCAGGTCCGCTCATGCCCTCTGCCCTTTTGTTTCAGTGTTCTTGTGTGTCCCTGATGCTTCCCGACCCCGCCAATTAGACTAGGACCCTTTAGATCGCCGGGAACGCGTTCGATTGTCCGTTGTGCCTGCTGTCACCTTGGACAGAGCGCGTTAGAGCTCCGTTAGTGAAATTAATTAAGGGGAAACTCTTGTTAGGGCTTGAATTAGGTCTCAGCCAAAGTAGAACACCGGTCATCAAGTGATCCGGCCGGTATGAGCTCGCCGGAACTCGGTTCCCCGCCGTGCGGCGTCGTGGACTGCGGGATGTAAAGAGATGAAAGCGCGGGGGTATTTCTGCAAGTGTCGGCGATACAGAGGAATAGTGGGAGGGACTCTTTATAGAAAATTCAAACCGCCAGGGTTCCCTGCGCAAAAATGACCGCGCGGGCGCATGCACGTGGGCGCGTCCTCGTTTTCTGTTTTGAGTTGGGCCGGTTGGGTCAGTTTTGGCATAGCACTGTTAGAAGTTTTTCTTTTTTCTTTTTCCGAGAAGCTTTAGTGATGCGTCACGATGCCCGATCTTCACGATGTAGGATCAATATTTAGATAACTAGCTTCGAAGAAGCCAAGATAACTTGCTGCAAGCAGCGATAACTAGTGCTACCTGACAAATAAAACTCGAAGCCAACCATCGTTTTTAACCGGTAGCCTGAATCGAGGATTTGCCCAACCACACTCTCAAAGAACCAACCAACACAGCCTACAATCAATCGAGGAGACCTCGAAGGGAGTAGGACCACCACTTGGGAGCGGATGAAGCCGTCGCTTCTGCAATCCCGTGAAGGAATTCACAAGAGCAAAGGGGTAGAGATCACTCTCAATATTTGTTAGCACACAGCTGAACAAAAGGGTTTTGTTTTAGATTATCAAAAGCTGCCTTACATCATAGACATACGGGGGTATTTATACTAGTAACAACCAGCCTTAGCGAGGTATAAACACGAAACAAAAGTATTTTCACGTGCTAATGTGAAGGAGCCTCTTCGGGAGATCTGCAGAGCTGATTTCCGTGTGGTTGTTTGACTTCTGCGTAGCCTTCAGTATTTTGACAATAACTTCTTCTAGGAATCTTCAAATGACGTGGGGCTGGATGCGTTGGAAAGCTGACTTGATAAGCTTTCTCACCATGTAATAGCATGCTTAATGAAACTTTGTAGAATGATGCAGTTTAATACAAAAACTTGATCATCAAACAGACTGTTGACCTTCTGACCAGTCAGCACTAAAGTAGGTCGGCTGCCTTTCTGGTAGATTTGATTAAGTCGGCCTTAGAAGCATTGGAAACTAGACTTCAAGAGCTTTCCAAAAAGTACTTATGGGCCTTCATAGCTTTTGGGAATCAAAAGATATGACTGGTTCTTCTGGACGGTTCTGTAGCGCTAGACTGACTCGAACATAGCTCTTCTTGCTAATTCGCCTTTGATATGTTTTGTCCTTCCTCTTTGGTGAACCTAAGTAATATCAGCATACACGACTTAGGTAGCATAAAATTCTCATTAGTGTTTAATTGAAATTCATAAAGTAGCGCGTGCACCTCTTGCTGTAGCTTCTTAGCTCGACTACGTGTAATTGGTCCATCAAAGACTTGGGTTGGTGATGATGTTGGTTGTACTTGAGTTGATGTAGTATGACTTGGGGTTGTAACGTGTTGCTTAATGGCGTGGTCGTATCATCCTCCTCCCCTTGAAAAGGAGTCGTCCTTGACTCTGAAGTGTCTTCACTTGTATATGGTAAGAGGTCAGCAACATTGAACGTGTTGCTCACGCCATAGCTTGGTGGAAGATCTATCTTGTATGCATTATCATTGATCTTGACAAGAACACGAAATGGACCATCCCCTCGTGGCATCAATTTGGATTTGCGCTGCTCAGGAAAACGCTCCTTGCGCAAGTGAATCCAAACCAAGTCCCCCGGTTCAAATAACACTTTCTTCCTATGCTTGTTCATGCTTGCAACCTTGTGCACTGCTTTGAGCTCAATTGCTTCCTTGGTCTTCTCATGTATCTTTTTTATGTATGCAGCACGCTTGGAAGCTTCCATATTGGTTCTTTCCTGCAATGGAAGGGGCAACAAATCTATCGGAGCAATAGGTTTGAACCCATATACAATTTTGAAGGGGCATAAATTAGTTGTAGAATGTACTGCCTTGTTATAAGCAAACTCTACGTGTGGCAACCATTCCTCCCAATCCTTCAAGTTCTTCTTTACCATTGTTCGCAGCAGCATTGACAATGTATGATTCACCACTTCAGTTTGGCCATCAGTTTGGGGGTGGCATGTGGTGGAGAACAAAAGTTTAGTCCCGAGCTTTGCCCACAATGTTTTCCAAAAATAGCTCACAAACTTCACATCACGGTCAGATACGATGGTGTTGGGCACTCCATGTAGCCTCAAGATTTCTCTGAAAAACAAATTGGCAACATGTGAAGCATCGTCGCTCTTGTTGCATGGGATAAAATGAGTCATTTTTGAAAATCTATCAACCACAACAAAAATAGAATCTCTCTTTTTTCGAGTCATCGGCAACCCTAAAATAAAATCCATGCTTATGTCTTCCCAAGGAATTTTAGGAGCGGGTAAAGGAGTATATAAACCATGAGGGTTTAGTTTTGACTTAGCTTTGTGACAGGTGACACAACGCTCCACAAATCTAATGACGTCTCTCCTCATCTTGGGCCAATAGAAATGATCACTCAGTAGTTCATAAGTCTTCTTTTGTCCAAAATGACCTGTTAGACCTCCTCCATGTGATTCCTGCAATAAAAGCAATCTAACCGAAGAATTTGGTACACAAAGTTTGTTAGCTCTAAACAAAAATCCATCATGTATATGATATTTTTCCCAACCTTTTCCATCTTTACAATGATTGTATGGTTCTGAAAATTTAGGATCATCATTATATATTTCTTTCAAATTTTCAAGACCCAAAACTTTTACCTCTAGTTGATTCAATAACACATTTCTTCGAGACAAGGCATCAGCGACCATATTGTCCTTACCTTTCTTATATTTCACAATATATGGAAATGTTTCGATAAACTCAACCCATTTGGCATGGCGACGGTTTAGTTTGGCTTGCCCTTTCAAATACTTCAAAGCTTCATGATCGGAATGAATAACAAACTCTTTTGGCCATAAGTAGTGCTGCCATGTTTCAAGCGTTCGGACCAAAGCATACAATTCTTTATCATACACAGAATAATTTAATTGAGCACCTCCCAATTTTTCACTAAAATATGCTATAGGTTTTCCTTGTTGCATTAAAACTCCTCCTATCCCAATCCCACTAGCATCACATTCTACTTCAAAAGTTTTAGTGAAATCAGGAAGAATAAGTACAGTTGCTTCAGTCAAACGTTTCTTCAATTCTTGAAAAGCATCTTCTTGTGAGTTTCCCCATTTAAATTCAACACCTTTCTTTGTAAATTCATTTAAAGGGGAAGCGATAGTACTAAAATCTCGCACAAATCTTCTATAAAAACCAGCAAGACCATGAAAACTTCTTACTTGACTTACATTTGTTGGAGCTTGCCAATCCTTGATTGCTTTCACCTTGGATTCATCCACCTCTATTCCTTTTGCTGAAACAACAAAGCCAAGAAACACAACATGGTCTGTGCAAAAACTGCACTTCTCAAGATTAGCAAATAATTTCTCTTTTCTAAGCTCATCTAACACTTGTCGAATGTGTTTCATATGTTCATCAAAAGATTTGTTGTAAATTAGAATATCATCGAAGTAGACAACAACAAAATTTCCAATGAAAGTTCTTAAGACATGGTTCATTAATCTCATAAAAGTACTAGGAGCATTAGTCAACCCAAAGGGCATCACTAACCATTCATACAACCCAAATTTTGTTTTAAATGCAGTCTTCCATTCATCTCCAGTTTTCATTCTTATTTGATGGTATCCACTTCTCAAATCAATTTTAGTAAAAATTGTGGAACCACTTAATTCATCAAGCATATCATCTAGCCGTGGAATAGGATGGCGATAGCGAATGGTAATATTATTTATAGCTCTACAATCAACACACATCCTTTAAGATCCATCTTTCTTAGGTACTAAAATCACAGGAACAGCACAAGGGCTTAAGCTTTCACGAACAAAACCTTTATCAAGAAGTTCTTGTACTTGCCTTTGTATTTCCTTAGTTTCTTTAGGATTGGTTCGATATGGTGGACGGTTAGGAAGTGCAGCCCCTGGAATAAGATCGATTTGATGCTCAATCCCTCGAATTGGAGGTAGTCCAGCCGGTGTTTCTTGTGGGAACACATCTTTAAAGTCCTGCAAAAGATCAGCCACAACACTAGGAAGAGATGTTATGTCGTTAGGAGAAATCAAAACATCTTTGTTCACAAGTACAAAGAGCACTTGATATGGGTTGTTCCTCACTTCTCTCAGCTCAGATTTTGTGGCTAGCATAACTAGATGTTCTCCCTCTTCCTTCTTTTTATCTCTTGAATTTGGCTTGTAGCACTCGCTCACCAAAATGTGGATGGCACTCAATTTCTTTTGCTCTTCTCCTCCTCTACTTGCTGTACTAATTTTAGTTTTCTTTTGTAAGTGTTCAGCCATGATTTGTTGAGGGGTCATAGGCTTGAGTACAAACTTTCTCCCTTTTAGATCTAGCGTGTATTGATTTGTTCTTCCACAATGCTGAGAATATCGGTCATATTGCCAAGGTCTTCCTAGCAGTATGTGACACATAGACATGGGTGCAACATCGCACTCCACTGTGTCAACATACTCTCCAACCTTGAACAGAACTTTCACCTTATAACCAATCTTGATATCTCCCGATTCATTCAACCATTGGACATGATATGGATGAGGGTGTCGCTGCAACTTCAAACCAAGCTTTTCAACCATCTCACGACTTGCAAGATTATGACAGCTCCCTCCATCAATGATCACCTTTACTAATTTGTCTTGCACTTTGGCTCACGTTTGAAAAAGATTATGTCACTGTCCAATTTCAGCTTCTTTCATTTGAACACTCAAGATTTGTGTAACCACAAGAGTAGTACCATGTTCAAATTCACATTCAGTGTGTTCTTCAGATTTATCAATGTCGTCTTCATTTCCTGCTTTAGCTTCTTCTTCACTAGCTGATGTATATTCTCCATCATCAGTCACAAGGATCACACGATTATTTTGACACTCCTTTATGACATGACAACGACTTCCACACTTGAAGCACTGAATACCACTACTCTTGGCTATTGAACCCACTGATGTTGAAGTGGATGCTGCTGGTTTATAACTCGTGTTTGGAGCAGCACCGTTCTTTCCACTAGAATTGCCTTGAATATTGGATCGCAAGCCTCCAGTTGAACCTTTTGTCGCTAAGGATGCAGCAGTAAACCTTGAGATCGATTTGCTTCCTCCAGTCATGGTTCGTGCACCATATGACAAGGGCTTGCTGCTCTTAGCATCTTGTTGCAGTTGGCGTTCAGCTTTGGTGGCTTGATGTACTGAATCAATAAGACATTGGTACGGCTGAAACTTAACAATACGCTGAATGTTGTGGTGTAACCCAGCCATGAAACGTGCAATGGTTCGCTCTTCGTCTTCATACACATTGGCTCTAATCATGGCCTTCTCCATCTCCTTATAATACTCCTCAACAGAGAAACTTACTTGCCTCAAATTCTGCAATTTATCGAAAAGATCACGCCGATAATGCTTCGGCACAAAACGAATTCTCATTTTTTGCTTCATCTCTTGCCAAGTAATAATAGGGTCCTCTCCATCTTCGTCATGATCACGAAGAAGTTGCTCCCACCAAATCAGAGCATATCCTTCAAACTCAAGAGATGTCATTGCAAGTTTCTTCTCCTCTGAATAATTATGTGCGGAAGATTTTCTCCACCTTCAATTCCCATATGAAATAATCTTCAGGATCAGATCTACCATCAAATTTTGGCATGGTAAACTTAAGCTTCCCAAATCTCTGTTCTTGGTTGACACCTCTATGATGACGACGACCATAGCGATGTTGGGACTGATCATCATTCCTAAATTCAGATTCTTTATTGTCATCATTTCTTCGATTTCGTCCTCTTCCTCTACCACGTGCAACACCTTGATTCCTCCTCCCATGTTCACTTGCTCTTCTAGAATAATTTCCTTCACCTCCTTCCCCATCTTCATCATGGTTTCTTGCACCATCAGGGAGTCGACGACGACCTCTGATTTCAGCTATAAGTGTCTGAAGATCTTGTGCCAACCGATCTTGCTTGTCTTCTATGCTTTGTTTGAGCTCATTAATTTGTATCATGGTGACACATTCTTCAATCTCAGCGTTGGGATCCATATTCCTGTGAAATTAGTGGCGACAAGACAACAAATATAGGTGGAATATGAAGCTATATAGAATCTCACAACCTCACCACTCTTACCAACCAAAGCTCTTATGAGGTCCCTGCGGGTTGCAAGAAAAATGTGTGGTGGTAACAAGAAAGTGGTGGTTAAGCGAATACAAGACCAGAGTACCGATTACGATGGCTTATATGTGGAGCTTGGTGGGGAATAATAAATAAGGAATACAATCTGAATCCTAGTTGTTGTAAAGTTAAATAACCATCCAACTAGAAGTCACTACAGGAAACGCCTAAATTTTTGTGGGCCAAAAACCCACGAAAATAAGCCTAAACCGACGAAAATAGAGAAATTTCGTCGGTCTGGCTATGACCGACGAAAATACAGCTTATTTTCGTCGGCCCCGGGGCCCATGAAAATATATTTCCTATTTTCGTGGGCAGGCCAACGAAAATATGTACTGGCCCACGAAAATAAGCCAAATTTTCGTCGGTCCCGAGGGCCGACGAAAATAACTATGTAATTTCGTGGGCCGACCGACGAAAATAGCTAGGCCCACGAAAATTTATGCGTTTCCTGTAGTGAGTTCACTGCCTAGTGCTGACCACAAGATACGAGTGATGTAAGTAGATCAAACACACGCGCAAAGAAATTTCAGATTTGATGCAAATCAAGGAATATGATTGGAATGCAAGTGTTGCGATCAGACCCAACCAAAATTTTGCAACAAATGACAATAGCAAACTGGTTGAACAAATTGATGAACTTTCAGCACTTGTGCACATAAACAAATCGATCGTTCTACTTTTGTTTCACAATCTTGCTCAACACTTTTTTTTGGTACCTTTCTTTCTTCTTTTTTTTGATACTTTTTTATAGAACTAAAAAGAGAGATCTGATATGATATTGCACACTTTATAATAATTAACAAAGAACTCAACCAGCAATTATAACTTAAATAGGATCAAAGTTAACACGAAGGAAATGATGAGGGTTTTTAGATTTTTCTTTTTGTGAATATTTTCAGATATATATAAGAGGCTCAAAGGGAACACAAAGGATAGAGTGACCAGCAACTAAACAAAGACTCTAAGGACTAAAACTTAACAAAACTCACTGGAACAACAGATTGAAACAAAGGGCTATGACAAAATATTTTATGGCTTTTTGGTGGATAGGACGAACACAAAATATATGTAGCTAAGGGTAAAGAATCCTACCGTGGCAACTGAGGCTTTGATACCAGATGATGCGTCACGATGCCCGATCTTCACGATGTAGGATCAATCTTCAGATAACTAGCTTCGAAGAAGCCAAGATAACTTGCTGCAAGCAGCGATAACTAGTGCCACCTGACAAATAAAACTCGAAGCCAACCACTATCTTTAACCGGCAGCCTGAATCGAGGATTCGTCCAACCACACTCTCAAAAAACCAACCAACACAGCCTACAATCAATCGAGGAGACCTCGAAGGGAGTAGGAGCACCACTTGGGAGTGGATAAAGCCGCCGCTTCTGCAATCCCGCGAAGGAATTCACAAGAGCAAAGGGATAAAGATCACTCTCAATATTTGTTAGCACATAGCTGAACAAAAAGGTTCTATTTTAGATTATCAAAAGTTGCCTTACATCATAGACATAGGGGGGTATTTATACTAGTAACAACCAGCCTTAGCAAGGTATAAACACGAAACAAAAGTATTTTCACGTGCTAATGTGAAGGAGCCTCTTCGGGAGATCTGCAGAGCTGATTTCCGTGTGGTTGTTTGACTTCTGCGCAGCCTTCAGTATTTTGACAATAACTTCTTCTATGAATCTTCAAATAACGTGGGGCTAGATGCGTTGGAAAGCTGACTTGATAAGCTTTCTCACCACGTATAGCATGCTTAATGAAAATGCATAGAATGATGCAGTTTAATACGAAAACTTGGTCATCAAACAGACTGTTGACCTTCTGACCAGTCAGCACTAAAGTAGGTCGGCTGCCTTTCTGGTAGATTTGATTAAGTCGGCCTTAGAAGCATTGGAAACTATACTTCAAGAGCTTTCCAAAAAGTACTTATGGGCCTTCATAGCTTTTGGGAATCAAAAGATATGACTGATTCTTTTGGACGGTTCTGTAGCGCTGGACTAACTCGGACATAGCTCTTCTTGCTGATTCGCCTTTGATATGTTTTGTCCTTCCTCTTTGGTTAACCTAAGTAATATCAGCATACATGATTTAGGTAGCATAAAATTCTCATTAGTGTTTAATTGAAATTCATAAAGTAGCGCGTGCACCTCTTGCTATAGCTTCTTAGCTCGGCTACGTGTAATTGGTCCATCCAAGACTTGGGTTGGTGATGATGTTGGTTGTACTTGAGTTGATGTAGTATGACTTGGGGGTTGTAACGTGTTGCTTAATGGCGTGGTCGTATCATTTAGAAATCCATAAGAAATTATAGAAAAATACTAAAAATACCAGACCAATTTTTCCAAAATCTTAATTTTTTATAGTATTTAATAAAAATAGATTCATGATTTCTAGTTCCATTAGGGAATTTTGGGATATTTAAAATAGCAAAAACCCATACTTCTGGAATTTTAGAGAATAATTAATAATTCTAAAATTCACCAAACTTTTTAGATAAACTTTAAATATTATTTAGGTGCCTTGGATAAAATTTGGTATGATTTGAACCATGTTTGGTACTTAGAACCCAAAACCCTAACCCCTGCCCTATGAACTTCACTATAGACTACAAAAACCCTAGTTTCCCGGAAATCCGTGAAGGAAAGTTATATTCAAGACATTAGATAATATACTTTTATTATCTTTGCATTCTCATGAGATAGAAGTTGAAGAAGCCAGGACTACACCACCAACACCTGAAGAACCTCAGGCAGGAAACTGCTTTTACTTTGATATCTGCAGAGCAGAGCCTGATTCACCTATCACACAAGGCAAGCCCCGGTGCATTTGCCACCTCCTTGCTATTTTGAAATCTTTCTCACTTACTTGATGCATTAGGTAATAGGAGTTGTGTGCTAAACCAATTGCTGCATTCCCTTCCTTGGATTTGATTACTTCTCCTTAATCTCCTGATTACAAAAAGGTTTTTCCTTATGCTTAGCTTTGCTCTAGAAAAACAAAATGTTTTGTTTTTACAAAAGATGATGCTTCAAAGTGGGTGGGATGTTTTCAAAAATAAAACTTGATGGTGGATCCATCATGGCCATGATGGGTTCAACATCGGAAAAGATGTACCTCTGCCAGGTACCAACTTTGGGTTTGAAATGATAAAACTGAGACCGGGTGGGTGACTTGCACGAGAAGAGAGTCTCGGTGTAGTGTCTCTGTCTGTGTCGATTAAGGACCTTCTCGATGTAGGCTTGCTGATCGAGGACCCTTTAACTTGTCACATGCCTCATCATGGGTAAGCTTTGTTTTGGGCAGACTAATACCAGAATAAGATAACACATAATGGGAGTGGAGAGATGGCGAGAGTAGCGTGTACCCTTCGTGGCAAGAGGCTGGACGGTGGTGTATCTGTGCTCTCGGTTGGCGTGAACCTGATCTGGTCTTAAGAAACCCGGTGGCAAGTTGACATATGCAAGGGTTAAGTGCTACATATGTCGTGTGATTGGAGATCCTCAGCTGAGTATAATCGATTCGGATCGCCGTAACTTCACGGACATGAAGACTTGGTCACTGCCCTACACGTAGCATTCCAGTAAACAAGAAGGGTTGAAAGAAATTGGCTAGTATAGGTCAAGTGCTTGAACTAGGGTAGAAAGAACTCTAGAACTCAGGTAATGACTTAACTTGTTAATAAACTGGACTTTTAAGGTTCCACTATTAGTAAGCATTTCTACAAACAAAGTCTTTGATTATTGATAAGCTATACCTTGATTCCCCAAAAGCCAGCATGTCCTTGAGAGTCTTTTATTTTGATGGGTAAGACTTGCGAAAGTACATTTCATACTCAGGGCTTTGTCCCATATTGTTTTAGGTGAAGATGCAGCAAACTTTTATTGCTTCTGTTCCATGGTGGTGCCTAAAGATGAAAATCAAGACTGAAGCTGCGGGAGGAAGGGTTCTCTGTGAAGAAAAACTGTTTATCGGGAGGGGTTTTGCCTCCCAGGTTATGGAATAATATTACTTCAGCACTCCTATATTTACTCTGGTCTGTAACAATTCTACTCTTTCTTACTTTAAATAAAGTAAATTATTTTAACTGCTTCCGCATTCTCGTACCTCCGATGTGTTGTAATGTATGCGTGACGGGTGAAACGCTCTTGGGCAAGGTAAAGAATTCGGATACCGAACTTGTCATGTGATCAGGGGCACCTGCAGGGTTGTCTGAGGTCCGTTGGACAAGGACAACTGTAGGTGGGCCTAATAACTTGGGAGGTTCTATCACACAACACACACAAGATCCAAATCCGCAGCACACACTCGCACATAAGCCAAGACTTGAGCTCGAAATGAAGCACAGTGAGTTCACAACTCAGACGGAGCTCAAATCACTAACACAATCGATCAAATGCGTGGAGGCGGAGTCTGGGAGTCTTAGAATGCTTAGAGAAGGCTTGATGTGATGCTCCATGCGCCTAGGGGTCCCTTTTATAGCCCTAAGGCAACTAGGAGCCATTGGAGACCAACTTGGAAGACAATTCCTGCCTTTTGTCGAGTGGCGCACCGGACAATCCGGTGTGCCACCGGACAGGTCCTGTAGCTGTCCGGTGCGCGATCTCTTTCCTTTTCTGGCGAAGCCGACCGTTGGATCTTCAGATAAGTTGGTGCACCGTACACTGTCCGGTGCACACCGGACAGTCCAGTGCAACCATCCGACCATTGGCTTCACCACGTGTCGCCCGTTGATCGTGCAGGCGACCGTTGGCCACGAGCGTCGTTGGCTCACCGAACAGTCCAGTGCACCACCGGACAGTCCGGTGAATTTTAGTCGTGGCGCTTTATTCTTTTCCCGAGAGCGACGAGTTCGTCGCCGAAGTCCTTGGGCGCAGGCGCTGAAGACTCACCGGAAAGTCCGGTGCACCACCGGAGAGTGTGGTGATTTTTACCGAAGTCGCCCGGCCGATTCCTGAGAGTAGCCAGTTCACCGTCGAGCAGCCTGGGGCACCAGACACTGTCCGGTGCACCACCGAACAGTCCGGTGTGCCAGGCCCGAGCTGGTTTTGGCTGTACACAGCCAACTCTTCTCCAACTCCTTCCTTCTTTTTTTGGCATTGTTTCTAGCACTTAGATAAACACGTTAGTATTCAAAAACAATTTACTAAGTCTAGAAACATACCTTGTTCTTTGATTTGCACTTCTTACTCATTTTGCACATAAGGACTCAATAGATACGTGTTGGACATCTAATCACCAAAACATTTATAGAAATGGACCAAGAGCACATTTCCCTTTCAATCTCCCCGTTTTTGGTGATTTATGCCAACACATTAAAAAGCAACAAGAGAAGTGCAATATCAATGCAAATGAAGATCAAATTCTCTTTACTTAGGATTTGGCATATTTGGATCACTCTTTGCAACCACTTGGTTTGTTTTTGCAACTCAAATTCTTTTTCCTATCTCTAAGTTAAACACACTTGTTTGCGCACATAGAGAGATATTCCAGAATGAAATTGATCAAGTGCCAACCCCCCCCCCTCTTCCCATAATCAAAATTCTCCCCCATAAGAGACCAAATTTTGCAATAAGAGAATTTTGGACAAAACACAAATTCTAACTCTACTATTTTCAAAATTCACAAGTGGTTGGCTGATCCATTTGGTTTGGCCTTAATTTCTCACCCTTTGGCATTAAGCACCAAAACAGGATAACTTCTGGCCCCTTTAACCCCATTGCCTCACCAAAATGTCAAATACGAGCAAAAAGGCAATGAGAACATTAGTATGAACTTGGAATTAAATACACTAATACCGGAGTGCAGTGGGAGTTTTTTCGTCATCCAAGTCCATTTTCCCTTTCAATGTTTCTTTGAGACTACTTCAGTGAACTCAAACAAACAAGTTAGTCTCAAAGGGATCAAGTTGTAGCACATCTCTCCCTAAACATGTGCACATTTGCATACGGACTTGTGAGGTCCGGGGATGACTTGTACAACTTGAGCACCACAAATAAACAATAACTGATTTAAATGCACAGAGTAACATGATCAAAGGCATGAAACACATGTATGCTCTAGATCAATCCAAGTTACACGAATCTAAGACATTTAGCTCACTACGCAACCAGCAAAACCTTTTCTCATCTAAAGGCTTAGTGAAGATATCGGCTAGCTGGTTCTCGGTGCTAATGTGGTACACATCGATATCTCCCTTTTGCTAGTGGTCTCTCAGGAAGTGATGCCGGATGTCTATGTGTTTAGTGCGGCTGTGTTCAACAGGATTATCTGCTAAGCGGATTGCACTCTCATTGTCACATAGGAGTGGGACTTTGCTCAGATTGTAGCCAAAGTCCAGAAGGGTTTGCCTCATCCAAAGTAGTTGCGCACAACACTGTCCTGCGGCAACGTACTCAGCCTCAGCGGTGGATAAGGCAACGGATGTTTGTTTCTTGGAACTCCAGGACACCAGGGACCTTCCTAGAAATTGGCACGTCCCTGATGTGCTCTTCCTATCAACCTTGCACCCGGCATAGTCGGAGTCCGAGTATCCAATCAAGTCAAAGGTAGACCCCTTTGGATACCAGATCCCGAAGCAAGGCGTAGAAACTAAATACCTAAGAATTCGCTTAACGTCCATAAGGTGACATTCCTTGGGGTCGGATTGAAATCTAGCACACATGCATACACTAAGCATAATGTCCGGTTTACTAGCACAAAGATAAAGTAGTGAACCTATCATTGACCAGTATGCCTTTTGATCAACGGGCTTACCTCCTTTGTTGAGGTCAAGATGCCCGTTAGTTCCCATCGGTGTCTTCGCGGGCTTGGCGTCCTTCATCCCAAACCTCTTGAGAAGACCTTGAGTGTACTTTGTTTGGGAGATGAAAGTGCCGTCCTTGAGTTGCTTCACTTGGAATCCAAGGAAGTAGGTCAACTCGCCCATCATCAACAACTCGAACTTCTGCATCATCACCCTGCTAAACTCCTCACAAGACTTTTGATTAGTAGAACCAAATATTATGTCATCGACATAAATTTAGCAAACAAAAAGATCACCATTACATGTCTTTGTGAAAAGAGTAGGATCGGCTTTCCCAACCTTGAAAGCATTAGAAATAAGGAAATCTCTAAGGCACTCATACCATGCTCTTGGGGCTTGCTTAAGACCATAGAGCGCCTTAGAGAGCTTATATACATGGTCGGGATACCTGTCATCCTCAAAGCCAGGGGGTTGTTCCACGTATGCCTCCTCCTTGATTGGCTCGTTGAGGAAAGCGCTCTTCACGTCCATTTGGAACGGCCTAAAGGAATGGTGAGCAGCATAGGCTAATAATATCTGAATTGACTCTAGCCTAGCAATAGGGGCAAAAGTCTCCTCAAAATCCAAACCTGCGACTTGGGCATAACCTTTTGCCACAAGTCGAGCCTTGTTTCTTGTCACCACTCTTTGCTCGTCTTGCTTGTTGCGGAGCACCTACTTGGTTCCCACAACGTTTTGATTTGGACGCGGCACCAGGCTCCAGACTTCATTCCTTTTGAAGTTGTTGAGCTCTTCCTGCATGGCCAACATCTAGTCCAGATCCTGCAAGGCCTCTTCTACCCTGAAAGGCTCAATAGAAGAGACAAATGAGTAATGCTCACAAAAATTAGCTAATCGTGAGCGAGTAGTTACTCCCTTGCTGATGTCAACCAGAATCTGATCGACGGGGTGATGTCTTTGGATCGTCGCTCGGACTTGAGTTGGAGGGACCCGTGGTGCTTCTTCCTCCATAACCTGTTCTTCCTGAGCTCCCCCTTGATCCTGCCTCTCTTCTTGAGGTACCTATACTTCGTCTTGAGTTGGGGGATGCACCATTGTTGAGGAAGATGGTTGATCTTGTTCCTATGGTTCCTGTGGTCGCATATCACCTATCGCCATCGTGCGCATTGCGGCCGTCGGAACTTCTTCTTCATCTATATCATCAAGATCAACTTGCTCTCTTGGAGAGCCATTAGTCTCATCAAATACAATGTCGCTAGAGACTTCAACTAATCCCGATGATTTGTTGAAGACCCTATACACCTTTGTATTTGAGTCATATCCTAGTAAAATCCCTTCTACTGCCTTGGGAGCAAATTTAGAATGTCTACCTTTCTTCACCAGAATGTAGCATTTGCTCCCAAATACACGAAAATAAGAGACATTGGGTTTGTTACCAGTAAGGAGTTCGTAGGAAGTCTTCTTGAGGAGATAGTGTAGGTAGAGCCGATTTATGGCATGGCAAGCTATGTTCACAGCTTCCGACCAAAACCGCTCAGGCCTCTTGTACTCTTCAAGCATTGTTCTCGCCATGTCGATTAGCGTCCTGTTCTTCCTCTCTACCACACCATTTTGCTGTGGTGTGTAGGGAGCAGAGAACTCATGCTTGATGCCTTCCTCCTCAAGAAACTCTTCAACTTATAGATTTTTGAACTCGGACCCATTGTCACTTCTTATCTTTTTCACCTTTAGCTTAAATTCATTTTGAGCTTTCCTTAAGAAGCGCTTTAGGGTCCCTTGGGTTTCTAACTTATCCTGCAAAAAGAATATCCAAGTGAAGTGGGAAAAGTCATCAACAATTACAAGACCATACTTACTTCCCCCGATGCTGAGGTACGCAACGGGTCCGAAGAGATCCATATGAAGAAGCTCCAGTGGTCTTGATGTCATCATCACATTCTTGCTGTGATGAGTGTTTCCCACCTGTTTCCCTGCCTGACATGCTGCACAAGGTCTATTTTTCTCAAAACAGACATCGGTTAGTCCTAACACATGATCTCCCTTTAGAAGCTTATGAAGGTTCTTCATCCCAACATGTGCTAGACGGCGATGCCACAGCCAGCCCATATTAGTCTTAGCTATTAAGCATGCATCTAGATCGGCATTCTTAGAGCTTGCCGTCTAATACACCCTTAAAAGCTAATGAACCATCACTCCTTCTAAAGACAGATACATCAATATTTGTAAACAGACAATTGTAACCCATGTGACACAATTGACTTACAGACAGAAGATTGTACCCGACCGATTCTACTAAAAATACATTTGATATTGAGTGCTTGTTAGTGATGGCTATCTTGCCCAAGCCTTTGACCTTGCCTTGATTCCCATCTCCAAAGATGATCGTATCCTAGGAATCCTTGATCTTGACGTAGGAGGTGAACATCTTCTTCTTCCCCGTCATGTGGTTTGTGCATCCGCTGTCGATAATCCAGTTTGAGCCCCCAGATGCATAAACCTGCAAGGAATTTAAGCTTGGGTTTTAGGTACCCAACTCTTGTTAGGTCCTGCAAGGTTAGTCACAATAGTTTTTAGAACCCATATGCAAGTTTTGTCTCCCTTGCATTTGGATCCCAACTTCCTAGCAACTACTTTTGCATTCTTGCATAAAAGTACAAAAGCAGCATTGCAAGCATGGTAAACAGTAGTAGGACCATTGCACACTCTCCTAGGTGCATGAGACACAACATGATTATTCCTAGGCCTATTTCTTCCATAAGCATAAGTAGAACTAGAAGCAACCATAGCATGAGAAATATGATAACCAGGTAAAACAACATGATCATAGCATCTATCATTATGAGCACGACTATTAAATTTCCTATCATAAATATAGGCATGGTTCCTTTGAGGACTACTAGCCGTTGGGGCCTTCCCTTTCTCCTTGTTGAGAACAGAAGTCCTTTGCCTTGTTAAGTTCTTGGTTTCCTTTCGAAAACCAAGCCCATCCTTAATTGCGAGGTGTCTACCAACAGTGTAGGCATCCCTAGCAAATTTTAGTTTGTCAAAATCATCTTTACAAGTCTTAAGTTGAGCATTAAGACTTGCAACCTCATTGTGTAATTTAGCGATGGTGACAGCATGTTCATCAAAATTAACATCTTTACACCTATTGCAAATAACTACATGTTCTACACATGAACTAGTTGCATTTGCTTTTTCTAGTTTAGCATTTAATTCATCATTTAACTCCTTTAGACTAGAGACAGATTCATGACAAGCAGACAACTCAGAGGACAACATTTCATTTCTTTTAATTTCTAGAGCAAGAGATTTTTGAATATTAACAAATTTATCATGTTCCTCATACAAGATATCTTCTTGCTTTTCTAGCAATCTATCCTTTTCATTAAGGGCATCAATTAATTTATTTATTTTGTCTATTTTATTTCTATCTAATCCTTTAAACAAATTAGTGTAGTCTAATTCATCATCAGATGACTCTTTATCACTAGAAGAAGTATACTTAGGAGTGTCCCGAATACGTACCTTGTTCTCCTAAGCCATAAGACAAGTATGGTGTTCGTTGGGGAAGAGCGAAGATTTGTCGAAGGCTGAGGCAGCTAGTCCTTCATCGTCAGAGTCGGATGAAGAGCAGTTAGAATCCCATTCTTTCCCGATTTGCGCCTCGCCCTTGGCCTTCCTGTAGTTCTTCTTCTTCTCCCTCTTCCCGTGTTTTTCTTTTCCCTGGTCATTGTCATTATCGAGGCATTGAGCTATGAAGTGACCAATCTTACCGCATTTGAAGCAGGAGCGCTTTCCCCTTGTTTTATTCTTGTTGGGGTACTCCTTGTGTCCTTTTAGTGCGGTCTTGAAACGCTTGATGATAAGCGCCATCTCATCTTCATTGAGCCTGGCAGCCTCCACTTGTGCTACCTTGCTCGGTAGCGTCTTCTTGCTGCTAGTTGCTTTGAGGGCAACGGGCTGCGGCTCGTAGATGGGCAGTGGACCATTTAGGGCATCGTCCACGTATCGCGCCTCTTTCACCATCATTCGCCTGCTCACGAATTTTCCGAGGATCTCCTCGGGCGTCATTTTGGTGTACCTGGGATTTTCACGAATAAGGTTGACAAGATGGGGGTCAATGACGGTAAATGACCTGAGCATGAGTCGGACGACATCATGAACCGTCCATCTTGTACTTCCATAGCTTCAAATTTTGTTGACCAGGGTTTTGGGCCTGTTGTATGTCTGTGTTGGCTCCTCTCCACTGATCATCGCGAACCTCCCCAGTTCGCCCTCCACCAGTTCCATCTTGGTGATCATGGTTGCGTCGTTACCCTCATGTGATATCTTGAGGGTATCCCATATTTGTTTGGCGTTGTCCAAGCCACTCACTTTATTGTACTCATCCCTGCAAAGAGATGCTAGCAAAACAGTAGTAGCTTGGGCATTTTTATGAATTTGTTCATTTATAAAGACAGGATTATCAGTGCTATCAAAATGCATCCCATTTTCTACAATTTCCCATATGCTGGGATGGAGAGAGAATAAATGACTACGCATTTTATGACTCCAAAACGAATAGTCCTCTCCATCAAAGTGTGGAGGTTTTCCAAGGGGAATTGATAGTAAATGCGCATTTGAATTGTAGGGAATGCGAGAATAATCAAAAGAATAATTTTGATTAACCGTCTTTTTCTTGGACGAGGAGTCGTCGTCATCGTCCCTTGGTGAAGAAGAGGAGCAGTCGCTGTCGTAGTAGATGATCCTCTTGATGCGCCTCTTCTTCTTCTCGTCCCTCTTCTTATGACTCGAGCCTGAGTCAGTGGGCTTGTCGTCTCTTGGCTCGTTGAAGAGGGACTCCTTCTCCTTGTCATTGACCACCATCCCCTTACCCTTAGGATCCATCTCTTCGGGCGGTTAGACCTTTAAATGAAGAGTACGGCTCCAATACCAATTGAGAGCACCTAGAGGGGGGTGAATAGGTGATCCTATAAAATCAAACACTAAATAGCCACAAACTTGATTACAGAAATGTTAGTGTGAGTTAATCAAATTGCTATGAAGCGGTCTTCTTGTGAACAAAGCAATAATGGAGAAAAGCAACACAAGAGACACGCGATTTTTATCCCATGGTTCGGCCAAGTAACACTTGTCTACTTCCACGTTGTGGCGTCCCAATGGACGAGGGTTGCACTCAAACTCTTTCAAGTGATCCAATGATCGACTTGAATACCACGGTCTTTTCTTTTTTGAGTAGTCTTCCTGTTTGCGAGGAATCTCCACAAGTTGGAGCCTCTCGCCCTTACAATATAGATAACAAAGAAGCACAAGAGTAAGGACGGGAGAGCAACACACACAAGATCCAAATCCACAGCACACACACGCACACAAGCCAATACTTGAGCTCGAAATGAAGCATAGTGAGTTCACAACTCAGACGGAGCTTAAATCACTAACACAATCGATCAAATGCGTGGAGGCGGAGTCTGGGAGTCTTAGAATGCTTAGAGAAGGCTTGATGTGATGCTCCATGCGCCTAGGGGTCCCTTTTATAGCCCCAAGGCAACTAGGAGCCGTTGGAGACCAACTTGGAAAGCAATTCTTGCCTTCTGTCGAGTGACACGCCGGACAGTCCGGTGCGCCACCGGACGGGTCCTGTAGCTATCCGGTGCGCGATCTCTTTCCTTTTCTAGCAAAGCCGACCATTGGATCTTCAGATCTATTGGCGCACCGGACACTGTCCGGTGCACACCGGACAGTCTAGTGCAACCATCCGACCGTTGGCTTCGCCACGTGTCGCCCGTTGATCGCGCAGGCGACCGTTGGCCGCGAGCGCCGTTGGCTCACCGGACAGTCCGGTGCACCACCGGACGGTCCAGTGAATTTTAGTCGCGGCGCTTTATTCTTTTCCCGAGAGCGACGAGTTCGTCGCCGAAGTCCTTGGGCGCAGGCGCTGAAGACTCACTGGACAGTCCGGTACACCACCAGACAGTCTGGTGATTTTTAACGAAGTTGCCCGGCCGATTCCCGAGAGCAGCCAGTTCACCGTCGAGCAGCCTGGGGCACCAGACACTGTCCGGTGCACCACCGAACAGTCTGGTGTGCTAGGCCCGAGCTGGTTTTGGCTGTACACAACCAACTCTTCTCCAACTCCTTCCTTCTTTTCTTGGCACTGTTTCTAGCACTTAGATAAACACATTAGTATTCAAAAACAATTTACTAAGTCTAGAAACATACCTTGTTCTTTGATTTGCACTTCTTACTCATTTTGCACATAAGGACTCAATAGATATGTGTTGGATATCTAATCACCAAAACATTTATAGAAATGACCCAAGAGCACATTTCCCTTTCACCATTGATTTGTAGAGCTAGAAAGAACCCCTTATCTTTGTGGTTGGCCTTACAGAGACTTCGATCTTTTGTTGACAAAGAAGGAACACTCGCTGGTCTTGGTGGCCGTTGGAGAGAGGGAAAGTGTTGAAAAAGATCTGTCCTTTGTGGACTCCTCAATGAGGATTAGGTTCTTGGTGAACCGAACCTCGGTAAAATAAATCACTCGTGTCTCTTGTGTTTATTACTTGTGATTTGTTTATCTTCTCTCTCTAAAGTTCTCTTGCGCTATTCTTCATTGTTACTACTTTGTGTTGCTTCAAGTTAAAAGTCTCGTTCTAAGAAGCAACTCTTGCAAGGAAGAACTAGATTTGTTCCTCTCCTTATCTAAGCCTTCTTATTCTAGTTATCATAGATATTTAGCTGTGTTGCTTTGAGTTTATTCCGCATTCTTTGAAAGCAACACTTTTGCAAGAGTATGACTTAGTTATATACTCCAATAATTGTTTATCTTATTCTAACCACTAATCGGGGGGATCAAGTGTTGTTTAAAGTTGTAAATTTTATGTTTCGTCTGTTCACCCCTCTAGGCAACTATCACTATTCATTAGAACCCCTCAAAACATGGCTCATTTATGTAGTTTGTATGAGTGAAATCATGTCTTAGACTTAGAGAATACTTCTCTTATGTGGTTTGCACTTACCCCTTAGATACTTTTTATAATACGAGTCATTTATATGAGCTTTAAGATATTAGATCATTTATGTAGATTTTACATACCCTAATACCAATCCAACCTAACTTGTGGACTGGTGATGACCACGCAAGTTGTAACAAAATTACTATTTTGTTATCTTGTTCCAAGCCGTCTGCTCCGCCGTCCAGGTCACAAATTACAATTATTAAGAACTAGTTTGGCAACTCGATTTTACCAAGTGATTTCAATTTTCCCTTTAAAAAATAAACTAATTTCCCTTGAAAAATGTAAATCGCTTGGAAAAATAGAGTTGCCAAACTAGCTTTAAAGGTTTGTTACTGCAGGTTAAGAGTATGTTTAGTTCGTGACTAACTGCGCCATATTTTATATAAAGTTAGTCGTTCAAATTTAAGAAATAATATTAGACGGAAAAGTTAGACAAAATATGATAATTAGACAATAAACAAACAGGCCCTAAATTTCTCTTGACCGCATCCGTATCCCTAATCTACATCTTCCAAGAGAAAAATGCTAGGATTTAATCTACGAACTGCCCCAGTCGAGCAATCTCCTTCAGCTCAAGTGCTATATACTGCCCAATTTAGGCGAACTTGTAGCTCAAACAATTCCTCATTCAGACGTAGCAGCAGCGAGAATTGGCTCATGGCGGCAGTCACTGGCATCACTTGAAAAATAGTTCCAGCCAAAATACATGCAGGATCAGCATAAGAACAGAAGAGAACCAAACGAAACATAATACGATCAAATTTCTGAATTAAACCGAAGCATCCAAGTAAATTCATGATTCATAGTACTAGAGAAATGATATTTTAACTAGCCTAGGACTAGGAGGTGAAGATCTCATCAGGCAACCATCACAGCTCGCGTCAGGGACTGACTGATAAGCGACTTTAGGACACTGGCTACAACAATACAACAGCGGCTAATTCAAATTAAATTAATCTTACCCAGGGGAACAACAGCAAGTGAGCCCATAAACTCTAATCCTTCCTAGCTATCTTAGCTATAGCAGACACACCGTCACTGACCAGAGCAACACGGGGTCACTGATCAGGACAGACGGCGCAAGACCATTTCATAGCGGCAGTACCAACCATCAGCAGCTTCCTTCCCCTCCAGCCCAACCAACAAATGGGGCGCCTAGGTTGAGCACTGTTAGTTCGACATCATCTTCATGTCAGAATCATGCCTATTCTGCTGGTGCACTGAGAGGGACCAACCCCCGGATGCGTAGGCAGGTGGCATGTGCTGGTGCTGGTGAGGGTGTTGATGCTGGCTGGAGTTGCTGAACGGCATCGCACTGTGGTGGATTGGGCTGCCAGAGTCATCAGATGATGCGCTGGATGTTCCCTCCGATGGAGGGCTGGTAGCCAGCGGAGGTGGAACAAAGGTAGCCATCTGCGGTGGAGGAGCAGCCATCGGTTCAACCTTCCGTGCTTCCGCTGGCTTTGATTTCTTTCCCTCTGCGATAAAGCTAGCCACCACAACCTGATGACCAATCAGACACAGGTAGGAATGCCAAGTGATCAGTGGCATAAAGCAATCGAACGGATGTCAGCTGGGATGAGGAACAAAATCCAAATGTATCAGACCTGAACAGGAGTTGCAGCCATAAGCATTCCAGCAACACACCCTCCAAGAACTCGGCCATCAGATCCTGCAAGTGCGACACTCAAGCCACCAGTCCTGCTGCGAGTATCACCATCCTCCGCAAGCAGGAAAGAACCAGATAGCGAGATTATCTCAAAGCGCCCCTGCCAGAAGAAAATGTACATAGCATTGTCAGGTGTGGCAATGAACAGCAGGCGCAACTTGTATAGTTAATTGCTCAGGGCATCTATGTTAGTTTCACAGGCACTATTGTTTCTAAGGTGGTATAACATGTATCAAACACTTTGCCAGATGGCATCCAAGAAGTTGCAATCCAATTAAAATCCAAACACTAGGCTAAAAAATTATTAGGTGAACCGGAAGTCAATTGATGTGCTTGTGGATCCATTTGAGATTACCAAAGTCAGGAAAAAGAAGCTAACAACAATATACTCCTTCCTTAACTGAAAGCCAATGTTTCCCACAAACCAGGTGGCACTCTCATCAATCCAGCAGATTGTTAGAAGAGGTACAAAGTACAGATGACCAATGACTTATTTTATGGAGGATTGTAGAAAACCTCATGACATTCAGATACCATTCTCAAAAAAAGATACACATACATCCACTCGCTCGAAAGCAGTAGAAGACCATACCTCATAAGTAACTAGTCCACCAGATGTGGCTGGCTGCCGAAGTGTAACATTACTAATTGCACCATTCGCCGAAAGGATGCAGACTGTGCGAGGGCCTTGCTGTGAGAATGTCATTATTTTTGAAGCAACATCCTGTCAGGAAAGAAGCAGACATTAGAACAGGAATCCAAATTTCTGACCCACTGCCAATAAATGAAGAAATAACTTCATAGCCATAAAGAAATAAAAAGGCGTGACCAAATGCATGGCTTGGCCTTGCACCATGCTAGCTAACAGCTTGCAGCAAAAATTCTAAGCAGCTAGCTGAAAGCAAGTGTTGAAGCAGAGAGATGAATGCACAAGCCACAAAGTTAATCCAATTCAAACAACTGGTAAAAGTAAATTTAGGTTACTACTCGAGATCCATCAATTTAATTAATAATAAAGTTAGCAAACACCAGTGAAGTATGCTACATCCATGCTTCCAAATTAGATCAACCATCATGATTCACAAACACAATGATATTAGGAGGCAACTAATATATAATGTTTGCTCCCATGGAGTAATTTGATCAGCATAAGCAACCCTTTCTCCCAGCTACCCTGGCCCTGCACAGTCCATGTCCTCACTCACAAGAGTCAAGACTCGAGTGAGGACTGCACAACCAAAAGGTGCCAGCTGCCTGGAGCCCCTCGTCGTATTCTACACCGCAGGATTCAGGCTGGTACTGGCAGCACCAGAGTCTCAGTCAGAATCCGGAATGACAACGAGTGCATCACCCACTAGTACCAGCTTGCCACCACTGACAGTGGGCCCGGTCAACTGGTAGCTGTGCCGGGAATCTGACGAACACCCACGCCACGCGAGCTCACAACCTGCCGGGCTTCCCAACGGCATGGCAGAACAGAGCACAAAGGTCACAGCAAGCACAGGTGACTTGGCCTTCTGGCAAGAAGCCATACATGACATGCGTACTCCCTACGACCATACATGACTTGGCCTTCATAGAGGAGATGCGCCGACTCGCAGATCTACGCCATACGACCAGCGACGGCCGACGGCAAGGATGCATGCAGCAAAACGTTTGAAAGTTGAACAAGATCTGTGAATCTTACCTCGCCGGCCTTGACGGTGAGGATGTGAGGGGTGAAGGCGATGCCCCAGGAGCCTGCACGAGCGAAGAAAGGAGCACAGCACTGGTGAGATAGGGCGCGCGCAAGAAGCATGTACGCAGAGATTTTAGCACGGGAGAGAAACATGTACCCAGGGCTTCGAACTGCTTCTTCTTGCCAGAGCCGGGGGGCCGGCCGCGGCGCTTGGCGTTGGGGTCGGACGGGGGACTGCTGATGGAGAACCCGCCGCCGTGCTGCTGCTGTCCGGGGGCTGCGGCGCCGCCGGCTGAGGCGGAGGAGATGGGTGCCAGCGCCAGAGCCATGCTCCCGTCGGGCGCGTACTTGCGCGGCCGGCCGCGCTTCTTGCGCATCAGCTCGCCCATGCCCAGCACATTGCCCCCCGGTGCGCCCGCGGCCGCGGCGGACTGCTGTGGTGGCGCCGTGTACAGCATGGGCGCGGAGTGGTGGTGCTGCTCCCCGGGCGCCTTCCCGGACATCTGGTCGAACGAGAGCCGCATGCCGCCGGGCATGGACGCGGCAGGCGACGGAACCGGGGCCGCCTGATGCGCGAACGGCGGCGGCGGATGGTGCTGGTGCTGGTGCTGCGGCGGCGCCATAGAAGAAGGGGCCGGCGGAGGCGGTTGAGAGGTCGGTGCAGGCACGGGCGCCGCGGTGGTGGTGGTGGCGGCGGCGGCGAGCGGCGACACGTCCTTGGTCTCCATTTGCGTAGATCTATCGGCTTGGCAGCTTCCGCCCCTTCGTCTTGTCGCCGCTGACGCTGTGCTTCACAGTGGCAGTGGTCCTGTCGGTCGAGCTTGCACTCACAGCACAACCAGGCTCTCAGCTTTGACCAGACAAGCTGAGCTGATCAGAGACCTTGTCCTTCTCCTCCCAGCACTGCAAGGGGCTCAGCAAGGCTAGGTAAGACTAGAGCACTAGCGGTAACATGGAGATTAAAAGCGAGAGAACACACCCTTTAGTCTCAGCTACTAGTAGTAGTTAGCTATGAGTTGCTCACAAGAGATAATTTTTAAAATTTGGAGCTAGGAGACGGATAAAAAAAAATCAACGGAGGAAAGCGGAAAGCACGGTAGGGAGGGAGATTTGGTGGAAGTTAGGAAGGGGAGGTGTGTCTGATGCCCGCGCGCACGCCTGTACGGTACCTAGGGGCAAAGTGATTAGAGATCGGCAGGGAGGGGAGCAAGCAGCAGGTCCATCACCATTCCATGACCCGCTTCGTCCTCCTTCCAGGTCCAAGTCCACACTTCACACCAAACGCCACTCACTCACTGCTCCTCTTGGCCTCTTGCTTTCTTGTTTCGCATGCAATGGGGAGAGATGGATGGTAGTAGCTCGACCTCGAGCCTACCCTTCCTACGCATGTGTGAGAGAGAGAGAGCAAAGCGAGGAGAGCAAGCAAGGTGGGAAAAGGGAGGAGGAAATTACGGGGAATGGAAATTAATAAAGGCGGAAGCAAATAAAGAAAGGGAGATGGCAAGCAAGAAAGAGATTTGCTACGCGCACAAACACGGGTGTGGCGAGAGAGAGGGGGGAACAGTTTTGAGCAATGCATCTGCATCACCACCGCTAGTGCCAGTATCCGCTACTAGCAATAATAATAAAGACGGAGTTGCGGGTTGTGGGGACGCTTTTTGGCTCGGAGTTCGTGAGAAGGAGAGATGGAAATACGCTTTTCCACCTTTTTACTCCTCCGTCCCACATTCCCACTGCCTCTATTTTTTTCCACCGCAAAACACAGAAACAAAAAATATCTACGGCCAGCTACTGCCCCCAGATTCAAAACACCAATTAAAAAAATTGTTGAGAACACAAGTTGATTAACGTTACCATGTGTGAACAGGTCCCATCAAACACTAGACTCGTCAAACGATTAGTACGCCAATAATTCAAAAAGAGGCCATTGAAGGCTCTGAGACACCGAACATTTTGAAGTATACGTGGACTTCTTTGAAGATACAACCCTATAACGAAAAAAATAAAGATAGTCTTATCTAGATTGGCATGACTGGATTGCTAGAGATCGAGATTATCAACTAGATCAATTTCGGGCTACACCTACATGCATACTTTGACCCGTTACGGTCATGTACTCTAAATTTTATTCATCAATAATGGACTCTACATCTTACATCGGTTTTTTTCTCTTCCTCGTGTGCACCGTATCTCTAAAATAAAGGATTTGTAATATAGATTACAAATTTATAGAGTTAAGTTAAAATAAAGGACAGATAACTGATAGGATAGGATAGCTACCGGAGATAGTCTCAGTCGACTTCTTTCGTGTTGTTGAACTCATTCTGTCAGTGCCCTTAGAAATCTATATTTTAGCAGCCACTAAGTGGATCTATTTTCATAAATATGTTAAAGTATCGAAAAGGACAACCAAGGGTGAATTAGAGCCACTAAAAATTATCAATAAAGATTGCACGTGACTTGATTCATGAACTCAATCCAATCCTCAAGAGGCACCAAAACACTCCAAAAGGAACAACTCAATCAATTGTCGATTGGTTGCACCAACCAAAATCCAGACGAGTTCTTCAGAATTAGCGACGGTGTCGGGCACAGATCTGGTAGTGCCGGGCACAGATTTGTCGGTGCCATGTGTCATAGCGCTAGTGCCGCTTGATAAAAAATGATTAGATCGACTTCAAATTTTGTAGGCAACAAGCGATGAGGAAAGAAGTGATTCGTGAAGTTTGAGTGCAAAAAGATCAAAACTTCCTAGTTGGATACAAAAACTCAGTCATGGCTTGAGGTTTTTGTTGGGGTTTCGAGATTTGACTAGAATGATTAGAAACTAGTCCACGAACTTGATCAGTTCATACTAGAGGTTTGTAGTGATCCCAGAACTGTTTCTAACCCAGAGAATATCCCCAAAACATCTCTCAAACACTTGAAACAAAAGATCAACTCAAAATCAACTAGGGCTAAACGAAATACTCGTGGCTCGCAGGCTCGCTTGGTTCGTGGTCAGCTCGGCTCGACTCGGATCGGCTTGTTTATTTTTTTCACGAGCTGAGCTGACATCCTAGCTTGGTTCATTAACGAGCCAGCTCATGAGCTAAATGAGTTATCACATTTCAGCAAAACAAAACTATATGTATGTGTGGTGTCTATGGCCTATGAGTTAAAGTGATGATTGATGAACTATGGTTATGTGTTAAATTAGTCTGTGCAACTATGACTATGGATTAAACTGATGAACATGTGTGTAAATTGTGAATTGATGAGTTTGTATTGAGTGATGAGTTATGTTAATTTGGTGTTACATTGATGTGGTCTGTGAAACTATGAGTATAATTACTATTTTCTATTATTAAATTGGTTTGAAATTAATTAGAAATTGATTCTTATTATAATACATATATTGTTTTTCCTATTGTGGCTCTTGAGCTAAACGAGCCGAGCCAAGCTGACTCTGTGGCTCGTTAGCTTAATGAGCCGAGACGAGCCAACTCGTTAGCATAACGAGCGAGCTCGAACTCGGGCAAGCCGAGCCAAGCTGGCCCGATATCTAGCCCTAATCAACTATAAGGGAAGAAGCAAATCAAAAACCCAATTCCATCCGATTTGACACACAAAGTAAAGCCATGAGCACTAAGTATGATTAAGATCACACTTCCTCAAAAATCCATAGTCTTATATGCCACGGTTCAAAAGCACATAAGGATCCCCAAGCTAGAAATGAAAGAGAGATTACAAAACAAAATATAGTGAAATGAGAATGTTCAAGAGATGACTAAAACAATTAGCCCTCCCCTCCTATTTATATAGGATTATTCTACTTTCCTAAACTACCCCTATATATAGAGCCTATCCACTTAGCCATGGGTAGAATGGACCAACTCCTAGAAGTTTGATTTGATAGCCACACACTCTTCACGATGTTGCTTCACCTTGATGCACCCTTCGTGATAACACCATGTGCCGCCTCTGATTCCTGCCAGAACCGTACCACCGGGTTTTGAGGCCCAAACCCACCGAAAACAATGAATTGTGGCACTGGGTGGTTTTGAGGCTCAATAACCAAAACCTCCGCGAGTAGCGTACTCCATACACGTCCCCCACGTCCTAGACTCGTGTCCCGTAGTCCACAATTGTGTTGGCGAAACAATCTGCTCCTTCATGTCCTTGTGTCTCTCAATGTCCCTAGTGCTAGCCACCATGGCTTGTCACCCAGCTTCTCTACAGGTTAGTGAGCCACGAGGATAGATGTGACAGCAAACATGACAATATGCATTTTGACAACAAAAGTAACAACAGGCGTACCACTGTTGTGCGCTCGTCGCAGTTGGATCTTTGAAACAATATTGTCATTTTGGCGCCAAATGCATGTTCAAAAACTCTCCTAAGGTGAGCTAGGGGGCACTATCGGTACCCCATGATTGAGGTACCAACTTATATTGTGTCCAGACAGAGACCCACGTGGTTAGCTCTAATTGCGCACTAAGGAACAAGGCAGTCGGGCCACAGGACTAGACCCGCCCAATATGATCATTGGCCTTGGGACCTGCTCCTGGCTCAGGAGTAGCTCAGGGACTACACCAACGGGTCTGGACCCCCATAGGTGGATCCTGGGCCCGCGTATGCCTTCCGGACCCCCATGGGTGTATTGTCCGGACCCCATGGGTTGGTCTCAAACCCCCACATAAGCAGTCTGGACCACCATTGATGGGTCTCGGTCCTCAATGTGTATCGTTTGGGCCTTCCCACAAGGGTCCTAGACCTCTCCGCCTGACATCCAGACCCTTGGCTGGTGGGACCCAAGTCTTCAGGCCAGCAGTCACCATTGGTTCCCTCTCTCCGCTCAGGTTGGGGTCCAGTACCGCCACGTGAATCACAGGCACATGGCAGTAGACTTCAGCTAGAAGCAAGCTCGCCGTTAGCATTTAATGAGAGCGGTGGAGGCGTGCCCTATCGTGCATAAGGCATGTGTAGGCTTTTGAAGGTAATGTTGAGCTACATGATCTCAACGAGGGTACTAATCCATTTGAAGACTTCGATCACAGCAATAGTGCCACCACACATCAAACAACAGGTACAAGAAGTAGAGGACCAAATATCAGTGAACGAGTTAGAGATGAAATATATAAAGAACTACTTGTTGATAGCAAACAGGTAAAAAGAAACAATACTCAAGCCAGGATGTTGCACACAAGTTTGGTTGTAGCATTCGAACTATGCAGCACATATGGGAAAGAGCTGAGGTATGTAAAGCTACAAACATTCAATTTGATGTTGGTTCAAAGATGATTAAAAACAATGGAAAGAAAAGAATACAAGCTGACCTATCAACACTTGCTACCATCCCTTTGAATGAAAGAAGCACAATTTGTAGTGCAGCGCAACAACTTGGAATAAAGAAACACACATTTCATAAGTTGTTTAAGGAAGGTAAAGTGTGTAGGCACTCGAACACTTTAAAACCACTACTAAGAGAAGATAACAAAACATACCGGCTATGATGGTGTGTATTGAAAGTCACCTAGGGGGGTGAATAGGTGTAATCTGAAATTTACAACTTAAAACAACAAACTACAAGACAGGGTTAGCGTTATAAATAAATCCGAGTCTGGGAGAGAGGGGAAAACAAATCAACCAAGAAATAAAGCGGATGACACGGTGATTTGTTTTACCGAGGTTCGGTTCTAAAGAACCTAGTCCCCGTTGAGGTGGTCACAAAGACCGGGTCTCTTTCAACCCTTTCCCTCTCTCAAACGGTCACTTAGACTGAGTGAGGATTCCTTCCTTGATTTCTCGGGTCACTTAGACCCCACAAGGACCACCACACAATTGGTGTCTCTTGCTTCGCTTACAAGACTTTGAGAATAAGAATGGGAGAAAGAAGAAAGCCAACCAAGCAACAAGAGCAACAAAGAAACACAAGAACAATCCTCTCACAAGTCCTAAAACACTAGAATTGAAGTGGGGACTTTGGTTGGATCGGAGGCTTTGATTTGTGTCTTGGAGTGT
This sequence comes from Zea luxurians, assembly GCA_029449295.1. NCBI lineage: Eukaryota > Viridiplantae > Streptophyta > Magnoliopsida > Poales > Poaceae > Zea > Zea luxurians. The sequence goes on from JAOPSE010000022.1 coordinate 47,470,084, forward strand.
TGCACTTTGCTCTTGTATTAAATGAAGAGTGCTAAATGCTTGGATGCTTGGAGTGGTGGTGGTTGGGGGGTATTTATAGCCCTCAACCACCACATAGCCGTTGGGGAGGCTGTCTGTCAAAGGGCGCACCGGATAGTCCGGTGCACCAACCACGTCACCCAACCGTTAGGGTTCTGATGCAGTCGACCGTTGGAGCGCTGACTTCTGGTGGCACCGGACAGTCTGGTGCCGCACCGGATGGGCACTGTTCACTGTCCGGTGCGCCTCTGACCTCTGCTCTGACTTCTGCCGCGACTGTAGCGCTGTCAGGGGCACTGTGCAGTCGACCGTTGCGCGAAGGAGCCGTTGCTCCGCTGATGCACCGGACAGTCCGGTGAATTATAGCGGAGTGGCGTTGGAGAAACCTGAGAGTAGCGAGTTAGAGTTTGTACGGCCCTGGTGCACCGGACACTGTCCGATGGCACACCGGACAGTCCAGTGTGCCAGACCAGGGCACACTCGGTTTCTTGCTCCTTTGAATTTGAACCCTTTCTTTGATTCTTTTATTGGTTTGTGTTGAACCTTTATGCACTTGTAGAACATATAATCTAGAGCAAACTAGTTAGTCCAATATTTGTGTTGGGCATTTCAACCACCAAAATTATTTATAGGAAAAGGTTCGACCCTATTTCCCTTTCAATCTCCCCCTTTTTGGTGATTGATGACAACACAAACCAAAGCAAATATATAAGTGCAGAATTGAACTAGTTTGCATAATGTAAGTGCATAGGTTACTTAGAATTAAACCAATTTATACTTTTACTAGATATGCATGGTTTGCTTTCTTTTATTTAAAATTTTGGACCATGTTTGCACCACTTGTTTTGTTTTTGCAAATTCTTTTGTAAAATCTTTTCAAAGTCTTTTGCAAATAGTCAAAGGTATATGAATAAGATTGTAAGAAGCATTTTCAAGATTTTGAAATTTCTCCCCCTGTTTCAAATGCCTTTCCTTTGACTAAACAAAACTCCCCCTGAATGAAATTCTCCTCTTAGTGTTCAAGAGGGTTTTACCAATTTATTTAGATACCAATTTTAAAAATTCTTCAAAATTTTTGAAATGGATGGTGGTGTGGTCCTTTTGCTTTGGGCTTAATATCTTCTCCCCCTTTGGCATTAATCGCCAAAAACGAAGACGTTGAGAGCTGTTGGAACTTGCTCTCAACTGCAAGGGGATCCAACACGGGTGAACGGTGATGACAACAGGGCACTCGCGTGTGATGGCAAAAGCTCCGTTAATCTGGCCTCTCACGGGCACTGTACAGGGGTATTTATAGGTACCTGAGCGCGCAGCACCTTGAGCTAAGGACGCATGTGCCCTCAGGTACCTAGGTTATCCCAAGAATATTCCCATAAAGCGAGGTTACAGACCGTAATTACAGGAATGCTTTTACAACATAGGCCCGTAACACAGGGCGGCCAAGCGGGGCCCGTTACGATGGGCCGGATTGCACGTGGGCCTCCGAGCTGGGCGAGGCCGCGCCGTGGGATGCCCTTCGTCGCCAGTCTTCGCCTGGAACGGAAGGAGCGAAGGGTGTCCCCGCCTGTTTTGTTTCTGTCAGTTCAGCTGCTGCAGCAAAGGCTTCGAGCGAAGGGTGGCGCCTTTGCCTTCGCCCCAACATTTGCCCTCCGAGGGACCAGTTCGACAAAGTCACCTGGTGCCGAAGACGTCGTTAGATGGCGGAGACGCTGCCCTCGCTCGAAGTGGTTCCGCGGGGGTTTTTGATGTGACCGTTGATTGACGGCGTACTGTTGGATTGCGGGTTTCCCGAAGCGCCGCGTCCTGTCTATAAAAGGGGGCGGGGGTCGGCGCTTTTTGAACTTCACTTTCCACGCTCCGCGAAAACCCTAGCCGCCCTTTCCGCCGACTTGCTGCTCGTGTGCCTGCCGCGGTCTTGTTCGCCGGATATCTGGCTCGAGTGAAGCAGACCGCCCGCCGCCGCCGACGGTACGTTGCGATGCCGTCCTCGTCTTCTTCCGCTGCCGCTACGCCGCCGGCCGTTCCCTCGCCGCCGGCCGCCACCTCGTCTGAGGAGACGCCGAGTAGCTTAATGGTGGAGGAGTTGCACGCCGGCGACTCTGTTGATTTCGGCGTATCGCGGATCTCGTCGGCCCGCGTGCAGGATATGCAGCGGTTGGGTTACTTCGACAGCGGAGTTGGTCGAGTCCCGGGGGCGGAGGAAGTCCCCGAGCCAGAGGGCGAGTTGGTCGTTTTCGAGGCGTTCTTCGCCGCCGGGCTCCGCCTGCCTGCGCACCGGTTTGTTGGCGAAGTCCTGCGCAGGTTCAACGTTCAAATACATCAGCTGACACCGAATGCCATAGTGGCACTGTCGAAGTATGTCTGGGCGACGACTTCGTACGGCGGACAGCCGTCGGTGGAAGTTTTTGCGAAGTATTATTGTTTGCATTGGCAGAAGAGGATGATTGGAGGCGAAGTCGCTCAGTTTGGATCCTGCACATTCACGCCGAAGACCGGCAAAACCACGATGCAGGTGGTTGAGTTGGTTCCTTGCGCCCGCAACAAGTGGGGCAACTGGAATGAATTTTGGTTTTACGTCACTGAGGGTACCGTCGAAGGCCATGAGGGACTCCCCGTGTCCGCGATGTGTTCTCATTTTTACTCAGCGTATCCGCCCTTTGAAGTGGCGGAGGAGGATGAGGACGAAGGGGCTCTTCGGTGCGCCGCCGGTTTGAGCAGTGGGCGCGACTTGGTTGAAGAGTTTGTGGCGTATGGGGTGTGGCCATTGGCGCGTGGCTGGGCGTTGGGCGAAGTATGCCCTCGCCAGATGCCTTTTCATGGTGGAAGGGTGGTGCGGAGTCCCGCCTTCGCCCTGAATCTGCAAAGTCACGATCCGGCCGCCGTTGTGCGTGAGGCGGAGGATGGGGCGGTGCGGCTTGTTGGACGCTACGTGCCGAGGACAGAGGGCCAGCGCAGCTGGGATATCCGCGGGTCGAATGACCGCTTGAACAGGGTGTTTGAATTAAATCAATTGGCGTATGACGGCTACCCTGGTCAAGACGATGTGGACCGCCGTGGGAAGAGACCGGCGGTGGAGACCGGAGATGACCCCGCGCCGGCGGCCGCCCCATCCTCTAAAAAGAGAAAATTAGGTACTGCTACGGGAGGACTTGGGGTTTCTGATCGTTTTGCTAGAGAGTTGACGAAGACGTGCGCGGCCCCGGGGGAAAGGATGTCTTCGCCCGAGCTCCGGGAGTCTTCGGCTCGGATGCTGAGGGTTACCGGGGGTTGTTGGCCTAGGAATGTTCCTGTCCCCCGCGCGGCTGGCGAGGACTTTTTTATATCTCGCATGGTTCGTGAATGGAGGGTTTTTCCTTACGGGCGGAATATTGCTGCTGTTGTGTCAGCAGTGATGGACAAGGATCGCCAGGGAGCTGCGCAAAAGCGCCAGGCGGCTATCAGGCTCGTTGAAGCCAGGCCGAAAAGGCAGCGGGGGATGGCGAAGGCTGCGGCCTCCGGCGGAGGCCGGCCGCCGCTGGCGGCGAAGTCAAGCGTCCCTGCATCTAGCAAGGCGCCGGAGGCAACGGCAGGCGCCGAAGGCTCGAAGTCGGCGAAGGCGGTGCCGCCGACTGGCGGAGTGGCGGAGGTCGCGAGGGCAGCTCGAGCGTTGCCGTTGGCGGGCAAACGCATCGCCGACTTCGCCACCGATATTAGCGTGGACGACTATCTCGGTGGTAGGTCGTTTTTTTTATCGTTTCATTGGTACGCTGCAGGGTTGGGCGAAGGCCAACTTGCTGTGGTTGCGCCTGGTGCGGCGGCCACGACGGCTGCCGCAGCGCCGAAGGCGAAGGGCGGGGTTCTGAGCACCGGTGGCGAGGCGTCGGCCCTCGCGGTTGTCATGGATGAGGCGGGCGCTGCGTCCCGCCGGCTGGCGGAGGCGACAGAGGCGCTACGTCAGGTTCGCTGAGTTGGACCTCGTCCCCCCCTTTTTTTTACACCGCAGTCTTACGATTGTTCTGCAGGTGGCTGACTTCGCTAGCCGCACTGCGTCGGGGGCCCTCACGGCAGCCGTGGCTGCCGAATTCGAAAGGCTTCGGACGCAACACGCTGACGCCGTCCGCGAAAAATCGGCCGCCGAAAGCAAGTGCCGCAAGCTGGCGGAGAAGGTGGCCACACTGGAGGACGAGAAGGCCGCCCTCCGTCGCCAGCTGGCGGGGGAAAGGAGGGAGGCCAATGAAGCCCTTGTCAAGGCGTAGGCTGCGCAGGCGGAGGCCAACCTGGCACGGGCGGAGGGCAACCTTGCCAGGGAGCGCGCCGAGCAGTTGCAGGAGCGGCTCACCGCCCTAGAGAGCCGCGTGAAGGGGGCCGAGGCCGCGGCACGAGCGGAGGCAGAGCGGACGCGCCAGCTGCTCGTAGATACATACCGTGGCCTGGGCGCGGGGACCGGTGAATTCGAAGTACCGGACCGAGAGCCCGAACTTCGGTGCCTGGAGTGGGTGCAAGAGGAGCTGCAGGCGCTCCCCACCGTCGTGGAGGGGTTTATGGCGTATGCCTCCCTGGTCACCTGCGAGGGGGCGATGAACGCGCTCTCCCGCGAAGGGTGCCGGCACTTCGAGGTCTTCGACCAAGTCGAAGAGGACTTTGAGCGAGATATCTTCAAGGTCGAGGACCCCGTAGTGAAGGATTCTGCCGGGGCTATCTTCGACCGGTTGTGGGGTCCATACGGGCGCGAGGTGGTCAGGGAGCGCGCCGAGACGGCGAGGGCTCAGGTAACGTTTTCGCTTGTTTGGTATTTGTTGGACGTGGGCTGTGTGCGTGTTTGATGAATTTTGTGTGTTTTGGCTTAGGCGGTGCGTGGCGAGAGGGTCGACGACTTCGGGGCGCTGAACAGCATGTTGGCTGACCCGGAGTCGGCCCCGGCGGAGGCTGTGTCCGAGGTCGCCCTGGCGCCAACCTCGGCCGCATCCGCGGCGGCCGGCGAAGGCCTGCCCCCAGAGGTCGCCGAAGGCGCGCCTGATGCTACTGCAGCTGCCGCGCCGAGTGCTGAGGATCCCACAGCGGTAGCGGCGGAGATAACAGCGGAAGCAGCGGCAGAGCCAGCAGCGGAGGCTCCCGCAACGTCAGGGCCGTCGCAGGTGGCGTAGTAGGTGTAGAGGGTTGGGGAAGTTTGTACATGTTACTGAATTTTGGTTGCTGCGCAGGTTCAAGATTTTGGGCCTGCGCACGCAACCGCTACTACTAAATTTTTGGCGGCTACGACCGCGGAAGATGGTAATGACTGTGGTGGTTCTTCATCTGAGTTTTTTGACTGTGCTGACTCTGAGAGCTCGATTGAGTGGACGGAGTCGTCGGAGGACTTGGACTACTTCGCGGCCTTGGATGTGGCTGCGACGGAGGCCTCGCCGCACGCCGCGGATGCAGGAGATGTGCCAGGTCCTTGCACCGGGCGACGGCGGCGAAGGGCAGTTGCGAAATGTATGGTTAGTGGGGTGGAGGGGGCTCGGCTTGGCGTAAGTGGGGCTGGTCGGCAGGAACTGTTATCTTTGCCGATCGCCGAGACTATAGGTGAAGGGGAACTGCGAAGTCTTTTTGCGGGTGAGGAGCTCAGGATAATGTTATTTAATTATAGGGAGATGGGAATTATTCCTAAGGTTGAGCCGATGTAGAGTGTGGTGCCCTCGCTTGTATATGTAGAGGCTTGTATGATGAAGTTGTGTGCCCTCGCGTGCATATGTGTGTGCGAAGGCGTTGTGTACTTTGTCTGGTTTGTTTTGTTGCGCTGTGTTGGCATGATTATAGTTGGTCTTGGCGTGGACGGTTTGATGTTGTCGTTTCAGCCTTTTGTTGAGCTAGTCCGGTCTTCTGCACAGATAGTCTACGGTTTTTTCCAACTTGTTGTGCTAATCCGGCTGCACCGTTAGGCGACTTCTGCGCGGGTAGTCTTCGCGATAGACTTAGATTTCTTTTTCCGCACTTGTTGTGCTAATCCGGCTGCACCCTTAGGCGACTTCTGCGCGGATAGTCTTCGCGATAGACTTAGATTTTTTTCCACACTTGTTGTGCTAATCCGGCTGCACCCTTAGGCGACTTCTGCGCGGATAGTCTTCGCGATAGACTTAGGTTTTTTTCCGCACTTGTTGTGCTAATCCGGCTGCACCCTTAGGCGACTTCTGCGCTGATAGTCTTCGCGATAGACGTAGATTTTTTTCCGCACTTGTTGTGCTAATCCGGCTGCACCCTTAGGCGACTTCTGCGCGGATAGTCTTCGCGATAGACGTAGATTTTTTTCCGCACTTGTTGTGCTAATCCGGCTGCACCCTTAGGCGACTTCTGCGTGGATAGTCTTCGCGATAGACGTAGATTTTTTTCCGTACTTGTTGTGCTAATCCGGCTGCACCCTTAGGCGACTTCTGCGCGGATAGTCTTCGCGATAGACGTAGATTTTTTTCCGCACTTGTTGTGCTAATCCGGCTGCACCCTTAGGCGACTTCTGCGCGGATAGTCTTCGCGATAGACTTAGGTTTTTTTCCGCACTTGTTGTGCTAATCCGGCTGTACCCTTAGGCGACTTCTGCGCGGATTTGTCGCACGCGAGGGTAGCTAGCGCTTAGCCTCGCGGTGACCTCGTGGTGGTCGAATGTCGAAGACCGTCATCGCGGTCTTTTTCGACGCATGTCTTTGCGGGGGATTTTTCACGCATATATTACATGGCTCCGCCTCGTTAAAAACCTCACCCCCCGGGAGGAAAAGAGTGCGGGCCGGTGCAAGATTGTTTTTGCGAATTACAAGGGCGAAGACAGCCCTGAGGAGTCAAACAAAAAATTTGCGGAGGTTGTCGATGTTCCAGGAGTGCTCCAGGTCCTCGCCGTTTTGCGTTGTGAGCCTGTAAGCGCTGGGGGAAGCTTTTGTCTTGACGATGAAAGGGCCCTCCCACCTGGGCTCCAGCTTGCCCTTGGACTCCGTCCGAGCTGTTCGAATGAGTACGAGGTCCCCCTCGCTGAACTCCCTCGGGGTGACTGAATGGTCGCGCCATGCTTTGGTCTGGGCTTGATACTTGTTCAGGGCCTGTAGGGCGAAGACACGGTCTCCGTCGATGAGATCCTTTGAAGTTGGCTCGTCCACATCTGGGACGGCTGACGGAACTGTTCGCGGGGACCCGTGCTTTATTTCTTGCGGGGTCATGGCCTCCGATCCGTATAGAAGACGGAAGGGAGTAAACCCGGTCACCCTGCACTCAGTCGTGTTTAGTGCCCAGACTGCCTCAGGTAAGAAATCGGTCCATCTGCCCTTTTTTCATCAAGGAGCATTTTTTTGATAGCTGTGAAGATTTTCCCATTGGCGCGCTCCACGACCCCGTTGGACTGCGGATGATAGACTGAGGCGAAGGCAAGCTTGGTGCCAATGGAGAAACAAAAATCCTTGAAGTCTTGGTTATCAAACTGCTTGCCGTTGTCGACTGTTAGTTTGGACGGTACTCCGAAGCGGCAAACGATGTTCTGCCAGAAGAATTTTTGGGCAGTCTTTGATGTTATTGTAGAGACAGCCCGTGCCTCGATCCATTTGGTGAAGTACTCGACCACGACGAAGGCGAACTTAAGGTTCCCCTGAGCGGTGGGCAGGGGTCCGACAATGTCGAGACCCCAGCGCTGGAGAGGCCATGTATGGGCGATCAGCTTTGTATACTGCGAAGGGCCGCCTGACCGAGGGGAAAACTTCTGGCAGGCTTCGCAGGATCGAGTGACCCGATTTGCGGCGCAGATCATTGCGGGCCAGTAAAAACCCTGGCGGATCACTTTAGCAGCTAGGGCCCTCGGCCCCGCGTGTGAGCCGCATGTGCCACTGTGGACTTCACGTAGAATCTGCATGCCTTCGGCCTCGGTGACGCACTTAAGCATTGGCTGACTGACCCCTTTTTTGTAGAGTTGGCCTTCAATCAGAGCGAAGTCTCGGCTTCGATGTCTGAGACGCTTGGCCTCACTGATGTCGGCTGGATGATAATACCCCTGCAGGAACAGGGTTATGGGTGCCCGCCAGTCTTCGGTCATGATGAGGTTGACTGTGCGGTGGCCCTCGCTGTCATTGGTTATTTGGAGCCCTTCGGGGCTCCAGACTGCTGGCGTGCCGATGACATGGAAGAACACGTCGGAGGGCAGAGTTTCGCCCCTGGCCGCGGCCTTGGCCAATGCGTCGGCCTCCTCATTCTTGGCCCGGTCCACATGCTGCACGGTGAACCCCTTGAACTGCCTCTCGAGACTTCGGATGGCCGCGAGGTACTGCATGAGTGCGGGGTCCTTGGCTGCATAGTCTTTCTCGACTTGGCCGGCAACTACCTTGGAGTCTGTTTTGATGATGCAAGTGGTGACTCCGAGGGCCCTTAGCTTGCGGAGGCCGAGGATGACTGCTTCGTATTCTGCTATATTATTTGTGCATCTGTCGGATTTCAGATTGAAGCTGAGTCGTGATGCATATCTGTGCTTGACCCCGACTGGTGAGGTTATGACTGCAGCGACGCCTGCCCCCGCATGGCACCATGCGCCGTCGCAATGGATCGTCCAAGTCTTCTCTGCGGACGGATCCGGCTGTGTAGTTGGCCCAGTCCAGTCGACGACGAAGTCTGCCAGGACTTGAGACTTAATAGCTGTCCTGGGCTCGAAGCAGATGTGGTAGCCGGAGAGTTCGGCCGCCCACTTGGCAATCCTCACCGACGCCTCTGGGTTTCTGAATAGTTCGCCGAGCCCCCTGTTTGAGGTGACTCGGACCTTGAATGCTTCGAAGTAATGGCGCAGTTTGCGCGACGACATGACGACTGCGTAGGCAATCTTCTCCAGCTCTATCATGTTGCACTTGGACGGTGTCAGCACTTCAGAGACATAATACACGGGGCACTGCCGAACCACGCCCTCGACAGTCTGCTCCTGCACTAGGGCCACGCTGACCGCATGTGGCGAGGCCGCGACGTAGAGCAGCAAGGGGAGTGAGGGGTCGGGGCTGGTAAGGACGGCCAACTCTGTCAGGTACTGCTTTAATGAGGCGAAGGTCGCCGCCTGCTCTGGTCCCCAAGCGAAGTCTTTTGCGCCATGGAGTGTCTTGAGGAAGGGGAGACTTCGCTCGGCGGACCTGGATATGAATCTGTTGAGAGCGGCCAATCTGCCTGTCAGGCGCTGGACGTCCCTGACGGACTGCGGAGGCGTCATGTCCAAGATAGCCTGAATCTTGGTTGGGTTGGCCTCGATGCCGCGGTGTGATACCAGGTAGCCCAATATTTTGCCCTGGCGAACGCCGAAGACACACTTTTCCGGGTTTAGGCGGAGTTGTGCGTCCCGCATGTTCGCGAATGTTTCGGCGAGGTCGGCGAGGTGGTCCTCCTTGCTCTTGCTGGCGACGACAATGTCGTCTACATATGTGAATATATTTCTGCCAACCTGCCCCTCGAGCACTGTTTTAGTAAGCCTGGAGAAGGTGGACCCGGCGTTCTTGAGTCCCTCCGGCATTCTGATGAAGCAATATGTGCCGAAGGGTGTTATGAAGCTGGTGCTAGCCTTGTCTTCTTCCTTCATGTATATTTGGTGGTAACCGGAGAAGCAATCGAGGAGGGGCATGACCTCGCATCCGGCCGCGCTATCGACTATTTTGTCGATCCGTGGCAACGGGAAATTGTCCTTTGGGCAGGCTTTATTGAGACTGGTGAAGTCGATGCACATTCGCCACTTCCCGCTCTTTTTCTGCACCATTACGACATTGGAGAGCCATGTGGGGTAAGCCACCGGCTCGATGAATTTGGCCTCCAGGAGGCGGTGCACCTCTGCCTTGGCGGCCTCCGTCTTTTCGTCGGACATCTTGCGAAGCCGCTGCTTTTTTGGCCGTACCGAAGGGTCGATTCCCAGACTATGCTCAATTATTGAACGGCTGACCCCGACCAGATCGAGGGCCGACCAGGCGAAGACATCTTTGTTCTTGGACAGGCAGCAGAGGAGCTTTTCTTCTTCATGCGAAGTAAGGTCTTCGCTGATAGTGACTGTCTGCCTGGGCGTGGCCTGGTCGAGGGGGATAGTCTTGGTCCCGTCGTGGCTCTGCAGCTGCGCCTTGTCATGTTGCTTATTGGTTGGGCTGGCAGGCGCGGGGGCTTCGCGTTGGGCCGTGAGGCAGTGCACGTTTCTTTGACCGGGCACGAAGTCCCGCTCTATGTTACGCGCAGTCTGTTGATTGCCGAAGACTGTGATAACGCCTAACGGACCTGGTATCTTCATACATAGGTACAGTCCGTGAATGGCTGCTTCGAACTTATTAATGGAGCCCCGGCCCATGATGGCATTGTAAGGGTACACCATATCCACAATGTCAAAGGTTATTTGCTTGCTTCGGGCATTGGGTGCTACACCGAAGGAGAGAGGCAGCTCTATTTTGCCGACGGGGAAGGTGCCTTTGCCGCCGAAGCCATACAACGGGTTGTCCGAAGGCTTAAGCAGGCTGTGGCCTATGCCCATGCGATCGAAGGCGTGGAGGAAGATGATGTCCGCCTGGCTGCCGTTGTCAATGAGGACCTTGTGTAGGTCCCAGCCTGCCACGCTGCAATTGATAACCATGGCATCGCAGTGGGGGGCGCTGCGCAAGTCGACGTCCCGTGCGTCGAAGGTGAGCGGTATGTGGGACCACTTTGTCTGCACAACTGGGCCCGTGACGGCGACATGGTTTATGCTGCGGTAGTGGTCCCGCTTCTGCCGCTTGGTGTCGAAGTCGGTGCTGGACCCCCCAGTTATCATGTGGATGACTCCGCGATATGGTTGATCGGCGAAGTCTTCTTGCTTTGGGGCATGGGGGATGTTTTGGTGTTGCTGGTGTGGTGGTGGGGGTGGAGGAGGTACGATTTGTACTTCCTGATGGTGTTGGTAAGCGTGGTGCGGTGGATACGGGGCAGGAGCGTGGATATATGGCGGAGGGGGTTGCTGGTAATTGTGCGCGACAATTCTGGGGTTGTCAGCTGGCTGCGCCCGTGCCATTCTGTCTCTGGTGGCCTTCGTTTCGGGGCAGTCTTTGGTGTGGTGGGCGCAGTCTTCGCCATGGAATAGGCAGTAGAATCGGCGCGGCGGCTGCGCACGCCCTCGGCCCCTGCCACGAGTGCCGTTTCCGCGGCCCTGGGGGGGATAGTCCTGGCGACGAGGGGGGTCGGCAGCGGGGTGCTGGTTGGCGATGTTGTGCACCTGCTGCTGAATGCGGCCGTCTCGACCGGAGTCTGGCTGCGGAGTCCTTGTCCACGTGCGGCTGGACTGTGGAGCATCTTTTGGCTTCCTCTGGGACTCAATCTTGCGCTGGTGGAGCTCTTCGGATCTGGCGTACTTTTCAAACAGCTGGTATAACTCTTGGAGGTTCTTTGGCGGATCTCTGATGCAGTGGCTGTAAAGGACGCCGGCGCGAAGACCACTGATAGCATAGTGGATGGCAATCTGGTCATCGACTGAGGGTAGCTGTGACTTGAGTGTCAGGAATTTGCGGTAATATTCCCTCAGGGTCTCCTTCTCTAGCTGCTTGCAGAGCGAGAGTTCGGCCAGGGCGTCGGTGTCTGGGCGGTACCCTTGGAAGTTGAGCAGGAACTTGTCCCGGAGACTTCTCCAGAAATCGATGGACAGCGGAGGCAACCTGGTGAACTAGGTGAGTGCGGGGCCCTCGAGGGCGATGATGAAAGACTTTGCCATTGTGGCGTCATCCCCCCCGGACGATGCGACGGCGACCTGGTAACTCATTATGTATTGAGCTGGGTCGGTGCTGCCGTTGTACTTGGGATAGGTCCCTGCCCGGAAGTTAGCTGGCCACGGCGTCACTTGCAGGTGAGGCGCTAGGGGACTTCGCTCATCGAGATAGTTGACCCCCTGGAATGGCGCGGCGTGCGGGAAGGTGTGGTCGCGTTGAGGGAAACGCGGGTCCTCTGGCTGCGCGCGGTGTTGCAGGGGTGGCCCATGCTGCAGGCCGGGGTGGCCTTCGCGCGTGTCGTCGTCGTGTGCGCGCTGCTGGAGGGGTGACTCGTGCTGCAGGCCGAGGTGGCCTTCGCGCTGCATCAGCGCAATCTCCCGCTCGAGTTCCTGGGCCTTGTGCTCTTCGTCGCGTATCATTTGCCGCACTTTGGCTAGTGCGGACACGCGTTGGCGCTTGGCCTCCAGTATCTCCTTCTGCCTCTGGAGATTGCGGGTCTTGAGGCGCAGGGCGCGCAGCTGTAGCTGTTCTTCTGCCGAGACACCGAGGACCTCACCGTCCTCGGTGAGGTCCGCGCCCTCTGGTGGTGCGAAGCCTGAGGGTGGCTGCGGTTGTCCCTCAGGGTCGCAGGTGCGGAGGGTGTCGTCTTCAGTGGCCTCTTGGTGGGTGGATTGGGTGAGGGCGAGGGCCTTGCCCTTTCTTGCGGCGAGCAGTGCTGCCTTCGCAGCCTCGTCAGCCTTCGGGTTAGCTCTCTTGGGTGCCATCGCGGGTGGTTTTTCTTGTAGCACGAACGGTGGGCGCCAAATGTTGGAACTTGCTCTCAACTGCAAGGGGATCCAACACGGGTGAACGGTGATGACAACAGGGCACTCGCGTGTGATGGCAAAAGCTCCGTTAATCTGGCCTCTCACGGGCACTGTACAGGGGTATTTATAGGTACCTGAGCGCGCAGCACCTTGAGCTAAGGACGCATGTGCCCTCAGGTACCTAGGTTATCCCAAGAATATTCCCATAAAGCGAGGTTACAGACCGTAATTACAGGAATGCTTTTACAACATAGGCCCATAACACAGGGCGGCCAAGCGGGGCCCGTTACGACGGGCCGGATTGCACGTGGGCCTCCGAGCTGGGCGAGGCCGCGCCGTGGGATGCCCTTCGTCGCCAGTCTTCGCCTGGAACGGAAGGAGCGAAGGGTGCCCCCGCCTGTTTTGTTTCTATCAGTTCAGCTGCTGCAGCAAAGGCTTCGAGCGAAGGGTGGCGCCTTTGCCTTCGCCCCAACAAGAGCCCTCTTACATTTTCTCCCCCTTTGGTAAACAATATATGAGTGAAAGATTATACCAAATTGGAGAGCGTTGTGGAATACCAGCAAGAGTAAATAATACCGATGAAGTTGAGTGGAAGCGTTGTCTTTGCCGAATACTCTATTTTCCCTTTCAATCTAAGACTAGCACAAGAAATACTCATGGAAGCACATTAGTCTTAGCCTTGGCACAAGAAGAATAAGAAATATGAATATGTACCAAATGAAAGAGACATGATCAAAGGTATATAAATGAGCTATGTGTGCAATGTTTCAATCAAAATTCTGAGAATCAAGTATATTTAGCTCATTCCTAAGTTTGCTAAAGGTTTTCTCATCTAAAGGCTTGGTAAAAATATCGGCTAATTGATCTTTGGTGTTAATATATGCTATCTCGATATCCCTCCTTTGTTGGTGATCCTTCAAAATGTGATACCGAATGTCTATGTGCTTAGTGCGGCTGTGTTCAATGGGATTCTCCGCCATGTGGATAGCACTCTCATTGTTACATAGGAGAGGGACTTTGCTCAATTTGTAGCCATAGTCCCTGAGGGTTTGCCTCATCTAAAGTAATTGTACAACAATGACCTGCAGCAATATACTCGACTTTGGCGGTTGAAAGAGCTACTGAATTTTGTTTCTTTGAAGCCCAAGACACCAGGGATCTGCCCAGAAACTGACAAGTCCCTGATGTGCTCTTCCTGTCAATTTTACACCCTGCCCAATCGACATCGGAATAACCTATCAAATCAAAAGTGGATCCCTTGGGGTACCAAAGCCCAAACTTAGGAGTGTAAACTAAATACCTCATGATTCTCTTCATAGCCCTAAGGTGAACTTCCTTAGGATCAGCTTGGAACCTTGCACACATACATATGGAAAGCATAATATCCGGTCGAGATGCACATAAGTAGAGTAAAGATCCTATCATCGACCGGTATACCTTTTGATCTACGGATTTACCTCCCGTGTCGAGGTCGAGATGCCCATTTGTTCCCATGGGTGTCTTGATGGACTTGGCATCCTTCATTCCAAACTTCTTAAGAATGTCTTGAATGTACTTGGTTTGGCTGATGAAGGTGCCATCTTGGAGTTGCTTGATTTGAAATCCTAAGAAGTATCTCAACTCCCCCATCATAGACATCTCGAATTTTTGAACCATAATCCTACTAAACTCTTCACAAGTAGATTTGTTAGTAGACCCAAATATAATATCGTCAACATAAATTTGGCATACAAACAAATCATTTGCAACAGTTTTAGTAAAGAGAGTAGGATCGGCCTTGTCGACTTTGAAGCCATTAGTGATTAGAAAATCTCGCAGGCATTCATACCATGCTCTTGGGGCTTGCTTGAGCCTATAAAGCGCCTTTGAGAGTTTGTAAACATGGTTAGGGTACTTACTATCTTTAAAGCCGGGAGGTTGCTCAACATAGACCTCTTCCTTGATTGGTCCATTGAGGAAGGCACTCTTCACGTCCATTTGATAGAGCTTGAAGCCATGGTAAGTAGCATAGGCAAGTAATATGCGAATTGACTCAAGTCTAGCTACGGGTGCATAAGATTCATCGAAATCCAAACCTTCGACTTGTGAATAACCCTTGGCCACAAGTCGGGCTTTGTTCCTTATCACCACACCATGCTCATCTTACTTGTTGCGGAATACCCACTTGGTACCTACAACTTTTTGATTAGGAAGTGGAACAAGATGACATACCTCATTCCTCGTGAAGTTGTTGAGCTCCCCTTGCATTACCATCACCCAATCCGAATCTCTTAATGCATCCTCAATCCTATACGGCTCAATAGAGGAAACAAAAGAGTAATGTTCACAAAAATGAGCAACACGAGATCTAGTGGCTACCCCCTTATGAATGTCACCGAGGATGGTGTTGACGGGGTGATATCTTTAAATCGCTTGATGGACTCTTGGGTGTGGCGGTCTTTGACCCTGAATTTCTTGATCATCTTCCTTGTCTTTATCATTATCATCTCCCCTTGATCATTGACCTCTTCTTGAGGTGGCTCATCCTCTTGATCTTCATTTTCATCATCTTGAGCCTGTTCCTCATCTTGGTTCGGTGGAGATGCTTGATCGGAATATGATGGTTGATCTTGTGCTTGTGTGGGCTCTTTGGATTCCTTAGGGCACGCATCCCTAATAGACATGTTCCTTAGTGCGACACATGGAGCCTCTTCATCATATAATTCATCAAGATCAACTTGCTCCACTTGGGAGCCATTAGTCTCATCAAACATAATGTCACAAGCAACTTTAACTAGTCCAGTGGACTTGTTAAAGACTCTATATGCCCTTATGTTTGAATCATATCCTAGTAAAAAGCCTTCTACATCCTTAAGAGCAAATTTAGATTTTCTACCTCTTTTAACAAGAATAAAATATTTGCTACCAAAGTGTCGGGGACCATAATTAGGGGTACCCTCAAGGCTCCTAATTCTCAGCTGGTAAGCCCCATCAGCATAAAGCTGCAAAGGCCTAATGGGTGCGATCAAGTCAGGGATCAGTCCATTCGAAGGACTCGATCACGCCTCGCCCGAGCCTAGCCTCGGACAAGGGCAGCCGACCCCGAAGGATCTTCGCCTCGCCTGAGGCCCCCCTCCAGCGGCGAATGCGTTCCCGGCTCGCCCGAGGCCCTGTCTTCGCCAAGAAGCAACCCCGACCAAATCGCAGGAGCATTTAATGCAAAGGTGGCCTGACACCTTTATCCTGACGCGCGCCCCTCAGCTGACAGAGCCGAAGCGACCGCCGTCACTTCGCCGCTCCACTAACCAGTCTGATAGAAAGACAGCGCCGCCTGCGCCACTCCGACTGCGGTGCCACTTGACAGAGTGAGGCTGACAGGCAGTCAGGCCCGGCCGCACTCCATAGGAAGCTCCGCCCGACCCAGGGCTCGGACTCGGGCTAAGCCCCGGAAGACGGCGAACTCCGCTTCGCCCAACCTAGGGCTCGGACTCGGGCTAAGCCCCGGAAGACGGCGAACTCCGCTCCGCCCGACCCAGGGCTCGGACTCGGGCTAAGCCCCGGAAGACGGCGAACTCCGCTCCGCCCGACCCAGGGCTCGGACTCGGGCTAAGCCCCGGAAGACGGCGAACTCCGCTCCGCCCGACCCAGGGCTCGGACTCGGGCTCAGCCCCAGAAGACGACGAACTCCGCCTCGCCCGAACCGGGGGCTCGGACTCAGCCTCGGCCATGGAAGACAGACTCGACCTCGACCTCGGAGGATCCTCCACATTGCCCAACCCAGGGCGCGGACCGGCCACATCAACAGGAGGCGCCATCATTACCCTACTCCAAGCTGACTCAGGCTACGGGGAACAAGACCGGCGTCCCATCTGGCTCACTCCGCCAGATAGGCGATGATGGCGTCTCGCACGCTCCCTGATGATGGCGACTCTCGGCCCCCTTACGGAAGCAAGAGGACGTCAGTAAGGACTCGACGGCCCCGATAGCTGTCCCTCCACCAGGCTCCGACGCTCCTCCGACGGCCACGACATCACACGAACCGGGCGCCAAAATCTCTCCGGCCGCCACGATGGCGTGTACTTAGGGCACTAGCTCTCCTCCGCTAGACACGTAGCACTCTGCTACACCCCCCATTGTACATCTGGATCCTCTCCTTATGCCTATAAAAGGAAGGACCAGGGCCCTCTTAGAGGAGGGTCGGCCGCGCGGGAACGAGGACGAGACGGGCGCTCGCGTGAGGCCGCTCGCTCCTTCCCCCGTGTGGACGCTTGTAACCCCCTACTGCAAGCGCACTCGACCTAGGCGCAGGACGAACACGAAGGCCGCGGGATTTCCACCTCTCTCACGACCCATCTCCTGCCTCCTCGCTTTCCCCCCTTCGCGCTCGGCCTCGCGTCGACCCATCTGGGCTGGGGCACGCGGCGACACTTCACTCGTCGGCTCTGGGACCCCCCGATCTCGAAACGCCGACAGTTGGCGTGCCAGGTAGGGGCCTGCTGCGTGTTGACAAACAGCTTCCCGTCAAGCTCCAGATGGGTAGTCTCCAGCAACCTCTCCGGCCCAGGACGGTGCTCTGTCTCGGGAGCCTTGAGTTCATGTCCCTCGACGGCAGCTACGACATGATACTCTTTCCACCGCCGGGCGACAGCGACAATGGCGGCCGATAGTCCGCCCGCCGGCGGTGGGATCGACGACGTCTTCCCCGCGTAGTGGAAGAACAACCCTCGAGCTCGCCCCGTCCTCTTCCCCGTCGACGGAGGAGGAGGAGGCGGGGCAACCAAGGCCAAGTAGGAGGCAGCGCCTCGTCGGCCGTCGAGCGAGACAACAACGCCAGCACTCCAACGGGGGGTGCGCCGGGCATTGGCTTCGCGCCTGCGACGAAGACGAGCGCTGTCTCCCCGCGACACGTCAACCCCGAGCAAACGGACGACGCCAGCGCGCTCGCGAAAGGCTTGCTGGATGTCGCCCTCGTACCTGAGACGACGGTGCAGTCAGCCCCCGACGTGACCTCATCACCGCCCGTCGACCAAGAGGTACCGACCGATTCCCATCCCACGCCTTTCAGATTTAGCCTCGACCCGCCTAGCGGCTCTGCTTTGGCGGACTCTCTCGTAGAGGCGAATCCAAACCCTCTGGGGTTTCAAATGCGGTCACCTTGGGACCGGCTGATGGACGTCTCGACCTACGGGCCCTCTGGGTCCGAGGAAGACGACGAGCCCAGTTTCCATTGGGATTTCTCTGGACTTGGCAACCCCGGCGCCATGCGAGACCTCATGACCGCATGCGACTACTGCCTTTCCGACTGTTCCGACGGTAGCCGTAGCCTCGGCGACGAGGACTGCGGCCCGAGCCGCGAATGTTTCCACGTCGATCTAGGGGGTCCCTCCGAAGGCAACCATCTCGGCACGCCGGAGGACGGTGATCTCCCTAGGCCGGTACCTCGCGTTGACATCCCACGGGAGCTAGCTGTGGTCCCCGTTCTGGCGGGGGGTCACGACCCACAACTTGAGCAAATCTGCGGGGTGCAGGCCAGGCTCGACGAGGGAGCAGGAGCTCTTGAGCCAATCCGCCGGGACGCCGGGCAGGCATGGGTGGGCCAACCTCCGGCCGGAGAAATGCGTCATCTACCCCAGGGCTTCCAGCACCGCATCGCCGACGATGTCAGGGTCAGGCCGACACCCGCATCCAGTGGGGTCGGCCAGAACCTGGCTGCAGCAGCAATGCTCCTCCGCACGATGCCGGAGCCATCAACCACCGAGGGGCGGCGAATCCAGGGAGAGCTCAAGGATCTCCTGGAAGGCGCCACGGTCCGGCGGGCCGAGAGCTCCGCCTCCCAGAGGCAGGGGTACCCCTCAGAACATCGTGCCGCGACTTCCCGATTCATGCGGGAAGCCTCGGTCTGCACCGGGCGCACGCGCAACACAGCGCCTGCGGCCCCGGGTCGCCTCGGCAACGAGCACCATCACCGCGATCGTCGGGCCCACCTCGATGAGAGGGTGCGCCGAGGCTACCACCCCAGGCGTGGGGGACGCTACGACAGCGGGGAGGATCGGAGTCCCTCGCCCGAACCACCCGGTCCGCAGGCCTTCAGCCGGGCCATACAACGGGCGCCGTTCCCGACCCAGTTCCGACCCCCGACTACTATCACAAAGTACTCGGGGGAGACGAGACCAGAACTGTGGCTCGCGAACTACCGTCTGGCCTGCCAACTGGGTGGAACGGACGATGACAACCTCATCATCCGCAACCTCCCCCTATTCCTCTCCGACACCGCTCGCGCCTGGTTGGAGCACCTGCCTCCGGGGCAGATCTCCGACTGGGACAACCTAGT
This sequence comes from Zea luxurians, assembly GCA_029449295.1. NCBI lineage: Eukaryota > Viridiplantae > Streptophyta > Magnoliopsida > Poales > Poaceae > Zea > Zea luxurians. Next base: position 47,488,881 of record JAOPSE010000022.1, read on the forward strand.
TCAAGCTTTCGCCGGCAATTTCCAGGGCACGTACGTGCGCCCCGGGAATTCCTGGGACCTCCGAAGCTGCCGACAGCAACCGGGAGAGTCTCTCCGAGACTACATCCGGCGATTTTCGAAGCAGCGCACCGAGCTGCCCAACATCACCGACTCGGATGTCATCAGCGCGTTCCTCGCCGGCACCACCTGCCGCGACCTGGTTAGCAAACTGGGTCGCAAGACCCCCACCAGGGCGAGCGAGCTGATGGACATCGCCACCAAGTTCGCCTCCGGCCAGGAGGCGGTCGAGGCTATCTTCCGGAAGGACAAGCAGCCCCAGGGCCACCCATCGGAAGATGCCCCCGAGGCGTCGGCTCAGCGTGGCGCCAAGAAGAAGGGCAAGAAGAAGTCGCAAGCGAAACGCGACGCCGACGACGCGGACCTTGTCGCCGCCGCCGAGTACAAGAACCCTCAGAAACCCCCCGGAGGTCCCAACCTCTTCGACAAGATGCTCAAGGAGCCGTGCCCCTATCACCAGGGGCCCGTCAAGCACACCCTTGAGGAGTGCGTCATGCTTCGGCGCCACTTCCACAGGGCCGGGCCACCCGCGGAGGGTGGCAGGGCCCGCGACGACGACAAGAAGGAAGATCACCAGGCAGGAGAGTTCCCCGAGGTCCGCGACTGCTTCATGATCTACGGCGGGCAAGCGGCGAACGCCTCGGCTCGGCACCGCAAGCAAGAGCGTCGGGAGGTCTGTTCGGTGAAGGTGGCGGCGCCAGTCTACCTAGACTGGTCCGACAAGCCCATCACCTTCGACCAAGCCGACCACCCTGACCATGTGCCGAGCCCGGGGAAATACCCGCTCGTCGTCGACCCCGTCATCGGTGACGTCAGGCTCACCAAGGTCCTCATGGATGGAGGCAGCAGCCTCAACATCATCTACGCCGAGACCCTCGGGCTTCTGCGTATCGATCTGTCCTCGGTCCGGGCGGGCGATGCGCCTTTCCATGGGATCATCCCTGGGAAGCGCGTCTAGCCTCTTGGACAACTCGATCTTCCCGTCTGCTTCGGAACACCCTCCAACTTCCGAAGGGAGACCCTAACATTTGAGGTGGTCGGGTTCCGAGGAACCTACCACGCGGTATTGGGGAGGCCCTGCTACGCGAAGTTCATGGCCGTCCCCAACTACACCTACCTCAAGCTCAAGATGCCGGGCCCCAACGGGGTCATCACCATCGGCCCCACGTACAAACACGCGTTCGAATGCGACGTGGAGTGCGTGGAGTACGCCGAGGCCCTCGCCAAATCTGAGGCCCTCATCGCCGACCTAGAGAGCCTCTCTAAGGAGGTGCCTGACGTGAAGCGTCATGCCGGCAACTTCGAGCCAGCGGAGACGGTTAAGTCCGTCCCCCTCGACCCCAGCAGCGACGCCTCCAAGCAAGTCCGGATCGGCTCCGGGCTCGATCCCAAATAGGAAGCAGTGCTCGTCGACTTTCTCTGCGCGAATGTCGACGTCTTCGCGTGGAGTCCCTCGGACATGCCCGGCATACCGAGGGATGTCGCCGAGCACTCGCTGGACATCCGGGCCGGAGCCCGACCCGTCAAGCAGCCTCTGCGCCGATTCGACGAGGAGAAGCGCAGAGCCATAGGCGAGGAGATCCATAAGCTAATGGCGGCAGGGTTCATCAAAGAGGTATTCCATCCCGAATGGCTTGCCAACCCTGTGCTTGTGAGAAAGAAAGGGGGGAAATGGCGAATGTGTGTAGACTACACTGGTCTGAACAAAGCATGTCCGAAGGTTCCCTACCCCCTGCCTCGCATCGATCAGATCGTGGATTCCACTGCTGGGTGCGAAACCCTGTCTTTCCTCGACGCCTACTCAGGGTATCACCAAATCAGGATGAAAGAGTCCGACCAGCTTGCGACTTCTTTCATCACACCCTTCGGCATGTACTGCTATGTCACCATGTCGTTCGGCTTTAGGAATGCGGGCGCGACGTACCAGCGGTGCATGAACCATGTGTTCGGCGAGCACATTGGCCGCACGGTCGAGGCCTACGTCGATGACATCGTAGTCAAGACGAGGAAAGCCTCCGACCTCCTTTCCGATCTTGAAGTGACATTCCGGTGTCTCAAGGCGAAAGGTGTCAAGCTCAATCCCGAAAAGTGTGTCTTCGGGGTGCCCCGAGGCATGCTCTTGGGGTTCATCGTCTCCGAGCGAGGCATTGAAGCCAACCCGGAGAAGATCGCAGCCATCACCAGCTTGGGGCCCATCCAGGACTTGAAAGGCGTACAAAGGGTCATGGGATGTCTCGCGGCTCTGAGCCGCTTCATCTCATGCCTCGGCGAAAGAGGTCTACCCCTGTACCGCCTCTTAAGGAAGGCCGAGCGCTTCACTTGGACCCCTGAGGCCGAGGAAGCCCTCGGGAACCTGAAGGCGCTCCTCACGAAGGCGCCTATCTTGGTGCCCCCAGCTGCCGGAGAAGCCCTCTTGGTCTACGTCGCCGCGACCACTCAGGTGGTTAGCGCCGCGATTGTGGTCGAGAGACAAGAAGAGGGGCATGCATTGCCGGTTCAGAGGCCAGTCTACTTCGTCAGCGAGGTACTGTCCGAAACCAAAATCCGCTACCCACAAGTTCAGAAGCTGTTGTACGCGGTGATCCTGACACGACGGAAGTTGCGACACTACTTCGAGTCTCATCCGGTGACTGTGGTGTCATCCTTCCCCCTGGGGGAGATCATCCAATGCCGAGAGGCTTCGGGTAGGATTGCAAAGTGGGCGGTGGAAATCATGGGCGAAACAATCTCGTTCGCCCCTCGGAAGGCCATCAAATCCTAGGTCTTGGCAGACTTCGTGGCTGAATGGGTCGACACCTAGCTACCAACAGCCCCGATCCAACCGGAGCTCTGGACCATGTTCTTCGATGGGTCGCTGATGAAGACAGAAGCCGGCGTGGGCCTACTCTTCATCTCGCCCCTCGAGAAGCACCTACGCTACGTGTTACGCCTCCACTTCCCGGCGTCCAACAATGTAGCTGAGTACGAGGCCCTGGTCAACGGGTTGCGGATTGCCGTCGAGCTAGGGGTCCGACGCCTCGACGCTCGCGGTGACTCGCAGCTCGTCATCGACCAAGTCATGAAGAACTCCCACTGCCGCGACCCAAAGATGGAGGCCTACTGCGATGAGGTTCGGTGCCTGGAAGACAAGTTCTACGGGCTTGAGCTCAACCACATCGCTCGGCGCTACAACGAGACTGCGGACGAGTTGGCAAAAATAGCCTCGGGGCAAACGACGGTTCCCCCGGACGTCTTCACCCGAGATCTGCATCAACCCTCCGTCAAGATTGACGACGCGCCCGAGCCCGAGGCACCCTCGGCCCAGCCCGAGGTACCCTCGGCACCTTCCGAGGCACCCTCGGCTCAGTCCGAGGCATCCTCGGCTCCGCCCGAGGCACCCTCGGTTCGGCCCGAGGTACCCTCGGCCCCAAGGGCGAAACAGTGCGCGTCGAAGAGGAGCAAAGCGGGGTCACGCCTGATCAAAACTGGCAGACCCCGTACCTGCGATATCTCCACCAAGGAGAGCTACCCCTTGACCGAGCCGAAGCTCGGCGGTTGGCGCGGCGCGCCAAGTCGTTCGTCTTGCTGGGAGAAGGGAAGGAGCTCTACCACCGCAGCCCTTCAGGCATCCTCCAGCAATGCATCTCCACCACCGAAGGTCAGGAACTCCTCCAAGAAATACACTCGGGGGCTTGCGGCCACCACGCAGCACCTCGAACCCTTGTAGGAAATGCTTTCCGACAAGGTTTCTACTGGCCAACGGCGGTAGCCGATGCCACTAGGATTGTCCGCGCCTGCGAAGAGTGTCAGTTCTACGCAAGGCAGACCCACCTGCCCGCTCAGGCTCTGCAGACGATACCCATCACATGGCCTTTTGCTGTGTGGGGTCTGGACCTCGTCGGCCCCTTGCAGAAGGCACCCGGGGGCTACACGCACCTGTTGGTCGCCATCGACAAATTTTCCAAGTGGATCGAGGTCCGACCCCTGAACAGCATCAGGTCCGAGCAGGCGGTGGCGTTCTTCACCAACATCATCCATCGTTTCGGGGTCTCGAACTCCATCATCACCGACAACGGCACCCAGTTCACCGGCAGAAAGTTCCTGGACTTCTGTGAGGATCACCACATCCGGGTAGACTAGACCGCCGTAGCTCATCCCATGACGAATGGGCAAGTAGAGCGTGCCAACGGCATGATTCTGCAAGGGCTCAAGCCTCGGATCTACAACGACCTCAACAAGTTCGGCAAGCGATGGATGAAGGAACTCCCCTCGGTGGTCTGGAGCCTGAGAACGACACCGAGCCGAGCCACGGGCTTCACGCCGTTCTTTCTAGTCTATGGGGCCGAGGCCGTCTTGCCCACAGACCTGGAATACGGTTCCCCGAGGACGAGGGCCTATGACAACCAAAGCAACCAAGCTAGTCGAGAAGACTCGCTGGACCAGCTGGAAGAGGCTCGGGACAAGGCCTTACTACACTCGGCGAGGTACCAGCAGTCCATGCGACGCTACCACGCCCGAGGGGTCCGGTCCCGAGACCTCCAGGTGGGCGACCTGGTGCTTCGGCTGCGACAAGACGCCCGAGGTCGACACAAGCTCACGCCCCCCTAGGAGGGGCCGTTCGTCATCGCCAAAGTTCTAAAGCCCGGAACCTACAAGCTGGCCAACAGTCAAGGCGAGGTCTACAGCAACGCTTGGAACATCCAACAGCTACGTCGCTTCTACCCTTAAGATGTTTTCAAGTTGTTCATATACCTCGCTCCCACGCAAAGTTTAGTCATCAAGGAAGGGTCACCCTTGCCTCAGCAAAGCCCGACCCTCCCTCGGGGGCTAAAAGGGGGGAACCCCCTCTGCGTCGAAATTTTCCTCGAAAAAAGATCTTTTCCGCCGGAATGTCTTTCGTGCTTTTCGACTACTTCGAAAGTGGATCCTGAAAACGACGGAGTACACGTAAGCAGCCAAGGATGACCAAGCCGAGGGACTCCTACGCCTCCAGGATACGGATACCTCACTCATCACCTTCTGCCATAAGTAACTCACGTTCGGATAAGTGATTCCGCGGACCGAACAAGTCTTCATGTTCGGAAGCTCTTCCGCCGGAGCGATTCTTCGAGCCTTCTCGACTGCGTCGTTGACAGAACCCTATGGACGGTTAAGAGTGCGCGTAAGCGGCAAGGCCGACCGAGCCGAGGGACTCCTACGCCTTCGGGATACGGATACCTCACTCATCACCTTTCGTGAGAAGCAACTTTCGCTCGCACAAACAGTTCTGTTACCAACAAAAAAGTCCAGATACTCGAAACAAGAGGAAAGGAGACGCGGCTTTACAATACGGAGAGGGTGTGTTTCGGCCTCGGCGGCCGCAGAAAACACGCGCTACAAGATAATCCGATCCTACAGGCTCGGATCTTGGCGGCTAAAGGGAGCGGCAGCACCCTCGGCATCGACAACACCTTTGGCGAGGTCCGACCTAGCCTCGGACGGCGACGCGGTCCAAGGGTCTCCGCTCTGAAGGACAACGTCATCACCAAGCCCGGGCCATCGCCGCCAGGGTCTTCTCCAAGAATCCGGCCCGAGCAGGCAGCTCGGCCGGTCACCCTGGGGCCTCGGCTAGCTGTCCCCCAAGGACATCAGCCCGGCCCGAGGCCTCGGCAGGTCGATTCCGGTGTTGGTCTCGCTAACGGACGACCCGGCCAGGCTCCGACCGACCTGGTCTTCTTTTCGAGCCAACTCCGCCTCTGTTTGCGTTGGCACCACTACCCCTGGCCTCGGCTCATCGAAGAGCGGCCGAGGGTTTTCCTCTAACTAAGCAAGGGAAGCCTCGGACAACAAGGCTGGCCGAGCCGAGGGACTCCTACGCCTCCAGGATACGGATACCTCACTCGTCGCCTTTACACGAGGCGACTCGCGCTTGGTGAAGCGGTTCAGACAACCAACAGGCGAGTCTTAGCGCTCGAAAATGAGGAAAAAGCACGGCTCCGTGCCGAAATTACGTACATGTTCAGCCTCGACAGCCACAATGAACAAAAACACCGGCACTCAAGGTGCCATTACAAATGGAACTCCGGTTCCGACCCCACAGCAGCAGCCATGATCCCAGTACGGGCGCGGCCACCGGAAGGCTTTCGTTCGCGTCCCCACTCAAGGGACGCGAAACAGACATCAAAGCCAAAGAGCCGAGGGCCGGCCCGTGGGCGGCGCCGACGGCCTCAATGGAGGGGGAGCTTCCTCCGGCTGCCACCACATCAGCACGGACGGCGGCGTCCGCCTCTCCACCAACGCCGATGGCCTGTAAGGCGCACCGGCAGGTCCTCACTCCCGTCCTCGCCGCGAAAGCGAGGAGAAGGACGGAATGTTGCATCCTAGCTGGACAGCAACAGTTCGCCTTCCCCGGCATGGCTGGAGGACGCCTCCTCCGCAGAGCTGGAGGATGGTTTCCACCACCAGAAGCTGGAAGAGGAGGTGGCCAGCCAACCCGCGCAGGAGGTAGAGCCCCGGCTCGCCTCGCTCTCTGCCCCTGCAAGGATGATAAACATCCTTGCTGCTGAGGGCGGAGCCAAGATCGCAGCCTGGCTTGCTCCTCCCCACCCAGAGGCTGGTAATCACCGTCTTGGGTGACCGCCGGCGAGGGGATGCAGCTAGGCTACCTGATGAAAATCCTTGAAGCCGAACGACGGCTGAAAGGTACCAACTCCCGCAGAGTTGCGTTCCTCCAATGACGAAGCCGAAAGACGGCGGATGTCCCCCATCCGGGGGCTTGGAAGGTGGAAAGACACGATGCATAAGGGAGCGCGAAGACACGGTCGCCTTCCAAGAGGGTCACCCTCCTTTTAAAGGCCGACTCTCCCTACTTGCGTCCCCAGCCATTATGGGCTGAGTCTTCTCCAACACGCTCCAAGGTCCTCCCCCACGGCGCGGGGGCTGGGTCCCACGCGTCATGCAAGCCGGCCTAGGGCAGAAGAAGCCAAACCGCCGCGCGCGGTGCGTACAACCGCCCAGCAGTTACAAGTGGCTCTCCACTTTTGCCCAGACCAGCGGGCGAAAGGGCGGGCAGCCATGCAGACGGCATGCAACCGCGCCAAGTGGGCGCACCTCTCCGACTTCCAACGCGCCCAGCTTGGAGGACCAGGCCCACGCGTCATGCAACTGGTGCGCCAGTTGCTACGTGTGAGTAACTGCACCACCACTCACGCCACTACCACGCCTCCTCGACTGCAGAACCAATACCGCGACTCGAGGCGACCAGGTGCACGACCCTGCAATGCCAACCAAGCGTGACGGTCAAATGCGGTCAAAATTGGGCCGGCAGTGATGGTGGTGGCAGGCAGGCAGAAGCAGCGGTCACATCGTCAGCCAAGCTTACGTCCCATCCGGGGGCAGCGAGAGAACCCTCTCTCACGGCGTGAAGACAACACGCCCGTGTTCCGTTCCTCGAACGGCTCGCGCACGCGCAACGGCTGCCCCGCGAACCACTCGCCCCATCGCATTAACTCCGCAGCGGGACAGGCGGCGCCTCTGGCAGGAGAAGCAAGCGACGCTTCGCCTTCGCCATAACGACCGCATCAAAAAAGGTACGCCGCGTCGTTCGATTTCGTATCCTTTTCCTTTTTTCCTCTTTCTCTCTCTTGCAACAGGGACCGGGAAAGGAGGATACCCCAGAAAGGATCCTTCCCTGTGAAGGAACCAGGCTCCGAGCCTCCCTACTGATCAGAGGTTCGAAGGCTGGCCCCTCGGAAGGGTTCAATAGCCGCCTCAGAGCACGTGGGCTCCACACCCACTACTGGTCAGAGGTTCAAAGGCCGGCCCCTCGGAAGGGTTCAACGGCCGCCTCAGGCTACTCAGGCTCCGCGCCCACTACTGATCAGGGGTTCGAAGGCTGGCCCCCGAAGGGTTCACAGCCGCCTCAGACACAGAGCGAGGGGTGACCATGGGTACGTTCGATACATAACCAAGGCTCGGGCTGCGCTCCCGAGGTACCCTAGGACATTTCCGAGACCAGCGGGAACGATCTTGTAACAGAATCCCATCAGAGGGAGGCATCGAGCCCTCGGACCCCGTCGCCAAGGGACCGGGTCTGGCAGATCACCCGTAGGTACTTTTGGGCGTGCCTCTGGGCCCCTAGCCGACCCCTAACGAATGGGGCACGGGCGTCCGCTCGGATCACCCGCTTGCAGCTCACCGGAGACACCATGTTCAGTGCCCACCGAGGGCAACATGGCGCTCTCCCCCCCCTCCTCCTTGCGGAAAGGCGACGCAGGGGCGTATATAAAGAAGTCGAGTCTGTCCCTGATCGCCCTCTCGCCCTGTGCAGAGGCTCGGGGGCTGCTCTCGCAAACCCGGCTCCGGCCAGACCGTTGACAGCGTCAACATACCAGCCCAAGAACTTGGGACCCGACCGTACACCCGGGCTACGGCCAGCTCGCATGAGGGAACGACCAGACCAGCCGAAGCATTGCGCGAGGCGTTAAGACCTCGAAGGAGTCAAACCACTCCTCCGAGGCCTTGAGGGCTACACCCGGCGGGTGCGCTCGCGCGCACCCACCGGAACAAAAACGCAACCGAGAAAGGCTGGTCCCCTTGCAAAAAAGTGCGACGAAAGCCTCCAAGCGAGTGCTAACACTCCCTTCGAGGCTCGGGGGCTACTGTCGGGGACCATAATTAGGGGTACCCTCAAGGCTCCTAATTCTCAGCTGGTAACCCCCATCAGCATAAAGCTGCAAAGGCCTGATGGGTGCGATCAAGTCAGGGATCAGTCCATTCGAAGGACTCGATCACGCCTCGCCCGAGCCTAGCCTCGGACAAGGGCAGACGACCCCGAAGGATCTCCGCCTCGCCTGAGGCCCCCCTCCAGCGGCGAATGCGTTCCCGCCTCGCCTGAGGCCCTGTCTTCGCCAAGAAGCAACCCCGACCAAATCGCAGGAGCATTTAATGCAAAGGTGGCCTGACACCTTTATCCTGATGCGCGCCCCTCAGCTGACAGAGCCGAAGCGACCGCCGTCACTTCGCCACTCCACTAACCAGTCTGATAGAAAGACAGCGCCGCCTGCGCCACTCCGACTGCGGTGCCACTTGACAGAGTGAGGCTGACAGGCAGTCAGGCCCGGCCGCACTCCATAGGAAGCTCCGCCCGACCCAGGGCTCAGACTCGGGCTAAGCCCCGGAAGACGGCGAACTCCGCTCCGCCCAACCCAGGGCTCGGACTCGGGCTAAGCCCCGGAAGACGGCGAACTCCGCTCCGCCCGACCCAGGGCTCAGACTCGGGCTAAGCCTCGGAAGACGGCGAACTCCGCTCTGCCCGACCCAGGACTCAGACTCGGGCTAAGCCCCGGAAGACGGCGAACTCCGCTCCGCCCGACCCAGGGCTCGGACTCGGGCTCAGCCCCAGAAGACGACGAACTCCGCCTCGCCCGACCCGGGGGCTCGGACTCAGCCTCGGCCACGGAAGACGGACTCGACCTCGACCTCAGAGGAGCGTCCACATTGCCCAACCCAGGGCACGGACCGGCCACATCAACAGGAGGCGCCATCATTACCCTACTCCAAGCTGACTCAGGCTACGGGGAACAAGACCGGCGTCCCATCTGGCTCACTCCGCCAGATAGGCGATGATGGCGTCCCGCACGCTCCCTGACGATGGCGACTCTCGGCCCCCTTACGGATGCAAGAGGACGTCAGCAAGGACTCGACGGCCCCGACAGCTGTCCCTCCACCAGGCTCCGGTGCTCCTCCAACAGCCACGACATCACATGAACTGGGCGCCAAAATCTCTCCGGCCGCCACGATGGCGTGTACTTAGGGCACTAGCTCTCCTCCGCTAGACACGTAGCACTCTGCTACACCCCCCCATTGTACATCTGGATCCTCTCCTTATGCCTATAAAAGGAAGGACCAGGGCCCTCTTAGAGGAGGGTCGGCCGCACGGGAACGAGGACGAGACGGGCGCTCGCGTGAGGCCGCTCGCTCCTTCCCCCGTGTGGACGCTTGTAACCCCCTACTGCAAGCGCACCCGACCTGGGCGCGGGACGAACACGAAGGCCGCGGGATTTCCACCTCTCTCACGACCCATCTCCTGCCTCCTCGCTTTCCCCCCTTCGCGCTCGGCCTCGCGTCGACCCATCTGGGCTGGGGCACGCGGCGACACTTCACTCATCGGCTCTGGGACCCCCCGGTCTCGAAACGCCGACACAAAGTCTCTAAAATATGAAACATTGGGTTTTTTACCGGTTAGGAGTTCATAAGATGTCTTCTTGAGGATTCGGTGAAGGTAGAGCCAGTTGATGTAGTAGCAGGCGGTGTTAATCGCCTCGGCCCAAAACCGGTCCGGTGTCTTTTACTCATCAAGCATGGTCCTCGCCCTGTCCAGTAGAGTTCTATCCTTCCTCTGCACTACACCATTTTGTTGAGGTGTGTAGGGAGAAGAGAACTCATGCTTGATGCCCTCATCCTCAAGAAAGCCTTCAATTTGAGAGTTCTTGAACTCCATCCCATTGTCGCTTCTAATCTTTTTTATCCTTAAGCCAAACTCATTTTGAGCCCATCCCAAGAATCCTTTTAAGGTCTCTTGGGTCTGTGACTTTTCTTGCAAAAAGAACACCCAAGTGAAGCGAGAATAATCATCCACAATTACTAGACAGTACTTACTCCCGCCGATGCTTATGTAAGCGATCGGGCCGAATAAATCCATGTGGAGTAGCTCTAGTGGCCTGTCCGTTGTCATGATGTTTTTGTGTGGATGATGGGTACCAACTTGCTTTCCTGCTTGGCATGCACTACAAACCCTGTCTTTCTCAAAATGAACATTTGGTAGTCCCAAAATATGTTCCCCTTTAGAAGCTTGTGAAGATTCTTCATCCCAACATGGCTAGTCAGCGATGCCAGAGCCAACCCATATTAGTCTTAGCAATTAAGCAAGTGACAAGTTCAGCTCTATTAAAATCAACTAAGTATAGTTGACCCTCTAACACTCCTTTAAATGCTATTGAATCATCACTCCTTCTAAAGACAGTAACACCTACATCTATAAATAGACAGTTGTAGCCCATTTTGCATAATTGAGAAACTGAAAGCAAGTTATAATCTAAAGAATCTACAAGAAAAACATTGGAAATAGAATGGTCAGGAGATATAGCAATTTTACCAAGTCCTTTGACCAAACCTTGATTTCCATCCCCGAATGTGATAGCTCTTTGGAGATCTTCGTTTTTCTTGTAGGAGGAGAACATCCTTTTCTCCCCTGTCATGTGGTTTGTGCATCCGCTATCAATTATCCAACTTGAGCCCCTGGATGCATAAACCTGCAAAACAATTTAGGCCTTGTTCTTAGGTACCCAAATGGTCTTGGGTCCTTTCACATTAGAAACAAGCACCTTGGGTACCCAAACACAAGTCTTTGAACCCTTGTGTTTGCCCCCAACATATTTGGCAACTATTTTGTCTGATTTGTTAGTTAAAACATAAGATGCATCAAAAGTCTTAAATGAAATAATAGGCTCATTTGATGCAGCAGGAGTTTTCTTTTTAGGCATTTTAACATGAGTGGTATGCCTAAAGCTAGATGCCTCATTCTTATACATATAAGCATGGTGAGAAACATTATGAGGTTTCCTAGCATGAATCCTCCTAATCTTGTGCTTAGGATAACCAGCAGGATATAAAATGTAACCCTCATTATCCTGAGCCATGGGAGCCTTGCCCTTAACAAAATTAGATAATCTCTTAGGGGCATTAAGCCTGGCATTGCTTCCCTGTTGGAAACCAATGCCATCCTTAATGCCAGGGTGTCTCCCATTATAGAGCATGCTCCTAGCAAATTTAAATTTTTCATTTTCTATTTCATGCTCATTGATTTTAGCAGTTAGTTGAGCTATGTGATCATTTTGTTGTTTAATTAAAGCAAGGTGATCATGGATAGCATCAACATTAATATCTCTACATCTAGTGCAAATAGAAACATGATCAACAGTGGATGTAGAAGGTTTGCAAACATTTAATTCATCAATCTTAGCATGTAAAATAGCATTCTCATTTCTAAGATTGGAAATAGAATCATTGCAAACATTCAAATCTTTAGCCTTAGAAATTAATTTATCATTCTTAGTTTTAAGGCTAGAAATTGATTCATTCAATTTATCAAACTTAGCAATTAAACTTTCATTTTCATTTCTAAGACTAACAATTGAATCATTACAAGCATTTAATTTTTCAACCTTAGCAATTAAACTAGCATTCTTAGTTCTAAGGTTGGAAATAGTGTCATGGCATATGCTAAGCTCATTAGTCAATTTTTCACACTTTTCTATCTCCTGATCATAAGCATTTTTTACTTTAACATGCTTCTTATTTTCTTTAATAAGGAATTCCTCTTGGCTGTCCAAGAGTTCATCCTTCTCATGAAGAGCTCCTATCAATTCATTTAATTTTTCTTTTTGTTGCATGGTAAGGTTGGGAAAAGGGTAAGCAAATCATCCTCATCTTCACTAGAGCTACCCTCATCACTAGATGTTGTATATTTAGTGGAGGCTCTAGATTTTACCTTCTTATTTTTGCCGTCCTTTGCCATGAAGCACTTGTGGCTGACGTTGGGGAAGAGGAGGCCCTTGTTGACGGCGATGTTGGCGGCATCCTCATTGGAGGAGGAGTCGGTGGAGCTCTCATCGGAGTCCCATTCCCGACACACGTGGGCATCGCCGCCCTTCTTCTTGTAGTACTTCTTCTTCTCCTTCCTCTTTCCCTTCTTGTCGTCGCCCCTGTCACTATCACTAGACATAGGACATTTAGCGATAAAATGACCAGGCTTACCATATTTGTAGCACACCCTTTTAGAACGGGGCTTGTAATCTTTCCCCTTCCTTTGCTTGAGGATTTGGCGAAAGCTCTTGATGATGAGCGCCATTTCCTCGTTGTCAAGCTTGGAGGCGTCGATGGGGAGCCTACTTGGTGTAGACTCTTCTTTCTTCTCCTCCGTCACCTTGAATGCGATGGGTTGCACCTCGGGTGTGGAGGTGGCGCCTTGCTCCAAGTTGACGATGTGTTTGGACCTTTGATCATCAATTCAAAGCTCACAAACTTTCCTATCACTTCCTCGGGAGACATTAGCTTATATCTAGGATCACCACGTATTAATTGAACTTGAGTAGGATTGCGAAATACGAGTGATCTAAGAATAACCTTGACCATCTCATGTTCATCCCATTTTGTGCTCCTGAGGTTGCGCACTTGGTTCACCAAGGTCTTGAGCTGGTTGTACATTGCTTGTGGCTCCTCTCCTTGGTTAAGGATGAATCGACCGAGTTCCCCCTCGATCGTCTCCCCGCTTGGTGATCTTGGTCACCTCATCTCCTTCGTGCGCCGTCTTTAGGACGTCCCAAATCTCTTTGGCGCTCTTTAACCCTTGTACCTTATTATACTCCTCTCGACATAGAGAGGCGAGGATTATAGTAGTGGCTTGGGAGTTAAAGTGTTGGATTTGGGCGACCTCGTCCGAGTCATAGCCATCGTCCCCTACCGTAGGTACCTGTGCTCCAAACTCAACAATGTCCCAAATACTTGCGTGGAGAGAGGTTAGGTGATGCCTCATCTTATCACTCCACATACAATAATCCTCACCATAAAAAAATGGAGGTTTGCCTAATGGAACGGAAAGTAGAAGAGCGCACTTAGAGATACGGGGATATTGAAGGGGCATCTTACTATACTTCTTGCGCTCATGGCGCTTAGAAGTGACGGACGGCACGTCGGAGCCGGATGTAGAAGGTGATGATGAATCGGTCTTGTAGTAGACCACCTTTTTCATCTTTTTCTTCTTGTTGCCACTCCGATGCGACTTGATGTGTGAAGGGGATCCTTCCTTCACCTTGTTGCCAGACTTCCTTGATGGAGCCTTCCCAAGGCTTGCGGGCCTGTCACCGCCGATCACGATCCCCCTCTTAGCGTGATCTCCCGACATTACTTCGAGTTGTTAAACTCTAATGAAGTACCGAGCTTTGATACCAATTGAAAGTCACCTAGAGGGGAGGTGAATAGGCATAATCTGAAATTTACAACTTAAAACACAATCTACAAGCTGGGGTTAGCATTAGAATAAAATCCGAGTCTGGGAGAGAGGGGAAAACAAATCAAGAGCAAATAAAGCGAATGACACGGTGATTTGTTTTACCGAGGTTTAGTTCTAAAGAACCTAGTCCCCATTGAGGTGGTCACAAAGACCGGGTCTCTTTCAACCCTTTCCCTCTCTCAAACGGTCACTTAGACCGAGTGAGGCTTCCTTTCTTGATTTCTCGGGTCACTTAGACCCCGCAAGGACCACCACACAATTGGTGTCTCTTGCTTCGCTTACAAGGCTTTGAGAATAAGAATGGGAGAAAGAAGAAAGCCAACCAAGAAACAAGAGCAACAAAGAAACACAAGAACGATCCTCTCACAAGTCCTAAAGCACAAGAATTGAATTGGGGACTTTGATTGGATCAGAGGCTTTGATTTGTGTCTTGGAGTGTTGCACTTTGCTCTTGTATTAAATGAAGAGTGTTGAATGCTTGGATGGTTGGAGTGGTGGTGGTTGAGGGGTATTTATAGCCCTCACCCACCAAAACAACCGTTGGGGGTGGCTGCTGTCGATGGGCACACCGGACAGTCTGGTGCGCCATCAGACACTGTCTGGTGCGCCAGCCACATCACCCAACCATTAGGGTTCTGACACAGTCGACCGTTGGAGCACTGACTTCTGGTGCCACCGGACAGTCCGGTGTCACACCGGACAGTCACTGTTCACTATCCGGTGCGCCTCTAACCTCTGCTCTGACTTCTGCCGCGAACTGTAGCGCTGTGAGGGGCACTGTGCAGTCGACCGTTGCGCGAAGGAGCCATTGCTCTACTGGTGCACCGAACCGTTGCACGAAGGAGCCGTTGCAATCATTCAATTTCTTGTCTTAGAAGTGAAAATGCTAGTTTAATTGCTAAGGTTGAAGAATTGAATCCTTGCAATATTTCTACATCTACTATTGAGCATGTTACTATTTGCACTAGATGTAGATATGTTAATATTGATGCTATGATCACCTTGCTATGATTAAAGAACAAAATGATCACATAGCTAAACTAAATGATAAAATTACCGAGCATGAGTTAGAAAATGAAATTTTAAATTTGCTCGCAGCATGCTCTATAATGGGAGACGCCCTAGCATTAAGGATGGCATTGGATTCCAATAAGGGAGCCAAAGCAACATCAAACTTAATGCACCTAAGAACAGACTTTCTAACTTTGTTAAGGGCAAGGCTCCCATGGTTCAGGATAGAGAGGGTTACATTTTATATCCTGAAAACTATTCTGAGCACAAAATTAGAAAAATTCATGCTAGGAAATATCATACTATTTCTCATCATGCTTACATGTATATTAATGAGGCTTCTAGCTCTAGCATTCAACTCTTATCAAAATGCCTAAAAAGAATATTGCTAATGCATCAAATGAAAATAGCATTTCATTTAAAACTTTTGATGTATCATTTGTGCTTACTAACAAATCAGGCAAGGTAGTTGCCAAATATGTTGGGGCAAACACAAAAGTCCCAAGACTTGTGTTTGGGTACCCAAGGTGCTTGTTTCTAATGTGAAATGACTCAAGACCGTTTGGGTACCTAAGAACAAGGCCTAAATTTGTTTTGTAGGTTTATGCATCTGGCAGGACAAGTTGGATAATTGATAGCGGATGCACAAACCACATGACAGGGGAGAAAAGGATGTTCTCCTCATATGAGAAAAATGATGATCCCCAAAGATCGATTACATTCGGTGATGGAAATGAAGGTTTGGTCAAAGAATTTCAATGATAACAATGCCAAACTAGATACTTGCTTAATTGCTAAGACTAAAATGGGTTGGCTCTGGCATCGCCGACTTGCACATGTTAGAATGAAGAATCTTCACAAACTTCTAAAGGGGGAACACATTTTAGGACTAACAAATGTTCATTTTGAGAAAGACAGGATTTGCAGCTCATGTCAAGCAGGGAAGCAGGTTGGAGCTCATCATCCACACAAGAACATCATGACGACCGACAGGCTGCTTGAACTACTCCACATGGATCTATCCGGCCCGGTCGCTTACATAAGCATTGGCGGGAGTAAGTATTGTCTTGTCATTGTGGATGATTATTCTCGCTTCACTTGGTTGTTCTTTTTGTAGGAAAAATCTCAAACCCAAGAGACCTTAAAGAGATTCTTGAGATGGGCTCAAAATGAGTTTGGATTGAGAATCAAAAAGATTAGAAGCGACAATAGAACGGAGTTCAAGAACTCTCAAATTGAAGGATTTCTTGAGGAGGGCATCAAGCATGATTCTCTTCACCCTACACACCCCAACAAAACAATGTTGTAGAGACAAAGAATAGAACTCTCTTGGATATGGCGAGGACCATGCTTGATGAGTACAAAACACTGGATTAGTTTTGAGCGGAGGCGATTAACGCTGCTTGCTACTCCATCTACTGACTCTACCTTCACCGAATCCTCAAGAAAACATCATATGAACTCCTCACTGGTAAAAAATCCAATGATTCTTATTTTAGAGTTTTTGGGAGCAAATGCTTTATTCTTATCAAAAGAGGTAGAAATTCTAAATTTGCTCCTAAAACAGTAGAAGGTTTTTTACTTAGCTATGACTCAAACACAAGGGCATATAGAGTCTTCAACAAGTCCACTAGACTAGTTGAAGTTTCTTGTGACATTGTGTTTGATGAAACTAATGGCTCTCAAGTAGAGCAAGTTGATCTTGATGAATTAGATGATGAATAGGCTCCATGCGTCGTGCTAAGGAACATGTCCATTGGGGATGTGTATCCAAAAGAATCCGAAGGGCATCCACAAGCACAAGATCAACATCATCTTCCGTGCAAGCATATCCACCAACTCAAGATGAGGAAATGGCTCAAGAAGAAGAGGATGAAGGCTAAGATGATGAGCGACCTCAAGAAGAGGACATTGATCAAGGGGAAGATGAAGATGATCAAGACAAGGAAGATGATCAAGAAATTCAGGATCAAAGACCACCACACCCAAGAGTCCAAGCAATTCAAAGAGATCACCCCGTCAACTCCATACTTGGTGACATCCACAAGGGGGTAACCATTCGATCTCGAGTTGCTCATTTTTGTGAACATTACTCTTTTGTGTCTTCTATTGAGCCATACAAGATAGAGGATGAACTAAGAGATTCAGACTGGGTGGTGGCAATGCAAGAGGAGCTCAACAACTTCACGAGGAATGAGGTATGGCGTTTAGTTCCACGTCCTAACCAAAATGTTATAGGTACCAAATGGGTATTCCGCAACAAACAAGATGAGGATGGTGTGGTAACTGGGAACAAAGCCCGACTTGTTGCCAAGGGATATTCACTAGTCGAAGGTTTGGATTTCGATGAAACCTATGCACCTGTAGCTAGGCTTGAGTCAATTTGTATATTACTTGCCTATGGTACTTACCATGGCTTTAAGTTGTATCAAATGGACGTGAATAGTGCCTTCCTCAATGGCCCTATCAAGGAAGAGGTGTATGTTGAGCAACCTCTCATCTTTGAAGATAGTGAGTATCCTACACATGTTTATAAGCTCTCAAAGGCGCTTTATGGGCTCAAGCAAGCCCCAAGAGCATGGTATGAATGCCTGAGAGACTTTCTTATCACTAATGGCTTCAAAGTTGGAAAAGCTGACCCTACTCTCTTCACCAAAACAATTGCTAAAGACTTGTTTATATGCTAAATTTATGTTGATGATGTTATATTTGGGTATAATAACAAGTCATCTTGTGAAGAGTTTAGTAGGATTATGATACAAAAATTCGAGATGTCAATGATGGGAGAGTTGAAGTATTTCCTTGGATTCCAAATCAAGAAACTCCAAGAAGGCACCTTCATCTGCCAAACTAAGTACTTTCAAGATATACCCAAGAAGTTTGGAATGAATAATGCCAAACCCATCAAGACACCCATGGGAACTAATGGGCATCTCGACCTCGACACGAGAGGTAAATCTGTAGATCAAAAGGTATACCGGTCGATAATAGGATCTTTACTTTATTTATGTGCTTCACGACCAGATATTATGCTTTTAGTATGCATGTGTGCAAGGTTCCAGGCAAATCCTAAGGAAGTTCACCTTAGGGCCATGAAAAGAACCATGAGATATTTAGTTTACACTCCTAAGGGCTTTGGTACCCCAAGGGATCTACCTTTGATCTAATTGGGTATTCTGATGCTGATTATGCCAGATGTAAAATTGATAGGAAGAGCACATCTAGGACTTGTCAGTTTCTACAGAGATCCCTGGTGTCTTGGGCTTCAAAGAAACAAAACTCAGTAGCTCTATCCACCGTCGAAGCCGAGTATATTGTTGTAGGCCATTGTTCCGCACAATTACTTTGGATGAGGCAAACCCTTAGGGACTATGGCTACAAGTTTAGCAAAGTCCCTCTCCTATGTGATAATGAGAGTGCAATCCGTATGATGAATAATCCCGTTGAACACAGCCACACTAAGCACATAGACATCCGGTATCACTTTTTGAGAGATCACCAACAAAAGGGGATATCGAAATTGCTTATGTTAGAACCCACAACCAATTAGTCGATATCTTCACCAAGCCCTTAGATGAAAAGACTTTTAGCAAGCTTAGGAGTGAACTCAATATCCTAGATTCTCGGAACTTTGATTGAAATCTTGCACACATTGCTCATTTATATACATTTGATCATACCTCTTTCATTTGGTACAAATGCATATTTATTATTCTTCTTGTGCCAAAGGTAAGACTAATGTGTTTCCAAGTGTATTTCTATCCTTAGTCTTAGATTGAAAGGAAAATGGAGTATTCGGCAAAGGCAAGGCTTCCACTACGACTCTGTTGGTATCATTTATCCTTTGCCATCCTTATAAACTTTCATTCATATCCTTTTACAAAAGGGGGAGAGAATAATAGGCCTCTAGTTCTCTTTGTTTTTGGCGCTTAATGCCAAATGGGGAAAGAATAATAGGCCCAAAGCAAAAGGACCGCACCACCACCCTGTTTTCTAAAAAAATTCAAAAAGGGGGAGAGATTATTCAAATTGCAAAACCCTCTTGACAGCTAATGGGAGAACTTCTTCAGAGGGAGCTTTTATTTAGCCAAAGGAAAAGCATTTAAAAAAGGGGGAGAATTTTCAAAACCTTGAAAATGTTTTTTGAAAACATATTCTTATACCATTGGCTATTTGCAAAAGCATTTGAGAAGACTTCTCAAAAAGATTTGCAAAAGAAAGCTAAGTGGTGCAAACATGGTCCAAAATGTTAAACTAGATCAAAGCAACCATGTAGATTTAGAAATACTTTCATTGGTTCATTTCAAAGTAACTTATGCACATCTGACAAATTCCAAACTAGTTACATTTCTACACTTTGTATTTGCTTTGGTTTGTGTTGGCATCAATCACCAAAAAGGGGGAGATTGAAAGGGAAATGGGCTTAACCCTTTCCTATAATCGATTTTGGTGTTTGACGTCCATTACAAACCATATGGACTAACTAGTTTGCCTAGTTGCTATTTCTCTCAAGTACGTAAAGTTCAACATAAACATACAAAGAAAAAAGGGTTGAGGGAATTCTACAAAGTTTGGAGCATACAAGAATTGGTGCAGCCAGTGGCGCACCAGACACTGTCCGGTGCCTAGGCCGAGGCACCTCGCAAACTGGCCGCTCTCGGGTTTTCTCAGAGCCACTTGCTATAATTCACCGGACTGTCCGGTGAGCCAACAGAGCAACGGTCAACTTCACCCAACGATCGACCGCGCTGACTGCGGAACAGTGAACAATGCATAAGTCATAAGTCAGTCTACCAAGTCAGAGTGCACCAGACTGTCCGGTGTGCCACCAGACTGTCCGGTGCCGCAAGAGGACAGAAGACTTCAACAGTCAACAACTCCAAACCCCAATGGGCGGTTGACATGGCACTCACCGGACAGTGAACAGTGTCAAGTCCGGTGCACCACCGGACTGTTCGGTGTGTGCATCGACAACAAAGTCACCCAACGACTAGGAAGTGTTTGGAGGCTATAAATACCCCCAACCACCTCCATTCAAGCCATCCAAGCTTCTCAATCTTCTCATTCAATACAAGAGCAAAGAATACACTCCAAAGACACAATCAAAGCATCAAATCCTCTCCAAGCTCCAAAATCAAATCAAGTGCTTAGCGACTTGAGAGATGGTGATTTGTGTTTCTTTTGTTGCTCTTGTTGCTTGGATTGCTTTCTTCTTTTCACTCTAAACTCCTCAAGTATTTTGTAAAGCAAGTGAGAGACATCTATTTGTGTGGTGATCCTTGCGGGGTCTTAGTGACCCTTGTGATTAAGAATAAGCACTCGACCGGTCTAAGTGACTGATGGAGAGAGGGAAAGGGTTGGAATAGACTCGGCCTTTGTTGCCTCCTCAATGGGGAGTAGGTTCCTTGGAACCGAACTTCGGGAAACAAATCACCGTGTTCATTTGTGTTGATCTTCATCACTCGATTTGTTTCTTCCCTCTCCTCTCTCTCTCTAAAGTTCCCTTGCTCATATTATTTTGAGTTAGCTCACAAAGTTATCCACATTGATTGAGCAACTCATAGCAAGAGGAACTATCTTCCGCACTCCGAACTCAAGATTATTTATTTCTAACCCTAACCCCGGGTGAAGTGTGTGTTCAATGTTTATAATTTTCAGGTTTTGCCTATTTACCCCCCTCTAGGTGACTTTCATGAACATTCTACCAAGATACCTAGAGTGTCCACGCAAACTCTACGAGGCAGCTATAGAAGTCCTAGGAAACCAGCAGGCTGTATAGGCTTTCCTACTCAGTTTATCCATTATTTCAACCAGAAGTATGATACAACTATAGAAGTATGAAACATTTGGACTAATGCAATATCTGCTCTGATTGCTTAACATAAGCAAAAGTACTCAATTTCTTCATTACTTCAACTTGATTGATTAACATAGATCATTTAACCGAAAGGTTATGCATAATCTTAACACAAAATCTGATTACCAGCTCAATTTTTTTTACTTTGTCCACGACAGCCTCCTTGGTTCTTTAGTTGCAGGCGACTTCTTCACTCCATTGCCAACCTCTAGTTCGTTGACTTTTGTGACCGATGGTAACTCGTCGTCTTTAGTTGTAGGCAGCTGCTGCACTGCATCCCCAACCTCTTGTTGCAGCTTCCTCTCCATTTGTAGCTTCCCAGAGTCGACCTCGTCCTCCTCATCGAGATCTCTCAACAGAGCACCTCTTCGTGGCTTGGAGAAATTCTTGCGGACATATGGACGATGTCGGACCGTGCTGCTGTTACGATAGCTCGTGCCACAACCGCGACCGGAGATCGATATGCCTAGGCCGGGGTTGGACTCCTTGCTAGACGAGCTCCTCTCCTTTGACGGCTCCTCCATGACCACGGATGAGGAGGTTGTTGCCGATTTGGGGCAGATCGAAATGGGGACCGGGATTCCTTTATGGTGCGGACTCGGGGTGTGAACGAGAAACTGTGGCACATGGGGAACGCGCGCGGCGGTGGTAGTGCGAACGACGCGGCGGAGGCGGTGTAAACGGCGGACGTGGTGTGAACGAGCGGCGGTGACGAAGTATACTTGGGAGATGCTAAATGAGTGTTGTATATGGATGTCGTGTGGGTGCCGTATACGGGTGTTGGGCTGGTTAGGCTGGCAAAGTGACAAATTCACTGGACATCCTATTTGGGCTAGAACGGTAAATTCAACCCGACGGAGGGAGTACTCATTGGACCTGTTTGTTTCAGCTTTTTTTCAGCTTCTGGCCACCAGAAGCTGTTGCAGACCGCCAAACGCCCAACTTTTTGGCCCGTTTTTATGAAAATCACTTTAGCCAAAAATCGTTTAAAATAAACGTGAATACAGAATCGGACGAGTTGTTGTGATAGTAGGAAACCGTCACTTTCTACAACCTAAATTCTATGGACTCTTTTACCTTCTACCACAATACTCAAATTCTCTCCACAGCCAGATTTTTCCTACGGCCAGATTCTCAGAAAAGTTCCTTAGAAATAAGCTGAACCAACGAAGCCATAATTAATTAATGGTTGCTAAGAAGCCCCTTTTGTTTTGTTGTCAAAGTATTGATACAAGTCGCGGTACTAAGGGCCTGTTTGGTTCGCTGCCTAACTTGCCACACTATGCCTAACTTTTTTTGCCTAAGGTTAAGGCATGTTTGGTTTCCTACCTAAGGCGCCACAATCTGCCTAACCTTAGGCGCTCGAATTGAAGAACTAAGGTTAGGCAGAAAAGTTTGGTACATTGTGGCGTCTTAGGCACCAAACCAAACAACCCCTAAAGATGTCACGGTAGGCGCAAATTAGCGAGGCCAGTTTTGTACTACCTCTGATACAGCTGTTAATATTATCAACGGGCGATTAGGAAAAAATGTTTGTCTTTTTTGGCGTGCTACGGGCGGGTGGAGGAATCAATCGGAGGGAGGGCCGGACCAAATTATTTATTTATTTATTTACGTTTTCTTTTGCTTTACTTTGGTTTTCAGCTTTCTTTCTCTTTCCCACTGCCGCCATGACGCCGTCTCACCTGTTTTCTCTCTCGTCGCACGCAGAGAAAATAAAAAAGAGGGGTGGCGTACTTTGGAGGGACACGTACCAGCGCGGCCATTCGGCGGGCGGCCGAGGTCCGCCTCACCTGGGCCCGCATGGCAGGGAGGCGGGACGCGCTGGAGGGAGCCGGGAGCGCGTGCATATCAGTGGCTGGTGAGAGTCAGAGGGCAGGCTGGTCAGAGGGAGCAGGAGCACACGCAGAGAGAGAGAGCGGTGCCGCCGCGGCTGCATGACTGGCAAGTGGGCCCCGATGCCTCCCGAGGCCAGTGAAGGATGCCACGACGCCATGGGCTGTGTCACGTGGGCGGGGAGCTCGCCGAGGCAAGGAACATGTGTGGGTCCCGCTGCCGGCGCTGTTCCCGAGTCTGTAGGGCGGGACCCACATCCCGCCAGGCCGGCGGAGGGAATTGATCGATGGATCGAAGCTCCTCGGATTTGCATTTGCTTTCGCCCCAAAGATGATCGTGGCCTCGTCCTCGTGCTCCAGTCCAGGCTCCACCCACCCGCTCCAGTGCAGAGGCAAAGGCCAGAGAGGACTTGCCGCTCCAGGCCCCAATGTTTCGTATCTCGTTGATCCGATTGGCATTTGTTTTTATACTCCTGCTGACCGCTCGTACCTGCTACGCACACAGCGTCTTTTTGGTTGGGACATGTCATGGACAATGACGCGGCACGTCAAGCGCTAGACGACGGGAGCTGCAACAGCCTGCAAGGCCGTCGGCCGTCTCCGGGAGACACTGGGACAGGACTCTGATCTGCTGGGTGTCAAGATCACAAGAGCCCCGGGTCGTTGACCTCGACCTGAGTCGGGTCGGGACTCCGGACTCGGGAGGAGGGTGATGGATGTGGATGGTCTTAAAGCTGCTGCTGCTGCCAACTAGTGATACAAATACTCTGTAGCTACAGTTCAACAGTTATAGATAGGGCTGCAAAACAGCCACCGGAACAGGTTCGTCTCCTCTCCTCATCTGTCGCCTGTCGGACCCGGGACTGGGCGACGACCTAACAGCTCTTCCTGCTGACCTGCTGCCTGTGTATTCGGCAGCGCGGCGGCTGCGACTACACGCACGCGCGCTCCATCACGTACGTTACGTATATACTTTTATTATTCCCAACGCCCACCTGATGCGCTCATGGGAGCTGCTGACGGAAATGAAGTGACACCCGTTTGGATACTTAGAAATAAAACCTTTTTTAAAAAATAAATTTTAAGAAATAAATTATTTAGAATTCAATCGACTAGAAAGTGATTGAATTCCATTATTTTCGTTTGGTTATACAAGTAATTGAATTCCTAGAATTAAATTCTAGATGTTGTTTGGATATTTTGCATACGGAATTTTAATACAAGCAAGTAAGAATATCTGGACTTTGCATCTGCTTTAATAATGAGCGTGAACAATTTACAACTGTCAGAAACTATTAAGTTCATATATATAATAGTTCCATAAAGGTAAGTCACACACAATAGTTTCATGAAGGCATCAAGTTAGCACATCAAAGTTCCACAAAGACATTGTCGGGTACCGTAATTAGGGGTACCCTCAATGCTCCTAAACGCGGCCGAAAAACATCTTCAGAACAAACCATACACGGCTGAT
Source organism: Zea luxurians (assembly GCA_029449295.1). Lineage (NCBI taxonomy): Eukaryota > Viridiplantae > Streptophyta > Magnoliopsida > Poales > Poaceae > Zea > Zea luxurians. The sequence goes on from JAOPSE010000022.1 coordinate 47,513,144, forward strand.
AAAGCGCGGGTCAAGTCAAGGCCACGACTACCAAGGGACGCGACCTCATCCGAGCCCAGCCTCGGGCGGGAACAGTAGTCCCGGACGGATTCACACCTCGCCCGAGGGTCCACTCAGTTAGCAGACGCACCCTCGGCTCACCCAAAGCCCAGCTCGGGCAGACTTTGTCGTGCAGCGACCTCGGCCGGATCGCCCTACCAACCGACCGTATCGTATGTGCATTTAATACGAAGATCGCCTGACACCTTATCCTGACACGCGTGCCTCAGTTGGCAAGGTCGAAGTGACCGCAGTCACTTCGCCCCTTTACCGATCGTTCTGACAGGGAAACAACACTGTTCGCCCCGCTCCGGCTACTGTGCCAACCACCGGGGCAAGACTAGCAACAGTAAATCGAGACCTCTCCCGAGTTCAGTCTCGGGCGCAACAGGGAGCTCCGCCTCGCCCGACCCCAGGCCTCGGCCTCAGCCTCAACCTCGGGAGGAGTCACAACCTCGCCTGACCTCAGCCTCGGCCTCGGGAGAAGTCTCTGCCTCGCTCGACCTGGGCCTCGGACCGACTACGCTACAGGGGAGACATCATTACCCTACCGCTAGCTAGCCATCCTTTGCTACGAAAGAACAAGACCGGAGTCACATCAAACTACTCCGATAGCAGGTAATGATGGTCCCCCGCGTGCGTCCATGACATCGAGGGTTCTCAGCTCCCTACGGAAGCAAGACAACGTCAGCAGGATCCATGCCGCCCGACAGCTGTGCTTCTACAGGGCTCAAGGCACTTCTCCGACGGCCACGTTAGCTCGTGTACAGGGCTCAAGGCGCTTCTCCGCCAGCCACGTTAGCACATAGCTATACCCCATTGTACAGCTGGGCATCTCCTTGTATATATAAAAAGGGGATGTCCAGGGCCTTCCTAAAAGGAAGGGGGAGGACGAGGTTCACATTCACACGTTCAGGTGGACATACGTGGACACACACAGAGAAATTGACATAGAGGGAGGTGGGGTAGACGAGACAGGCAGAGACGGACGCACGCAGGGACTCTCTCTCTCGCTCTCGCCCTCGCTCTCCCGCAACGCTTGTAACCCCTACTACGAGCACCCCGGTGCGAGATAACATAAGCCTCATTTCCCTCTTGTGTTCCATCTTGCATCAACCCATCTGGGCAGGGACACGCAGCAACAAATTCACTGGTCGGTTGACGGTCCTCGCGGGTCCGAAACGCCGACAGTTGGCGCGCCAGGTAGGGGCCCGCTGCGTGCTAACGAATACTTTCTCGTTGAGTTCCAGATAGGTAGCTTTCAGCGCCCTCTCCAGCCCGGGACGGTGCTCCGCTTCGGAAGTCTCGAATTCATGTCCCTCGACGGCGGCTACGACATGGTACTGCTCCCTCCGCAGCACGACAACAACGACGGTCGACGGCTCGCCCGGCGGAGGCGAACCCGATGACGGCATCTTCCCGTGGTAGAAGAGGAACACCCGGGTTTACCCCGCCACCCTCCTCGCCGGAGGAGGAGGAGACGGGGCAACCGTGGCCAGGCAGGAGGCGGCACCTCGTAGGCTGTCGGACCAGAGCGAGTCGACGACGCCGGCACCCTTGCGGGGGACATGTCGGGTGTCACCCTCGCACCTGAGACAACGACGGGCATCGCTTCCCCGCAACGTGCCAACCCCGAGCGGACTGATGACGCCAGCACCCTCGCGAAGGACTTGCTAGGCGTTAGCCTCGTACCTGAGATAACGGTGTAGTCTGTCCCCGACGCGACTTCACCACCGTCCATTGACCAAAAGGTACCGTCCGTTTTCCACCCTGTCCCCTTTAGATCCAGTTTTGATCCACCAAGCGACCCCACTTCGGTGAGCGCTTTCGCAAGGGCATATCCTGACCTTCCGGGGTACCATATGTGGTCAACTTGGGACCGACTGACGGCCGTGTCAACCTCCGGACCCGCGGGTTCTGAGGAAGAGGACGACCCCGACGTCAGTTGGGATTTCTCCGGACTCCGTGATCCTAGTGCCATGCGCGACTTCATGTCCGCATGTGACCACTGCCTCTCGGGCTGCTCTGATGATGGTCACAGCCTTGACGACGGGGGTTGCGACCCAACTCGCGAGTGCTACCACATCGATCAGGAGGATCACGACGGAGAAAACCACCTTGGCATACCAAGAAGTGATGGCGCCCTTGCACCTGTGTCTCGCGTTGAGATCCTGCGGGAGCTAGCTGTGGTCCAAGTCCCTGCGAGGGGTCAGGACACACAACTTGAGCAACTCCGCGAGATCCAGGCCAAGCTCGACGAAGAAGCGGGGCGACTTGTGCAGCTCCGATAAAACATCGAGCAGGAGTGGGCAGGCCAGGCACTTGCCGGAGGAGCGCGTCATCGGGCCCAGGACGTCCAACGCCGCATTGTTGATGATGCCAGGGCGATGCCGCCCTCGGCCTTCAACGGGGCCAGCCAGAGCTAGCCGTAGCTGCAATGTTGCTTCGGATGATGTCGGAGCCATCCACCACCGAAGGACGACGTATCCAGGACGAGCTCAAGGGCCTCCTAGAAGACGCCGCTATCTGACAAGCCGAGAGCTCTGCCTCCCGGAGGCAAGGAGACCCCTCGGAGCATCGCGCAGCGCCCTCCCGACGCATGCGGGAGGCCTCGGTTCACACCGAGCGCACACGGGACGGGACGCCTGCAGCCCCGGATCGCCTCGACGCCGAACAACATCGTCGCGACCGTCGAGCCCGACTCGAGGAAAGGATGCGCCGAGGCTACCATCCTAGGCGTGGGGGACGCTACGACAGTGAGGAGGATCGAAGTCCCTCACCCAAGCCACCAGGTCCGCGAGTCTTCAGCCGGGCCATACGACGAGCGCCGTTCCTGGCCCGGTTCTGGGCCCCGACTACCATCACCAAGTACTCGGGGGAGACAAGGCCAGAGTTGTGGCTTGCGGACTACCGGCTGGCATGCCAGTTGGGAGGGGCGGACGACGACAACCTCATCATCCGCAATCTCCCCCTTTTCCTCTCCGACGCTGCCCGGGCCTGGCTGGAGCATCTGCCTCCTACGCAGATCTCCGACTGGGACGACCTGGTCAAGGCTTTCGCGGGAAATTTCCAAGGTACGTACGTGCGCCCTGGGAACTCGTGGGATCTCCGAAGTTGCCGCCAGCAGCCCGGGGAATCCCTGCGAGAGTACATCCGGCGGTTTTCAAAGCAGCGCACCGAGCTGCCCAACATCACCGACTTGGATGTCATCGGGGCTTTCCTCGCCGGCACCACTTGCCGAGACCTGGTGAGCAAACTAGGACGCAAGACACCCACCAAGGCGAGCGAGTTGATGGACATCGCCACCAAGTTCACCTCTGGTCAGGAGGCGGTCGAAGCCATCTTCCGGAAAGACAAGCAGCCTTAGGGAGGGCAGAAGGAAGACGCCCCCGAGGCATCCGCCCAGCGTGGCACGAAGAAGAAGGCCAGAAAGAAGGCGCAAGCGAAGCACAACGCCGTCAACGCGGATCTCGTCGCTGCTGCTGAGCACAGGAACCCTCAGAAGCCTCCCGGAGGGGCCAACGCGTTTGACAAGATGCTTAAGGAGTCATGCCCCTATCATAGGGGTCCCGTCAAGCACACCCTTGAGGAGTGCGACATGCTCCGGCGTTACTTCATCAAGGCTGGACCCTCGGCAGAAGGTGGCAAGGACCAAGGCAACAACAAGAAGGGGGACGACAAAGAAGAGGAGTTCCCGGAGGTCCACAACTGCTTCATGCTCTACGGCAGACAGGTGGTGAATGCCTCGGCTCGGCACTGCAAGCAGGAGCGCCGGGAGGTCTGCTCGGTGAAGGTAGCGGCGCTGATCTACCTAGACTGGTCCGACAAGCCTATCACCTTCGACCAAGGCGACCACCCCGACTTCATGCCGAGCCTAGGAAGGTACCCGCTCGTCGTCGACCCGATCATCGGCAACGTTAGGCTCTCCAAGGTCCTCATGGACGGAGGCAGCAGCCTCAACATCATCTACGCCGAGACCCTGGAGCTCTTGGGAGTTGATCGGTCCAAGATCCGGGCTGGTGCAGCACCCTTCCACGGGATTGCACCCGGAAAGCGTATCCTGCCCCTCAGACAGATTGACTTTCCCGTCTGCTTCGGAACTCCCTCCAACTTCCGAAAGAAAACCCTCACCTTCGAAGTAGTTGGGTTTCGAGGGACCTATCACGCGGTGCTGGGAAGACCGTGCTACACCAAGTTCATGGCCATCCCCAACTACACTTACCTCAAGCTCAAGATGCCTAGCCCCAAGGGAGTCATCACCATCGGACCCACGTACCACCACGCTTACGAGTGCGACATGGAATGCGTGGAGTACACCGAAGCCCTCGCCGAGTCCGAAGCCCTCATTGCCGACCTGAATTGCCTCTCCAAGGAGGCACCTGATGCGAAGCGCCGCGCCGGCAACTTCGAACCGGTCGAGGCGGTCAAGTCTGTCGCCCTTGACCCCAGCAACGACACCGGCAAGAAAGTCAGGATCGGCTCCGAGCTCGACCCCAAATAGGAAGCAGTGCTCGTCGACTTACTCTGCGCAAATGCCGAAATTTTTGCGTGGAGTCCCTCGGACATGCCAAGCATACCGAGGGATGTTGCCGAGCACTCGCTGGATATCCGAGCTGGTGCCCGACCCGTGAAGCAGCACCTGCGCTATTTTGATGAAGAGAAGCGCAGAGCCATAGGCGAGGAGGTCCACAAGCTGATGGCTGCAGGGTTCATCAAAGAGGTATTCCATCCCGAATGGTTAGCTAACCCTATGCTTGTAAAGAAAAAAGGTGGGAAATGGAGGATGTGCGTAGACTACACTGGTTTAAACAAAGCATGTCCAAAGGTTCCCTACCCTCTGCCTCGCATCGATCAAATTGTGGACTCCACTGCTGGGTGCGAAACCCTGTCATTCCTCGACGCGTATTCTGGTTATCACCAAATCAAGATGAGAGAATCCGACCAGCTCGCGACTTCTTTCATCACACCCTTTGGCATGTATTGTTATATTACTATGCCATTTGGCTTGAGGAATGCAGGTGCAACCTACCAAAGGTGCATGAACCATGTGTTCGGAGAGCACATCGGCAGAACGGTCGAGGCTTACGTCGATGACATCGTTGTCAAGACAAGGAAAGCCTCCGACCTCCTCTGCGACCTCGAAGTGACTTTCGGGTGCCTGCGCGCAAAGGGTGTAAAGCTCAATCCCGAAAAGTGTGTCTTCGGAGTCCCCCGAGGCATGCTCCTAGGGTTCATCGTCTCCGAGCGAGGCATCGAGGCCAACCCAGAGAAAATCGCGGCCATCACCAACATGGGACCCATCAAGGATTTAAAAGGAGTACAAAGGGTCATGGGATGCCTTGCGGCTCTGAGCCGCTTCATCTCGCACCTTGGCGAGAAAGGATTACCCTTGTACCGCCTCTTAAGGAAGGCCGAGCGCTTCACTTGGACCCCCGAAGCCGAGGAAACCCTCGGAAACTTAAAGGCACTCCTTACTAATGCGCCCATCTTGGTGCCCCCCGCTGCAGGAGAAGCCCTCTTGATCTACGTAGCCGCAACCACTCAGGTGGTCAGCGCCGTGATCGTAGTCGAGAGACGAGAAGAAGGGCATGCACTGCTCGTCCAGAGGCTGATCTACTTCATCAGTGAGGTGCTATCTGAGACCACGATCCGCTACCCACAAATCCAGAAGCTACTGTACGCAATAATTCTGATGCGGCGAAAGTTGCGACACTACTTCGAGTCTCATCCGGTGACTGTGGTGTCATCCTTCCCCCTGGGAGAGATCATCCAGTGCCGAGAGGCCTCGGGAAGGATAGCAAAATGGGTAGTGGAACTCATGGGCGAAACGATTTCATTCGCTCCTCGGAAGGCCATAAAATCCCAAGTCTTGGCGGACTTCCTGGCTGAATGGGTTGACCCCAGTTGCCGACAGCTCCAATCCAGGCCGAACTTTGGACCATGTACTTCGATGGGTCACTGATGAAAATAGGAGCAGGTGCTGGCTTGCTCTTCATCTCGCTCCTCGGGAAACATGTGCGCTACGTGTTGCGCTTCCATTTTCAGGCGTCAAACAACGTGGCCGAGTACGAGGCTTTGGTTAATGGGTTGCGCATCGCCGTCGAGCTAGGGGTTCGGCGCCTCGATGCTCGGGGCAACTTGCAGCTCGTCATTGACCAAGTCATGAAGAACTCCCACTGCCGCGATCAAAAAATGGAGGCCTATTGCGACGAAGTTTGGCGCTTGGAAGATAAGTTCCACGGCCTGGAACTCAACCATGTTGCTCGACGGTACAACAAGACCGCAGATGAGCTGGCTAAAATAGCCTCGGGGCGAACGATGGTTCCCCCCGACGTCTTCTCTAGGGACATATATCAACCATCCGTGAAATTCGACGACGCGCCCGAACCCGATGAGACCTCGGCCCAGCCCGAGGTACCCTCGGCCGCTGAGGGTGAGGCCTTGCGCATCGAGGGAGAGCGGAATGGGGTTGCGCCAAATCAAAACTGGTAGACCCCGTACCTACAATATCTCCTCCGGGGAGAGCTGCCCCTCGACAAGGCCGAAGCTCGGCGACTGGCTCGGCGCGCCAAGTCGTTCGTTTTACTGGGTGATGAAAAAGAGTTGTACCACCGCAGCCCCTCAGGCATTCTCCAACGATGCATATCTGTCGCCCAAGGACAAGAGTTGTTACAAGAAATACACTCGGGGGCTTTGCGGTCACCATGCAGCACCTCGGACCCTCGTGGGAAACACTTTCCGACAAGGTTTCTACTAGCCGACCGCGGTGGCCGATGCCACTAGGATTGTACGCTCCTGCCGAGGGTGTTAATTCTACGCAAGACAGACGCACCTGCCCGCTCAGACCCTGCAAACAATACCCATCACTTGGTCGTTTGCCGTATGGGGTCTGGACCTCGTTGGTCTCTTGAAGGAGGCACCCGGGGGCTTCAAGCACCTGCTGGTCGCCATCGACAAATTCTCCAAGTGGATCGAGGTCTGACCCTTAACCAGCATCGGGTCCGAGCAGGCGGTGGCGTTCTTCACAAATATCATCCATCGCTTCGGGGTCCCAAACTCCATCATCACCGACAATGGCACACAGTTCACTGGGAAAAGTTCCTGGACTTCTGCGAAGACCACCACATCCGTGTGGACTGGGTCACCGTAGCTCACCCAATGACAAATGGGCAGGTGGAGCGTGCCAACGGTATGATTTTGCAGGGACTAAAGCCATGGATCTACAACGAGCTCAATAAGTTCGGCAAGCGGTGGATAAAAGAGGTACCCTCGCTAGTTTGGAGTCTGAGGACGACACCGAGCCGGGCCACGGGTTTCTCGCCGTTCTTTCTAGTCTATGGGGTCGAGGCCATCCTACCCACAGACTTAGAATACGGTTCCCCGAGGACAAAGGCTTACGACGACCAAAGCAACCAGACCGGCCGAGAAGATTCGTTGGACCAGCTGGAAGAGGCTCGCGACGTGGCCTTACTACACTCAGCACGGTATCAGCAGTCTCTGCGACGCTACCACGCCCGAAGGGTTTGGCCCCAAGGCTTCCAAATGGGAGACTTGGTACTTCGGCTGCGACAAGATGCCCAAGGGCGCCACAAGCTTACTCCTCCCTAGGAAGGGCCCTTCATCATCTCCAAGATTTTGAAGGCCGGGACATACAAGCTGGCCAACGATCAAGATGAGGTCTACAGCAACGCTTGGAACATCGAACAACTATGTCGCTTTTACCCTTAAAATGTTTCAAGTCGTTCATGTATCTCGCTTTCTTTACATGCATAAATAAAGTCTAACCATCAAGGAAGGATCAGCCTTGCCTCGGCAAAGCCCGACCCTCCCTCGAGGGCTAGAAGGGGGAACCCCCTCTGCATTAAAATTTTCCTTGGAAAAGTCTTTTACCAGAACATCTTTTACGCTTTTTGACTGCTTCAATAACAGAATCCTAAAAACGAGCGAGAGAGACCTTGAACGGCAAGGCCGATCGAGCCGAGGGACTCCTACGCCTCCGGGATACGGGTACCTCACTCATCACCTTCCACGAAAAGTAGCTCACGCTCGGATAAGCGATTCTGCTACCGAACAAGTCCTAACGCTCGAAAACTTTTCTGCCAGAACGACTTTCATGCCTTTTTGACTGCGTCGATAACGGAATCCTAAAAATGACGAGAGAACACGTCAGCGGCAAGGCCGACCGAGCCGAGGGACTCCTACGCCTCCGGGATACGGATACCTCACTCATCACCTTCCGTGAAAAGTAACTACGCTCGGATAAGCGATTCTGCTACCGAACAAGTCCTAACGCACGAAACAAGAGGAAAGAAAACGTAGCTTTATAATCCGACATTTAAAATGTTTAGGCCTTAGCGGCCGCAAAAGACATACGCATACTTAAAACAAACTGTTCCTGCAGGATCAGACATCGGCAGGGGGAGGAACAGCACCCTCGACGTAGCTTCCACCCTCGGCAGAATCTGGCCCGGCCTCGGGCGGCGACATGGGCGGAAGGATCTCCACCTCAAAGGAGGAAGCCAGCGGGCCTGTTTGGTTCAGCTTTTTTCTGACCAGCTTTTGTGAAAATCTGGCTGTGGGGAGAATCTGGCTATGAGGAGAATCTGAGTATAATTACGATTACGTGTGGATGAAGATAAAGTTGTTCATAGGGCTTAGGATCTAGAAAGTGACGGATTCCTACTATTACAACGACTCAACTGATTATGTGTTTATGTTGATTTTGAATGGTTTTTACCCCCAACGAATTTTATAGAAGTTGGCTGAAAAGCTGAGAGTTTGGCAGTCCGCAGCAGCTTTTGGTGGCCAGAAGCTGCTAGAAGCTGAAACAAACAGGGCCAGCGCCGCGCTTGGGCCCTCGACAGCCACGACAAGCCTCCGGACCTCGGCTAAGGCAGCCTCCTCTTCGTCGGGTAAGCAGTACCCCTCGCTGACCCGCTCCAGATCCACGTCGTAGTGGGAAGCGAGCACGGCGAAGGCCCGCCTAACGCCGTGGTGCAACGCCCCGCGGAGTCTGTTGTGCACATGGCCGCCCAAGGCCCGCAGATGACTCTGGGGGGAGCTACCCGAGGGGACGTCGTCGAGGCCAAAGGCCTGGCAGAAAGCCGAGACGGCCTCGGACATGGCCACACGGTCGACCTCCTTCTGCTCAGCCGCTTGGGCAAGCGCCTTGCAGTTCTTGATAGACTCATTAAGAGCCGTCTCGAACCCTGCAGACAGCCGGGCAACGTTCTTCAGACACATGGAGACAAAAACAAAGTCACGAAGCGGGCGAAACATACCTTCGACCCAGACACGCTGCTGCGAGGCCTTAGCTTGGGCGGACCAAGCAGACCGGACGGCCATGGCCAGACCCTCCGCAAGGGTCCCGGCCCGAGTGGTCGCCTTGCGGTCTGGAAAGGGGGAGCACCCTCCGCGCCGAAAGCTTTCCTCGGAAAAGTTTTTCCACCAAAACGACTTTCGTGCTTTTCGACTATATCGATGGCGGAGTCCTAAAAACGACAAGAGAGACCTTGAACGGCAAGGCCGACCGAGCCAAGGGACTCCTACGCCTCCGGGATACGGATACCTTACTCGTCACCTTCCGCGAAAGGTAACTCACGCTCGGATAAGTGATTCTGCCACCGATGAACAAGTCTTAGTGCTCGAAACAAGAGGAAAGAAACACGGCTTTATACCCAGATGTTCAGGCCTCAGCAGCCACAAAGAACAAGCACACGTACTTGGGGTAACAATGGTACCTAGACTTAGACGTCGGCAGCACCCTCGGCGGTTTTCCCGACCTACGACAGATGTCTTAGTACTTAAAGCTATTACATCTTGCTCTCAAGAGGGTACCATTGCAAACGGGACTCCGGGTCCATTCCCGCAGGAATGAACGAACCTCCACACCAGAAGGCCTGCGGGATAACAAAACCCAGGTGGCTCACCGGCGACCACTGCACCAGCAGCGCGACAACGACCTTCGCCTCGGGCGGCTAGACAGCAACAGCGATGGCCTCAGGGCAAACGCTACTGCTGAAAGGCCCTCGTTCACGTCCCTTCATGGGGGACGAGAACCAGCCATTAAAGCCAAAAAGCCGGAGGTCCGGAGCGCAGGTGGCACTAACGGTCTCGTCGGCGAAGGCAACCGCTGCGGTGGGAAGCCTCACCAGCGGCGACCGCCACTTCAGCACCGATGACAGCAGCCACCTGCGCACGGCACGACCGTCGCTCGGGTGGAGGACGGACAGCTACACCCTGACCAGGCAGCAACAGTTCACCTTCCCCCGCATGGCTGGAGGACGTCACCTCCGCAGGGCTGGAGGATGCCCTTCTCCCCCGAATGCTGGAGGAAGAAGCGGGTCACCGGCCCACGTGGGAGGCAGGACCCAACTCGGCGCGCCCTCCTCCTCAGCCCGGATGATGAACATCCTTGAAGCTGAGGGCGGGGCAGAGGCCGCAGCCCGGCTTGCTTCTCCCCACCACAAGGCTGGTGATCATCCCTACGGATGACCATTGGTGAGGGACTGTAGCCAGGCTGCATGATGAAAATCCTTGAAGCCGAGCGGTGACCGAAGAGCGCCAACCCCCACGAGATCGCGCTCCTCCAACAGCAGCAAGAAGAAGGCAAGACCACCGGCATTGCCACGGGCGCAAGCTATCCGGCGGTGAAGTCGCCAGAAGACACTGGCACACCTCATCTGGAGGCTCGGAAGCCGGAGGGGCGCGATGAAGTCGAGAGGAGCAAGGCATGGCTACCGCCCGGGGGGGTCGATCCCTTTTTAAAGGCAGATCTCCTCACTCGCACCCCCAAGCGCCACGGGCAAAGTCTCCACCGACGTGCTCCAGGGTTCCCACCCCACGACACGGGGGCTGGGTCCCACACGTCATGCGGGCTGACCTGAAACATGAAGAAGGCAAACCGCTGCACGCGAAGCACGTAACCGCCCCGTGGTTATAAGCATTCCCTCATCCTCGCCGAAACCAGCGGTCGAAAGGGCAGACCGCCGCGCAGAGGGCATGCAACCGCACCACGGTTGTGCACCCTTTCGGCTTCGTCGCATCCGGCGGTCCAGCATGGAGGCCCGGGCCCACATGACATGTAACCGGCACAACGGTTACTACGTGCAAGGAAACCGCACCGCCACTTGCGCCAATGCTGCGTCTTCTCGACTGTGGAACCAGCGCAGCGGCTCAAGGCAGCCCTACGCGTGACCCAACAGTGCCCATTAAGTGCGGCGATCATGGGTCACTCAGCCGCGGAGATAGGCATGACGGTCGAGACGATCAGAGGCGGGCCGGCAGTAATTGCAGCAACAGGCGTGCGGAAGCAGCGGTCCATTCACGTACAGGTTCGCATCCTCTCCCGAAACGGCAGGGTAGCCCACTCCCACAGCATAAAAGACGACGCACCCGTGTTCCGTTCCTCGAACGACTCGCGCACATGCAACAGACGCCCCGCGAATCGTCCGTCCCGTCACATTAACTCCTTGGCAGGACAAGCGACACCTCCGGTAGGCGAAGCAAGCACCGTTTCGTCTCCGTCATGATGACCGCGTCAAAAAAGGTGCGCCACATTATTTAAATTTATATCCTTTTCCTTTTCCTCTCTCTTTCTCTCTTGCCACAGGGACCGAGAAAGGGGATATTGCGAAAAGGATCCTTCTCGGCGAAGGAAACGGGCCCCGAGCCCTCCTACTGATCAGGGGTTCAAAGGTTGCGCCCTCCGGGGTTCGGCAACCGCCCTAGAGCACTCGGGCTCCGAGCCCTTTACTGATCAGGGGTTCGAAGGCTAGCCCCTCGGAAGGGTTCGACAGCCGCCCCAGAGCACGCAGAGTCAGGGATGACCCTGGGTACGTCCGTTACATGGCCGAGGCTCGGGCTACGCTCCCGAGGTACCCTAGGACATTTCCGAGACCAGCGGGAACGATTTGTAACGGAATCCCACCGGATGGAGGCATCGAGCCCTTGGACCCTATCGAATGGGTCCAGGTCCGGCAAATCACCTGCAGGTACTTTTGGAGCGCGCCTCTGGGCCACTAGCCGAACCTTAATGAATGGGGCTCGGGCGTCCACTCGGATCACCCGCTAGCAACTCACTGGAAACACCATGTTTGGCGCTCTCCGAGGGTAACATGGCGCTTTCCCCCCTTCCTCCTTGCGGAAAGGCGACGAAGGGGCGTACAATAAAAGTCGAGACAGTCCTTGATCGTCCTCTCGCTCCGTGCAGAGGTTCGGGGGCTGCTCTCGCACCAGGCTACGGCCGAACTGTTGACCACATCAACAAACCATCGTGAAAACTCGAAGCCTGACCGTGCACACGGGCTACGGCCAGGCCGCATGAGGGAACAACAAGGCCGACCAAGGCATCGCAAAAAGAATTAAGACCTCAGAGGAGTCAAACCACTCATCTGAGGCCTTGGGGGCTACACCCGACGGGTGCGCTCGCGCGCACCCACCAGAACAAAATATAACCGAGAAGGGCCGGTCCCCTTGCAAAAATCCGGCAGAACCTCCAAGCGAGTGCCCGCACTCCCTTTGAGGCTCGGGGGCTACTGTTAGGTACCGTAATTAGGGGTACCCCCAATGCTCCTAAACGCAGCCGAAAAACATCTTCAGAACAAACCATACACGGCTGATAAAGCACGGGTCAAGTCAAGGCCACGACTACCAAGGGACGTGACCTCATCCGAGCCCAGCCTCGGGCGGGAACAGTAGTCCCGGATGGATTCACGCCTCGCTCGAGGGTCCACTCAGTCAGCAGACGCACCCTCGGCTCACCCAAAGCCCAGCTCGGGCAGACTTTGTCGTGCAGTGACCTCGGCCGGATCGCCCTACCAACCGACCGTATCGCATGTGCATTTAATACGAAGATTGCCTGACACCTTATCCTGACACGCGTGCCTCAGTCGGCAAGGTCGAAGTGACCGCAGTCACTTTGCCCCTTTACTGACCGTTCTGACAGGGAAACAACACTGTTTGCCTCGCTCCGGCTACTGTGCCAACCACCGGGGCAAGACTAGCAATAGTAAATCATGACCTCTCCCGAGTTCAGCCTCGGGTGCAACAGGGAGCTCCGCCTCGCCCGACCCCAGGCCTCGGCCTCAGCCTCAGCCTCGGGAGGAGTCACAATCTCGCCCGACCTCAGCCTTGGCCTCGGGAGAAGTCTCCGCCTCGCCCGACCTGGGCCTCGGAACGACTACGCTACAGGGGAGACATCATTACCCTACCGCTAACTAGCCATCCTTTGCTACAAAGGAACAAGACCGGAGTCACATCAAACTACTCTGATAGTAGGTAATGATGGTCCCCCGCGTGCATCCATGACGTCGAGGGTTCTCAGCTCCCTACGGAAGCAAGACAACGTCAGCAGGATCCATGCCGCCCGACAGCTGTGCTTCTATAGGGCTCAAGGCACTTCTCCGACGGCCACGTTAGCTCGTGTACAGGGCTCAAGGCGCTTCTCCGCCAGCCACGTTAGCACATAGCTACACCCCATTGAAAGGGAATTAGGCTTACACCTAGTCCCTAATTAATTTTGGTGGTTGAATTGCCCAACACAAATAATTGGACTAACTAGTTTGCTCTAGTGTATAAGTTATACAGGTGCCAAAGGTTCACATTTAGCCAATAAAAAGACCAAATATTGGGTTCGATAGAAGAGCACAGGGCCAACTGAAGGCACCTCTGGTCTGGCGCACCGGACTGTCCGGTGTGCCACCGGACATGTCCGGTGCACCAGAGGACTCCAACTCAAACTCGCTACCTTCGGGAATTTCCAAAGTCGACTCCGCTAAAATTCACCGGACTGTCCGGTGTACACCGGACAGTGTCCGGTGCTCCAAGGAAGAGCGGCCTCCGGAACTCGCCAGCGTCGGGAAACAGCAACGGCTGCTCCGCTATAATTCACCGGACATGTCCGGTGTACACCGGACTGTCCGGTGTAACTGTGGGGCAACGGCTACTTCATGCCAACGGTCACCTGCAACAGCAATTAATGCGCGTCAGAGCGCGCAGAAGTCAGGCACGCGCGTAGTGGCGCACCGGACACTCTACAGTACATGTCCGGTGCGCCACCGGACATCCCGGCGGGCCCAGAAGTCAGAGCTCCAATGGTCGAAACCCCAACAGCCTGGTGACGTGGCTGTCACACCGGACATGTCCGGTGTGCACCGGACTGTCCGGTGCACCATACGACAGACAGCCTTCACCAACGGCTAGATTTTGGTTGGTGGCTATAAATACCACCCCAACCGGCCACTTCAAGGTGTGAGAGCCCAAGCAACATTCCAAGTCATCTAGTTGACATACTCAAGCCCTCCCAACCACATATATTCATTGATCCATCCTATACACAAGATTTAGACCACTGCAACCAACACAAGTGCCACAAAAGAGAGCAAGCAAAAGAGAGCTACTCATTTGAGTTTAGCACTAGTGCCTTGTGAGATTCATCGAGAGATAGTGTGTGCTTCATCTTTGTGTTCATTTGCGCGTGGAGTTTTGACTCCCATTGAACTTCCTCCAAAGTTTTGGAGGCTTGTAAAAGCTAGCAAGAGACACCAAAGAGTGTGGTGGTCCTTGTGGGATCGAGAGTGATCCTTGAGAAGAAGAAGAGCTCACCGATCCTTGTGTGATCGGGGGAGAGAGGGAAAGGGTTGAAAAAGACCCGTCCTTAAGCGGACTCCTCAACGGGGACTAGGCCTTCGAGGGCCGAACCTCGGTAAAACAAATCACCCGTGTCCATTGTGTTTATTGCTTGTGATTTGTTTGTTTTTCCCTTGCTCTAAGTTTTCTTGCACCATTAGTTGCTAATATCATTTGGTGTTGCTTCAAGTTAAATTCCCATTTAGTGAAAGCAACACATTGCAAGAAAGAACTTGTCCTAGTGCTCTTCTCATCTAAGGGTTCTTGCTTTGTTATTCTATAACTTATTAGTTGTATTGATTTATCTCTCCCGCATTTTTTAGCAATACTCTTTTCAAGCAAGAACTTAGTTTCTATTCTCCGATATTTGTATATCTTGCTCTAACCACTAACCAAGGGATCTAGTTGGGGGATAATGTTTTAATTTTCAGGTTCCGCCTATTCACCCCCCTCTAGGCGACTTTCAATTGGTATCAGAGCTAGGCACTTCATCTTGAGTCTAACAACTCGAAGTGATGGCTCGTAGAAGATCCCAAAAGAACAAGAAGAGTCCTCCATCGAACGTAACTCAAAAGGAGGTAACTCTTGAAATATTATTTGATGATTGTTCTAATTATGACTCATGGTCTACTAGTGTGATAAATGCTTTTAGGACCATAGATCCACGATTAGAACAAATTATAGACAAGAGTATTTTTTCCTCTAATTTCAATGGAAAAATTAATTCCGAGGAGGATCAAAGATGTTATCGCTTAAACTATCTAGCTTTTGACATCTTAACTAATTCTCTTAGCAATGAAGATTATCGTGCCTTCATATCAAAATATGATGAACCTATTCATGATGCGCATGATATTTGGACTAGGGTTAAAAGCAAATTTGATGAGTCCAAACATGATAGTTCATTTTATGCTTCTACTTCCTTTGGTATTTGTGATACTAACCCTTGCAAGGAAGAAGAAGAAAATGAACGATGGAGACCAAACGATGAATCCACCTCTCCAAAAGGTTTGTCTTCCCATTTCGATTCCCACATGTGTTGTGTGGCTAATGAAAATGATAGCGGAAGCACAATTAAGGATGAGGAGGAAGAAAGAAGCTTTGTGCATCTCTACGCTCGCCTAAGCCAAGAAGATAAGGCGGTCATGCTCAAACTTCTAGAAAGAGCGAGAGAGCAAAGTGAAGCTCGTCAAAGGCTAGAAGATATTCTCTCCATAAAAATGCTACACTTTGACGAGTTGACTAAAGAACATGAGGAGCTAAAGTGCTCTCATATTGATTTGGTCCAAATTTATGAAACTGTTTCAATTGTGCATGATAACGCTTTACATTGTATTGCTCAATTAGTAAATAGGAATACCTTGCTTAAGGACCAAGTAGAAAAGCTAAAAGTTGAAAATCTAGCTTTTCAAGAAAAATATGATATGCTTCTATGTTCTCATGAAAATCTTATGGATGATCATATCATATTGAATTTGACTCATGAGGTTGTGATAGAAAACTTAAAATCTCAACAACCTCACTCATGCACATGTATTCAAATTGATACTATATTACCATGTGCTAATGCTTGTTGTCCGTCAACAAGCAAATCTTCCTTTGAGCTAGAATTTGCAGGAACAAATGATGATTCATATCAAAAGCTCAAAGAAGAGAATGAGAGGCTAAAAATGAGCTTGACACAACTAAAAGGGAAGTGCATTGCTCAACCTTCTCAAGATAACCGTGATCACATGGTGAAAAAGCTTGAGACGGGAACAACCGTGGCATGCAATACATCCCTTGAAGAAAATGTCAAGGAATTGAGGATTGCCAAGAGGGAGAAACAAAAGATGAATTTCAACACCTCCTACAAAAGCCTCAACTACGCCTCCACAAAAGGTAATATCCAAGGTAATGATCAAGCCACACTTCACATTAAGAGGTGTAGTGAATGCTTTGAAGAAGGGCACTTGATTAGGTCATGTCCCTACATTAAAAATGGCTTGATTATTAACAAGGATGATAGACTGTGTTTTAGATGCTCCAAGAAGGGACACTTACTTAGATCTTGTCCCCATTTAAAACAAAAAGGCATAAGGTTAGAAAAGAAAGTTTTTACTAACCATGTAGCAGGAAACAAACAAGGAAAGAAGGAAGCTTCAAAACTTGAAAAACGCCTATGCTACACATGCCGAAGGAAGGGACATCAATGTAAGGATTGTCCCATTGGTAACAATTCCACTCCTAGCTTGTCAATTAATTCTCATGTAACTAGGCAACCCAAAATTGCAACTTGTGTTAGAAAGGTGATGAGTTTACCTAATGCTAACACAAAGGACGTTTGGGTTCCTAGATCTTTGTTGACTAACCATGATGGACCCATCAAGCGATGGGTACCAAAATATGCTTGACAAGCTTTGCAGGAAAAGGAAATGATATGAAGCCTTGGGGTGCTTGAGAAAGTCGATTCAATTTAACTCAAGCTATCAAATCTTCAATGATCTTTATCTGTGATTGACCCAAGGTTATTCTTCAAATTACTACATCTTAAACTCATATCATCTTCTCGAGGAAAGTATTGATGTTGTAGGAAATAAAGAATTATCTTATGCGGAAAAATCAAGGCCTACAACATGGAGGAGAGCCAAAGGATGGTAACACTTATCTTTTAAGTGCAAGTATTTTAGAATATCATTTCTTATGTGTCTTGAGTAGTCACATAGAAAAATTGAAGCACTTCAAATGTCTTTAAATTGATATTATCATTCTTTGAAGAATTTCCTCTCATATGGTAGATTGCACATTCATCTTTTCCATACTATGGCAATCTACATGCTCTAATTTGTTGCAAGTATATCATGGCATGTTCTTCCCCTAATTATCTTGTTATTGCCATGATTCTAGATATAGAGAGATATTTCATGTTCTTAAAAGAATAAGGTGTCATGTAAGGAATTCAAATCCTTAGGACACTTGTAAAAGAAAAACTCTCTCTATAACTAGAATAGTGAGACTAATGATGTTTATCTAAGTAACCCAAGTAGTCTCACTTGTAGAGAATAAGTTTCTCTTTGGAAGCGTGTAATCTAACATAAAAGGAAAAATCAATCCAATGATTTATGTTGATTTGCTCCTTGCCTATATTGGATTTGATTCTTTCACATTTATCGCTTTCCATATCATGAATTAGATTTATTCCTATAATCTCAAGGGATTATTTATGCTTGTTTTATGAGTTGAGCATAACATCGTCTATGGATAATCTAGTTCATGCTATGAAGTTTCCATGTTTTAATCTAGCTTTTCATTCCTTATCAAAAATTGATTACAAAAGAGGGAAACTAGTGCTTGTGTTGCTACTAACATTTCTCTTGAGTTCAATTATGAAAATCTACAAGAGAGAAAGTGCACAAGCCTCATGGGTTGATCTTCACCCAAAGGAAGAAAGGTAAAAACAAAGGTATGGGAACTCATCTTCTTAATTAAGTTTGGTTCCCATCTCAATGGGTATTTAATCTAAATTATCATATTCTACCCTTGTGAGGAATAGATTCTTTATTGGACCTAAAATAACTAAGTGTGCATTCAATATCATATTCATAAATGTGTTTGTCCATTTGAATCTAATTCATGCCTTTGCTATATCCATTCTCATATTGATGCGCTTCTAAGTCATGATAATAAATTCAATATGAAAAAGTAAAATTCCTTTGATTGATCAAAAATGATTAAAAAGGTGCTCATTTCTCTTTTCTGTTAATGTGCACTAACGTTAAGGAATTTACTTCATGTCTATGTGACTCTTGGATGATGAATTATGCTTGTTTCCTATTTAAAAGAAATCATCCATCATTATATACTCCCTTGTATTACTAACATCCTTCTTGAGTATTTTTCAATAAGTTTGAAAGGAAAAAGAAGCCACTGCAAAGGGAGGACTCTCAAATGAAAGAGGAGAACATCAAGAACAACACCACCTACTTCTACGAAACAATCAATGGTGTGGTTGTGAGTATTCTAAACCCTTTCATAATGAGAATACTAGGCTCAAGTTGTTTATTACAAATTTAATGAGCCTTGATCAAGATGTATAATGCTTCTCTCTGTTTGTCTTTAAAGTAAATGCATCCATTCAATTCATTCAAATACTTGATGCATATCTTTAGGGGGAGCTTCTTTCTATATCTTGATTATGTTGAGACTATTACTTTATCTTAGAAATTTCATATAGTCTCTTGCATGAGAATGAGTTTCTCATGAAGTATTTGCTGGATTCTCCTATCCTAAGCTTAATTAATAATCTAATGCGTATGTTGTTCTTTTGATCACATGTGTTATTTGTTTGATCATTGAATGACTTTCATTAACAACCATGCCTCTTAGTGCCTCATATTCTTTCAATCAATATCTCTCTTGATATGCACTAAGTTAAAAGGAGAATTCATGATTCATTTATACAATTGGTGATCCATTTGATATATGTTTACAATAACTTGGAAAAGGATCACTAGTTGTAGAACTCTCTCTTGTGCAAAATATTTCCATATACTGTCATTGAATATAGATCTTAAGCATCTAAAGACAAAGGACAAAGCACAATGAAGAGAGCGTCTCTATGTGAAGGTACAAAACGGTAAAACTGCTTCCATTCATTTACATATGTACCAAAATCTTCCTTTTGTATACACTTCTTTGCATATCTTGTATAAAAGGAAGAGAAAGCATGTCCATGCATTTTTTCCCTGCTTCATATCTAGTTTAACCTCTTAAATATTTCATTCCTGCATTTATGCATCTTCGTTAAAACTAGATGAATTGGTTTTATTGTCAAAGAGCTTAAAGCTTAACCTTGTTCCGAGGATAAGCTACCTTTGTTTCAAAGGGGGATGGTCCTTAAGTCTCTTTGAAATCCTTACGGGAAAATGCTTAAATTGCTTACAACATGCTTTCGAAAGTGCATAAATTGTCATGAGCATCACACTTATACTATGACACAATGCACTTCACAATCTGTATGATATAGATATGTTCTCATTAACCTAATTATGTGCAATTGGCATTTAAGGCCAAAATATGTGTTCCTCTCCATGCACATACTTAGGGGGAGCAATCTATGTTATATAGAACTATGATCATGCTTAATTTGATATATCCTCTTGATCATATCTCTTTTATATGCTATGACTAATGTGTTTTCAAGTGAATTTCAAACCAAGTCATAGGTACATTGAAAGGGAATTGGAGTCTTCGGCGAAGACAAAGCTTCCACTCTACTCTATCGATATTATCTACCCTTCGCCATCACTCCACAATGTCTCTCCATCTTTGGTATAATCTTCACTCATATGTTTTATTTGCCAAAGGGGAGAAAATAGTTAGGAAAAGGGCCTATATTTCATTCCAAGTATCCGTTTTTGGCGATTCATGCCAAAGGGGGAGAAAGTATTGGCCCAAAGCAAAAGGACCGCACCACCACCCTAATTTTTAAAATTAATGATTTTCAATTGATAAATTTCAAATTGGCATCTCTTTGTGTTCTAAAGGGGGAGCAAATAGTATTTTCAAAACTTGATATCTTAAAACCCTCTTGAACACTAAGAGGAGAATTTATTTGAGGGGGAGTTTTGTTTAAGTCAAAGGAAAAGCATTTGAAACAAAGGGAGAAAATTTCAAATCTTGAAAATGTTTCTCAAAATCTTATTCATTTACCTTTGACTATCTTGCAAAAGGACTTTGAAAAGAATTTACAAAAGAATTTGCAAAAACAAAACATGTGGTGCAAGCGTGGTCCAAAATGTTAAAAATGAAGAAACAATCCATGGATATCTTGTAAGTATTTATATTGGCTCAATTCCAAGCAACCTTTGCACTTACATTATGCAAACTAGTTCAAATATGCACTTTTACATTTGCTTTGGTTTGTGTTGGCATCAATCACCAAAAAGGGGGGGATTGAAAGGGAATTAGGCTTACACCTAGTCCCTAATTAATTTTGGTGGTTGAATTGCCCAACACAAATAATTGGACTAACAAGTTTGCTCTAGTGTATAAGTTATACAGGTGCCAAAGGTTCACACTTAGCCAATAAAAAGACCAAATATTGGGTTCGACAGAAGAGCACAGGGCCAACCGAAGGCACCTCTGGTCTGGCGCACCGGACTGTCCGGTGTGCCACCGGACATGTCTGGTGCACCAGAGGACTCCAACTCAAACTCGCTACCTTCGGGAATTTCCAAAGTCGACTCCGCTATAATTCACCGGACTGTCCGGTGTACACCGGACAGTGTCCGGTGCTCCAAGGAAGAGCGGCCTCCGGAACTCGCCAGCGTCAGGAAACAGCAACGGCTGCTCCGCTATAATTTACCGGACATGTCCGGTGTACACCGGACTGTCCGGTGTAACTGTGGGGCAACGACTACTTCGCGCCAACGGTCACCTGCAACATCAATTAATGCGCGTCAGAGCGCGCAGAAGTCAGGCACGCGCATAGTGGCGCACCGGACACTCTACAGTACATGTTCGGTGCGCCACCGGACATCCCGGCGGGCCCAGAAGTCAGAGCTCCAACGGTCGAAACCCCAACGGCCTGGTGACGTGGCTGTCACACCGGACATGTCCGGTGTGCACCGGACTGTCCGGTGCACCATACGACAGACAGCCTTCACCAACGGCTAGATTTTGGTTGGTGGCTATAAATACCACCCCAACCGGCCACTTCAAGGTGTGGGAGCCCAAGCAACATTCCAAGTGTTGGGGGCTTGTTCTCAAATGCTAAGAATTAAGAACAAGGCAACATAGAAAATGTTAAGGGTTAAAGTCCTTCGTCCTCCAAGACATTATATCCTTTCGGGATATAAGGAATTTCGGACGAAGGTTACGAAGGACGTACCTTCGTAAACTTAATAGCAAGGAACGAAGTATTCATACAGATCATAAGGTATGAAATAAACATCTAAATATCATCATAGAATCATCTCCATTTTTATTATCATGAACGAATATAAATGACTTCGAATTAAAAATGTACCTTTGGTCCTGAGGAAAGCAAAAGCACAGGTGTGATGCGAAAGCAAATGGCAGGTTCGCGTGAACAGTACCGATGTACTGTTCATCTATTTATAGACACAGGTCACAGCCTGTGACAAATTACAACTATGCCCCTTACAAAAGTTTACAACATTGACTCAGACCTCTATGGATAAAAAGGTCATTCTATCTCTATGTCGGTTTGTAACGCCGAAGCTCCATGAAAAGGAACCTTCGGCCATCTCCTGGGGATAACTTCAGCCGAAGCTGCTTCTTCGTGCAAGACCTTCGGCGCAACGAAGCATGACCCCAACAGTAGCCCCTTTCGCGGTGCTAGATCGTTTTTCGTAACGAGCTTGACCCGTGAAAAAAAAGCCTCTTCAGCTTCGGGAAGCCGAAGGTCCAAAAAACACCTTCCCTGAGCTCGTTGCTGAGAAACGATCCGGTTTCCGAGCGCGTGCCAGGCCCACCTTGCAGAGTTACTGTTTGATCTTTGCGGTCCACTGCACAGCGAGTACAAGTGACTGCCCGCCTGGTGTAAAAATCCTGCCGCTTCGCCTTCTTACCTGCAGCACTATATAAACAGACGAGTAGGTGTGAAGTTACCACAGCATTCATTGCTATTTGCACTGTTTTGCTGCCAAAATTTTTAACTATAGCCGAAGCTTGATTCTCAGAATCGAACGAAGGTCCATCTCGACGTCTGCTTCGTCAGAAAGAAAGGCTTCGGGAGAAAAGAAAAGAAAAAGTATCTAACTTCCCCAAATTCAGAATCAAATGGCCAGAGTACGATCTACTGCCAGAGTTGCACGTGAAGGAGACGAAGCCGAAGGTTCGAATACTGTGCCCATCTCCGAAGCGATGCAGCGTTCCGGACTGGTGACTGCGGAAGAAATGCCTGCTGCTGAAGCAAACCCGACAACTGCCGAAGGAGAAGAAGAAAACATTGAAGGGACTGATCCCGAAGATGACTACCGTATTGCCATGCCCAGCAAACCCAGTCACCTAGATTTCGGAAAGTCGACTGTTTCAAAGGCTGATCTTTCCAAGATGGTGAAAGCAGGTTTTTTCAGTGAAGATCAGAAGAAGCTACTTCGCTTCGGGGGAGAAGAAACCACCCCGAAGCCAGAGAAGGACGAGATTGTCATCTTCAAGAGCTTTTTAAAGGCTGGGCTGAGATTCCCTCTTCACGAGATTATTGCGGAGATACTGAAGAGGTTTGGTATCTACCTTCACCAGTTAACTCCTAACGCTATCGTTAGGCTTAGCGTTTATATTTGGGCCCTCCGAAGCCAAGCAGTGGAGCCATTTGCCGACAGTTTCTGTCGAGTTCATGAGTTACATTATCAAACAAAGGCCAGAAAAGATGGGCTACATGATAACTTCGGTTGCTACAATTTTGCCTACCGGAAAACCGCAAAGTTTCCTGTAATCAGCTACCGAAGCAAATGGCCGGCAGGCTGGAAATCAGAATGGTTCTATGTCAAGGTTGATGACGACAAGGAGAAACTTGTGCAAAGTCCACTCGAGCTGATCTTCGGAGAAACCCGACCCCGCTGCAACATGACACCAGAGGGTCAAACACAACAGGCAATGGATGAATTCAGAATTATTGCAGAGCATATCGGTACCAGGGATCTGGTTCAAGAATTCTTGGCATTCAGAGTCTTCCCTACTCTGAAAGAATGGGAAATGCCAAAGTTAAAGGGGGAGAAGAAGGAGGGGGAACTTGTCCGGCTTCCTTATCACTTCAAATTCAAGAAGTACTTTAAGAAGCCCTGCCAAGAGTGGCTGGACACAGTTGAGGTGATGTGTAATGAAATTCTTGGAAATTATTCGAAAAAAGAAGATCAACTGATGACAGCAGCCTTCGGCACCCGTCCGAAGCGAAGGCTGAACCGAGTGCTTGATGCCCTGGGCTTCGAGTACCCTGACTATGAGCAGTTGAGCAAGGGTGCTGAGGGCCAAAAAAGAAAAAGAGTGACCGAAACTCTGAACAAGGATGAAGAAAGACCAGCAAAAGAGAAGAAAATTCCGAAGAAAAGAAAAATATCAACTCCGAAGCGAAAATTATCCGAAGAAGAGGGGACCCCCACACCACCTTCTACCAGCGACGTGGAGGAAATTTTAAAGGTAATGACTGAACCCGTGCCCACGAAGCTAAGTCCATTAGGGCCTCAACTGACGAAGCTTTTTCGAAAGGTGGAAGAGCCGGAACAAACAAAGATAACCAAACCAAAGCGGCAAAGAATTATTGCAGTGACCGAAGTTATCGATAAGACGCCGCCGAGGGCGTCAATTCCAAAAACGGCAGCTGCTGAAGACACAACAAACGTCGAAGTCGCACCTTTGGAGGTCGCGGCTACCGAAGCCGCTACAGCCGAAGATGTGAACTTAGAAACTACCATTGAGGACATCGACAAAATTTTGCAAGACATGGCTGCAGAAGAAGCTGCCACCGCTGCTGAAGAAACCATGGCCACAGTGCCTGGGAAGGGGAAAGAAATAGCCGAAGACACTTCGGACGACGAAGCCTACACATTTCAAAATTTAGTTGGGCAAAAACTTTCGAAGGACGAAATAGAGGAGCTTAAAGATTATGCCAAGTCTTGCGGATACAGGCCAGGAGCTCTTCTTTTCGGAGGTGTGGACGATGAAAAATTAGGCTGCATCCGAGACCAAACTGGGGCTAAGGTCATCGGTACTCTATCAAAGAGTATCGGTTTTCCGAAGCTAGAGACAGATATCAGCCGCTACCGACGACAACATATCGTCGGCAGCTTATTTTATTCCAATTTCAAGGTAAACAACCTTATTTCTGGTTTTTATTGCTTTTAATAATGAAAATGTTACTAACGAAAGTTGTTTCTGTGCAGAGCATGCTACTGAGCAAAGCTCTGAAGATGCAGCAAGATTTGGAGGACAAAAAACACGAAGCTATAATTGAAAATTTAGAGAGCAAGATAAAAGAACAATCAGCTATCATTGAAAAGAAAGACTTCGAGCTCCGATCAACCGAAGGCTTGCTGGCAGAGACTGAAGCCAAAGTATCAGAATTGAATTCGAAGCTTATCGGTCAATCAAAACAGTTTGAACAAGAAAAGCTAGAGCTTAATTCAAAACTTGAAGCCGAAGTCCAAGCCAACTCAGATTTGAAAAAATCATTAACAAGCCTTCAAGACAAGTGCTTGAAATTTAGTAACAACTGTATCCAACAATTAAAGAAGATTTTTCACTCAGTTGGAGCCAGCAGCGGGAAGTTTAACCCTTCAGCGGAAAATTTACCAAAAGCCTTCGATCATATTGAAGCTGAAATTGAAGAACTTGACGAAGTTATAGCCGGGCACGGTGACTTCTGTGCCTGGGTAGCTTCTCGGGGTACCGCTGCTGCGTTCCTAAAAGCCGGTTGCGAGCATGGAAAAGTCGTCAACAGGCCCAACTTCACCCTGTCTCCATCAATTCTGGATGATATTCCTGACCTCGCCCGAAGCATCTCAAATAGATTTATAAAAATGATATGGACAAAAGGCGGGCGAGAGAAAGCTGGAGACGAAGCTCGAAGTCATCTTGATCCAGTAAGAAATCATACTTTGTACTTACCTTCTCCTTCACGCTTGATTTTTACTCGCGATACCTTGATTCATGTAGGATGACGAAGGTGAAGATGATGCTTAAAATATGTCGCCGAAGCCGTCGCCGAAGCTGAAGCTTAGTGAAGATCAGTAGAAGTATACTATAGAAAAAACTCAGGATACTTTTGTAACAACTTTTGTAAATACAATTAAACTGTTCTCAAGGAACTTTGTACATACCTTGTAACATATTCTTACCCTTCTACTGAGGCGCTTTGATGTGGACGAAATCAGTATTTTGAGCCGAAGGCGAAAAAACACCTTCCCTTCTTTTCGTACACAACGAAGCATAGAAAACCACTTCTTTTTGCCGGAGCTTTTCTTTTTTGTACGTAACGAATCATAAAAGACCACTTTAAAAGACCACTTCTTCTGTTTGCCGAAGCAACCACTTAGGTACACAAATGCTATGAATGAATGCTTATGCATGCGAATGCTATGATGTAATGTAATGTGCAAATGAATGTCCAAAACATATGTCCGAAGCCACACTCTCAGCCATTATTTCCTTAGAAACAACCACACATCAGCTCTGCATTCCCTTAGGAACGACTTTGGAGCTTCTTCGCCTTTTACTTAGACGATATAAGCTCTGCATTCCCTTAGGAACGTCTTTGGAGCTTCTTCGCCTTTTACTTAGGCGGTATAAGCTCTGCATTCCCTTAGGAACGTCTTTGGAGCTTCTTCGCCTTTTACTTTCGGCGGAATCAGCGTTGACTTTTCGCTGTGAGCTCTGCATCCCCTTAGGGACGTCTTTGGAGCTTCTTCTCTTTTTCAGTTTCGGCACTCGATGGTGCGTTCTCAGCTTTTACATTTACATTCTTTGGGGGATTTTGCTCTTATAAAACTAAAAAGGAAATTACATATGATGGCCCCATTAAAAACCTTTCTCCCCCTTTAGAAAGGAAAAGGGTGCCATGAAAAAAGAAAAGAAAAACATAAAAAGTTACATCAAGTTATACATAAAATCGCCGAAGCTCATCCGCATTCCAAGATCTTGGAATTTCGTTGCCATCCATGTCCTTCAATCTGTACGATCCAGGCCTTGACGAAGATACTACTAAGAAAGGTCCTTCCCATTTCAATTGTAGCTTGCCCACTGTGTCTGGGTTGGCTACTCTCCGAAGCACCAAGTGACCCGGCTCAATATTTTTTAACCGGACCTTTCTATCTCGCCACCTGACTGTTTCAGCTTGATATTTATTGATATTCTCCACGGCCTGAAGCCTGATCCCCTCTAAAGCATCTTTTTCCACAAGGCAAGCATCTTCGGGACCTGATTCTGCCGAAGCTACTACCCTTATTGACCCAGCTTTAGCTTCTTCCGGAGTTATTGCTTCATCACCGAATAATAATTTGAATGGGGTAAAGCCTGTAGACCTTGTTGTTGTTGTATTGTGGCTCCACACCACTTTGGTCAACTGATCTGGCCACTTTCCCCTTGGTTGATTGAAGATTAACTTCATTATTCCTGTCATTATGATGCCGTTGGCCCTTTCAACAAGCCCATTCGACTCCGGATGCCTGACTGATGCAAAATGGATCTTCGTTCCAATTTGATCACAGAAATTTCTGAAAGCTTCGGAGTCGAACTGCGTTCCGTTATCTACAGTGATGGCCTTTGGTACCCCGAAGCGACAGACAATATTCTGCCAGAAAAACTTTTGGACAGTGGCCGAAGTTATTGTGGCTAATGGCTTCGCCTCAATCCACTTGGAAAAATACTCCACAGCTACTATAACATATTTTAGATTCCCTTGGGCCGGTGGTAATGGACCCAACAAGTCAAGGCCCCACCTTTGCAATGGCCAGATGGGTTGTATCAGCTGGGTCAAAGACGAAGGTTGCTTTTGATCTCTTGCACATTTCTGGCAACCTTCGCACTTTTGAACTAATTCCGCTGCATCCGAAGCTGCCTTCGGCCAATAAAACCCTTGGCGGAAAACTTTTCCAAGTAACGGCCTAGATCCGATGTGGGATCCACACAGGTCTGCATGTATCTCTTTCATTAACTCTATACCTTCGGTTCTAGACAAGCACTTGAGCAGCGGGGCACAAACTCCATGTTTGTATAGTTCCCCTTCTATCATGACATACGGACGAGCTCTTGCCTCTATTCTTTTATTGTAAGCTTCGTCATCTGATAGGAAGTTACCCTGAAGGTAAGAGATTATTTCAGTTCTCCAATCTTCGCTGTAAACAGGAGAAATGTTGAGGACCGCTCTTTCAAGGAGCTCTACTGAAGGTGCCTTTATTGTTTCGAAGAACACATCCGAAGGTAACGGCAGCCCCTGTGCTGCAGACTTGGCTAGCAAATCAGCATGCTCATTTTGCCCTCGAGGGATATTCTTGACAGAAAATCCTTCGAAGGAAGCTTCGATCCTTCGGACCGTGTCTAAGTATTTTTCAAGCTTCGGGTCTTTAGCCTTGCAACTTTTATCAATATGACCCGAAACAACCTGGGAATCAGTTTTAGGAATCGCCCTTCTGATTCCCATTGCCTTTAGTTTCCGTAGACCCAGGAGCAGGGCTTCGTACTCAGTAATATTATTTGTGCAGCTGAAGTCAAGTCTTGCTGCATAACAAGTTTTAACCTTGGATGGTGAGACCAACACAGCAGCTGCACCCGCTCCGAAGGTTCCCCAAGAGCCATCACAAAACACTGTCCACACTTCGGCATCTTTATTTGCTTCTTCATCCTGAGCCCCTGGCGTCCAGTCGGCAATGAAATCTGCCAATGCTTGAGACTGGATCGAGGATCTATGCACATAATCAATGTAAAATTCATTGAGCTCCGCAGCCCATTTTCCAATCCGTCCAGTAGCTTCTCTATTTCTCATGATATCCTTCAACGGCTGCGAAGAAGGAACAATAATGTTGTATGCCTGAAAATAATGCCGAAGCTTCCTGGATGCCATTAAAACGGCATACAATACCTTCTCCAGCTCTGTATAATTTTTCTTTGAGACACTAAGGACCTCAGATACAAAATACACTGGAACTTGCTTCTTGACTTGGCCATCAAGCTTCTCCTGGACAAGTGCCGCACTTACTACTGAGTGCGAAGCTGCCACATATAACAACAGAGGAGCCCCTGGCGTTGGTGGAGTTAATGTTGTGAGATCTATCAAGTATTGCTTCAGCTCTTCGAAGGCTTTTTGTTGACTTGGGCCCCATTGAAAGACTTCAGCTGACTTCAGCACCTCGAAAAATGGTAAGTTTCTTTCTGCTGATCTGGATATAAATCTGTTGAGAGATGCCAGCCTTCCTGTCAATCTTTGGGCTCCCTTTCTTGTGGTTGGTGGCTCCATTCGAAGTATAGCTTCGATTTTATTTGGATTAGCTTCGATTCCCTTTGTTGAAACCAAGCATCCAAGAAATTTACCCTTCTTTACTCCGAAGACACATTTTTCTGGATTCAGCTTCAGACCAGCTTGTCTGAAGCTGGCGAAGGTCTCCTGCAGATCAGCAATATGATTTTCCTGCTTCGTGCTTTTTACGATAATGTCATCAACATAGGTCAACACATTTCTGCCTATCTGAGACTGGAGAACCTTCGCAGTCATTCTGCTGAAACTCCCTCCAGCATTCTTGAGCCCCTCAGGCATCCGAAGATAGCAATATGTACCACTTGGGGTTATGAAGCTAGTTTTCGGCTCATCTTCCTTCTTCATCCAAATTTGATGATAGCCTGAGTAGCAGTCTAGGAGACTCATGAGCTCTGAAGAAGCTGCTGCATCGACTAAAGAGTCTATCCTTGGCAGCGGGAATTCGTCCTTCGGACAAGCCTTGTTGAGATCTGTGAAATCGATACACATTCTCCGCTTGCCATTGGCCTTCTTCACCATAACAGTGTTAGCTAGCCACTCTGGATACTTCACTTCTCTGATAACTCCTGCACTGAGGAGTCTTTTTACTTCATTGCGAGCCCCTTCGGCCTTGTCATCAGACATTTTCCGAAGCCTCTGCTTTCGGGGTCTGAAGGATGGGTCGACATTGAGCGAATGTTCAATAACATCTCGATTTACTCCACAGAGATCATTAGCTGACCATGCAAAAACATCTTTGTTGTTGAATAAAAACCTTATCAAGGTTTTCTCCTGGTCTTCAGATAATTGCGAGCCCAACAGCACCTTCTGCTCTGCTATGTCCTCACACAATAACATGGGCTTCGGCTGATCCGCTGAAGCTGCCTTCTCCCTTCTGAATTTGTACTGTTCACAAGCTTCAGCTCCATCTATGTTATGGATTGCTTTGGAGTCAGTCCAGCTTCCTTCGGCCCTTCTAGCAGCTTCCTGGCTTCCATGAATAGCAATAGGCCCCTGGTCCGAAGGTATCTTCATGCAGAGATAAGCTGGGTGGAGAATTGCTTCGAAGGCATTAAGAGTACCACGGCCAATGATAGCTTTGTAAGGATACTCCATGTCAACAATATCAAACACAATTTGCTCAGTCCTTGTGTTGTTAACAAATCCGAAGGTTACCGGCATGGTAATCTTCCCAAGTGCTACAATCTGCCGCCCTCCGAAGCCACAAAGAGGGTGCGAAGCATCATGAATCTTGTCTTCAGGCTCCTGCATTTGTCTGAAGGCCTTAGCAAATATAATATCAGCTGCACTGCCTGTATCAACTAGGACATTGTGGACCAGAAATCCTTTGATCACGCAAGAGATGACCATGGCATCATTGTGAGGATAATCCTTAAGCTGAAGGTCTTCCTGAGAGAAAGTAATTGGAATGTGGGACCATTTTGACTTGATGAAGGGTCCCTGCACTCCAACATGCTGCACCCTTCTCTGAGCCTCCTTCTTCTGCTTCTTGTTAACCGGCTCTGAGCAAGAACCGCCTGTTATTGGGAGCACCAGCTTCGAAGCCGAAGCAGCTCCAGCTTGATTGTTGAACGAAGCCATCAGCTCAGAAAAGTGGAAGTGAGTTCACCGGAGGTGGGCGCCAATGTTGGGGGCTTGTTCTCAAATGCTAAGAATTAAGAACAAGGCAACATAGAAAATGTTAAGGGTTAAAGTCCTTCGTCCTCCAAGACATTATATCCTTTCGGGATATAAGGAATTTCGGACGAAGGTTACGAAGGACGTACCTTCGTAAACTTAATAGCAAGGAACGAAGTATTCATACAGATCATAAGGTATGAAATAAACATCTAAATATCATCATAGAATCATCTCCATTTTTATTATCATGAACGAATATAAATGACTTCGAATTAAAAATGTACCTTTGGTCCTGAGGAAAGCAAAAGCACAGGTGTGATGCGAAAGCAAATGGCAGGTTCGCGTGAACAGTACCGAGGTACTGTTCATCTATTTATAGACACAGGTCACAGCCTGTGACAAATTACAACTATGCCCCTTACAAAAGTTTACAACATTGACTCAGACCTCTATGGATAAAAAGGTCATTCTATCTCTATGTCGGTTTGTAACGCCGAAGCTCCATGAAAAGGAACCTTCGGCCATCTCCTGGGGATAACTTCAGCCGAAGCTGCTTCTTCGTGCAAGACCTTCGGCGCAACGAAGCATGACCCCAACACCAAGTCATCTAGTTGACATACTCAAGCCCTCCCAACCACATATATTCATTGATCCATCCTATACACAAGATTTAGACCACTGCAACCAACACAAGTGCCACAAAAGAGAGAGCAAGCAAAAGAGAGCTACTCATTTGAGTTTAGCACTAGTGCCTTGTGAGATTCATCGAGAGATAGTGTGTGCTTCATCTTTGTGTTCATTTGCGCGTGGAGTTTTGACTCCCATTGAACTTCCTCCAAAGTTTTGGAGGCTTGTAAAAGCTAGCAAGAGACACCAAAGAGTGTGGTGGTCCTTGTGGGATCGAGAGTGATCCTTGAGAAGAAGAAGAGCTCACCGATCCTTGTGTGATCGGGGGAGAGAGGGAAAGGGTTGAAAAAGACCCGTCCTTAAGTGGACTCCTCAACGGGGACTAGGCCTTCGAGGGCCGAACCTCGGTAAAACAAATCACCCGTGTCCATTGTGTTTATTGCTTGTGATTTGTTTGTTTTTCCCTTGCTCTAAGTTTTCTTGCACCATTAGTTGCTAATATCATTTGGTGTTGCTTCAAGTTAAATTCCCATTTAGTGAAAGCAACACGTTGCAAGAAAGAACTTGTCCTAGTGCTCTTCTCATCTAAGGGTTCTTGCTTTGTTATTCTATAACTTATTAGTTGTATTGATTTATCTCTCCCGCATTTTTTAGCAATACTCTTTTCAAGCAAGAACTTAGTTTCTATTCTCCGATATTTGTATATCTTGCTCTAACCACTAACCAAGGGATCTAGTTGGGGGATAAAGTTTTAATTTTCAGGTTCCGCCTATTCACCCCCCTCTAGGCGACTTTCACGCATCGTACAGCTGGGCATCTCCTTGTTTCTATAAAAGGGGATGTCCAGGGCCTTCCTAAAAGGAAGGGGGGAGGACGAGGTTCACGTTCACACGTTAAGGTGGACATACGTGGACACACAGAGAGACATTGACATAGAGGGAGGCGGGGTAGACGAGACAGGCAGAGACGGACGCACGCAGGGACTCTCTCTCTCTCTCGCTCTCGCCCTCGCTCTCCCGCAACGCTTGTAACCCCTACTACGAGTACCCCGGTGTGAGATAAATAAGCTTCATTTCCCTCTTGTGTTCCATCTTGCATCAACCCATCTGGGCAGGGACACTAAAAGGGAAATGTGCCCTTGGGCCATTTCTAAGTATTTTGGTGATTAAGTGCCAACACAAGTGCTTTTGTGCTAATCTATGCAAAGTGGTGGACAAAGTACAAATCATGTCCAAAGGTATGTTTCTAGACTTAGTACATTGTTTTATGGACTAATGTATTGTGTCTAAGTGCTGGAAACAGGAGAAATTGAATTGGAAATGAGATGGCTTTGTTCAGCCAGGGTCTGCTCAGTCTGGGAGCACCGGACCGTCCGGTGGTGCACCGGACAGTGTCCGGTGCGCCAGGCTGGCTCTGGCGAATAGGCTGCTCTCGGGACTTCGACGGCGGTGTACGGCTATAATTCACCGGTCTGTCCGGTGGCACACCGGACTGTCCGGTGAGCCATTCACAGGCGAACTCGTCGCTCTCAGGAGATGATTAACGGCGTACGGCTAAAATTCACCGGTCTGTCCGGTGGTGCACCGGACTGTCCGGTGAGTCAACAGTCAGCCGGGGCAACGGTCGGCCGAGGATTGCGCGCATGACACGTGGACGAGCCAACAGTCACATTGGTGCACCGGACTGTCCGGTGTGCACCGGACAGTGTTCGGTGCGCCAACGGCTCTCAGACTCCAACAGTCGGCTTCGCCAAATAAGGAAGGATATCTGCACCGGACAGTGTCCGGTGGTGCACCGGACTGTCCGGTGCGCCAGTCGACAGAAGGCAAGATCTGCCTTCCAGGATTGCTCTCAACGGCTCCTAGCTGCCTTGGGGCTATAAAAGGGACCCCTAGGCGCATGGAGGAGTACACCAAGCATTCCTTGAGCACTCTTGATCACTCATACTCCATTCTTGCGCACTTGT
The DNA here is from genome assembly GCA_029449295.1 of Zea luxurians. NCBI lineage: Eukaryota > Viridiplantae > Streptophyta > Magnoliopsida > Poales > Poaceae > Zea > Zea luxurians. The sequence continues at coordinate 47,545,993 of JAOPSE010000022.1, forward strand.
TCGACATTCTAGTGATTTAAGCTCCATTCTAGTGTGCTAGTCTTTTGAGCTTAAGTCTGGGTCTTGTGTGTGTGTATTTGCTGTGATCTTAGTGTCTTGTGTGAGTTGCTAATCCCTCCCTTACTCCGTGCTTCTTTGTGAATTTCAAGTGTAAGGGCGAGAGGCTCCAAGTTGTGGAGATTCCTCGCAAACGGGATTAAGAAAAGCAAGCAAAACATCGTGGTATTCAAGTGGGTCTTTGGACCGCTTGAGAGGGGTTGATTGCAACCCTCGTCCGTTGGGACGCCACAACGTGGAGTAGGCAAGCGTTGGTCTTGGCCGAACCACGGGATAACCATCGTGCCATCTCTGTGATTGATCTCTTGTGGTTATTGTGTTTTGTTGAGACTCCTCTCTAGCCACTTGGCGATTATTGTGCTAACACTTAACCAAGTTTTTGTGGCTTAAGTTTCAAGTTTTACAGGATCACCTATTCACCCCCCCTCTAGGTGCTCTCAATTGGTATCAGAGCCGTTCTCTTCACAAAAGGGACTAATCGCCCGAAGAGATGGATCCTAAGGGGAAGGGAATCGTGATCAACGATAAGGAGAAGGAGTCCTTCGTCAACGAGCCGAAGGATGACAAGCCTACCGACTCGAGCTCAGGCCACAGACGCAAAGATGGGAAGAAGAAGAAGACGAGACACATCAATGAGATCGTCTACTACGACGACAGCGATGAGTCTACTTCTTCCCAAAAGGACAACGACGACAACGACTACGATAAACGAAAGACGGTTAACTCAAACTTTTCTTTCGATTATTCGCGTATCCCACATAGCTCAAATACACATTTGCTTTCCATTCCTCTTGGCAAACCTCCACACTTTGATGGGGAGGACTACGTATTTTGGAGTCACAAAATGCGTAGTCACTTGTTTTCTCTCCATCCAAGCATATGGGAGATTCTTGAGAATGGAATGAAGTTTGATAGCTCGGATAGTCCTATATTTATTAATGAACAGATTCATAAAAATGCACAAGCTACTACTGTGTTGTTAGCCTCCTTGTGCAGGGACGAGTACCATAAGGTGAGCGGCTTGGACAATGCCAAGCAAATCTGGGACACCCTCAAGATCTCTCATGAGGGGAATGACGTCACCTTGCTCACCAAGATAGAGTTGGTAGAAGGCGAGCTCGGAAGATTTGTGATGATAAGGGGCGAGGAGCCAACCCAAACATACAACCGGCTCAAGACCCTTATCAACAAAATAAGGAGCTACGGAAGCACACGATGGACGGACCACGACGTCGTCCGACTAATGCTAAGGTCATTTACCGTTCTTGATCCACATTTGGTGAATAATATTCGTGAGAATCCCAGGTACACCAAGATGTCGCCCGAAGAAGTCCTTGGAAAGTTCATAAGCGGGCGAATGATGATCAAGGAGGCGAGATACGTGGACGATGCGTTGAACGGTCCAATCCATGAGCCTCAACCCATTGCTCTCAAGGCAACGAGAAGCAAGGAGGCGTTACCTAGCAAGGTGGCGCAAGTTGAGGCGACAGGGCTAAATGATGAAGAGATGGCCCTCATCATCAAGCGCTTCAAGACGGCGCTTAAGGGTCGCAAGGGACAGCCAAGCAAGACCAAGACAAAGGGGAAGCGCTCATGCTTCAAATGTGGTAAGCTTGGTCATTTTATTGCTAACTGTCCCGATAATGATAGTGACCAGGAAAAAGGAAACAAGAGGGAGAAGAAGAAGAATTACAAGAAGGCCAAGGGCGAGGCACATATCGGAAAGGAGTGGGATTCGGATTGCTCCTCCTCCGACCCCGACAATGAAGGACTCGCCGCCACTGCCTTCAACAAGACATCCCTCTTCCCCAACGAGCATCACACATGCCTCATGGTGAAGGAGAAGAAGGTATGTACTCGAGACAATACTACTTATGATTCTTCTAGTGATGATGAGTCTAGCGATGAGGAAATAGACTACTCTAGCTTGTTCAAGGGATTGGATAGAAATAAAATTGATAAAATCAATGAATTGATTGATGCCTTGAATGAAAAGGATAGACTTTTAGAAAAGCAAGAGGATTTGTTGTATGAAGAACATGATAAATTTGTAGAGGCACAAAAATCTTATGCTTTAGAAGTTAAAAGAAATGAAATGCTTTCTTATGAACTATCTACTTGTCATGAAACCATTTCTACTTTAAAAGGTGTTAATGATGATTTAAATGCTAAACTAGAAGTAGCTAGTAAATCTAACTCTTGTGTAGAACATGTTTGCACTAGGTGTAAAGATCTTAATGTTGATACTTGTAGTGAACACCTAGAGTGCATTTCCAAACTAAATGATGAAGTAGCTAGTCTTAATGCTCAACTTAAGACTAGCAAAAGTGAATTTGACAAATTAAAATTTGCAAGGGATGCCTACACGATTGGTAGACACCCCTCAATTAAGGATGGTCTTGGCTTCAAGGGAGAAGCCAAGAACTCGACAAGCCATAAGGCTCCCATCTCCGCCAAGGAGAAAGGGAAGGCCCCTATGGCTAGTAGTGTGCAAAAGAACCATGCTTTTATATACCATGATAGGAGACAATCTAGAAATATTTATAGGAGTTGTAATGCATATGATGCTTTTGATTCTCATGCCATGTTTGCTTCTAGTTCTTCCTATGTGCATGATAGAAATGTTGGTAGGAGAAATGTTGTTCATAATATGCCTAGGAGAAATGTTGTTAATGTTCCTAGGAAAGTTAATGAACCTTCTACAATATATCATACTTGCAATGCTTCTTTTGCCATTTATAGAAAGAATAAGAAGGTGATTGCTAGGAAGTTAGGGGCAAGATGCAAGGGAGATAAAACTTGCATTTGGGTCCCTAAGACAATTGTGACTAACCTTGTAGGACCCAACAAGAGTTGGGTACCTAAGACCCAAGCCTAAATTTGCCTTGCAGGTTTATGCATCCGGGGGTACAAGCTGGATTATCGACAGCGGATGCACAAACCACATGACGGGGGAAAAGAGGATGTTCTCTTCCTACGTCAAGAACAAGGATTCCCAAGATTCAATAATATTCGGTGATGGGAACCAAGGCAAGGTAAAAGGGTTAGGTAAAATTGCTATTTCATCCGAGCACTCTATATCTAATGTGTTCTTAGTTGAGTCTCTTGGATATAATTTGTTGTCTGTTAGTCAATTATGCAAAATGGGATATAATTGTCTATTCACAAATGTAGATGTGTCTGTCTTTAGAAGATGTGATGGTTCACTAGCTTTTAAGGGTGTACTAGACGACAAACTTTATTTGGTTGATTTTGCAAAAGAAGAGGCCGGTCTAGATGCATGCTTAATTGCTAAGACTTGCATGGGCTGGCTGTGGCATCGCCGCTTAGCACATGTGGGGATGAAGAACCTCCACAAGCTTCTAAAGGGAGAACACGTGATAGGTCTAACTAATGTACATTTCGAAAAAGATAGACCTTGTGCAGCTTGTCAAGCAGGGAAATAGGTGGGAGGCTCTCATCACACCAAAAATGTGATGACCACATCAAGACCCTTGGAGATGCTTCATATGGACCTCTTCGGACCCGTCGCCTATCTAAGTATAGGAGGAAGTAAGTATGGTCTTATTATAGTTGATGACCTTTCCCGCTTCACTTGGGTATTCTTTTTGCAGGATAAATCTGAAACCCAAGGGACCCTCAAGCGCTTCCTCAGGAGAGCTCAAAATGAGTTTGAGCTCAAGGTGAAGAAGATAAGGAGCGACAATGGGTCCGAGTTCAAGAACCTTCAAGTGGAGGAGTTTCTTGAGGAGGAAGGGATCAAGCACGGGTTCTCTGCTCCCTACACACCACAACAAAATGGTGTGGTAGAGAGGAAGAACAGGACGCTCATCGATATGGCGAGGACTATGCTTGGAGAGTTCAAGACCCCCGAGCGTTTTTGGTCGGAAGCCGTGAACACGGCTTGCCACGCCATCAACAGGGTCTATCTTCACCGCCTCCTCAAGAAGACTTCATATGAGCTGCTAACTGGTAACAAACCCAATGTGTCTTATTTTTGTGTATTTGGGAGCAAGTGTTATATTCTTATGAAGAAAGGTAGAACCTCTAAATTTTCTCCCAAAGCTGTAGAAGGGTTTTTATTAGGTTATGACTCAAATACAAAGGCGTATAGGGTCTTCAACAAATCATCGGGTTTGGTTGAAGTCCTTAGCGACGTTGTATTTGATGAGACTAATGGCTCTCCAAGAGAGCAAGTTGTTGATCTTGATGATGTAGATGAAGAAGACGTTCCAACGGCCGCAATGCGCACCATGGCGATTGGCGATGTGCGACCACAGGAACAATTGGAGCAAGATCAACCATCTTCCTCAACAATGGTGCATCCCCCAACCCAAGATGACGAACAGGTACCTCAAGTGGAGGCGCATGATCAAGGGGGAGCACAGGATGTTCAAAGTGAAGAGGAAGAAGCACCTCAGGCACCTCCAACCCAAGTTCGAGCAATGATTCAAAGGAATCATCCTGTCGACCAAATTTTGGGTGATATTAGCAAGGGAGTAACTACTCGTTCAAGATTAGTTAATTTTTGTGAGCATTACTCCTTTGTCTCTTCTATTGAGCCTTTCAGGGTAGAAGAGGCCTTGCTAGATCCGGACTGGGTGTTGGCCATGCAGGAGGAACTCAACAACTTCAAGCGCAATGAAGTTTGGACACTGGTGCCTCGTCCTAAGCAAAATGTTGTGGGAACCAAATGGGTGTTCCGCAACAAACAGGACGAGCACGGGGTGGTGACGAGGAACAAGGCTCGACTTGTGGCAAAAGGTTATGCCCAAGTCGCAGGTTTGGACTTTGAGGAGACGTTTGCTCCTGTGGCTAGGCTAGAATCAATTCGTATTTTGCTAGCATATGCCGCTCACCATTCTTTCAGGTTGTACCAAATGGATGTGAAGAGCGCTTTCCTCAACGGGCCGATCAAGGAGGAGGTGTACGTGGAGCAACCCCCTGGCTTCGAGGATGAACGGTACCCCGACCACGTGTGTAAGCTCTCTAAGGCGCTCTATGGACTTAAGCAAGCCCCAAGAGCATGGTATGAATGCCTTAGAGACTTTTAATTGCTAACGCTTTCAAGGTTGGGAAAGCCGATCCAACTCTTTTCACTAAGACTTGCGATGGTGATCTTTTTGTGTGCCAAATTTATGTCGATGACATAATATTTGGTTCTACTAACCAAAAGTCTTGTGAAGAGTTTAGCAGGGTGATGACGCAGAAATTCGAGATGTCGATGATGGGCGAGTTGAACTACTTCCTTGGGTTCCAAGTGAAGCAACTCAAGGATGGCACTTTCATCTCCCAAACAAAGTACACGCAAGACTTGCTAAAGCGGTTTGGGATGAAGGACGCCAAACCCGCAAAGACTTCGATGGGAACCGACGGACACACCGACCTCAACAAAGGAGGTAAGTCCATTGATCAAAAGGCATACCGGTCTATGATAGGGTCTTTACTTTATTTGTGTGCTAGTAGACCGGATATTATGCTTAGCGTATGCATGTGTGCTAGATTTCAATTCGATCCTAAGGAGTGTCACTTAGTGGCCGTGAAGCGAATTCTTAGATATTTAGTCGCTACGCCTTGCTTCGGGATCTGGTATCCAAAGGGGTCTAACTTTGACTTGATTGGATATTCAGATTCCGACTATGCTGGATGTAAGGTCGATAGGAAGAGTACATCGGGGACGTGCCAATTCTTAGGAAGGTCCCTGGTGTCGTGGAATTCTAAGAAACAAACTTCCGTTGCCCTATCCACCGCTGAGGCCGAGTACGTTGCCGCAGGACAGTGTTGCGCGCAACTACTTTGGATGAGGCAAACCCTCCGGGACTTTGGCTACAATCTGAGCAAAGTCCCACTCCTATGTGACAATGAGAGTGCTATCCGAATAGCGGAAAATCCTGTTGAGCACAGCCGCACAAAGCACATTGACATCCGGCATCACTTTTTGAGAGACCACCAGCAAAAGGGAGATATCGAAGTGTTTCATGTTAGCACCGAGAACCAGCTAGCCGATATCTTCACTAAGCCTTTAGATGAAAAGACCTTTTGCAGGCTGCGTAGTGAGCTAAATGTCTTAGATTCGCGGAACTTGGATTGATTCATAGCATACATGTGTTTATACCTTTGATCATGTTCCTTCTGCATTTTGTTGCTTACTTGTGGTGCTCAAGTTGTACAAACACTCCCTGGACCTCAAAAGTCCTTTTTGCAAGTGATGCACATATTTAGGGGGAGCTGTGCTACAACTTGACCCTTTGAGACTAACCATGTGCTTGAGTTTGCTTGTTTTAGTCTCAAAGGAGGTTTGAAAGGGAAAAGGTGGACTTGGACCATGAAAGACTTCCACTGCACTCCGATGAGAGGGTAACTTATTCCAAGTTCATCTCATGTACTCTTATTGCCTTTGTATTCTTATTTGAGGATTTTGGTGAGGCAATGAGGTTCTTGGGCCATGATTGATCCCGTTTTAGTGCTTGATGCCAAAGGGGGAGAAAATAAAGGCCAAAGCAATAGATGGATCAGCTACCACTTGAGAAATTTTGAAAATAGTAGATTAGAGCTTTTGGTTTGTCAAAACTCTTTTATTGTCTCTTATGTAAAAAGTTGGCCTCTTGTGGGGAGAAGTGTTGATTATGGGAAAAAGGGGGAGTTTTTGAAATCCTTGATCAATTTCCTTTGGAATACCTCTCTTTATGTCTCTACAAGTGAATTTGACTTAGAGATAGGAATTTGAGTTTGATTTGCGAAAACAAACCAAGTGGTGGCAAAGAGTGATCCATATATGCCAAAATTGATTCAAAACAACTTTTGGTTTTCATTTGCATTGATATTGCACTTGCTCTAGTTGCTTTATGTTGTGTTGGCATAAATCACCAAAAAGGGGGAGATTGAAAGGGAAATGTGCCCTTGGGCCATTTCCAAGTATTTTGGTGATTAAGTGCCAACACAAGTGCTTTTGTGCTAATCTATGCAAAGTGGTGGACAAAGTACAAATCATGTCCAAAGGTATGTTTCTAGACTTTGTACATTGTTTTATGGACTAATGTATTGTGTCTAAGTGCTGGAAACAGGAGAAATTGAATTGGAAATGAGATGGCTTTGTTCAGCCAGGGTCTGCTCAGTCTGGGAGCACCGGACTGTCCGGTGGTGCACCGGACAGTGTCCGGTGCGCCAGGCTGGCTCTGGCGAACAGGCTGCTCTCGGGACTTCGACGGCGGTGTACGGCTATAATTCACCAGTCTGTCAGGTGGTGGACCGGACTGTCCGGTGAGCCGTTCACAGGCGAACTCGTCGCTCTCGGGAGATGATTAACGGCGTACGGCTAAAATTCACCGGTCTGTCCGGCGGTGCACCGGACTGTCCGGTGAGTCAACAGTCAGCCGGGGCAACGGTCGGCCGAGGATTGCACGCGTGATGCGTGGCCGAGCCAACGGTCACATTGGTGCACCGGACAGTGTCCGGTGCGCCAATGGCTCTCAGACTCCAACGGTCGGCTTCGCCAAATAAGGAAGGATATCTGCACCGGACAGTGTCCGGTGGTGCACCGGACTGTCCGGTGCGCCAGTCGACAGAAGGCAAGATCTGCCTTCCAGGATTGCTCTCAACGGCTCCTAGCTGCCTTGGGGCTATAAAAGGGACCCCTAGGCGCATGGAGGAGTACACCAAGCATTCCTTGAGCACTCTTGATCACTCATACTCCATTCTTGCGCACTTGTTCGACATTCTAGTGATTTAAGCTCTGTTCTAGTGTGCTAGTCTTTTGAGCTTAAGTCTGGGTCTTGTGTGTGTATTTGCTGTGATCTTAGTGTCTTGTGTGAGTTGCTAATCCCTCCCTTACTCCGTGCTTCTTTGTGAATTTCAAGTGTAAGGGCGAGAGGCTCCAAGTTGTGGAGATTCCTCGCAAACGGGATTAAGAAAAGCAAACAAAACACCGTGGTATTCAAGTGGGTCTTTGGACCGCTTGAGAGGGGTTGATTGCAACCCTCGTCCGTTGGGACGCCACAACGTGGAGTAGGCAAGCGTTGGTCTTGGCCGAACCATGGGATAACCATCGTGCCATCTCTGTGATTGATCTCTTGTGGTTATTGTGTTTTGTTGAGACTCCTCTCTAGCCACTTGGCGATTATTGTGCTAACACTTAACCAAGTTTTTGTGGCTTAAGTTTCAAGTTTTACAGGATCACCTATTCACCCCCCCTCTAGGTGCTCTCAGACACGCAGCAACAAATTCACTGGTCGGTTGACGGTCCTCGCTGGTACGAAACACCGACAGACATCAAATTTTCACACGGCAGTTTCACAAAGCCACTAAGTTCGCACACAACAGTTTCACGAAGCCATCAAATTTGCACACAATAGTTTCACAAAGCCATCAAATTCGCACACAACAATTTCACAAAGACATCTAAGTTCACACATAAGCTATTCACTTCCTTAGATGCATCATAAGCCACCTCTTCCTTCTTTCCATTGGGAGTGCCATCATCGACTCAAACTTACGTGCGTTAGAGGTGAAGATGTCATAAAGCTCAAGTTCTGTGTCTTCATCAAGTCCCTCAACCTCTTGTAATGCGGCGAGAACTTCGGCGGAAGAGGGTAGCTTCGGACCGTCATCTTTCAATGCAGCAATAAGCATGTCAAACTTCTCACACCACATAGAGTTAAATGAATCATATGATCTTTGTCTTTTTAAACTACTTGAGGAAGATACATAAAATGGAGCATCCTTGCCTCTGGTATCATTCTCTTTTGTCATTTCCTTTGAACTTTCAGCTGCTGTTCTAGCACCCTCTCCATTTGCTTAGTCTTTATTGTACACTAGGCTGAGTAGATCCCAAAACTTCACAACCTTATGTCTATATCCTTTTGCTTCCTTATTCAAAAATTGTTACAAAGATACATCAACAAATAAACTTGGTATTGAAACGAAAATTGAACTAAAATACGTAAACAGTTTATATCCTATGCAAAAAATGTAAACTGTTAAGGACCACCATGAACATTTATACCATCATTTTCATTTGATCCCACATGCCACAGCCACTACAGGTTGCAGCATGATACCCTACAAAACTGATTAAACTGTCCTACAAAACTGATTAAACTACCCTACAAGCGTCATGAAACCATAAAAAAGGCAAATATGGATGGGGGTTTTATTCATAAGGACAATGAAACTAATTAAACTTGCTGTTAAAGAGTTATCATCTCTCTTCAAGCTTACTGTGCACAAGAAAAAAGAGATACAGAGTCCCAACCATACCTAAAAAAGAGCAAAAAAGAACAGAATGCAAAAACCTATACAACCTTATGCACCAAGTTCACCACTGATTCAACTACCCTACAAACTATAGGATCTAAAAAAACATACGACTAAGAACAAACCCTTTGTCACACCCGATTCTGGGGGCAAAACCGAATGCATAGCATATGTGGGCCAGGATCTATTTCGCACACATATGTTGACGTCACAAGTGTAATATATCAAAAGACAATGCAATAAAGTCATAAAGAGAGTAGAGTACTTTATTACATCATCTGAATCATTGAATCTTTAACAAGTATCACAACCAAAGTAGGGAGGAATTAAATATGGGCACTCTTCCATAGGAAGGTGATTGGCGCATCGTTAGACTTAAAACTCATCATCATCGTCAGCAAAGTCCTAAGCATAACCCTCTTATCAAAATATTTGCAAGGGTGAGCTCACTTATGGTCAGGCTCAGCAAGTGGGAGAAAATTAATGCAAGTTGCAAGGTAGGCTATGGATAAGCGGTAAGCATTTTAGTTGGTCAATATTTTATTAGCAACACATGTCTTACTAATAAGTGTGTATCCTAAGTATCCCAATTAATCAAAGGTATAAGAGTATATCAAAAACACTTAAGTGAAACCACTTAAGCAAACCATTGGTAGATCATCCGATCTCGATTTATTGTCTATCTTTAAGTTCAATTATCATGTGAGGGTCTAGGTTGCTCTTAACGTGAGCACGACTGACATATCAGTTTTACACTCTGCAGAGGTGGTACAACTTTACCCACAAGCCATGTATCCCATCTAGCCTGGGTTGATCGGACCCGTAAACACTGCCGAGGTGAATGGCTAGGGATCCATTATGAGGCTTTCACAAAATATCCTTATTACGAAGCCACCCGTAAGGTTTCCACGTCAGTATTGATGGCCCTCTGGGTGAGGTAACTTAGCCAAGACTACCACCCCATGTTAACATGAGCTGCCACCATACCAGTGCCTCCCCCTCTTGCCCATCTTTCAAGTAGGGTTGCTAAGCACTAAGTCTATAGAGCTAATTACCAAAGCCAGAGCCATTATAGCACTCATGGTTGCACTGTTATCCTGGGTGGTCACTCCATGTTCCATTTAACACAAAATGTTCTTGTTTAACCATCGAGTTAACAACATAATAAAACTTCATTTCTAGAACATAATACCATTAAAAGAGTGACATCATATTCATCAAGTTGAGCAATAGCAAAAAATTGCTAAGCAAAGCATTTATCCCAGGGTAATTCAAGGAATAGGGTTGGTAATTCTAGAAAATCCTTAATTAGGCAAATCCCATCAAATTATGCAATATATTCGAAAAAGTAAACATTATTATATGCATTACTTGGGTGCAAATAGAATATGCAGAGGGAGAATCCACTTGCCCTCGAAAGTGTCTTGTGGGTTGTCCTCGAACGAGTTTGGTTCGTCTACCTCACAGTCAACTTCTAGCATCCATTTGCGTATCGTACATACAAAAAGAATACGTACGCTAAATAAATAAACATACACCATTACAGGGGTAATCATTCACCATTACATACACATTCATGCATCATACATTTATACTCATAAATACGTCTTAAAGCATAAATACTTATTAATTTATTATGACTATTACCGCAAGTCATTATTGGTGAAAATGAGTAAGTGACTATGACAGTAATTATTTTCTTTATTACTAGTAATGGACTTTTGAGTTTTACCCCTTTTTATTTCTAAATAGAAATTATGCGTATAGCTAAAAATTGTTTATTTATAATTCTTCTAACATTAATATTCTAAGAATTAATGTAAATTACTAATTGAACTTTTAATAACCTAATCACGGTTATTATGACATAAACAAGTATTTTAATAATTCTAAGTAATTAAGTGCTACACTTATGAACACATTTATTCTGACTAGTAAAAATCTATTTTGATCTGACCGAAAATACGTGGTCTAGTATTTCTTCTACTTATATCAATAAAATTACACTTAAATTACTACTAACAATTATCGGTCATGTGCTAAAGCGAAACTAATCGTAAGCGTCTCTAGTATAAAAAAATCACCAAGTTAGTGACTAGTGTCATAATTTATTTTTTAAAATAAAAATTCATACACCTGTCAAAATATCGTTGAGAGGCTTATTTACGATTACACGTATACATCGGAGTCTCTTTTCGGTAATTTCTAAACTGAAAATCCCGGAATTAATTTAATTTACAAACCAGGGACTAAAATGTAAAATGTGCTTCTTCTGCCTTGAGCTATTGCTCACGAGCAGGAATGGGGATCGAGGGGGAAGGGAGTTCGGCCAGGCAGGGGAGCAGGGGCTCGGCCGAGTGGCCGGGGACGGTGGCGTTGGACGCAGACGACGGAGCTCCGGTGATGTGGTGGACAATCCGGTCGTCGGTGGCGCGGGCGAGCTTCGAGAGCGAGGAGAAAGAGAGAGAGAGGGCGAGCTTGGGGAGGGAGAGAAGGAGCTTGGACCGATCCTATTTATAGAGAGAGGAGGAGAGGGAGAGAGAGAGAGAGAGAGGGAGAGAGTAACGTCGTCGGTGGCTTCAAGCGCCATCAACGACGGCTTCAATGGGGAGAGGACGTGGGGAAGTGGGGGAGGGGAGGAGACGGCGGTTTTCGGCGCGAGGAGAGGAGGGGACGCGGCGCGGTGCGGGTCGGGCGCGAGCACGGCACGGCGCGGGGCGCGGCGCGCTCAGGCGCGAGCGCGCACGGCCAGGCGGCGGCGGCTGGGAGGGAGAAGGAGGGAGGCCCGCAGGTGGGCCCCACGCGTAAGAGAGAGAGAGAGAGGGGGGAAATGAGGGAGAGGCCGGCTGGGCCTCTAGTGGGCCGATCGGCTAGGGTTTCCCTTTTTTTCGTTTTCGTTTTCTTTTCTATTTAAAAAGGTAAATGAATATATTTTTAAAAATTCTAGAAATCAGAATAATTATATCAAAATTATTTATAACTAAAATATTTATTTTTGGACCAATATTTCTATATCAATTAATTGGATTTTCAATATAGAAGAAATTCTATTCAACATCCAAAAATCAAATATGAGCAAACAAAAAATATTCTAAATGCAAATAAAAATCAAACCCTTGAAAGAAAATTCATTACCATAATTACCATTAATAAACTAAATGCATTATTTTTTGTTGATCGTTTTCATAGTGTTACACCCTTCTAAGCACCTAGCAGGAAAGGAGAAAACACATACAGAAACCTGGCTTTGTGGCTAAAACATGGGGTGATCAATGTGTAAGATGGCTAAAAACATGTACAGTATAATGTTGAAAACTTTCTTACCTCAACATACTCATCCCATATAGTGTCACTATCAACTTTGAGCTTGTTCTTCTCCCAATCCCATCCAAAACCACTAGTGGACAACAACCCATTAATGACATTGTAGTGCTTATCAAAGGTCTTGCTGCGAGAGCTAATATTTTCCTTTGTAATGGTGACATTACACTTCTCACAAACATTCTTCACAACAGCTGTGTGTACATGAGACTTCCACCCATTCTGACATCTATCACCATTATTGTAATACTCCACAAATGTATCAAGAAGTACCTAATCCATCTCATCATTCCAAGGAACATAGCCCCTTGTTTTCTTGTCCTGCAATCAAAGAAAGAACCACACATATAAGTACATCTAAGTTCAAGAACTCTATTACGCATTGCATGTTCTTGTGCAGAATGTTGAAATATTCATAATGAGTAAAAGTAGAATGTTGAAATATTCATAAGACAATTCCAATGAATATAGAAATCCATGCATTTAATAAAGGTTCAGCAAACAGAATGATAATCAACAAAGGTTCAGAACAGACACACACACAAAATTGAAGCGTACATAGACACAGGCAAAAGGTTTAGAACAGACACAGACATAGAAAATAGAAGCATACACATACACAGAAAATAGAAGCATACAACTATCAATTTTGACCACGTCTCGCTTTATAATCAGCAAACGTTTCACTAGCTTTGGTGTCTCTAAAATCACGCCACTCATTAGTTGATTCAACATGCGTAATCAGACTTATTTCTCTTTGATTTTCAGTAGGAGCAACATAGATGACACTATCAACTTCATGTATTAGAATATCATCCATATCTCTTTGTCGATCCCTCAAAAAATTATGCAATATGCAGTAGGCATGTATGATCCTAATCTGCATAGAAAAATTTGGCTAAGTCAATACACTATTAAAAAACTAACAATTGAATTTTAATTGAGTACCTACTATGTTATACCTTATTTTCTAAATCAAAATACGAGCTGGTCCTCAAGATTGCCCATCTCATCTTCAATAGCCCAAAAGTTCTCTCTATCACATTCCTAGCTGTTGCATGACGTAGGTCGAACAACCCTCGCGCGGTAGATGGATTGTTGCCTTGAATAGTCCATTCATTCAAGTGGTACCGTGTAGATCGATATAGGGCGAGAAATCCCAGACCATTTGTATATCCAGCATCCACTAGATAGTATTTACCACTAGGAACGACAAATGAGTCCTCACGTGACATGGCATCACGTAGTACGAGTGAATCTGAGGCCGACCCTTCCCATCCAGCCAAGACATATAGAAACTTCATTTGATGATCACAAACCCCTAAAACATTAGTGGTGATCCATTGCTTCCTATTTCTATACCTACCTTGGTCAGTCAATGGAACATTCACATCAATATGTGTGCCATCTAGCGCACCTAGGCAGTCCTCAAACCATTTCCACTTTGGATCCTCAGGTAGACTGGTCTCTGGACCAGGAAGCTTGATGAACTCATGACTTAAAGATAGAATCCCTCTAAGCACTTTGTTGAAGTGTCGACTGATTGGTTCAAGGGACCACCCATATGTGCTACGAATCAACCTCATTTTGGTGTTATGACCCACAATAAGCAGAAAAATTGCAATCTTTTCTTCTACCGACACATTTAGGGTATCATGTAGGCCACTCTTTTCCCGTAAGATGACACACAAGTCATTAAAAGATCTCTTAGTTAGGCGCAAACTGTCATAGCAATATACATTTGAACCCTGGTGCAGATTATGTAGCATTTGTTTCCTGCACTCAACATTTCTCTCTTGAATTTAGTTAGCATCTACGATGTGTCTAGGTCTCCTTCGTTGATACCGGTTTGCAATTATAGCCATAATAAAAACAGTCAATACAACAGTCCTCTTTAGCTTGTTTCTCTTCCTTTTAATTTTCTCCTCAATGGTATATTGATTTGATATCTAGAACATGCAATTTATATGCAATTAGACATTCTAGTCGAAAGCAAAAGGCTCTAGACAAGAATAAAAAACACTACTAGTAGCAGCATGAGTTGAAAGAGAAGTACCGGTGTAGCCATGGAAATTGAAGGATTTGTTGGAGGCAACTAGATAAAGCTTCAGGCAACAACGTGCATGGCAAATCCTAAAACAACAGTCAATTTAGAAAAACATGGAATGCAACAACCTAATTGTGCAAGTAACTTGCTGCATCAATTGTGCAAGTAATCTATAAATTGTGCGAGTAATATGTGCAAAATTGTGCAAGTAATCTATAAACTATGCACTACTGGCACCTTGCTGCATCAGCAGATACAAACTGCAAGTAATCTATGCAAAAAATAATTTGCTACACTCTATAGGTAGAACAACACCCTTAAAGACACAAGCATTCCTATGCTTCTAAATAACCCAAGTGCCCAGGATAATTAAAAATCCAGTCCCTTCCTGTGCTTCCTCTCGGTTCTTATTATTTTGTGCCACCAATTAGCAAAGCTAAGTTCAGTGCATCTAGGAACTGACCCAGCTAATCCAATGGAATGGGGTAATTTGTACCATATTTCTCTTGCTAAAGATAGTCGTGACTGTGTCAGAGAGTAGTAAAAAGTATTTGTTTGACAGCAAGGGACTAGAAGGGTTCTGAGCACGAGCATGTCGAGGGAGGAGATTACAGATCTATCAGGGGAAGATCTTGGAGCACGTTGAGTGTCATATGCATACAATATCTAGATATGACAATCTCTTGGGCATTAAAAACAATTTCACTGAGGAAATCCCATAACAAAAAGAATCCATTATACTCTATCGGAATAGAGCCTGTAGATATTGCAGAAACCCACTAGTGTTGGCTAGAAGTAAAGGCTCACTGGTGCTATCGGAATAGACTAACTATAGAACAGAAACTGCAAAAACGAAGGCAAAATAATACGAGGCCGGCAAGGACCTGACAGAGGCTCACCACTGGTGCTGGCTAGAAGTCGAGGCTCGGAAGGGGAGATCGCACTGACTAGAGGAGTGAGATGGAGGAGGTGGCTGTGGACGCGGGGGCAGCTAGAGCGTGACAAAAGCAGCCCCACTCGAAACCGTCCCTGTGCACGTCGGCGTCGATACAGCGCATGGGGAAGAGGACGAGAAAGACAGGAGATGGATGAGGGCAAGGTAGAGGACTCACTCGAGCTGCTTCTTCAATGGCGGAGCGACGCGGCGGTCTTCGATGGAGATGGGGAGGGCATCGAAGTCGAACTCTAGCTGTCTTTCTAGCCTTTTCCAATGGTGGAGGGTCTGAACTGAGAGGAGGTCATATTTGCTGGGTTTGGAATTAGGTTGAAATAGTCAATTCAATTTAACGGACAGCCAAATAGACCAATTTTTGGAAAATGATTCAATTCACGCCAATTCTTGTTAGCCAAACAACCTGTGAGTGTAATTGTAACGTTGGCTTCATCGATTTCGCGACTGTAAATGCATGGTCTGGGCCCGAGTTCCCCGCGCCAACTTATTAGCTAGCTGCCTGTTTAGGAGTAATTGTTTTGGAGCACACAGACGCAATGCAACATCATCACGACCGCACTTGGTCCTACTATTGTGGATGGACTCTTAGACCATCTTTGGTGGATCGAGTAAAATAGGGGCGCACCAATGTATATAACACTGTTTGATACTCCCATCCTAAAATAGTAGTCGTTTTAGATAATTAGTGGATTCATATAACTTTTTTATGCATGTGTTTTATATATGTGTCTAGATTCACCACTGCGGGCAACAAATATCGCATGGGTCCTTATAAGCACAGAAATGTTCCATGGGCTGCCAAATGGGCCCCGACAGTTCGATTAGCAAGGCGTACCGTTGGGCCGCATCCAGACTGAACGAGTCTGACCAAGAAGGGTGACAACCAAAATAGGAAATGATCTCGAAAAGTGTGGCAAAAGAGCGCTATTTGTGCGCGGCTGATGCGGAAGCAGCGCTGATGCTTCACGCGCACAGTTCGCATGTACCTGAAGAGCTAGATACTCGGAGGACAACTCAGAGGAAAGGCGACCGAACTCTGGATGAGCGGGAGCACCTGCAACGTCAAAGATAGACTCAGATAGAATTTGATAGACTTCACTGCTTGTAAAGGGATATCCCTCCGGGCACCTATATAAAGCTGAGGAGGTACCCCTACAAAAGATCTCGTCTCACCATCCCTCTAGTAGTAACCTCGCCATCATTAAATTGATAAGAGAGAATTCACCCACCGCCATCCACTACTCATTTGACACCGAAACACCATCGACAAACTCAATACTCAGTACCAACAGGACAGAGGGTATTACGCATTCCGGTGGCCTAAACCTGAATAACTCTCTTGTGTTTTGACGTGCTTCCACACGTACCATCGAGTCGCGATCAACGACGTCATCCTGCCCAAAAGCATCATGTGGGATACCCCTTGGTCCGCAGTCGGGTCACAAACACTGACAACTAGCGGGTCAGGTAGGGGGTGCAACGTTGATTCACAATAACTCCATGGCAATCAACTTCAACACCCTGATCATCTTCAATGCCGGGGAGGTTTTTTCCGCTTTGGATCCCTCTCCTGCATTGCGGACCAAAAAAGGTGTCCCACACCGCATCGTAGACCCATCCAAGAAGGAATCTTCTCCAATGGCTCCAGCCGGGAACGCAGGATCGTCCCACTTGACCCTAGCAAGGACTACTCTCACGAACTTCGAAGTACGAAGACATCAACCATCCTCCGCCCCGCATAGGACTGCATCGCGTCGGCCATGCCTAGGGCTATACTAGCACCTGTGACCTAGCCGACAGAGGCAGCACCCCCGGTGCGGCGGACTCTGTTGTCCACATTACCCACCCGAGTATGGACCTAGATCACTCAAAGAAAAGGAGCAGAAAGCCCCAGCACCAGCGTAGCCGCGGGAGCAAGACCGAAGATTATCCCGGTCACCCCGCCCACATGGGAGATGACTAGAACATAGGAGGCAGCTTCGAGCTCTTTCTTCCCAGATGTCGTCTTTATCCAGGGAAGAATAGAGGATGCTCCCATCTTCGATGACAAGCCCACCGTAACGGGGGAGGAGCCCTTGCAGCGCGAAGCACGTCAACGTCAGAATAGGCACCGTAATGTTTGACGTCATCATGAGGCCAGGGAGCGGGACCCCGCTCAGCCTATATCTCAGGATGACGCATCCAAAGTAGGAGAAACTCCTAACGACAGGGTGTTTCGCAAATGTCGAAATTCTCGATGTCGTGATCGTCGCCACGCCCACAAGTGCGAGTAGGAACAAGCGGAACACGATGCCAAACACCGAGTGACAACCCGCTCGTTCCCTGGAACCTGCTACCCGCCTTTGCTCGAGCCCTACACACACCGAGTGAAGTTGGCGGAGTTCTGGCTCAAATCGCAAACGCCCTGCCCCATACCCTAGACATAGAGGGCTACTAACAGATCCTTACCCATGCGGCGAACCATCTTCTTCCCCCCGCTCATCGGGGTCCGGACATGTGCCATGTCATCAACAATCAGCGAGACGTGCGGAGCAACATCAATGCTTCGCCTGATCGTCGGCATGAAAGTGAGATGTGGTGGCAGAAAGAATACAATCGGGATCACGATGCCGCGTAGCGAGGACGGAATCCACAATAGCCTAGCACCAGGGCGATCGGCTCGGGAGAGGCTGCATGAGCCTTAATGTCAGTCACCTCCCAGGGACTGTCATCGCGACCATGTTCGGGAAGACCGTCGGGAGACCCAGGGGACGTTCTGAGTCTTAGCCCTTTCCCCTGGCTCCAGGCGATCCAATGGCCGCCCAACTTCAAGGTCTCAAACATCGACAAATATGAGCCTAAGCAAGACTTGGTAGGCTAGTTGTCCATCTATAGAACCATCACCTAGGCCGCCGGGGCAATGGAGAACATCATGACATCGTACATGCCCATTGTTCTCAGGAAGGACGCTCTGTAGTGGCTCTGACGCATCCCCCCATTGCATCGACGACTGGGCCGACTTCTGCCACCGGTTTGTCGCAAATTTCCAATCCCTTTCCTCACCCCTGGGGCCTCAAATCCATCAAGCCAAAGTGATGAGTCCCTTCGCTCGTTCTTGAAGCATTTCCATACTATGAGGAATCGTATCCTCGACGTCACTAAGGCCACCATGATCAAGGACTTCTACCGTGGATCCAATTACTCGGCTTCGTCCAAGCCAACCTCCAGAAAGCTTCAGTCACCTCGAAACAACTCTTCAGAGAAGTAGACATCTACATCACCGCTGATGAGCAAGCCCATGACCTCATCGGTCACACAAATCCTACACCCTAGACACTAAAGAGGGAAGGGAACCAGCAGTCGGGCAAGCGTTGGGACAAGAGGCCAAGAGATGAAGTGCATGCTATAGGGCCCCGGTGACTCGGCCCCGCGGCACACCACGAGGCAACAACACCTAGACACTGGATGAGATCCTCGACGCCTAGTGCATGTATCATAAGGAGATGCGCCACACCCTACATAATTGCAGGGACTTCAAAAACTCAGTCGGCAATGGCCGACCATTCCAACCACTCCTACCACCTCCACCATGAAGGGAACAGACCATGCCAGAACAACCGCCACAACAGGAAGGGAAGGTGGCAATGCCTTCCCACACACTGACAGGGAGGTCAATGTCTTTAGGGGCCATGGGTTCTAGGAGAACATGAGGCAACAGAAGCTAACCGACCGGCAATTCCTGGTGGAGACCCACAGTACTTCGACGCCATATCGGTGGTCGGAACACTCCATTACGTTTAACCGAGCCGATCAATGTCTTAACTTCGATCACCATGGCAAGTACACCTAGATCTCATCGGACTCGTCATAGTAGTCCTCTTCCGATGGTATCTGCTCTTCACCTGGTGTGATTATAGAAAGGGGGAGCTCCTATACGATCATCGCTCAACAAGTGTGGGGAATAATATGCATGAGCTCACTTACAATGGGGGCTCATGTGTAGTGTAAAGCTTATAAAGGAAAGTGGTTAAGGCTGAGCATTGCTTTTAATAAGTTGGTAAAAAATTTATTAGAAATTACTAAGTATAAGTAAATACCATCCCAATTAAATAAGTGATCACAATGACAAAATCACACAATGCAATGCAATTGACAGGTTAAGTTTAATTCCATAAATTACTCATGTGAGGGTCCGAGCCAATCATGACCTTGAGCACGACTGATATACTAGTTCTACACTCTGCAGAGGTTGCGCTTTTTTACCCACAAGTCGTGTTACCCATTCTACCAAGGGGTTCGAATCCCATTCATCTCTATCAAGGAGTCAAGGTAGGGTAGCACTACGAGACCTTTTCAAAGTTCCACTAGCAAGAGAGAACTCACTACAGATTCAAGCAGGAAGGGGTGATTTAAGAATCCCTCGCCCGAAAATCTATCATAGACAGATCAACCCAAGAACCTACCTACACCAGCAGCTCCCCACACCCCGCTTGCCCCTTTTGAGAAAGGATTAACTCATACTAGCTTTCCTAATTACTTGGCCAAGGGCATCCCATTCCATCCTTGTGGTAGCATTGTTTTCTCTGGTGGTCGCTCCATGTTCTAATTAACCAAAATGATCTTATCATGAATAGTAAATAATCCATTAACAATTAAACATGCATGATCAGCAAAACACCCAAAACCAGATAAAGCATAGCAAGACTACCCAATAATTCATTTGTATGAAAGGTATAGGGTAAACAAAACTAGGTAACTTATTAGGTCAAAGAAAGTGATCAAGGACACAACTTGTATTTTACTTGCGATTCCAGGTGCTTCCCCAAAAGTTAGGCTTCGGGTTCCTCGACCTCGCTTCTACATGTAGCAATACATACAAATAGACAGAATATCTAAAAATAACATTACACTAAAGATGGAAACAAACCACACAATATTCTACGTGTCGCCATGAGACTGAGGTTTGAGAACCCCTAAAATCAGAGTTAAAACAAATGAGTTATGGATTTTCTAAGTTTGTTGAATTACTTTTATACTTGAAAATAAATTTCTAAATTTCTTTTATTATTTCCAAGCTAGATGGACTGTGGGTACTATTTCCTAAAAGCCAAGAGGTTGTTTTGTAGATTATGTGACTAATCTGCAAGGATTCTTGTGTCTGGGTAGACAACAAGTTAATTTTAAATAAAAATAGGGACTCTTTAGAATATTTGCTCAGTTGACCTCAACACGTGCTCGACCCCAGCACATCGGTTAGCACAGGCAAGCCTTGGTGATATATTACTCATGGAACATTATTCATCATTAAGCCATGAACTTTTAGGAATTGAATACTACTTGTATTCTTAGCAGGTAAGTTCTTTGGCACAGGTTCAACGACAGCATCATCAAGGCCCAGTCCACTATTAAGGTCAAAGTCTCTCAAGATATGTTGTGGCGGAATGTAGGAGTGATTAATAGCGCTTAGTATCCTTGGGGTGCTGAAGGAGGTTGCCAAGAGGTCCTTCTATAGCCTAAATATGCCCCTTTGTTGTTGCTCCTTCTAAAAATTGCTAAAAATCAGATCTCCTCGAGGGCACCGAACCAGTACAATACGCCATCGAACCAGGTACAATGTCTAGCCTCTAGGATCTGATTGGTTCCTTCCTTCTAGGGAGAGCACCAAACCAGGTTTCTGCACCTCTGGACTGCCACATGTCGCCTCCCCGTGAAGTAGCCGTTGGCGTTCGGAGCTAACCATTACTGGACGGTCCGGTGAATTATTAAAAATAATATTTGAGACCTCCAAGTTCGCCCATACGGGCGATCTGATGCACACAGACTCGGTTCTGTGCACCAGGCTGCAAAAGGCCTGAAGTCTGGGCTCTTTGGTAAACCGGTGAGTCCTAGACCAGGGCAGTTAAGTCCTTTTCTTCCAAGTTTTGCTCCTTTTGACTTGGACTTTCTTATGAGCTTCCCTACCACTTAGACAAATATTGTTAGCACATAATAAAATTGACTAAGTGTAGGAAACTCACCATTTACTCGATATTTCTCCAGGATTTGAGTTATGCTTCATACTAAGTCCAAAATGCACTTTCTCATAGAATTGAGTTAGACATCAAATCAAAGTGCTAGAAACATTGTATTAGACACATGCAACTTATCTAAGTGTTCAAACCTCATAGTTTTACCATTTTACCCGAAGTTGCACTTTGTAACCTCTGTTGAGATCTTTTGGAGTTAGAACCTCCGAATTGCATATAAGTGAACCTGCTCTCATACACTTAGCACATGAGTTAGTCCATGATGGTGCGTTGGACACTTAATCACCAAAATAGGTAGACATGGATAACTAGCCCATTTCCCTTTCAAACCTTGAATTTGGTGAAGTTATTCTCCTAGACCATCAAGAATCACATCACAATGATCACTCTATTGGTTGATATTTTCATTTCTAGAGTTTACTCGACGACGTTGATGACCAACCACAACTTTAGGCTTTGATTACCAAATGATAAGTATTGACTTGTGGAATGATATATGGTGGCGGATAGGATAAAACTTGAATCACTCAAAGATCACCCAACAAGATCAACTAGCACTAGAGATTAATCTATACTTTCTGAAAGAAGACTCATGCATATTTTTATATCATATCAATATCAACTTCTCAAAATATGGATTATAGATTCATTTACACTAGAAACATCCTTCTAGTTGGTTATAAACATAAGTAAAAGCAAGTGGAATATTGTTTTAGTAGGGTATTTGAGGAGTCTTCGTTCATTCTCGTGTAGCCACCAATAGCATGTGCACTCTCCACAAAAATGGTCATAACTCCTAGCTTAGAAGTTCAAATAATGTATTGTTGCTACATTGGAAATAGACTCATATATCTTTTCAATAATATAACACATGGGTTCTAAAACCATAGATATTAATGCTAGCAAGCCATGAAATATAGCAATAATTTTTCAAGCTTCCCATGGCTTTATTAATGACTAGATTTGATATAGGGGAATGTTAAACAACTATAGGAGAATGATGGATCAACAAGAAAATATCACATGGATTAATAATTAAGGCCCTTTGGAACAAATAAAAGGTATAGGAATTGAAGAGGATTTTAATCCTAGAGAAAATGTCCTATATGTTCTTTTGTAGCAAATAATTAAACCATAAGAAAATTTGTTCGAATCCTATGGGATGTATAGAGCTATAGGAATTTTGGTGGGAAAAACAACATAAGTCTTTGACCTCTCTTGGAATTCCTATATTTTTTCCTCTGTTGCATCTAAAGGCTTTTTAATTCATATTTCTACATTTTTATGTAGCATCTAAATGCCCTTTTTTAAGTTCATACTTTGAGTCATAAAACCTCTAGGACCGTTTTAGCCATCTATCCATCAATACAGATCATGTAAACACCAAAATCGCCAACAAGAGTTGCATTCATTCATAAACTGTTTTTACTAAATGAACATTATTCACTCTAAGATGGTAGTTGAATCTGCGGGTGTAAATATCCACCGATGTCATGCCTGCAAAGGTCGTGTTCGGTTGCATGATTGGAGGGGATTGAGAGAGATTAAATCACTTTATATTTGAATTTAATCTTTTTTTAATCCTCTTCAATCTAGTAACCAAACAATCCTGTGGAGTGTGCAGGGGTGCCAAATCACACCTACACTACATGGCTCATCAAGTCAGGACCTACGTGCAGGTGTTAAATCACACCGCAGGTTGCTTATCGGGGCCCAAAACATAAGAAATGTCTCATATAACTAAGTATTCATGTCCAATTGCTAATAATATGTTTATCGCCTAGGTATTAAGTTTTTAGTACATTTCAAAAACTTTTTAAAAATTATATGGCAGCTGTGTTGTAGATGAATAAATGTGATATATAAATGATGAACTTTGCTTGTTTTTTAACTTTCTATATTTACTAGATGAGTGCCCCGTGCGTTGCAACGGAAACATATAATACCATGATAACTTATATACGAAATGTGTCTTATATTGTTATAAGAAAATGTTTTATAATTCATTTGTGATCCTAGCCATACATAAATTTTGTTATTTTAATTTAACTGTTCCACTACTACATTGCAACCATCAGTATCATACAGACTTCGATATATACCATGATTTGCATGGTCTCATCATTGGAGAGCACGTGCCACACCTACCGGTAGAAGTTCCCTCGTACATCGTCAGTCATCAGGCATGCACCACCATACATGTTTGCTTAAACAAAAAGGCAAGTGTGTGCGTTTGCGAAGAGAACTAAAGGCAGGCCAGCACAAAAGCTACCTCGGTGATGGCAAGTGGTCATTGTTGTCGGCCCTCCTCTGCGTTACCTCTGTCGCCAAGATGACGCCACAGTCTTTGATATAGTAGTCGTCGAACACGCGCAACATGGCGAGTACTGATGACTTTTGGCTGGGTTGCTAAACGAAGTGCACTCCGGGCTCATCAGCGAGGTAATACACCTAGCCGTTGCACCTCCGGATGTGCTACTCCTCTACATACATCTTGTTCGAGGATACTCACACAACATCAGCAACAGCCGTCATCCCAGCGCACAAGAATTCATGGCCGGTCAGTAGCGACTTACGTGGCCGGTTGAGCTTCAGGTGGATGATGAGCTAGATGGCGTGACAGCGCCGTCGTCGGATGCGGTGCCCAATGAGGTCCCCCGTTTGAATATGGACAGTGGTGTAGTCGCTCTGGACCGCGTCCAAGCGACGGCTGCCGGAGCTTACCGAACATAGCGACGCTGACGCATGCGGCCAAGTAGGACTGCTTTCAGAGGTCGAACTGGCAGTCGCCAAGCTTCTTCTCATCGTCGATGAGCGACGCCAACGCGAGCGCCTCCTGCCAGTGGTGTTTGTTTGGGGTTTGCAAGTAAGAAACATGGATTCATATTTGGCGTTGGTTTATGAAAATGACTCACAAGTCAGATCCATGGAAAAAATATTACGGAGAATAAATGTCACACATATAAAAAAGGAATTTAAGTTGAAAACTTATTCAAACAAAAGAAGTTGCATGCAAGGCTCTTCTTTAAATACTACTCTCTCCATCCAAAAATATAATTCGGGAATCTCGTTGATAATTATCTACTAATACACATTGTGCAAGGGTAGCAGGTGGGCTTTGAGAGAGATGTAGTAGATATTTTTACTGTAACAGATATTGACATAAACACACATGTGGTGTAGTGGTAGCTACGAGCACATTTGCGTGAGAAGTCGCGGGTTCGAATCCCATTAGGGCCACATTTGTGTTTTTTTAATTTAATTTTAGCTAGGCGTGGGATGCACGTGGGAATGGGAATGGGAATGAGCTTTGTGGGGAGGAGGGAATGGAAATGACAGAACACGGAATGACAGCCTACCCCTTACTGCCTTAATAGGTAGTAGAGATTATTACCAGGGGCGCAGGACTTCAACCACACTGTCATTCAGTCCAACTTCCAAGCATTAGCATTAGGCAATATACATGAGTGTTAATCATGGGCCAGGCCGACTCGCTGAGCGAGATCGCGGCCCAAGCGTTGCTGCCTGTTGCAACACAGTGCATGCACAGGTGCTGTACAGTCCAAGAGTCGCCATAGCGCCTCCTCCTGCTCTCGGTCTCGCGATTAGGGTTACCCTTGACCAGTCGAGCGCACGCTGGCACCGCGGCAGCGAGCAGCACGGCGGCACCAGCAGGCAGTAGTCCGGCACTAGCAGAGCAGGTTACCCTCAGGCCTCGGCATCATTAGCAGTCTTCTTTACCGTGTTGAGCTATTCTATATTATAATTGATCAAATTTATGCTAATATGAATCATTGGTTTGGTGAAGCAACTATTAAGATATTGACATGTTTTTCATGTCTTGATCCAAAGAACAATTTCTCTAGATTTGATGCCAACAAGATTATTCAGCTTGTTGAAATTTATGATACTGGTTTCTTCAGTATTGATAGTACATGATCAAGGGGAGTAAGGTACTCAGAGAGGTTGACCTTTAGGAAAAGAGGATATACATCCCATTTTCCGATGGTTGAAGAACCATACTTCTTGATACCCACTGTGGTTTCACCAACAGTCACATCGACTGTGGGAGAAACCCTTGCTGCAAATGTGGCATCATCTAGTGTAACTACTACAGAGCAAGTAGCTTCACCTTCTGCGCATATTGGCGCTGAGCTAGTTGCACAGGATAGTTCAGAAGATGATGATAGTGTTGCGCCAAGTGATGCACCATTGCAGGAGCCCCAGGTAGAATCTGAACCGGAACCAGAACCAAGTCTCAGGAGGTCACAGAGACCCAGAAAATCTACGATTCCTGATGACTATGAAGTCTATGTAGCAGAAAACACAGAATGTGAAGAGATTTATATAAGTGAGGACATTGATATAGAAGGTGATCCCACTACATATGAAGCTGCTATGAGAAGTGCAAATTCATCCAAATGGTTATCATCCATGGAAGATGAATTAGAATCCATGAGAATGAACAAAGTTTGGGACTTAGAAGTCATTCCCTATGGAGCCAAAACAGTAGGCTGTAAATGGGTCTACAAGACAAAACGTGACTCTAGAGGGAACGATATAAGATACAAGGCTAGACTTGTGACCAAAGTGTAATATACTTGATCACAATAAGAGTCTCATCCAGGATCCCACTGAGGGTACTATTCCAGAATATAAGACATTTCATGATCAGTAAAACACCTGTCTAAATGGACAAGTGCTATATAGATTAACTCACGACACAATGTGTCTAGAAGGAGGAAAAGTTGATAAGTCAAATAAGTGATTCTATCAATCTTCCCAAACTAAATATCCTTGAACAGAACAAGAACTATAAGAAAAGTTAAAGAATAAGATCAAGCATGATCACGATGTTTTCTGCAAGTAACAATCAGACAGTTTCTCAGACCCCCTGTGACATGCCTCTACTGTAAGAAGACAGGCCATTACAATAGAAAGTGCCCAGAACTCCTATAATAGATGCTACAGAATGCAATTCTGTACAAACCTCAGGCTCCCAGAGGGCTGAAAAATAGTTACAGTGGTTAACGGAAAGCAAGCAGACACTTAACTTCAGTTTTGTGATTAGACAATAAGCACATCCACTGTCACTTCGGTGACAGAGATTATGTGTTATTCAGTTTGATAATAAAGATGTTGGACTCGCCATCCGACGAGACATGCTTTATTTATCTTCGCACAGTGGTGCTAGATACACCTAAAAACAAACCAGCCAACAGTGGCATGAGTAAGAAAACAAGTGATGGAGAAACCTCATCGAAATTATGGCACTATCGTTTGGGCCATATTTCGAGGGGGAGAAAAGAACGTCTCATTAAGGGACGAATTCTCCATCACCTAGACTTCACAGACTTAGAGCAATGCAGAGATTGCATGCCCAGTACGAGAGTGTTAGAAATTATTCATATAGATATCTGTGGTCCTTTTCCAGTTAGGACAGTAGATGGGTTCGACTTGTTCATAATCTTCACAGATGACTACTCTCGCTACGATTATATTTACCATTTTTTAAGGGACAAATCATTGAGAGCACCTAGAGGGGGAGAATAGGTGATCCTGTAAAACATCAAATACTAATAGCCACAAAACTTGGTTAAGTGTTAGTATGGCTAAGTAGAGAGCTCTTGCGAACACACAAGTATCACCGAAAAACAACCACAAAAGACACGCGAGTTTATCCCATGGTTCGGTAAGTACAACACATGCCTACCTCCACGTTGTGGCGTCCCAATGGACGAGGGTTGCACTCAACCCCTTTCAAGTGATCCAATGATCAACTTGAATACCATGGCTTTTCTTTGCTTATCTCTTTTTTCCCGTTTGCGAGGAATCTCCACAAGTTGGAGTCTCTCGCCCTTACAATAAAGATCACGGTGAAAGCACAAGAGTAAGGATGGGAAGCAACACACACAAATCCACAGCAATACACACGCACACAAGCCAAGACTTGAGCACAAAATGAAGCACAACGAGTTCACTACAAGAACGGAGCTCAAATCACTAACACGGTCGATCAAGTGCGCGGAGACGGAGTGTGGAAGACTTAGAATGCTCAAAGTATGCTTGAGTAACTCCATGCGCCTAGGGGTCCCTTTTATAGCCCCAAGGCAGCTAGGAGCCGTTGGAGGCATTCTTGGAAGGCTAATCTTGCCTTCTGTCGGGTGGCGCACCGGACAGTCCGGTGCGCCACCGGACAGTCCCTGTAGCTGTCCGGTGCGTGATCTCCATCCTTTTCTGGCGCATCCGACCGTTGCAGATTTGTGGCAGTTGGCGCACCGGACACTGTCCGGTGCACACCAGACAGTCCGGTGCCCCCTGCCAAACGTTGGCGCGCCCACGCGTCGCGCGAAGATTGCGCGGCCGACCGTTGGCGCAGTCGATCGTTGGATCACCGGACAGTTCGGTGCACCACCGGACAGTCCGGTGAATTTTAGTCGTACGCTGTTAAACTTCTCCTGAGAGCGACGACTTCGCCACGGACGACTCACCGGACAGTCCGGTGTACCACCGGACAGTCCGGTGGATTATAGCTGTACGCCGCCGTTGAGTCCCGAGAGTGGCCTGTTCACTGGAGGCTGGCCTGGCGCACCGGACACTGTCTGGTGCACCACCGGACAATCCAGTGCTCCCAGACCAAGCAGGAGTTGGCTGTACACAGCCAACTCTTTTCCAATTGCTTTTCTCCTGTTTCTAGCACTTAGACACAATACATTAGTATCCAAATCAATATACTAAGTCTAGAAACGTACCTTGTTATATGATTTGCAATTCTTCAATCTTTGTCACTAATTGAAAGGGAATTAGGCTTACACCTATTTCCTAAATTGATTTTGGTGGTTGAATTGCCCAACACAAATATTTGGACTAACTAGTTTGCTCTAGTTTATAAGTTCTACAGGTGCCAAAGGTTCACAATAAGTCAATAAAAAGACCAAGAAAAAGGGTTCAAACAAAAGAGCAAAGGGACAACCGAAGGCACCCTGGTCTGGCGCACCGGACTGTCCGGTGCACCACCGGACAGTGTCCGGTGCACCAGGGGACTCCAAGCTGAACTTCGCACCTTCGGGAAAACTCAGGGGCGCCGTGCTATAATTTACCGGACTGTCCGGTGTACACCGGACAGTGTCCGGTGCTCCAAGGAGATGCGACTCTGAACTCGACAGCTTCGGGAATTCGCTCCGCTATAATTCACCGAACATGTCCGGTGCACACCGGACTGTCCGGTGTAACGGCAGAGCAACGGCTAGTCCGCGCCAACGGTCACCTGCTACAGCATTAAATGCGCGCCAGCGCGCGCAGAGGAGCAGAGCACGCGCGGGTGGCACACCGGACAGCTAGGCGGGCCCACACGTCAGAGCTCCAACGGTCGAACCCGAACGGCCGGGTGACGTGGCTGGCGCACCGGACACTGTCCGGTGGCGCACCGGACTATCCGGTGCGCCCGTCGATAGCAGCCTTCACCAAACGGCTAGTTTGGTGGTTGGGGCTATAAATACCCCCAACCACCCCACATTCAAGTCATCCAAGTTTTCACACTTCTACACCTTACAAGAGCTAGGCATTCAATACAAGACATACCAAAGTGATCAAATCCTCTCCCAATTCCACACAAGGCTTTAGTGATTAGTGAGAGAGATTTGTTGTGTTCTTTTGAGCTCTTGCGCTTGGATTGCTTCTTTTCTTTCTCATTTGTTCTTGTGATCAAAACTCAATTGTAACCGAGGCAAGAGACACCAATTGTGTGGTGGTCCTTGCGGGGAAGTTTTGTTCCCGGTTGATTTGAGAAGAGAAGCTCACTCGGTCCGAGGGACCGTTTGAGAGAGGGAAAGGGTTGAGATAGACCCGACCTTTGTGGCCTCCTCAACAGGGAGTAGGTTTGCGAGAACCGAACCTCGGTAAAACAAATCCACGTGTCTCACTCTTTATTTGCTCGCGATTTGTTTTGCGCCCTCTCTCTCGGACTCATTTCTATTTCTAACGCTAACCCAGCTTGTAGTTGTGATTAACTTTGTAAATTTCAGTTTTGCCCTATTCACC
This sequence comes from Zea luxurians, assembly GCA_029449295.1. NCBI lineage: Eukaryota > Viridiplantae > Streptophyta > Magnoliopsida > Poales > Poaceae > Zea > Zea luxurians. Next base: position 47,575,667 of record JAOPSE010000022.1, read on the forward strand.
CCCCTCTAGGCGACTTTCAATTGGTATCAGAGCCCGGTGCTTCATTAGAGCCTAACCGCTCGAAGTGATGTCGGGAGATCACACCAAGGGGGAGATGGAGACCGGCGACAAGCCCACTACAAGCCACGGGAAGACTTCATCAGAAGAGTCCCGCAACAAGGGAAAGGGGAAGGAGAAGAAATCCTCTTCCCACAAGTCGCATCGGAGTGGTGGCAAGCACAAGAAGATGAGGAAGGTGGTCTACTACGAGACCGACACTTCATCACCATCGACCTCCGGCTCCGACGCGCGTCCATAACTTCTAAGCGCCACGAGCGCAAGAAGTTTAGTAAGATCCCCCTACGCTATCCTCGCATTCCTAAACATACACCTTCACTTTCCGTCCCATTAGGCAAACCACCAACCTTTGATGGTGAAGATTATGCTAGGTGGAGTGATTTAATGCGATTTCATCTAACCTCACTCCACAAAAGTATATGGGATGTTGTTGAGTTTGGTGTTCAGGTACCATCCGTAGGGGATGAAGATTATGATGAGGACGAAGTGGCCCAAATCCAACACCTCAACTCCCAAGCCACAACTATACTCCTCGCCTCTCTAAGTCGAGAGGAGTATAATAAGGTGCAAGTGTTGAAAAGTGCTAAGGAAATTTGGGACGTGCTAAAGACCGCGCACGAAGGAGATGAGGTGACCAAGATCACCAAGCGGGAAACGATCGAGGGGGAGCTCGGTCGCTTCCGTCTTCGCCAAGGAGAGGAGCCACAAGACATGTACAACCGGCTCAAAAACCTTGGTGAACCAAGTGCGCAACCTCGGGAGCAAAAAATGGGATGACCACGAGGTGGTTAAGGTTATTCTAAGATCACTTGTTTTCCTTAACCCTACTCAAGTTCAATTAATTCGTGGCAATCCTAGATATACACTAATGACTCCCGAGGAAGTAATCGGGAATTTTGTGAGCTTTGAATTGATGATCAAAGGCTCAAAGAAGATCAACGAGCTTGACGGACCCTCCACGTCCGAAGCACAACCGGTCGCATTCAAGGCGACGGAAGAAAAGAAGGAGGAATCTACTCCAAGTCGAACACCCATCGATGCCTCCAAGCTTGACAACGAGGAGATGGCGCTCATCATCAAAAGCTTCTGCCAAATCCTCAAGCAAAGGAGGGGGAAGGACTACAATCCCCGCTCCAAGAAAGTGTGCTACAAGTGTGGTAAGCCCGGTCACTTTATAGCAAAATGTTATATTTCTAGTGACAGTGACAGGGACAACGACAAGAAGGGGAGAAGAAAGGAGAAGAAGAGATAACACAAGAAGAAGGGCGACGATGCCCATGTTTGCCGGGAATGGGACTCCGACGAGAGCTCCACCGACTCCTCCTCCGACGAGGATGCCGCAAACATCGCCGTCACCAAGGGACTTCTCTTCCCCAACGTTGGCCACAAGTGTCTTATGGCAAAGGACGGCAAAAAGAAGAAGGTTAAATCCAAATCCTCCACTAAATATGAGTCTTCTAGTGATGATAATGCTAGTGATGAGGAGGACAATTTGCGTACTCTTTTTGCCAACCTTAACATGCAACAAAAGGAAAAGTTAAATGAATTAATTAGTGCTATTCATGAGAAGGATGACCTCTTGGATTCTCAAGAGGACTTCCTAATTAAGGAGAACAAGAAGCATGTTAAGGTAAAAAATGCTTATGCTCTAGAAGTTGAAAAATGTGAGAAATTAACTAGTGAGCTAAGCACTTGCCATGACACTATTGCCAACCTTAGAAATGAAAATACTAGATTAATTGCTAAGGTTGATTCACATGTTTGTGATGTTTCAATTCCCAATCCTAGAAATGATAATGTTGATTTGCGTGCTAAGATTGAAGAATTAAACATCTCTCCTTCTAGCCTTAGAAATGAAAATGAAAAATTAATTGCTAAAGCTAAAGATTTTGATGTTTGCAATGTCACTATTTCTAACCTTAGAAGTGAAAATGATATATTACATGCTAAGGTTGTAGAACTAAAATCTTGCAAACCCTCAACATCTACCGTTGAGCATGTTTCCATTTGCACTAGATGTAGAGATGTTGATATCAATGCTATTCATGATCATGTGGCTTTAATTAAACAACAAAATGATCATATAGCAAAATTAGATGCTAAAATTGCTGAGCATGACTTAGAAAATGAAAATTTTAAATTTGCTAGAAGCATGCTCTATAATGGGAGACGCCCTGGCATCAAGGATGGCATTGGCTTCCAAAAGGGAGACAATGTCAAACTTAATGCCCCTCCTAAAAGATTGTCTAATGTTGTTAAGGGCAAGGCTCCCATGCCTCAGGATAACGAGGGTTACATTTTGTACCCTGCCCCCCGAGAGCAAGATTAGGAGAATTCACTTTAGGAAGTCTCACTCTGGCCCTAATCATGCTTTTATGTATAAGGGTGAGACATCTAGCTCTAGGCAACCAACCCATGCTAAGTTGCCTAAGAAGAAAACTCCTAGTGCATCAAGTGATCATGACCTTTCATTTAAAACCTTTGATGCATCTTATGTTTTAACTAACAAATCGGGCAAGGTAGTTGCCAAGTTTGTTGGGGGCAAACACAAGGGGTCAAAGACTTGTGTTTGGGTACCCAAAGTTCTTGTGTCTACTGCCAAAGGATCCAAAACTGTTTGGGTACCTAAAGTCAAGAACTAAATTTGTTTTGTAGGTTTATGCATCCGGGGGCACAAGTTGGATCATTGATAGCGGGTGCACAAACCACATGACAGGGGAGAAGAAGATGTTCTCCTCCTACGAGAAAAACCAAGATCCCCAACGAGCTATCACATTCGGGGATGGAAATCAAGTTTTGGTCAAAGGTTTGGGTAAAATTGCTATTTCACCTGACCATTCCATTTCCAATGTTTTTCTTGTTGATTCATTAGATTACAATTTGCTTTCCGTATCTCAATTATGTCAAATGGGCTACAACTATCTATTTACTGACGTAGGTGTCACTGTCTTTAGAAGAAGTGATGATTCAATAGCTTTTAAGGGAGTGTTAGAGGGTCAGCTATACTTGGTAGATTTTGATAGAGCTGAACTCGACACTTGCTTAATTGTTAAGACTAACATGGGTTGACTCTGGCACCGCCGACTAGCCCATGTTGGAATGAAGAATCTTCATAAGCTTCTAAAGGGAGAGCACATTTTAGGATTAACAAATGTTCATTTTGAGAAAGACAGGATTTGTAGCGCATGCCAAGCCGGGAAGCAAGTTGGTGCTCATCATCCGCATAAGAACATCATGACGACTGACAGGCCACTGGAGCTCCTACACATGGATCTATTCGGCCCGATTGCTTACATAAGCATCTGCGGGAGTAAGTACTGTCTAGTTATTGTGGATGATTATTCTCGCTTCACTTGGGTGTTCTTTTTGCAGGAAAAATCACAAACCCAAGAGACTTTAAAGGGATTCTTGAGACGGGCTCAAAATGAGTTCGGCTTGAGGATCAAGAAAATTAGAAGCGACAACGGGACGGAGTTCAAGAACTCTCAAATTGAAGGCTTCCTTGAGGAGGAGGGCATCAAGCATGAGTTCTCCTCTCCCTACACGCCACAACAAAATGGTGTAGTGGAGAGAAAGAATTGAACTCTATTGGACATGGCAAGAACCATGCTTGATGAGTACAAGACGCCGGATCGGTTTTGGGCCGAGGCGGTTAACACCGCTTGCTACGCCATCAACCGGTTGTATCTACACCGAATCCTCAAGAAGACATCATACGAACTCCTAACCGGTAAAAAGCCCAACATTTCATATTTTAGAGTCTTTGGTAGCAAATGCTTCATTCTTGTTAAAAGAGGTAGAAAATCTAAATTTGCTCCTAAGAATGTAGAAGGCTTTTTACTAGGATATGATTCAAACACAATGGCATATAGAGTCTTTAACAAGTCCTCAGGACTAGTTGAAGTTTCTTGTGACGTTGTGTTTGATGAAACTAACGGCTCTCAAGTAGAGCAAGTTGATCTTGATGAGATAGGTAATGAAGAGGCTCCGTGCATCGCGCTAAGGAACATGTCCATTGGGGATGTGTGTCCTAAGGAATTCGAAGAGCACCTAAATGCACAAGATCAACCATCCTCATCCACGCAAGCATCTCCACCAACTCAAAATGAGGACGAGGCTCAAGTTGATGAAGGAGAAAATCAAAATCATGAGCCACCTCAAGATGACGACAACGATCAAGGGGGAGATGCAAATGATCAAGACAAGGAGGATGAAGAACCAAGGCCGCCACACCCAAGAGTCCACCAAGCAATCCAACGAGATCACCCCGTCGACACCATCCTCGGCGACATTCATAAGGGGGTAACCACTAGATCTCGTGTTGCACATTTTTGTGAGCATTATTCTTTTGTTTCCTCTATTGAGCCACACATGGTAGAGGAAGCACTCCAAGATTCGGATTGGGTGATGGCGATGCAAGAGGAGCTCAACAATTTCACTAGGAACGAGGTATGACATTTAGTTCCACGTCCTAACCAAAATGTTGTAGGAACCAAATGGGTCTTCCGCAACAAGCAAGATGAGCATGGTGTGGTGACAAGGAACAAAGCTCGACTTGTGGCCAAGGGATACTCCCAAGTCGAAGGTTTGGATTTCGGTGAAACCTATGCACCCGTAGCTAGGCTTGAGTCAATTCGCATACTATTAGCCTATGCTACTTACCATGGCTTCAAGCTTTACCAAATGGACGTGAAGAGTGCCTTCCTCAATGGACCAATCAAGGAAGAGGTCTATGTTGAGCAACCTCCCGGCTTTGAAGACAGTGAGTACCCTAACCATGTCTATAGGCTCTCTAAGGCGCTTTATGGGCTCAAGCAAGCCCCAAGAGCATGGTATGAATGCCTAAGAGATTTCTTTATTGCTAATGGCTTCAAAGTCGGCAAGGCCGATCCTACTCTATTCACTAAAACTCTTGACAATGATTTGTTTGTATGCCAAATTTATGTTGATGATATTATATTTGGGTCTACTAACGAATCTACATGTGAAGAATTTAGTAGGATCATGACACAGAAATTCGAGATGTCAATGATGGGGGAGTTGAAGTATTTCTTGGGATTTCAAGTAAAGCAACTCCAAGAGGGCACCTTCATTAGCCAAACGAAGTACACGCAAGACATTCTAAACAAGTTTGGAATGAAGGATGCTAAGCCCATCAAGACACCCATGGGAACCAATGGGCATCTCGACCTCGACACGGAAAGTAAATCCGTCGATCAAAAGGTATACCGGTCGATGATTGGTTCATTACTTTATTTATGTGCATCTCGACCGGATATTATGCTCTCTGTATGCATGTGTGCAAGATTCCAAGCCGACCCTAAGGAATCTCACCTTACGGTCGTAAAACGAATCTTGAGATATTTGGCTTTTACTCCTAAGTTTGGGCTTTGGTACCCTCGGGGATCCACATTTGATTTAATTGGTTATTCGGATGCCGATTGGGCGGGGTGTAAAATTAATAGAAAGAGCACATCGGGGACTTGCCAGTTCTTGGGAAGATCCTTGGTGTCTTGGGCTTCAAAGAAGCAAAATTCTGTAGCTCTTTGTACCACCGAAGCCGAGTATATTGCCGTAGGCCATTGTTGCGCGCAATTACTTTGGATGAGGCAAACCCTGCGGGACTATGGTTACAAATTAACCAAAGTTCTTCTTCTATGTGATAATGAGAGTGCAATCCGCATGGCGGATAATCCCGTTGAACATAGCCGCACTAAACACATAGCCATTCGGTATCATTTTCTTAGGGATCACCAACAAAAGGGGGATATCGAGATTGCATATATTAACACTAAAGATCAATTAGCCGATATCTTTACCAAGCCACTAGATGAACAAACTTTTACCAAACTTAGGCATGAGCTAAATATTCTTGATTCTAGAAATTTCTTTTGATGTCTTGCATACATAGCTCATATATATACCTTTGATCATGTCTCTGTTATATATACTATGACTAATGTGTTTTCAAGTGAATTTCAAACCAAGTCATAGGTGTATTGAAAGGGAATTGGAGTCTTCGGCGAAAACAAAGGCTTCCACTCCACTCCATAACTCATTCTTCGCCGTTGCTTCAAGCAACTCTCCAACTTTGGTATAATCTTCACTCATATTATTGTTTGCCAAAAGAGGAGAAAGTAGTTAAAGGGCTTATATTTCACACTAAGTATCCGTTTTTGGCGATTCATGCCAAAGGGGGAGAAAGTATTAGCCCAAAGCAAAAGGACCGCACCACCACTCTAATTTTTAAAACTAATGATTTTCAATTGGTGAATTTCAAATTGGTATCTTATAGTGTATAAAAGGGGGAGAAAGTAGTATTTTCAAAAATGATATCTTAAAACCCTCTTGAACACTAAGAGGAGAATTTATTAAGGGGGAGTTTTGTTTAGTCAAAGGAAAAGCATTTGAAACAAGGGGAGAAAATTTCAAAACTTGAAAATGTTTAGCAAAATCTTATTCATTTACCTTTGACTATTTTGCAAAAAGACTTTGAAAAGGATTTACAAAAAGAATTTGCAAAAACAAAACATGTGGTGCAAGCGTGGTCCAAAATGTTAAAAATAAAGAAACAATCCATGCATATCTAGTAAGTAATAGTTATTGGCTCAATTCCAAGTAACCTTTGCACTTACATTTTGCAAACTAGTTCAAATTATGCACTTGTATATTTGCTTTGGTTTGTGTTGGCATCAATCACCAAAAAGGGGGAGATTGAAAGGGAATTAGGCTTACACCTATTTCCTAAATTGATTTTTGTGGTTGAATTGCCCAACACAAATATTTGGACTAACTAGTTTGCTCTAGTTTATAAGTTCTACAGGTGCCAAAGGTTCACAATAAGTCAATAAAAAGACCAAGAAAAAGGGTTCAAACAAAAGAGCAAAGGGACAACCGAAGGCACCCTGGTCTGGCGCACCGGACTGTCCGGTGTGCCACCGGACAGTGTCCGGTGCACCATCGGACAGTGTCCGGTGCACCAGGGGACTCCAAGCTGAATTTTGCACCTTCGGGAAAACTCAGGGGCGCCGCGCTATAATTCACCGGACTATCCGGTGTACACCGGACAGTGTCCGGTGCTCTAAGGAGATGCGACTCTGAACTCGCCAGCTTCGGGAATTCGCTTCGCTATAATTCATCGGACATGTCCGGTGCACACCAGACTGTCCGGTGTAACGGCAGAGCAATGGCTAGTCCGCGCCAACGGTCACCTGCTACAGCATTAAATGCGCGCCAACGCGCGCAGAGGAGCAGAGCACGCGCGGGTGGCACACCGGACAGCCTACAGGGCTTGTCCGGTGCACCACCGGACAGCCAGGCGGACCCACACGTCAGAGCTCCAACGGTCGAACCCTAACGGCCGGGTGACGTGGCTGGCGCACCGGACTGTCCGGTGCGCCCGTCGACAGCAGCCTTCACCAAACGGCTAGTTTGGTGGTTGGGGCTATAAATACCCCCAACCACCCCACATTCAAGTCATCCAAGTTTTCACACTTCTACACCTTACAAGAGCTAGGCATTCAATACAAGACACGCCAAAGTGATCAAATCCTCTCCCAATTCCACACAAGGCTTTAGTGATTAGTGAGAGAGATTTGTTGTGTTCTTTTGAGCTCTTGCGCTTGGATTGCTTCTTTTCTTTCTCATTTGTTCTTGTGATCAAAACTCAATTGTAACCGAGGCATGAGACACCAATTGTGTGGTGGTCCTTGCGGGGAAGTTTTGTTCCCGGTTGATTTGAGAAGAGAAGCTCACTCGGTCCGAGGGACCGTTTGAGAGAGGGAAAGGGTTGAGATAGACCCGGCCTTTGTGGCCTCCTCAACAGGGAGTAGGTTTGCGAGAACCGAACCTCGGTAAAACAAATCCACGTGTCTCACTCTTTATTCGCTCGCGATTTGTTTTGCGCCCTCTCTCTCGGACTCATTTCTATTTCTAACGCTAACCCGGCTTGTAGTTGTGATTAACTTTGTAAATTTCAGTTTCGCCCTATTCACCCCCCCTCTAGGCGACTTTCACTAATTAACACTTAGAGAATAGGTGTTGGGCACATAATCACCAAAACACTTTAGAAATGGCCCAAGGGCACATTTCCCTTTCAATCTCCCCCTTTTTGGTGATTTATGCCAACACATCAAAAAGCAACCAAAAGAAGTGCAACATCAATGCAATTGAGAACAAGAATTGTTTTTGATTCAAATTTGTCATATTTGGATCATTCTTTGCCACCAATTGGTTTGTTTTTGCAAATCAAATTCAATTTCCTATCTCTAAGTCAAACACACTTGTTTAGGCATAAAGAGAGGTATTTCAAGAGTGAAATTGATCAAGATTCAAAAATTCCCCTTTTCCCATTATCATAGATTCTTCCCACAAGAGACCAAATTTTGCAAATAAGAGTATTTTGACAAATCAAAAGTGCTAACTCTACTATTTTCAAATTTCTTAAGTGGTAGCTGATCCATTCGCTTTGGCCTTTAATTTCTCCCCCTTTGGCATTAAGCACCAAAACGGGATCATTCTTGGCCCTTTAACCCCATTGCCTCACCAAAATTGTCAATTACGAGCAAAAAGGCAATAAGAGCATAGGTATGAACTTGGAGTGAATACCGGAGTGCAGTGGAAGTCTTTGCATGGTCCAAGTTCACCTTTCCCTTTGAAGTCACTTTTGAGACTAAAACAAGTAAACTCAAACACAAGGTTAGTCTCAAAGGATCAAGTTGTAGCATGCCTCCCCCTAAATAAGTGCATCACTTGCAAATGGACTTGTGAGGTCTGGGGATCATGTGTACAACTTGAGCACCACAAATGAACAAAATAGATTTAAATGCATAAATTAACATGATCAAAGGCATAAAACACATGTATGCTATAGATCAATCCAAGTTACGTGAATCTAAGACATTTAGCTCACTACGCAACCTGCAAAACCTTTTCTCATCTAAAGGCTTGGTGAAGATATCGGCTAGCTGGTTCTCGATGTTAATATGGTACACCACGATATCCCCCTTTTGCTGGTGGTCTCTCAGGAAGTGATGCCGGATGTCTATGTGCTTAGTGTGGCTGTGTTCAACAGGATTATCTGCCATGCGGATTACACTCTCATTATCACATAGGAGTGGGACTTTGCTCAGATTGTAGCCAAAGTCCCGGAGGGTTTGCCTCATCCAAAGTAGTTGCGCGCAACACTATCCTGCGGTAACATACTCGGCCTCAGCGGTGGATAGGGCAACGGAAGTTTGTTTCTTTGAACTCCAAGACACCAGGGACCTTCCTAGGAATTGGCACGTCCCTGATGTACTCTTCCTATCGACCTTGCACCCGGCATAATCGGAGTCTGAATATCCAATCAAGTCAAAGGTAGACCCCTTTGGATACCAGATCCCGAAGCATGGCGTAGCAACTAAATATCTAAGAATCTGCTTAACAGCCACAAGGTGACATGCCCTTGGGTTAGATTGATATCTAGCACACATGCAAACACTAAGCATAATATCCAGTCAACTAGCATACAAATAAAGCAAGGAACCTATCATAGACCGATATGCCTTTTGATCAATGGACTTACGTCCTTTGTTGAGGTCGACATGTCCATTGGTTCCCATTGGTGTCTTTGTGGGCTTGGCATCCTTCATCCCGAACCGCTTGAGCAAGTCTTGTGTGTACTTCGTTTGGGAGATGAAGGTGCCGTCCTTGAGTTGCTTCACTTGGAACCTAAGGAAGTAGTTCAACTCGCCCATCATTGACATCTCAAATTTTTGTGTCAGCACCCTGCTAAACTCCTCACAAGACTTTTGGTTAGTAGAACCAAATATTATGTCATCGACATAAATTTGGCACACAAATAGGTCATCATCACAAGTCTTAGTGAAAAGAGTTGGATCGGCTTTCCCAACCTTGAAAGCATTAGTAATTAGAAAATCTCTAAGGCATTCATACCATGCTCTTGGGGCTTACTTAAGTCCATAGAGCGCCTTAGAGAGCTTACACACATGGTCGGGGTACCGTTCATCCTCAAAGCCAGGGGGTTGCTCCACGTACACCTCCTCCTTGATTGGCCCGTTGAGGAAAGCGCTCTTTACATCCATTTGGAACAACCTGAAAGAGTGGTGAGCGGCATAGGCTAATAGAATGCGAATAGACTCTAGCCTAGCCACAGGAGCGAAAGTCTCCTCGAAATCCAAACCTACGACTTAGGCATAACCTTTTGCCACAAGTCGAGCCTTGTTTCGTGTCACCACCCCGTGCTCGTCTTGCTTGTTGCGCAACACCCACTTGGTTCCCACAACGTTTTGCTTGGAACGTGGCACTAGGGTCTAGACTTCAATTCGCTTGAAGTTGTTCAGCTCTTCCTGCATGGCCAACACCCAGTTCGGATCTTGCAAGGCTTCTTCTACCCTGAAAGGCTCAATAGAAGAGACAAACGAGTAATGCTCACAAAAATTAGCTAGACGTGAGTGAGTTGTTACTCCCTTGCTTATATCACCCAAAATCTGGTCGATGGGATGATTCCTTTGAATCATCACTCGGACTTGAGTTGGAGGGGCCTGTGGTGCTTCTTCCTCCACAACTTGGTCTTCTTGTGCTCCCCCTTGATCACACACCTCCTCTTGAGGAACCTGTTCATCATCTTGAGTTGGGGGTGCACCATTGTTGAGGAAGAAGGTTGATCTTGCACTTGGTGTTCCTGTGGTCGCACATCTCCAATCGCCATGGTGCGAATTGCGTCCGTTGGAACGTCATCTTCATCTACATCATCAAGATCAACTTGCTCTCTTGGAGAGCCATTAGTTTCATCAAATACAACGTCGCTAGAGACTTCAACAAACTCGATGATTTGTTGAAGACTCTATATGCCTTTGTATTTGAGTCATAACCTAGCAAAAACCCTTCTACAGCTTTGGGAGCAAATTTGGAATTTCTACCTTTCTTTACTAGAATGTAAAATTTACTCCCAAATACACGAAAGTATGACACGTTGGGTTTGTTACCAGTTCGAAGTTCATACGAGGTCTTCTTGAGGAGGCGATGAAGGTAGACCCGATTTATGGCGTGGCAAGCTGTGTTCACAGCTTCCGACCAAAACCGCTCGGGCGTCTTGAATTCTCCAAGCATCGTCCTCGCCATGTAGATAAGCGTCCTGTTCTTCCTCTCTACCACACTGTTTTGTTGTGGTGTGTAGGGAGCGGAGAACTCGTGCTTGATTCCTTCCTCCTCAAGGTACTCCTCCACTTGTAAGTTCTTGAACTCGGACCCGTTGTCGCTTCTTATCTTTTTCACCTTGAGCTCTCCTTAGAAAGCGCTTTAGGGTCCCTTAGGTTTCTGATTTATCCTGTAAAAAGAATACCCAAGTGAAGCGGGAAAAATCATCAACAATAACAAGACCATACTTACTTCCCCCGATGCTGAGGTAGGCGACGGGTCCGAAGAGGTCCATATGAAGTAGCTCCAGAGGTCTTGATGTAGTCATCACATTCTTGTTGTGATGAGTGCTTCCCACCTGTTTACCTGCTTGACAAGCTGCACAAGGTCTATCTTTTTCGAAAAATACATTGGTTAGACCTAACACATGTTCTCCCTTTAGAAGTTTATGAAGGTTCTTCATCCCAACATGTGCTAGACGGCGATGCCACAGCCATCCCATGCTAGTCTTAGCAATTAAGCATGCATCTAGATCGGCCTCCTCTTTCGAAAAATCAACTAAGTAGAGTTTGCCGTCTAGTACACCCTTAAAAGCTAATGAACCATCACTCCTTCTAAAGACAGACACATCTACATTGGTAAATAAACAATTATAACCCATATTACATAGTTGACTAACAGACAATAAATTGTATCCGAGCGATTCAACTAAGAACACATTGGATATGGAATGCTCGGATGAAATAGCTATCTTTCCTAGTCCTTTAACCTTGCCTTGGTTCCCATCTCCAAAGATGATCGAATCTTGGGAATCTTTGTTCTTGACGTAGGAAGTGAACATCTTCTTCTCCCCCGTCATGTGGTTTGTGCATCCGCTGTCGATAATCCAGCTTGAGCCCCCGGATGCATAAACCTGCAAGGCAAATTAGGCTTGGGTTTTAGGTACCCAACTCTTGTTGGGTCCTACAAGGTTAGTTACAATAGTCTTTGGGACCCAAATGCAAGTCTTGTCTCCCTTGCATTTGGACCCCATCTTTCTAGCAACCACTTTTTCATTTTTACTTGAAAGAACAAACGTAGTGTTGCAAGCATGAAAGACAGTTGTAGGTTTATTACACACTTTCCTAGGAGCATGAGACACAAAATTTCTCCTAGCCTACCATTAAAATTAGAACTTGAAGCAATCATAGCATGTGAGTCAAAAGCATTATAACCCCTATTATACTGAGAATTTCTAGAAAATTTTCTATCATTGTACATGAAAGCATGGTTCTTTTGACTACTACTAGCCATAGGGGCCTTCCCTTTCTCCTTGTAGGAAATGGGAGCCCTTTGACTTGTTAAGTTCTTGGCTTCCTTTTGAAAGCCAAGTCCATCCTTAATTGAGGGATGTCTACCAACAGTGTAGGCATCCCTAGCAAATTTTAACTTATCAAATTCATTTTTGCAAGTCTTAAGTTGGGCATTAAGACTTGCCACTTCACTATTTAATTTTGTAATAGAAGTAAGGTGCTCAACACATGCATCAACATCAAAATCCTTACACCTATTACAAATGACAACATGCTTTACACAAGAACTAGATTTATTAACTACTTCTAGCTTAGCATTTAAATCATCATTAATACTCTTTAAGCTAGACACAGTTTCATGACAAGCAGATAATTCAGAAGATAGCATTTCATTCCTTTTAACCTCTAAAGCAAGAGACTTTTGCACACTTACAAATTTATCATGCTCTTCATATAAAATATCCTCTTGCTTTTCTAAAAGTCTATTCTTTTCATTTAAAGCATCAATCAATTCATTGATTTTATCTACTTTAGTTCTATCTAAACCTTTGAACAAGCTTGAGTAATCTACTTCATCATCACTAGAGTCATCATCACTTGAAGTAGTATACTTAGGGGTATCTCGAGCGCTTACCTTTTTCTCCTTTGCCATGAGGCAAGTATGGCGCTCGTTGGGGAAGAGAGACGACTTGTCGAAGGCTGAGGCAGCGAGTCCTTCGTCGTCAGAGTCGAAAGAAGAGCAATTCGAATCCCATTCTTTGCAGAGGTGCGCCTCGCCCTTCGCCTTCTTGTAGGCCTTCTTCTTCTCCCTCTTCCCGCTCTTTTCTTATTCCTGGTCATTAGCATTATTGGGACAATTTGCTATGAAATGACCAGTCTTACCACATTTAAAACAGGAGTGCTTTCCCTTTGCTTTGCTCTTGTTGGGATGCTCCTTGCGTCCTTTTAGCGCGGTCTTGAAGCGCTTGATGATGAGGGCCATCTCATCTTCGTTTAGCCCGGCAGCCTCAACTTGTGCCACCTTGCTAGGTAGCGCCTCCCTGCTGCTGCTTGTTGCCTTGAGTGCAACAGGTTGGGGCTCATAGATGGGCATTGGGCCATTCAATGCATCATCAACATATCTTGCTTCCTTGACCATCATACGCCCGCTAACAAACTTTCTGAGTATCTCCTCGGGCATCATCTTTGTGTACCTGGGATTTTCACGTATGAGGTTCACAAGATGAGGGTCAATAATAGTGAAAGACCTAAGCATAAGTCGAACGACGTCGTGGTCCGTCCATCTCGTGCTTCCATAGCTCCTGATCTTGTTGACCAGGGTCTTGAGCCTGTTGTACGTTTGCGTTGGCTCCTCTCCCCTGATCATGGCAAACCTTCCTAGCTCGCCTTCCACCAACTCCATTTTGGTGATCATGGTGGCATCGTTCCCCTCATGCGATATCTTGAGGGTGTCCCATATTTGCTCGGCGTTGTCCAAGCCGCTCACCTTATTATATTCATCCCTACACAACGATGCTAACAAAACAGTGGTAGCTTGTGCATTCTTATGAATTTGTTCGTTAATGAATACAGGGTTATTTGTACTATCAAATTGCATTCCATTCTCAACTATCTCCCAAATACTAGGATGGAGAGAGAAAAGGTGACTACACATTTTGTGACTCCAAAAAGCGTAGTCCTCTCCATCAAAGTGTGGAGGTTTACCAAGAGGAATAGAAAGCAATTGGGCATTGGAATTATACAGAATACGAGAATAATCAAATGAAAAATTTGAGTCAACCGGTTTCTTTTTCTTGTCGTAGTCGTCGTCTCTTGGGGAAGAAGAAGACTCGTCGCTGTCATAGTAGATGATCTTCTTGATGCACCTCTTCTTCTTCCCATCCTTCTTCTTATGACTCGAGCCAGAGTCAGTGGGCTTGTTGTCCCTTGGCTCGTTGAAGATGGACTCCTTCTCCTTATCATTGACCACCATCCCCTTTCCCTTAGGATCCATCTCTTCGGGCGATTAGTCCCTTACGTGAAGAGAATGGCTCTGATACCAATTGAGAGCACCTAGAGAGGGGGGAATAGGTGATCCTGTAAAAAATCAAATACTAATAGCCACAAAACTTGGTTAAGTGTTAGTATGGCTAAGTAGCGAGCTCTTGCGAACACACAAGTATCACCGAAAAACAATCACAAAAGACACGCGAGTTTATCCCGTGGTTCGGCAAGTATAACACTTGCCTACCTCCATGTTGTGGCGTCCCAATGGACGAGGGTTGCACTCAACCCCTTTCAAGTGATCCAATGATCAACTTGAATACCACGGCTTTTCTTTGCTTATCTCTTTTTTCCGTTTGCGAGGAATCTCCACAAGTTGGAGTCTCTCGCCCTTACAATAAAGATCACGGTGAAAGCACAAGAGTAAGGATGGGAAACAACACACACAAATCCGCAGCAATACACACGCATACAAGCCAAGACTTGAGCTCAAAATGAAGCACAACGAGTTCACTACAAGAACAGAGCTCAAATCACTAACACCATCGATCAAGTGCGTGGAGACGGAGTGTAGAAGACTTAGAATGCTCAAAGTATGCTTGAGTAACTCCTCCATGCGCCTAGGGGTCCCTTTTATAGCCCCAAGGCAGCTAGGAGCCGTTTGAGGCATTCTTGGAAGGCTAATCTTGCCTTTTGTCGGGTGGCGCACCGGACAGTCCGGTGCGCCACCGGACAGTCCCTGTAGCTGTCCGGTGCGTGATCTCCTTCCTTTTCTGGCGCATCTGACCGTTGCAGATTCATGGCAGTTGGCGCACCGGACACTGTCCGGTGCCCCCTGCCGACCGTTGGCGCGCCCACGTGTCGCGCGAAGATTGCGCGGCCGACCGTTGGCGCAGTCGACCATTGGATCACCGGACAGTCTGGTGCACCACCGGACAGTCCGGTGAATTTTAGCCATACACCGTTGAACTTCTCCCGAGAGCGACGACTTTGCCGCGGACGACTCACCGGACAGTCCGGTGTACCACCGGACAGTCCGGTGGATTATAATCGTACGCCGCCGTCGAGTCCCGAGAGTGGCCTGTTCACCGGAGGCTGGCCTGGCGCACCAGAAACTGTCCGGTGCACCACCGGGCAGTCCGGTGTTCCCAGACCGAGCAGGAGACTCTTTTCCAATTGCTTTTCTCCTATTTCTAGCACTTAGACACAATACATTAGTATCCAAATCAATGTACTAAGTCTAGAAACGTACCTTGTTATATGATTTGCACTTCTTCAATCTTTGTCACTAATTAACACTTAGAGAATAGGTGTTGGGCACTTAATCACCAAAACACTTTAGAAATGGCCCAAGGGCACATTTCCCTTTCAATCATAAGATTTAGACAAGTTTAAACAGTTCAAGGCTGAGGTAGAAAAACAACACGATTTGAATACAAAGATTGTCATATCAAATCGTGTGGGGGAGTACTGTGGGCACCATAGTGAGTATGAATAGGTCCTAGGATCCTTTCGCGAGGTTCTTAAGAGAAAACAACATTGTAGCTTAGTATTCAACACATGGTGAACCACAACAGAATGTGGTTGCCTAAAGGCGTAACAGAACGCTAATGGATATGGTAAGGAGTATGCTAAGTTACTCTAACCTGCCATTGGGTCTATGGATGGAGGCTTTAAAACCGCTATGCATATACTCAACAGAGTTTCTAGTAAATCAGTGGCTAGAACTCCATATGAGTTGTGGACTGGCAGAAAACCCACGCTCAACTACTTCCACATATGGGGTTGTCCAACAGAAGCTAGAATATTTAATCCTGGATAGGGAAAGCTAGATGAGAGAACCACTAGCTGCCATTTTATTGGCTACCTTGATAGATCGAAGGGTTATAGGTTCTACTGCCCTAACAGACAAACCAAGTTCATAGAAACCAGACATGCCATTTTCTTAGAGGATGACATGATCAAGGGGAGTAAGGTACTCAGAGAGGTTGACCTTTAGGAAAAGAGGATATATGTCCCATTTTCCGATGGTTGAAGAACCATACTTCTCGATACCCACTGTGGTTCCACCAACAGTCACATCAATTGTGGGAGAAACCCTTGCTGCAAATGTGGCATCATCTGGTGTAACTACTACAGAGCAAGTAGCTTCACCTTCTGCGCATATTGGCGCTGAGCTAGTTGCACATGATAGTTCAGAAGATGATGATAGTGTTGCGCCGAGTGACGCACCATTGCAGGAGCCCCGGGTAGAATCTGAACCAGAACCAGAACCAAGTCTCAGGAGGTCACAGAGACTCAGAAAATCTGCGGTTCCTGATGACTATGAAGTCTATGCAGCAGAAAACACATAATGTGAAGAGATTTATATAAGTGAGGACATTGATACAGAAGGTGATCCCACTACATATGAAGCTGCTATGAGAAGTGCAAATTCATCCAAATGGTTATCATCCATGGAAGATGAATTAGAATCCATAAGAATGAACAAAGTTTGGGACTTAGAAGTCATTCCCTATGGAGCCAAAATAGTAGGTTGTAAATGGGTCTACAAGACAAAACGTGACTCCAGATGGAACGATATAGGATACAAGGCTAGACTTGTGGCCAAAGGGTTCACACAGAGAGAAGGCATTGACTACCATGAAACCTTCTCACCTTTCTCAACAAAAGATTCATTCAGGATCATCATGGCACTTGTTGCTCATTTTGATCTAGAGCTCCATCAGATGGATGTAAAGACAACATTCCTAAATGGAGAGTTAGTAGAAAACGTGTTCATGGCACAACCAAAGGGTTTTGTTGTGAACGTTAAAGAACACATGGGATGTCACTTGAGGAGGTCCATTTATGGATTAAAACATGCCTCCAGACAGTGGTACATCAAGTTTGATCAGACTATCGGAAAGTTAGGTTTCGAGGAAAACAAGGAATACAATTGCATTTATGCAAAATTTAGGAAAGGAAAGTATATCTTCCTTGTTCTGTATGTCGATGACATATTCTTAGCTAGTAGTGATAAGGATCTACTGGCGAAAACATAAAGTTTTCGTTCCTCGGACTTCGATATAAAAAGACATAGGAGAAGCCTCTTATGTTTTAAAATATAATTTCACAGAGATAGACATAATGGAGTATTAGAACTCTCACAGAAGTCATACATAGAAAAATACTAAAGAAGTACAGTATGCATCAGTGTAAGGCCACGCCTGCGCCAATAGTCAAAGGTGATAAGTTTGGGAATCATTAGTATCCCCAGATTTAGTGCCAGAAAGATCAGATGAAGTCAGTACGCTTCTACTATTAGAAGCATTATGTATGCTCAAATATATATATTCGCCATGACTTAGAATTTACTACCGGGATGTTTGGGAGATATCAGATCAACCCAGGTATAGAACACTGTTAAGCAGTTAAGAAGGCTCTAATGTACCTCCAAGGTACTAAAATGGTCTCATGCTAACAAACAGAAGATCTAGTTCCCTACTTCGAGGTATGAATTTACCCTCTCTAGGGAGATATTTCTTATAAAAGTTGCAAACAGACAACGAGAGCATCGTCGACAATGCACGCTGAATTTGTAGCATGCATGGGGCAAATGGGCAGGCAATAAAGATAAAGAAATTCGTACCCGGATTAAGAGTGGTTGATAGCATAGAACGACCACTGAGAATTTACTATGATAATGAGCCAGCGGTATCGTACTCCTATCACTACACGACGGTTCACTTACAGCGACCTACGGTTGGTTGCTAAAACGGTCTTCGGCGACCTACGGTTGGTCGCTAAAAACCTTTAGCGACCCATAAGGATGGTCGCTGTAAGTGCCGTCGCTAAAGGCTATAACAACAAGTCATGTGGCGCTGCCAAGTTTATTGACTTTTAGTGTTATGTTGTTAAAGAGTAGATTTAGGATCAAACCATAAAAGATGAGCATAACAGAAGATAGCAGATGCTAGAGGATCCGCTCACAAAAAGGTCTTCCACCCAATGTGTTAAGACAGCACGTAGCCGGCATGGGTTTAAGGGAGTGCCTATGATCTTGAATCAAAGGGGCTACAGATTGCAACCAAATAAAGTCTCTTTTTCCCGTTCTGAAGCAGGCGAGCATGTTGTAGTCAATGAGTGTGATGATACTTAATCGGTCATTGTCACGCTTTGGTCTCTATGTGTAACTTTGTCAAGGGATGGAATCCAGAAAAGTTGAGAATAAGGAATATAGAGAACAAAGGGGAGATTGTTGGGTGTGTCCTCTACAGCTGGTCATCAGCGACCGGATTGGGCGAAACCTAACTATCTATCTCTTTAAATGGGCCCTTGATTGGGAGGGCCCACGCTAACTGTTGGGGACTTGTTCTCAAATGCTTCGGATTAAGAACAAGGCAACATAAAAAGTGTTAAATGATAAGGTCCTTCGTCCCTCGAAACATTATTTCCCCTCAGGATATAATGTTTCCGGACGAAGGTCACAGACAATGTACCTTCGTAAGTGCGATAAGTTATGACGAAGGACTTATGAGCAACATCAAGAGTAATATAAACATTTAAACTTTATTATCATGTCATTTCTATTTTATTATCATATATCAATAGAAATGACTTCAAATTACAAGTGTACCTTCGGATTGCAGAAAGACAAAAGTACACGGATGACGCAAAAGCAAATGCCAAATCAGCGTGAACAGTACGGGAGTACTGTTCATCTATTTATAGGCGTGAGACACAGCCCATACAAAATTACATTCATGTCCATTACATTTGCTAATGACTTATGGAAATCTGTCAAGGCCTAAGTAGTCTTTTCATCTTTAAGTCGGTTCCCCTTTCTGCTATCGCGACGAAGCTTTCCTGCGCACAGCTTCGGCTGTGCATCATCCTTCGTAGAGCTTGGTAATCAGCCCGTCCTCCATTTCAATCCCCCTTCGTCTGGTTCAGGCTTCGTTCTGACCGTTCTTCATGTTCATAATTCTGAGTCCGAAGGTACCTGTTCATATAATCCACTTGGAAAACATTGTCAAATCATGTTTTTGAGGACCTTCGGAGGACGAAGGCCCCCAACAGTAGCCCCTCGCAATACTAATTTGTTAATGACAAATTCAGATTGCGATATGGACGAAGGCCTTAAGCCGAAGGTCCGAAAAAACACCTTCCCTTTGCTAGAATAGCAACAGTCACTGACAAGCGGGGTCTTTCAATTTTCAACGCACTAGGCGTATAAATAAGATCGTAACGCAAACTCATTTTGGTACTCTCGCTTGCCATCTGCTTTCGCCCACTAAATTTTTAGCTCTTTGCGCACTAAGATTTGCTGATATTTTGGTTTTGAAGCTTCGGCTTTGAAAACAGTTTTTTAGTGTTTCCAAAGATGTCTGAAGATAAGAAGGTCGCTGCTGAGATGAAGCTGAGCCTTGACGAAGAAAAGAACTTGGGGTTCCTTATAGCGATGGCAGAGACCAATACGGAAAAAATTACCAAGGAGATTCTGGAAGGTTTGTCTGAAGATACTGGTGACAGCGATAGTTATGATGTAGAAAGTGGTGGGGAAGAGTCCGAAGATCGACCATGGCGGCCAAGTCACACGGTTTTCGGGAAAACCACTATTAAGCAGAATCATATTGATAATATGAGGGGGAGGTATTTTCGAGATATATCTATTGTGAGGGTTGATGCTGGAGAAAAGACTTCTCCCACCCCCGAAGAAGATGAAGTCGTAATCTTCCGAAGCTTTCTCAAGGCTGGGCTTCGATTCCCCCTAAGCAACTTTGTTGTTGAAGTCCTGAAGACATTTCAAGTCTACCTTCATCAAATTACTCCTGAAGCTATCATAAGAATGGGGATGTTTGTCTGGGCTGCGAGAAGCCAAGGTTTAGAACCAAATGCTAAAAGCTTTTGCAACATTCATGAGTTGTTGTATGAGACGAAGCCCTGGGGGAAAGAACAATATCACAACAACTTTGGGTGTTACAGCTTCGGTGCCCGCTCCGGGTCAAGCCGCCCTGTGCCAACCTTTCGGAAGAGGTGGCCCGGAGCCTGGATGACAGAGTGGTTTTATGTAAAGAATGACTTAACAGCGCAAGAAGATGTCAAGAGTATCATTATGCGCCCCATCTGGCAACGCTTCGGACTCCGAAGGCCGAAGGTTGAAATGGATGAAGCAGCCGAGAAATGCCAAAGAACCTTCGGCGTAATCTGCTCTTTCATTGGGTCAAGGGACTTGGTCCAAGAGCATATTGCCTTCAGGGTGTGGCCACTTGCAGGAAAGTGGGAAATGCCGAAGGAGACCATCAAAGAGTCCGACGAAGGCGGACTGGTCAGACTGAAATACACATTCAAATACGGGGATAAGTTTGTTGAACCTGATGACGACTGGTTGAAAAACATTGAAACATTAAGTGACGAACTGCTTGGGGCGTATTCGAAGGCCGAGAATACTGCGTTATCAGCAGCCTTCGGAGGCCGAAAGAAGAAAAGGCTCAACCGGGTATTTGACGCAGTCGGGTTTGTCTACCCTGACTATCACTATCCGGTATTGGGTCGCAAAAGAAAAAACACTTCTCCTGCGACAGAAGCTACCACGAGTGCCACTAGCGAGCCAGCGCCGCAAAGGAAAAAGATAAAGGTGCTCACCCACCGAGCGCGTTTTATTGAGCCGGCCACAGTGCCAGAATTTATTGGTGAAATCTCTTTGGCCTCTGAAGCTACAGAACCAGCTCCAGTGCCGAAGATAGAAGAGAAAACTGAAGCGCCTTCAGCAGAAAAAGCAGAAAAACCGAAGATTGAAGAGCCAAAAATATCGGAAATCTTGAGTCCTTCAGCAAATGTCGAAACAATAAAAAATCAAAAGGGCCCGTCGGTGACCCCGAAAAGAAAAAGAATGGTGAACGTGTTAGATGTTTTGGAGACAATTAAGTCTTCAAGCACAACTCCAAAGAAGACTATTGTAGTTGCTGAAGCTTCGAAGCAACAACCTGAAGCTGAAGCTGGGCCTTCAGAGCCCACCAAGGAACAATCTTTGGAAACAAAAATATCAGAACCAAATTTGGTTGAAGAAATTGACACTGCCGCCCCCGAAGCTCCTTCCAACATATGTGATTACATCGTGCGACATGCTTCGGGGAAGAAATTATCTGAAGAAGAGATTTATGAAGCCAATCATTATGCCAGAGAGTTAAAATATCCGAAGGGAGCAGTGGTGTTCAATGGGACAAACGAAGATGACTTCCTATACTGTCTCCCTGACAACAAAGAATTATCTGTCTGTCGGGAGATGGCTAGGAGTATGGGGTTTCCAAAGCTTGAAGCTGGACTATGCGCTATGACGAAGGAAGATCTCGCGGATAGCCTTGCATATAATAGCCTGAAGGTATGGGAATTAGACGTTTGAAAAAAAATTTACAATACGTAATTCATTCCTTTATTCTTATATGGATTCTTTTTTGTATAGGGTTTAATCCTAAGCAACGCATTAAGAGCACAAAAGAGTGCCGAAGATGAGAGCTACGAAATTGCGTTCAACAATTTACGATCAGAAGTTATTAAACTGAGAAACGAAGCTCTAGAAAAAGATAAAATTCTGCTTACATTAGTAGACAAGATAAAAAAAGGACGAAGCTACTGCAAAGATTCAGGCCGAAGCTCACAGACGCGAAATTAAAGATCTTCAGAAGCAATTGGCCCGGGCGAAAGAAGAACGCATACTTGAAGAAACAAGACGTGAATGTAGCGACCAATGGGCTGATCATTTGGAAGCAACCGTGGAAGAGCTTCGGTCTTCTAAGAAAAGATGCTACGAAAAATCCATGGAATGCGTAAAGAAGATAAAGACCAGCTTCGCCAGCGTGGGCGCATTTTCCAGTGAAGAGAATTTCTCAAGAGGCAATCCCGAAGGTCCAATGGAATGGATCAGTCACGAAGCAAAGGCCTTCGAGGAAATCCTGAGTAGCCGCGGTGACATCTGCGCTTTTTCGGGCGCCAGAGGAGTTGCTACTGTCTTGGAGAAGAAAGGTTGTGAACATGTAAAATCTTTAGCTCAGTACGAAGCTGCCTTATCCTCCGAAGACATCAAAGACCCCTCGGCTGAAGCAAGCATGGTTGGTGGCAAATTCTTTACTGATGTCTGGGACAACGGCGACCGAGAAATGGCGCAAGAAATTATTCAAAGGAGTGAAAAAGGCATCCATGATGCTAGGAAAGTGACAGAAGTTGCCGAAGGGCAAATAGGTATTAATTAGTCGCTCTTATTGTGTTGTAATTTTTATTTCAAACTTTGCTCGCGGTTTGTAATAGTAATGCAAAAATATTCTCTTCCCTCAGAACCTGCTGGATCGTCTGTTGACCCTCACACAAAAGAGGATGACGAAATCAAACAAATGGCCGAAGCTATCATGGATAAAGTTGTTGAACAACTTCTAAATGAGGCTGCCGAAGTAGTATTAAGAGAAGACTAGGTGTTATTAGAAAAAACGTTTGAAGTGTGATCTATGTAATATTTTGTACATTTGAATGTAATATACAAGTCTCTTTTCATTATTCAATTCTTTACGATGCATGAAATTCTACATACATACCATTTTTGAGCCTTCGGCGAAAAAACACCTTCCCTTCTTTTCATGCTTCGTGAAGAAGACATTCTCCGTTAAAACTATTCTGATGAATCACGTCCATGCTTCGTGAAAACATTCTCCGAAGCTGTGCAATTTCGATATTACTCTGATGAAGCACATCCATGCTTCGTGAAAACATTCTCCGAAGCTGTATTCCGAAGATTATCATTATATTCCCTCGTGACTTTACACAATTTTCACTTTCTCAAAACGTCCTTACGAAGGTTGATACTGTGTCCCCTTCTTTTGCCATATGCAACATGATGTATGATGCTTATGCTATGCAAAATGATGTGATGATGCTATGTTATGCAAATGACGTTTGTTCCGAAGATACACACAAAATATCTTTGTAAGCTCTGCATTCCCTTAGGAACGTCTTTGTAGCTTCTTCGCCTTTTACTTAGGCGGTATCAGCGTTGACTTTTCGCTGTAAGCTCTGCATTCCCTTAGGAACGTCTTTGGAGCTTCTTCGCCTTTTACTTAGGCGGTATCAGCGTTGACTTTTCGCTGTAAGCTCTGCATTCCCTTAGGAACGTCTTTGGAGCAAAAAAAACTTACACTGCGCTCCCTTTGGAACGGCTTTTTGTAACTTCAGCAACTTACTCTGCGTTCCTTAGAACGACTTTTTGTTGCTTCGAAGGATTTTTAATGATTCGAAGGTCCTCCTTGTTACCGCAAATTTTTAAGCTTCAGCAACTTAAGCCTGTGGAGAAAATAGGTTTTCCTCATAACCAACCACGAAACTATTACATGAAAACTGAAATGTTCTTTATTACACAGAAAATAGAACTAAACGGAAAAGACTGCTATCAAAGTAGGATATTTGTCAATAAATGTGCTTCGACTCTGGCACAGTACTATTGACTGTGCGAGCTTCAGATTGCTCTCTGAGATCCCTTTGGTGCGGAACATATTGGCTCCCTTCTGGCTGTTGGCCTTGTTGCAGCGGAGGTGGGGGCGGGGGCTGTTGCCATGAAGCTTGAGGTTGACTCGCCGAAGCTACGGAAACTGCAGGGTGGTTGCCCACGTATTCCGGGATGTAAGGCTGATGGTACGAAGCAGTATGCATGACCTGCTTCGGCTGGCCCTGTTGCGCTGCAGCTTCTGCTAGCTCCTTTTGTTTCTGGATGGTAACATGGCACATCCTGGTGGTATGGCCCTTGTTTTCACCACAGAATAAGCAAAATACCCTCCTTGGTTGATCTCCAAATCTTTCGCCGAAGCCCCTAGCGCCTCTGCCTCTTGGAGCTGGTGGCCGGAAGAAAGTTTGCTGTTGCCCCGAAGCCTGTGAGGAGCTCTGCGGTCTGTTCTGCTGACTCCCCTTATCATCATTTTGAGTAGAGTTGTGGATGGACCTGACATGCCTCGGATAAAATCTTCCTCCGAAGCCCCTGGTCATTTCAGAAAATCTGAAAGCCTCCTCCCTTCTTTGGCGAAAGTCATTGTCGGCACGAATGTACTCGTCCATCTTTTGGAGCAGCTTCTCCAGAGTCTGAGGAGGCTTCCTAGCAAAGTATTGAGCTGCAGGTCCAGGACGAAGCCCCTTGATCATGGCTTCGATGACAATTTCATTGGGCACCGTTGGTGCTTGCGCCCTCAAACGCAAGAACCTTCTGACATACGCCTGAAGGTATTCTTCATGATCCTGAGTGCACTGGAACAAGGCTTGAGCAGTGACCGGCTTCGTCTGAAATCCTTGAAAGCTGGTTAGCAACATATCCTTCAGCTTCTGCCATGAAGTGATCGTTCCTGGTCGAAGGGAGGAATACCAGGTCTGAGCAACACTCCTGACGGCCATAACGAAAGACTTTGCCATGACTGCAGCATTGCCACCATACGAAGACACTGTTGCTTCGTAACTCATCAAGAACTGCTTCGGGTCTGAATGGCCATCGAACATGGGAAGCTGGGGTGGCTTATAGGACGGAGGCCAAGGTGTAGCCTGCAGCTCAGCAGACAGAGGAGAAGCATCATCGAAAACAAAATTTCCATGATGGAAATTGTCATACCAGTCATCTTCGTTGAAGAAGCCCTCCTGATGAAGGTCTTTTTGTTGAGGCCTTCGGTTCTGTTCATCGTGGGTAAGATGATGTACTTCTTCAGAAGCTTCGTCTATCTGCCTTTGCAGCTCAGCTAGCCTGGCCATCTTTTCCTTTTTCCTCTGCACCTGTTGATGAAGCATCTCCATATCCCTGATCTCTTGGTCTAGTTCATCCTCCTGAAGCGTCGGGCTGACGGCCTTCCTCTTCTGGCTTCGGGCCTCTCGAAGAGAGACGGTCTCCTGGTTGGGGTCCAGCGGTTGCAGTGCTGCAGCCCCAGTCGCTGAAGCTTTCTTCGGCGCCATAGCGAGGGTCTATAGCTTCCGAAGGTGTTCGAAAAACTCGAAGTGGAAGTGAGTTCACCGGAGGTGGGCGCCAATGTTGGGGACTTGTTCTCAAATGCTTCGGATTAAGAACAAGGCAACATAAAAAGTGTTAAATGATAAGGTCCTTCGTCCCTCGAAACATTATTTCCCCTCAGGATATAATGTTTTCGGACGAAGGTCACAGACAATGTACCTTCGTAAGTGCGATAAGTTATGACGAAGGACTTATGAGCAACATCAAGAGTAATATAAACATTTAAACTTTATTATCATGTCATTTCTATTTTATTATCATATATCAATAGAAATGACTTCAAATTACAAGTGTACCTTCGGATTGCAGAAAGACAAAAGTACACGGATGACGCAAAAGCAAATGCCAAATCAGCGTGAACAGTACGGGAGTACTGTTCATCTATTTATAGGCGTGAGACACAGCCCATACAAAATTACATTCATGTCCATTACATTTGCTAATGACTTATGGAAATCTGTCAAGGCCTAAGTAGTCTTTTCATCTTTAAGTCGGTTCCCCTTTCTGCTATCGCGACGAAGCTTTCCTGCGCACAGCTTCGGCTGTGCATCATCCTTCGTAGAGCTTGGTAATCAGCCCGTCCTCCATTTCAATCCCCCTTCGTCTGGTTCAGGCTTCGTTCTGACCGTTCTTCATGTTCATAATTCTGAGTCCGAAGGTACCTGTTCATATAATCCACTTGGAAAATATTGTCAAATCATGTTTTTGAGGACCTTCGGAGGACGAAGGCCCCCAACACTAACCTCGGTTGGAGCCCCCAGGCACACGACGCTATAAATATAGGACTAAAGGTCGCAGGAAAAACTAACGCTAGTACCTCGCCCCAAAACCCTAGTCCCTAGAGGACCCCATCGCCTAGACGTCGAAGTGTCTGGAAACACGACAACCAACAGCGACTCGGATCCCGATGCCTGCTGCTTCTCTGCAGGGCAACGTTATGACGACAGCAACAGCAACAACAAGGTGTGTTTCCACATTCCTCTCAGTAGATCAGATCTACTCGTCATCGAGGTTTTCACTTTCAGTTACAGATTGGTATTCTAGGGACTTAGGAATCGATCCTAGACAATATAGATTCTAACAGCCTCGGCATCATTAGCAGTCTTCTTTACCGTGTTGAGCTATTCTATGTTATAATTGATCAAATTTGTGCTGATATGAATCATTGGTTTGGTGAAGCAACTATTGAGATATTGACATGTTTTTCATGTCTTGATCCAAAGAACAACTTCTCTAGATTTGATGCCAACAAGATTATTCAGCTTGTTGAAATTTATTATACTGATTTCTTCAGTATTGATAGTACAATGCTTTCACAACAACTTGAGACTTATATTCTTCATGTTAGAAGGCATGCAGCTTTTGCTACTTGTAAATATGTTGCAAGTTTAGCTACAAAGATGGTTGAAATAGAAAATCACTTGGTTTTTCCATTGGTGTACAAACTAATTGAGATAGCTTTGTTATTGCATGTTTCAACTACATATGTTGAAAGATCTTTCTCAACAATGAAGATTATCAAGACTAAATTGCGCAACAAGATCAATGATGATTGGTTCAATCACTTAATGGTATGTTACATCGAAAGAGAGATATTTAAGAGTCGATAATACATGTTACAATCATAAGATTCCAAGGCATAAAGACTAGAAAAAGAAATGAATTAATGGTATGTCATTATCTGATGCATTTCAATACTGTAACTGCTCAACTTAAATATATTTTTAAAACTTTAATGCTATATAATGTGCTAATCAAATATATTTATATCACAAATCAAACGAAAATCACTGTTCTCGTTCGTATCTGCTAGTCATCTCTCCAAAAAAAAGAGCATCAGGAGTAAACCAGATGCAGATGGATTCGGTGTCAAAGAGAGCAAAAAAAGTTAGTTATAGCTGCTCATCTACTAGAATTCTTATACATACAGCTGCACTGCAACCCAAGATACATGGACGGTGTAGCAACTAGAGCTGTACGTTGCACCAGTGTATATATATGGTCAGCTGACGTAACGCTTCCCCAACAAGGAACAAGGTCACATCTAAATTCTTATGTAAAGCTCCAGCATGTGCTCAACAGTTTATCACCAACAAACAGAGCGGACGGTCTAATTACAGCGGCCACAGAGCTCAGGATCACAAAGATTCCTCCACCGCAGCCATACCCTCCTGAGTAAATTAGAACCAAAAGCCTAACAGCTAAGAAAAAATCTACAACAATTACAGGAAGTTTTCGCTTTCCTCAATCCCACGCCATCGTCATGGGGCTGAATCCCCTGAGTGTAGTCCAGTGACTGAAGAACACACCGGCCAAGCTCTACATGCAGGTAATCTGTAAATAAAGGCATAATTCCACAAATCTCACAAGATTAGCAACTGGTAGTAAGAAATAGAACAGACCTCAAAAGTTTGAATCAACTACATACATGCTCATTCGCAGACCAGTCGGTGCAAAATGATCTCCTCCAGAGCCCTCATTGCCATGGTAACTGCTTGTATGTAGACCTTTCTGAGTCCCAACTGCCATCAGGTTCCTTTCTCTTTGTTCCTACAACTGGCATGTGGTAAATTCTTCCTTGATCCTCCACAAAGCCATGTAGGGGTGGGATCAAATTTTGTCTGACCGGTAAAGGCATCCGTTCATCCTTTCCTTCTAAATCTATACTTCCAGGGCCTGAGTTAAGATCAAGGCCCTGACTTTCCCATTTCCGATTACCGTCACGTACACTACTGCTGCTACCCTCAGCAAGATTTATGGCATACTGCCTTGAATGTTGGGAAGGCAACGCTCCGGCTGGTCCAACAAGAGAGGAGGAAAGAGTTGGAAAATATGGAACTCCTGCAGATGCAGAATTATTAAATGTTGCTGATCCAATTGAAAATGCTGGTGTTTGAAGGTGAACACTTGGAGGGAAAGAGAATCCTGCATACTGATATGCAGGCGGATGAAAAACCATCGCTGGAGACGTTGAAATAACTGGAGGCCTGCAGGGATCACCTCCAAACTGGCCACCATCAGCTGTAGGCGCAATAATCCGCTGGGCTCCAGGTGCTGCCTCCAATGGGTAAGGATGTTCTCTAGATGGTAAAAAAGACTGTATAGCTACTGGACCACAAGGGCTGGTAGAGACAAGCCATGGTGATATATTATTACTCATGGCATCACTATTCATCCTAACAGGAACTTGTGGTAGGAATTGAATACTGCTTGTATTTTTAGAAGGTAGGCTCCTTGGTGCAGGTTCAGTGATAACATCATAAAGGTCGGGTCCACTATTAAGATCAAAGTCCCTCGAGCTATTTGTGCCAGCATTAGATAAAACTCCAGGTAACGATCTCGTCGAAAACAATGGGACTTCAACTCTGTGTGAAGCATTTGGTACAAATTGGCCATTGTCTGCAACTTCATCAGCTCTGTTCAGATCAAGTTCAATTCCAGCACTTCGTGAAGAGCCATCTCGACTTCTCGTATTTCCAGATTCTGAACAGGTAGAACTCTGTGGAAAATCTTCCTCGAGAGCTTGGTCATCTGCAACATTCAAATCAAAACCAAGCGTGGGACGAGACTGCTTCCCAGCAGCATGAGATACTGGAATGTCACGTGTGGCAGCAGGCATCTCCAAAATCTTCCTTGGTTCAGCAGGGCGAAATGCACTCGTAGCTGCTGAACCTTTCCACCCGATCTCTGGCTTTGCTCTTAGTAGGTTTTCAGGAGGAACAAAGGGTCCTTTAGCTGGAGCAGCTACTGTTATTGGAGCTGGCTGCAACCCACTTGTAGTAGGCGAAGTGAATGGCAAAAGCCCAGTTAAATGGATTGCTGAGGAACATACAACAGGTGAGGTAGTTGGCTCAGACTGATGCCCATCATCCCCAGGTATTCCTTCATTCAAGTCAAAATCAAGCTTAGCTGTAGCATTTGACTTGGTGTGAGCGGCTAGAGAAGAACCTTCGTCTGATAAGACATGGTCTTCTTTTCCGTCCTCTTTTCCGCACACACCATCACTGGATTTCTTTGAACTCTGCTTTGCACTTTGCTCGCTTCGCTGAGAATTGACACCTTCAGATTTTACATGGCTATTGGATTCACTTGAACTGTCGTTTGATTCTTTCATCTCCTTATTCCCATTTGCCACACCAACTGGGGACGCTGCTGGTACTAGTTTTTGAACATCAGCCGAAGAGGGAGAAACATGTTCCTTCTTTTCAGCGTCGTTCTGCAATACACTACTATTGCCCACGACATCAGCTTTTTTCACCTCTGCAGCCATCAAATCTAATTTGCCAGCCATACTGTCATGTCTATCAAAGGCTCCTGGGTTGCCCAATACACTCAGAAGATGCTTATGATTAGTTGATTTTAACAGACCCTGTGTTTGTTTATCAGCAGCAGACAATGAAGATTCCCCAGCAAGAACCAATCTTGAATTTTTACTGGAAACAACCAAGCTACACTGGCTGCCCAATGCAGATTCCACGGCACCATCCTTGTTTGTACTGCCATCTTCAACTTTCCCATGGGCAGTACAGCCATCCCGATTTTCGCCTGCAGATGAATACATATTAGAAATATTGACAACGTTTGTGTTAGCTGAGTGGCACAAATTGAAGTTCTGATCATGTTCACCTTTGGAATCAATTGAAGCATGCTGGGAGTTGCATTTGTTTGCATGCCCTTCATGGATTTCAATCTTTGCTGAAGATTTAACTGCTTTTGAATCTGCTAGCTCAGGAGATGGCGCAGTTTGATGTTGTTCCTCCTTCGGAACCAAACAAGCATCATTTTTCACTTCATTCCCCATGGCAACTTTCTTAGCATCTGCTTGCCCTGGATGTGATGGGCCCATGTCACTTTCTACTTTAACCTTTCCAGTATTGACACCCTCACAGACCAATTTCTTTACAGAAGTACTTGGTGAAGAAGCCAATTCAGATTTAGATATTTCTCCTGCCACACTAGCAAGAAGATTCATAGCTGTGTCATCTCCAGCTTGCAGTGAATGACTAGCTTCAGAGTATTTGATTTCAATAAGAGCATTCATTGGGCTGAATGAGGTTCCCACCTTAGTTTCACTGACACCTTTTTCATTCATATATGACGAGCATGCAGCTCGCGATGCATGTGCATCCTTAACAGAATGATCAGGTGTCCTGCTGTTGTCATCATCTAATATAGCACATGGTGATTTATCACCTTCCTCCGAACCAGTAGCTCCTTTAATGTCATTGCTGTGCCAGGACTCTGCATTAGCATCAGATGCTAAATGAGGCCGAGAATTTTCAGTCTTCACTTTCACCCTGCGCTCAGTATGGTCATGCCTATCTGCAACCACAGGAGATGAAGCTCTACCCCCAGTAACAGATGGGTCATCGAAAGATCCAGCACTTGCACTTCTAGCAGGACTACGACCAGGATTTGGAAAGCGAACAATCAATCTATGATTATTTCCATGATCAGATGGCATATCAATTCCTTTTTCAGAAGCTGTACCAGTTTGGGATGACTTATCCTGCAGCAATGATCGATCAAGGGAGACAGATCTTCCTACAGAAGGTTCCTTCGGGTTCCCTGAAACAAGACCATTGTTTGCCCTTCGATGGCTCCGTGAAGAGCTTCCAGAAGTTTTACTAGCACCACCAGAAGCAGCAGTTGAACTTCTTGCATCCTTCGATGGCTCACTAGATATTGACTGGCTGTTGTTCGGGGATTGGCTTGAACTGCTGCTTTTCTCCTCTTTTACAGTAGGCAGCTCAGGACAGCCAGTCCCACCAGTTGATTTGCAGGGCTGCTCCTTCAAGTTGGTAGTAACATGTGTTGGTTGCACATGTTGTAAATTTGACAATGCAGATACCCCAGGATTCAACTTCGCTGCAGCATCTGTGCCCCCAGGTTTATCAGTCAAAACTTTTGATGATGAAAGAGTGGGCACTGAATTTTTTGGACTGTTCTCACTTGAGCCACCTCGTTTGGTTCCAGCATTTGAAATTTCTTGAAAACCTGCTTTTCCTGACCAGGAAACAGATTGACCTGAAACTAAAGGCTTCACATCATTTGACTTCATCTCAGCATCAACACGCTTCTTCCAGTTCTCAACAAGACACTTAGCTTTCTTTTGAATCTCCAGATTTTTATGGCTGCGCAGATGATTGACAGATTTCCCAATGCTACAACTTTGTAATGCACTGAGATTAATAGGCAATTTAGCTAGTGCACGAAGCAGGGCCAAAAGAAGTTCATCAATAGGCTTGTCTGCTTCTTTAGGACTACTCCCATCACCAGACTTCCCTTTGTGGGCCTCTTGAAGCCAACTGTCCAACACGGGAAGGCCCCTTGATTGGACAAATCTGCCGAGGCAATCGGGGCTCTCTGTAGCAGCAATAACATCAGCAAGTATAACCCGACCACTATGGTCTATCTTCTGCTCAGTTCGATCAAGTTGCATAAGATGTACAAGTTTTGCAACTGCTTCTGCATTTGGAAGTCCACCTTTTTCTGTTATCTTTGATATTTCGGACTTAATATCATCCAAGTTAAAGCTTCCAGGCTCACTGTCATCAACCTTAAGTAGACGATCACGATCCCGCTTAGCTGGATCAACTCCCTGTTCACTTCTCTCTCTCTTCTTTCCTCTAGATAAACCACCATTCTGTGTACCATCTGAAGCAGTCTTCAGTTGCTGGGAAGCTGATGGACTATTTAAGCGCTTTGGAGAGCGTCCACCTGATTGTAATGCGGCACGCATTTCTAGCCTTGTTCTGTATAGAAGGCGATTTACTTCTTCCTGTCGTTCCTAGTTATCAATTTCATATGTTAATAAGTATATATAGATATATAATAAACAAAACAAGAAAGAAATGAATTTACATTAATATAGTCCCGGTCAGTAAGCCACCATAAGCACTTGTTGTCAATATCGTACACGCGCCAACATACAAATGAAGCAATTCCAGCTGGTAGCTCAACACCTTTCCGTAAAAAGGCAACTTTGCAAGGATGCAGCAGAGAAACAGCAGATGCTTCGTCCTGGTGGAAAGAGTAGAAGATCTCGTTTGGTGCAGCGTTGAGTTGTATACCCTTGTTAAGCTTCACGTCGTTAGGTCTATAAAGCCAACTAACACGTAATTTGGGATAGCCTTCTTCCTTCTTCTCAATCCAACGTATCAATCCAATGAATGGAGGGACATCAACAGCCCGAAAAAGAGCACAATCGCCAACTCTAATCTCACGCCCGTCCTGAAAAGTGAACAGCTTGTTACAGGTCATCCAATAACAAGTGTGTTAGTCCATTCTCTTGTTAGTTTGGTATACAAGTTCAACAATTACAACCTCGTGGTGCTCAATATGTTAACAATCAAACAAGCAATGGACAAACAGTGTAAACTGTGTTATTGAAAATTTGAAATGAACACCGGCACAAGCAAGGTCCACCTTGCATTATTTGCAGAAAGTAAGAATATGGCTGCAATAAGAAACTAAGTAATTTGTTCACCCTTGCACCGTTATTCTTGGGTAGCACTTCCCCAAATCATTTGTGAAATCACGATTATTCACGAGATGGCACTTCCCACATCGTTTGTGAAAAAAAAATTAGTAGTAGTAGATCCTTTCATTTGGTGTGACCAAATTGCCAATTTGTTAGTGAACCGTTCACAGAATTCAATACAATGATGCAAAAGGAATTCCGCGCAATATTTCCATATAAGCATGCTTGCAGTCAGCAGTAGTGCATCCAAACTCAACAGTTAACTCAACCCAAAACCTCGAGGCGTCTAACACCTGAGGAATCTAGTTATCTAGTGCAGATGCTTCATATAGCTGGTATATTTCAAGTCCAGACAGCTAAAAAAGGGTTGGCGACCTGAGTCTAAACCCATCGAGTTTAGCAAGCAAGTGATACCCAACAAAAACGCACCTTTACAAAGGAATCAGGTGACACTGGGCAGGGGAGATCGATGCACTCCTGCTTCTGCGCACTCGATTCCGGCCGATAAGTAGTCCGAGGATGGGTAGCAGATGAACCAGAAGGAGAAGTAGCTGGTCCTTGTGCCGGTGGTGGTGGAGCTTCTGCCTCTACGCGTGCCGCTGGCCACATGAGCCGAACGAGACGCCGCCTCCTGACGTCGCACCCCTCAGCGCCGCGCCACCCATGCATATCCGGCTCGCTGCATCTTCTCCAACGTCGCCGCCGAACCCTCCTCGCCGAGCTCCGGCACCGCGCCGCACCACCATCACCAGATCGCCGGCAGCAACCCTAGGCCCTCCGGAACCCTAGATCCGCAAGCCTCCGTTCTGAGCGCATCCGGAACACCCGAATTCGGGTCCAATCGGCCGATTCAGGCGAACGGCCTCACCGGCGGGAGGTCGAATCCGGCGGAATCGACGGGTTCCGGTCGAGCTCGATTGGGGATTTCGGGGCTGGGTCACCAAAGTGGGCTCGGCATCTTGGAGTCGATCCGAGATGGGGCGGAGGAGGAGTGAGAAAAATTCAGCGATTCGGGGGAGGGAGGGAGATCGCAGCTGGGGGGGGGGGGGGGGGGGGGGGGGGGGGGGCAGGGGCAGGGAAGAGACGGCGAGCGAGGTCGGGGTCGAGAGATGTGGAGAGAGAAGGGATGATGTCTCGTCTCGACTCCTTGCAGGAAGGAGAGGAAAGCACAAGGGGCAAATTCGACCATGCAGTGACCGCAGGCGAGGGGAGGTTCTGTGCCTGTGCGGCGACGACGTTAAACATGTGTGAAGTCAGTGCACATTTACATCACACGATGCAAAAGTCAAGCCATATCAAACACGGCTTGTGATATGACACTAGTTGTTTTTTATGTTTTCAGATCCTTTATTTCACCCTCTACCCAAAAACTAAATTCGTTTACACCCCGTTTGGATCATTGGAATTGAATTCCATTCTAATAATAATAATTTAGGCATATATCAATTAAGCTAATTCATTTTTATGTAAAATATATTTGTATACTATTATTAGCAAGATGTCGGAGATATTTATGTGCTACATTTTTACTATAGAGGAGTAAAACGAAGTGTGTCATGTAAGTTACAGAGTAGAATGAAAGTGGTGGAATGTCAATTTCTAAACTAAATAAGTTATTTTATTGAGTGAATTCCAATTCCTCTAAATGAAGGGATCCAAACACCCCCAAGACTTTTAATTATTTATATAATAATTGATGTATATATTTTGTATGTGTATATCATAGTTTATTTTAATATAAATATAAAAATAAAAGCTAAAACGAATACTAATATGGAATTATATATGGTTAATAAGCACGAGGCCCACGAGTCCGGTACGAAGCCCGCTGTTTGGACCCGATCCGAGTCCGGCACGGCCCGATTCTATGCGGGCCGGGCTCGGACAGAAAACTAGGCGCGGTGGGCTAGCCCGGCATAGCTCGTTTACCTCTAAGCCCGATAAGTGCCTTTTTTCACTAAATCGTGCTTATCGACCAGTTTTTTTCGTGCTAAACGGGCCGGCGGCCCGGCCCATTTAGGCCCGCTGCTGGCCGGGTAGGGGTGTGCATCTTTTTACCATAAACCGAAAACCGAACTGAACCGTACCGAACCGAACCGAAATTTCGGTTTTTTTTGTAGTTCGGTTCGGTGTCGGTTTTTAGATTTGAGAATTTCGGTATTCGGTATCGTAATCGGTTTTCACCATATACCGAACCGAAATACCAAAAAACCGAATACCAAACTTTATGAATTCAAAATTTTGACTATTTGATTATGTAAACTAAATGTGTGATGCAATCAAATTGTTATTCACTTATTTGTATGTGATGTATAATATATCTTGAAATGTTTATACCTATATAATTTTTACTTTTTAAAATTATGTGTAATATGTTGTCTCGTAGCCTTCTTAAGTATAAGTTTGGTATTCGGTTTTTACCAAAAAACTGAAGTAAAAAACCAAAACCGAACTTATCGGTTTTCATTTTCTAGAAAACCGATCGGTTTCTAATATTTGAAAAACCGAAGTTCTTTAAAACCGAAAAACCGAACCAAAATTCCAAAAAAACGAATGTCAGCCCTATGGCCGGGCTCGGACAGAAAAACGGCCCGGTTTCCTAACCG
Source organism: Zea luxurians (assembly GCA_029449295.1). Lineage (NCBI taxonomy): Eukaryota > Viridiplantae > Streptophyta > Magnoliopsida > Poales > Poaceae > Zea > Zea luxurians. Next base: position 47,611,232 of record JAOPSE010000022.1, read on the forward strand.
TGTCTGACGAGCCGGGCCCAAAACGAGCCAGACTTCACCGGGCCCGGGCCGGGCGACCCGTTTAGCCATCTCTATATGGAATGGAGAGAGTATTTTGTTGTGCGAGATGTTTCTTTCTGATGGGAAATAGGGGCTCTTAGTTCTAACAGTCACCAAAAAAATAAAATAAGAATCGTCAATTAGTTATGTGACATAAATCTACAACGTTAGCCTCTATCAAGTGCATTTTCAGCCATGGATGGATATAATAAAGAATTAGTAGATTGGTAGCTATTGACAGAACGAGCTAGGAACATTTTGTCCAAGAATTAAGCTAATATCGTCAAGTTTTTAATAACCACTAGGATTTAGAATTTGGAGGGTCTTGTATCTTGCTTTTGATCACTACATAGTATTAAAAACAAAGCAACACAAGTTTAGAAGATTGAGACCTTGTCCATTGGATTACCTTACCTCTTCTCCGAATGGTAATTCAAGGGAAAAGTGTATGGAAATGTAATTAAGAACAAAACATGTTACTTATCTTATGTGCCTTAGCGTTTTTCATTTTATCTTTCTTCTTACAAAGCAAACATACAAGCGTACCTTCAGCTTTACACGAGAAATAGCATGAAGATACTTCGAAAGCTAAGAAAGACGAAGCTTTGGCCTCCCAAAAGGTGAATTTATGCATGTCACTGTTCACCTATTTGTAGGAAAGTTGTACAATTTCGTATAAAATTACAAGCATGCTCAAAAAGTTTACACATGATTTACAAATACTATAGGGGCATCATTGTCTTTTCTTTTTCTATCTTGTTGCACAAGTCTTGGACTTCTTCCCCTTCGTCATTTCATGCACGAAGTCCTTTCTACGCCGAAGCCGACTTGTATCCTCATTATACATGTGTCTAGTCAAAGCTTTATTTGCATGTTGCTTCGCCCGAAGGCCATCTTCATCCATCCTTTGCTATATTCCTAAAACACATTCGGTTATATCGAAGGTAAGACGTTTTGAGGACCTTCGGCAAGGCAGGCCCTAACAGTAGCCCCTTACAGAATGAGTTTGTTTCTTCATAACGAGCTTTGATCGTAAAAACATAATTGACAGGCTTTGTGCCGAAGGTATAAAAACACCTTCCTGAAGCTCATTATGTAAAAGGTGAAACAAGCACCTCGGTGCAAAAAGAGTCAAACTCGTGGTCCACTAGACAGGGAGAAGGTGGAAACGCTATAACCCAACCCAAAAAGATAACCAATGACAGATTAAATAGAAAGCTAGTCAATCCTTAGGTTAATCATAATATGCCCTTACCTACTTTCCTATGCTACTCTGATTCTTTCTAAACTTTCTTTAATCTTTTCTCATCTATTTTTGATTTACTCTGATTATTCTTACCTTATCTCTTCTAAAGACCAAATGGATTTCACACCTTGGAATCTTGTACCTAAAGTGACCCTCAGGAATAGGACACCTAATCATAAACAAAAAACCCATTTTTGTAGGTATCTACGCGCTTGAATGCTTGTTCTTATGATACCTGTTTGATTCGGTTCTTTGATTAAGTGTGATGAGTTGGGGAGTAATGTCTGCAATTGCATATATATATATATATAATATGTTTATAAGATAACCTCCAACTTAGATTATCCCTCATTAAAAGATAAATACATTCTAATTAGATCCATCTTATCTTAAAAAACTTCTATCTTATCCTAATAGATTCATCTTGTCTCAATAAGCATACTTAACCCGCCCAAATGTAACAACCATGATCTAATCCAAATTAATTAGATATTATATAGTCTAAACCATTCATACAAATCTAATCTAGATCCCATATAATCTAATCTAATCTAAATTGGTGACTTAGACCAACTCGGCTATGAACAAGAACCTAACCTACGTAGTGTGTTGTATAACCTGTCTATTCCAACCTAGATGCAAAGCAACTAAATCTAAGCCTACCTATTATTATTTAGCTTAAGCTGCATACTAAGCCATCTACTCTACCTACTAAGCTATTTGGTTTACTTACAAATCTGTCTTAACTACATGTCCCCAACTTGGATGACAACACCAAGACCAGAGAAGGAACGAGTCAACCTCATCAAGAAAGGATCAAAGTCAAACCATATCTCCAAAAGAATCATGATCCACCATCTAAGATAAAAGCTTTCCTTGTCCTAATATTTCTACCCCAACTTCCCCTACTTCTATCTAATAGCCAAACATAGAAGGTACCAATGCTTCTCTTACTACTTCCTAATTAGCATTACCATTATAGACTAAAACAAAACCTTTGATGTTGAACCCCAAACTAAAGAATATATCCCTTCCCTTTTTCTACTAATCTCGTGGACGAGATCATTTTTAAGAGGGTAGAATTTGTAATGCCCTAAAATCATGCTTTGGGTAATGTAGGGAAACTTCTACCAAAAGAAAATAAGCAAAAGTAATTTCTAATAACGGATGAACATATGAATCAACTTAGCCCTGGTAGACATGCATTTGGACATATTTTCTAAAATCATAGAGTTAAAGTTTCTTGTGATAAGATATATACATCAGACGATAATTATCCTTAAAAAGAATAAGTGATAAACATTTAATTTTTGGAGTAAACTTTTAGTTTAACTACATATTCAAGATAATGATTTCTTTAACAAGGAACAAGGTGTGTGTGGCATATTGGTGACATTTTCTTAAATAAATACGATAACGAATAAATAAATAAAATAGTAAAAATGATACTTTGCATCTCATGCTGGTGAGTTTTGCTTGTGCATTTAATTTTAAAGACCTGAATTTAAAATTAAACTTGAAAACTGAAATAGAAAACAAAAACAAAAAATATAAAAAATGAAAGAGAGAGAGAGAGAGACTCACCAGCGCTTGGGCCGAGTCCCAACTGTCGGCCCAACCTAAAGAATCCCTGTAACGCCCTGAATTTAGGTGTATAAATTTTCATCTCTGATATTCACCAAATTCAGGTGTTACTCTCTTTTTCTCTTCCTGTTTCGCTCTTTCTACCTATTTTCAAAGCAATATAGAGACTGGCGTCCGTATTGCGTGTAATTAATCAAAACCGAAGTTAATATTTTTGTTGCATCATGCTAGAGCATATTTATTTTGTCTGATATTGTGTCTAGGCGTGCGTTCATCTAGTTTCGGTTTTCGATTCACGGATTAATCTCGATTAGAAGCAGGCGAGATCGACTAGAGGGTAGTTGGCCCGGCCCTGGGCGCGCGCCCAGGTGCCCCATCCCCCCTATGTGCGCCCCCTCTCCCTCAATCTCTCTTTCCCGCGCAGTAACCCCCCTCTCTTCCACCTCTCCCTTTGCCCTAGGTTGGATCCCGGTGAGCGGTTGCTGCCGTCCGTCGAGCCCGTGGTGAGCTCCCCTCTCCTCCCTCTCCTTTATCTCCTTCCCTTAGACGATTCCCTTCCCCGTGTGCGTGCGCAGCCCCTCCCCGTGTAGCTCCCGGCGCGGTGCGGCCAAGCGCGACCCTCGGGCGTGGCCTCGGCGTGGCCCCGACGTGTGTGGCCCCCAGCACGGCTCGCTGCCGGAGCGCAACCCTGCCCCGCGTGCACAGCCCTAGCACGCTTAGTAACGTTTAAATTCAGTTTAAATTTAGTTTAATTCACATGTGGCGCCGCTCGCTTTGTCGCGCGATGATCCGTTTTAATTTCAGTTTAGATCGCGTGTATTGTCGCGCGCTTCGTCGCACGACAATCCGTTTTAACTTCAGTTTAAATTACGCGTTGTGTCGCGCGCTTCGCCGCGCGACAAACCTTTTTTAATTCCATTCGAGTAGTGTGTTGTGTCACGCGTTTTGTCGCGCGACGATCCTTTTAAATTTACCTAAGGTCGTGTATAATAATTAAGGTGCGTAGTGTAATGACTATTAATCAAATACTCAGCTAATTAGGATCTAGTGCTACTTTTATTTATGCATTGCGCGATTATCAATTAATATGATTATGTTTAAGATAAATATTTTAATCCATAGCTGCTTAACGTAATTGTCTTTTGGTCGTAGCCTCGACCGTTGTAGTTCCTTTTCTCGCATACACTACCGGAATCGCGTTCTTTGCCGAGTGTCTTAGACACTCGGCAAAGGCTATTTTACACTCGGCAAAGGCTTTGCCGAGTGTAACACTCGGCAAAGAACACTCGGCAAAGATTTCATCGGCAAAGGGTTCTTTGCCGAGTGCTTTTTTTCGGACACTCGGCAAAGACTTTGCCGAGTGTCAAAAAGCACTCGGCAAAGAAAAACACTCGGCAAATTAAGAATCGAAAAAATTTAAAAAAAAACAGCAAAACATTTTTTAAATTCTAGGAACAACTCTCCAACCCTACCCTATATTTACCTTACCTGTTGCCCTATCATTTTTCACTATTATTTTGAATCAAACTTATATGTTTTGTAAATGGTGAGATTCGAACTCGCAACCTCTCTCTCGCGCATACCCTCCTATACCACTACACTACTACACCAATTATGTTTATATTACGTTTCCATTCCCCATGTACTATAACAAATCGAGAGTAATTTGATTATTTAAGGCACTAAATGAGTTCATTTGAAAATGTGACCAACTATAAAGTTGCATAACTTTTTGAGATCTAAAAGTTTTATTTTAATAGTTTCTACATCCGAGACCGTTTTTAAAATTTGAATTTTAAATTTAAAAACTTCACATGAAATTTTCAATGATAAGATGATTTCAAATCAAAAAATTGTCAACTACAAAGTTTCATTACATTTCAAGACCTGCAACTTTTATTTTGGTGGTTTTTCCATCCGAGATAGTTTGAAAAATTCAAATTTCACAATTCAAATATAGTTTTGCATAACAAGATGATTTCAAACTAAAACATTGTCAACTACAAAGTTTCATAACTCTTCAATACCTACAACTTTCATGTTGGTGGTTTTTCCTTTCGAAGTCGTTTTCAAAATTCAAATTTTAAATTTTTTAAATTCAGACGTAGTTTTCGTTGACAATATGACTTCAAATGAAAAAGTTGTCAACTATAAACTTTTATAACTTCTCAAGATCTACAAAGTTTATTTTGGTTGTTTGATAATTTGTTTATCTCAGATGATGGTTCTAACAATATGCACAAATTCTATACGTCTCTCTCGTAGTTTCATAAACTACGAGAGAGATATAGGTTTTATGAACAAATTTATTTTTATTTTGTCATATGAAGAAATGTTCAATATATAAATTGTACATCATGATGAGTTATACAAATTTGTAGTTGAAAACTTTTTCATTTGAATTAATTTACTACTTTAAAATGTGAATTTTAAATTGCTTTGCCTAGTGTTGGAGAAAAAACACTCGGCAAAGAGCTCTTTGCCGAGTGTTGTATTTGTGACACTCGGCAAAGAGCCCTTTGCCGAGTGTCAAAAAAAGACACTCGGCAAAGAAACTCTTTGCCGAGTGTCAAAAATAAAACACTCGGCAAAGAGCTTCTTCGCCGAGTGTTTTCTTTTACCGAGGGTTTTTTGCGTGGCACTCGGCAAAGAGCTCTTTGCCGAGTGCCCGAAATAAAACACTCGGCAAAGAATATGGCACTCGGCAAAGAGCCAAATTCCGGTAGTGATAGTCATAGGTCCGAGTTCTGCGCCACGCGTCTGTTTAGTTGTAATATTTTGTTGTGTGGTGTATTGTTTCTTTCTATGTTAAGATTGTGGAATGTATGTTTGAACTTGTATAGATAACGGTCTGTTGGCGAAGTCCGAAGGAGTTGCAGGCGAAGACCCTAAGCATTAGCTGGTTGGTGAAGGCAAGTGTCATCTGACCTATTTATGTCCTAATCATTTTATAATTCAACTCCCTCATTTACATAATTTATACCTAAGGATTTACTACCATTCTGTTTATCATGTCCTTATTCACCTATTTGGGTTGGATCATTTTTGGATTAGCTCTATGCTAGCGCTTTACTTTAATCAATGAACATGATGAGATTATTTATGATACGAGGTTTACTTTTGATTACGATGATGGCATTGTGATATTTAAGAGAGCTCGAGCGGTTTTTCGAGTGCCTCTCCATAAGGACTGGTTCGTTGGATGATCACTCTGGAAAACAGTACAACTATGAGGGTGGTATAAGACGTCCTTAGCCAAATAATTAGAGGAACTGAGGTGTAGTTTGCTTTGCCGTCGTGCCGTCGATGGGGCTTGATGTATGCGGCTCGCTCTGCCGAGGGTAGTTTGTCCCTTGGGGAGGAGTGCGGTACATTTAGGAAACCTAACGGGCGGCTACAGCCTCAGGGAATCTTTGTAAAGGCTACATAGTGAAACCTTGGCTATTCACCTTGGTAGTGTTTAAGGGTTTGATCGGTCCGAGGCAAAAAGGAATCACGGCTCGTGGGTAAAGTGTGCAACCTCTGCAGAGTGTTATGAAACTGATATATCGGCCATGCTCATGGTTATGAGCGGCCTTGGGAGCTCCATTGATTAGAGATACTATGATTACAGATGATGAGGATAATTGTGGTTTTGATGGTTATGATTATAATTATGGTTTCTGGTATTCTTTCCGTTTGGAAGGTGTACATTTGGGCTAATAACTTGGGTTTAATGCTAAAACATGGCTCTCTATAGTAATAATTATCTGACCAACTAAAAGCAACTGCTTGATCTTAACCCCACATAATGCTAGTCCACCACAGCCAAACGGGACAATTGCTGAGTATGTTGATGTGTACTCACCCTTGCTTTACAACACCAAACCCCTAGGTTGTCCACATTGCAACCCCTGCTCAGGAGAAGATGAAGTCGTGGTGGAGGATCTCTAGGAGTTCCAAGAGTATGATGAGTTCTAGGTGTGGGTTAGCGGCAAACCCCCAGTCGGCTGCCTGTGAAGGTCGTGTTTAGCTACATTTCGTTTTCGCACTTTGATTTATGTTAATGACTCTGTGGATGTCTCGGGTATCATGATTTAATCAAATTAATCCTCTTTTATGTTATTATTTGAGCACTATGTGATGATGTCTAGTTATGTAAATTGTTGTGTACGTGAATTGCTGATCCTGGCACGTACATGGTTCGCATTAGGTTTGCCTTCTAAAACCGAGTGTGGCAAATCCCTTTGTGCCGGCCCAGTGTCCCTCCAGCAGCACATGACCGCGACCGCGTGGGTAATGCACGCTCATAGGAGACCCCCAGGTGATTCTCACCACCACGCAGGTGCATGGGGTGAGTCCCTAGCAGGTGGACCCTGCTAGTCAGGCACATCTCCAAGCTTTAGATTTTTGCGTGGAGCGTGCTGCACGTAATAGAATTCTATTATGAAGATTAAAAGCAATATAATTTGGTTATGGAATTAAACTTGACCTGTTATTTGCATTGCATTGTGAGATTTATTATTATTTGTGATCTCTTATTTAATTGGAATGATATACACGTATAGTTAGTAATTGCTAATAAAATTTTGACCAACTTATTAAAAGCAATGCCCAGCCTTAACCATTCTTCTTGGTAAGCCTTACACTTCACATGAGCCCCCACCATAAGTGAGCTCATGCACATTATTCCCCACAACTTTTGAGTGATGAACGTATATGAGCTCACTCTTGCTAAACTCACACCATGTCAACCTGCTGAAGGAGCTGAAGGATGCTATGATGAATTCGAAGAGGTCTAGGACGTCGTCTCCCAGTCAAATATGGTTGCGGAGGATCATTGTCATCATATGATGTAATTATTTTGCTATTTTGTATAGAACCACTTTTATATAATAAATATGTGACATTGATTTCTATACCATAAGTCATCATATGTGTGAGACTTGAACCTAGCACACATTTGAGACACGCTTGGGTTTGCCCTTATATACTCGCGGGCTGAGGAAGCCGAGTCAACCCTGTGGGCGGCGAACGCTCGTCTAGAGGAGGCAAACTCGGACCTTTGGCGGGAGCACGAGGCGGCTGGAGGTAGGCATCCTCTTCTTTGGTCATGCCTTTGTTAGCCTTTGGCGCTTATGATCGCTCCACGATCTCTCCTTTGTAGACCTCCAAAAGAACTTCTTCGAGGCCCATGATGCTATGAAGGCAGACGAGGAGGCAAAGAAGGCGGCAAAGGATGAAGTGTGCAACCTCTTGATTGCCTTTGACGATGCCATTATAGCGCAAGTTCAGGCACAAACTTCGTTGAAGGAGCGCAGCGTCGAACTGCAGGAGCTCCACCTAGCCACAAGCGAGGTGTGTGACCACCTCTCTCCTCCACCACCAACCCATGCGCCTTTGATAGACCGACTGCCGGTGTTGCTCGAGCACGTGGAGCATGTGGTCTTGGAAGGAGCATTCCACATGGGTAGTCTAGCTTTAGGGAAGATGGTTTCCAACTTTGATGATGTTGGTGTGATCGCGGTGGGCTTTGCAGCATGCCGAAGCAACGAGGAGCTAGATAGTATCGAAGAGCAGGTGCGCCCTGGCGCTCGCTCGCTCACAAACCAGGTCAACATGAAGATGCTTCTAACGGGACCCTCGAGCCCGGAGCTGCCTCCCAACACTTAGGAGTTATGTTCTTTTCTTGTTTTGTTGTCTTTGTACTGAACCTTTTAACTGGATGAGTGAAGACTTACTCGTGAAGATTGCTTGTGAAATTGCTTCTTCTTGCGAATGTTGTATTTTTTCCTGGAGTCTTGCGACCGAGCCCCTAGCCGTACCACAGTCGCGACCCTTTAGGATGGAGATACGCCTTGGGGCAGACCGTGAGCCTGGGTACATGTCCTCTAGCCCCCAAGCAGGACATGTTGATTTGGTTAGCATGTTTCGCTTTCATTAGTTTTAAGGCAAAGGGGATAGCATGCGTCAATTTTAGGGGTAAAATCTTCTTCAGTTCTCGATGTTCCATGTGTTGCTCAGAAGGTTGTATTATTGTTCTTGAGTTTGTAAGCTCCTGGGCACAGGACCTGGACAATGATGTATGGTCCCCCACAGCGGTGAGAGCTTATGTTTATCCTTGGTGGCTATTACTCTTCAGAGAACCAAGTCATCGATGCTAATGACCTGTTGATAGTCGCCTAGAGGGGGGTGAATAGGAGAAACCTAAAAATTATAAACTTTGAACACATGCTATGTTAGGGGTTAGCGTTAGAAATAATTTGTAGTGCAGAAGATAGTTCTCCTTACTAGGAGTTGCTCAATTGATGTGGATAACTTTGGGAGCCAACTCAAATCAATATGAGCAAGGGAACTTTAGAGAGGGAAAGAGGGGGAAGCAAATCAAGTGAAGATCAACACAAATGAACACTGTGATTTGTTTACCGAGGTTCGATTCCAAAGAACCTAGTCCCCGTTGAGGAGGCCACAAAAGGCCGGGTCTATTCCAACCATTTCCCTCTCTCAATCGGGACAGACCGGTCAAGTGTTTCTCCTTAATCACTTGGGTCACTAAGACCCTACAAGGATCAACACACACTTAGGTGTCTCTTGCTAGCTTTACAAAGCACTTAAAATAGTTAGAATGAGAAGGAGAAAGCAATCCAAGCAGCAAGAGCAACAAAAGGAACACAAAATACTCTCTCTCAAGTCACTAAGCAATTGAGTTGATTTTGAGGCTTAGAGAGGATTTGATCTTTTGGATGTGTCTTGGAGTGAATGCTTTTGCTCTTGTATTGATTGTGGAGTTCAGAAAACTTGGATAACTTGAATGGTGGTGGTTGGGGGGTATTTATAGCCCCAACCACTATTTCAGCTGTTGCTATCGATGGGCACACCGAACAGTCCGGTGGTGCACCGGACATGACACTGTTCACTGTCCGGTGAGAGGCCTTTTAATTCTCCCCCTTTTGGCCTATTTTCTCCCCCTTTGGTAAAAGGATATGAGTGAAAGTTCATGAGGAGGGCAAAGGATAAATGATATAGACAGAGTTGAGTGGAATCCTTACTTTTGCTGAATCCTCAATTTCCCTTTCAATCTAAGACTAATCATAGATATACTCATGTGTGCAAGGTTCCGAATATTATGCTTTCCGTATGCATGAACCTTGCACACATGAGTATCTCTATGATTAGTCGCGACCCTTTTGTGTTGATCTCCACTTGATTTGTTTCCCTTTCTTTCCTCTCTCTAAAAGTTCCATTACTAATATTGATTTGAGTTTGCTCCCAAGGTTATCTGTATTGATTGAGCAACTCTTGGCAAGGAGGACTATCTTTCGCACTCTGAATTATTTCTAACGCTAACCCGGGGCATAGTGCATGTTCAAAGTTTGTAAATTTTAGGTTTTGCTTATTCACCCCCTCTAGGCGACTTTTAATTGGTATCAGAGCCCGGTGCTTCATTAGAGTCTAACAACTCGAAGTGATGTCAGGAGAACACACCAAGAGGGAGATGGTCACCAGCGAAAAGCCTGAAGGCTCAGGAAGGAAGAACGATGAACGGACTCCGTCAAGGGAGGCCAGCAACAAGCACAAGGAGGAATCCACTTCCTCCATCAAGTCACATAGGAAGGGTGACAAGAAAAAAAAGAAAATGAAGAAGGTGGTCTACTACGAGACCGACTCTTCATCACCTTCCACATCCGACGCCGAGTCTACCACTTCAAAGCGCCAAGAGCGCAAGAAGTATAGTATGATGCCTCTACGCTATCCTCGCATTCCTAAATGTGCTCCTTTACTTTCTGTACCCCTAGGAAAACCACCATATTTTGATGGTGAGGATTATTGTATGTGGAGTGATAAAATGAGGCACTATCTAACCTCACTCCATGAAAGCATATGGGATATTGTTGAGTTTAGAGCTCACCACAGGTGAGCGATGAGGACTACGACTTCGATGAGGCTGCCCAAATAAGGCATTTTAATTCCCAAGCAACCTCTATACTCCTTGCCTCCTTGAGTCAAGAGGAGTATAATAAGGTGCATGGGTTGAAAATGCCAAAGAAATTTGGGATGTCCTCAAAACGGCGCATGAAGGGGATGAAGTGACCAAGATCACCAAGTGCGAAATGATCGAGGAGAACTTGGTTGATTCGTCCTCAATAAAGGAGAGGAGCCACAAGGGATGTACAACCGGCTCAAAACAATGGTCAATCAAGTGCGCAACCTTGGGAGTACCAAGTGGGATGACCATGAAATGGTCAAGGTTATTCTTAGATCTCTTGTTTTCGTAATCCCACTCAAGTGCAACTAATCCGTGAAGATCCTAGATATAAACAGATGTCTCCCGATGAAGTAATTGGCAAGTTTGTGAGCTTTGAACTAATGATCAAAGACTCCAAACACATTGTCAATTTGGAGCAAGGCGCCACCTCCACACCCGTGGAACCCGTTGCATTCAAAGCAATGGAAGAGAAAAAGGAAGAGTCTACACCAAGTAGACTCCCAACCGACGCCTACAAGCTTAACAACGAGGAGATGGCTCTTATCATTTAGAGCTTTCGACAAATCCTCAAACAAAGGAAGGGAAAGGACTACAAGCCCCGTTCCAAGAGGGTGTGCTATAGGTGTGGTAAGTCTGGTCACTTTATTGCAAAATGTCCATATACAAGTGACAGTGTCAGGGATGACGACAAGAAAGGGAAGAAGAAGATAGAGAAGAAAAGATACTGCAAGAAGAAGGGTGGCGAGGTGCATGTGGGGCAGGAATGTGACTCTGACGAGAGTCCCACCGACTCCTCCTCCAACGAGGACGCTGCCAACATCGCCATCAACAAAGGCCTTCTCTTCCCCAACATCGGCCACAAATGCCTCATGACTAAGGAGAGCAAAAAGAAGAAAGTACATTCTAGAGATACCTCCAAATACACTACTTCCGATGATGAGGGTAGCTCTAGTGATGATAATGATGATTTAACTTCTCTTTTTGCTAACCTTACCAAGGACCAAAAGAAAAAGATAAATGAATTAATAGAAACCATTAACGAGAAGGATGATATCTTGGAAAGCTAAGAGGACTTGCTCGTTAAGGAAAATAAAAAATTTGTTAAGTTAAAAAATGCTTATGCTCTTGAAGTAGAAAAATGTGAGAATTTGACTAAAGAGCTTAACATTTGTAATGATTCAATTTCTTGTCTTAGAACTGAGAATGATGATTTAATTGCTAAGATAAAAGAATTGAATGCTAGTAATGTTTCTACATCTACTGTTGAGCATGCCACCATTTGCACTAGATATAGAGATATTAATGTTGATGCTATGAATGATCACATTGCTGTGATTAAAGAAGAAAATGATCACATAGCCAAATTAAATACTGAAATTGCCGAGCATGAGTAAGAAAATGAAAAATTTAAATTTGCTCATAGTATGCTTTATAATGGGAGAAGCCCTAGCATTAAAGGTGGCATTGGCTTCCAACAAGGGAGCCAAAGCAACATCAAGCTTAATGCCTCCAAGAATAGACTATCTAATTTTGTTAAGGGTAAGGCTCCCATGGTTTAGGATAGAGAGGGTTACATTTTATATCCTGAGAACTATCCTGAGCACATTAGGAAAATTCATCTAGAAAACCTCATACTGTTTCTCATCATACTTACATGTATAGTAATGAGACATCTAGCTCTAGGCATTCAACTCATATCAAAATGCCTAAATAGAGAATTGTCAATGCATCAAATGAACATAGCATTTCATTTAAAACTTTTGATGTATCTTTTGTGCCGACTAACAAATCAAGCAAAGTAGTTGCCAAATATGTTGGGGGCAAACACAAGAGTCCTAAGACTTGTGTTTGGGTACCCAAGGTGCTTGTTTCTAATGTGAAAGGACCCAAGACTATTTGGGTTCCTAAGAACAAGACCTAAATTTGTTTTGTAGGTTTATGCATCCGGCGGGACAAGTTGGATAATCGATAGCGGGTGCATAAACCATATGACATGGGAGAAAAGGATGTTCTCCTCACACGAGAAAAATAATGATCCCCAAAGAGCAATTACATTCGGGGATGGAAACCAAAGTTTGGTCAAAGGTTTGGGTAAAATTGCTATATCTCCTGACCATTTCCATTTCAAATGTTTTTCTTGTAGATTCTTTAGATTACAACCTGCATTCTGTTTCTCAATTATGCAAAATGGGCTACAACTGTTTATTCACTGATGTAGGTGTTACTATCTTTAGAAGAAGTGATGATTCAATAGCATTTAAGAGAGTGTTAGATGGTCAGTTATACTTAGTTGATTTTAATGATAACAATGCTGAACTAGACACTTGCTTAATTGCTTAGACTAATATGGGTTGGCTCTAGCATCGCTGACTTGCTCATGTTGGGATGAAGAATCTTCACAAGCTTCGAAAGGGAGAGCACATTTTAGGACTAAAAAATGTTCATTTTGATAAAGACAGGATTTGTAGCGCATGTCAAGCAGGAAAGCAAGTTGGAGCTCATCATCCACACAAGAACATCATAACGACTGACAGGCCGCTTGAGCTACTCATGGAGTCATGGATCTATTTGGCCTGATCGCTTACATAAGCATCGGTGGGAGTAAGTATTGTCTTGTTATTATGGATGATTATGCTCGCTTCACTTGGGTATTCTTTTTTAGGAAAAATATCAAACCCAAGAGACCTTAAAGAGATTCTTGAGACGAGCTCAAAATGAGTTTAGATTGACAATCAAAAAGATTAGAAGTGACAATGGAACGGAGTTCAAGAATTCACAAATTGAAGCATTTCTTGAGGAAGAAGGCATCAAGCATGAGTTCTCTTCTCCTTACACACCTCAACAAAATGGTGTAGTGGAGAGGAAGAATAGAACTCTTTTGGATATGGCAAGGACCATGCTTGATGAGTACAAGACACCGGATCGGTTTTGGGCCGAGGCGATTAACACCGCTTGCTACTCCATCAATCGACTCTATCTACACTGAATCCTCAAGAAAACATCATATGAACTCCTCATCGGTGAAAACCCAATGTTTCTTATTTAGAGTTTTTGGGAGCAAATGCTTTATTCTTATTAAGAGAGGTAGAAATTCTAAATTTGCTCCTAAAGCAGTAGAAGGCTTTTTACTTGGTTATGACTCAAACACAAGGGCATATAGAGTCTTCAATAAGTCCACTGGATTAGTTTGAAGTTTCTTGTGACGTTGTGTTTGATAAGACTAATGGCTCCCAAGTGGAGCAAGTTGATCTTGATGAATTAGATGATGAAGAGGCTCCATGCGTCGCGCTAAGGAACATGTCCATTGGGGATGTGTGTCCAAAAGAATCCAAAGAGGCTCCACAAGCACAAGATCAACCATCTTCTTCCATACAAGCATCTCCACCAACTCAAGATGAGTAAATGAAGAGGATGAAGATCAAGACGATGAGCCACCTCAAGAGGAGGACATTGATCAAGGGGGAGAAGAAGATGATCAAGACAAGGAAGATGATCAAGAAATTCAAGATCAAAGATCGCCACACCCAAGAGTCCACCAAGCAATTCAAAGAGATCACCCTGTCAACTCCATACTTGGTGACATCCACAAGGGGGTAACCACCAGATCTCGAGTTGCTCATTTTTGTGAATCCATACAGGGTAGAGGATGCACTGAGAGATCCGGATTGGGTAGTGGCAATGCAAGTGGAGCTCAACAACTTCACGAGGAATGAGGTATGACATTTAGTTCCACGTCCTAACCAAAATGTTGTAGGTACCAAGTGGGTATTCCGCAACAAGCAAGAATAGCATGGTGTGGTGACTAGGAACAAAGCCCGACTTGTTGCCAAGGGATATTCACAAGTCGAAGATTTGGATTTTGATGAAACCTATGCACCTGTAGCTAGGCTTGAGTCAATTCATATATTACTTGCCTATGCTACTTACTATGGCTTTAAGTTATATCAAATGGACGTGAAGAGTGCCTTCCTCAATGGTCCTATCAAGGAAGAGGTATATGTTGAGCAACCTCCCGGCTTTGAAGATAGTGAGTACCCTTCTCATGTTTATAAGCTCTCAAAGGCGCTTTATGGACTCAAGCAAGCACTAAGAGCATGGTATGAATGCCTGAGAGACTTTCTTATCACTAATGGCTTCAAAGTTGGTAAAGTTGACCCTACTCTCTTCACTAAAACAATTGCAAAAGACTTGTTTATATGCCAAATTTATGTTGATGATATTATATTTGGATCTACTAACAAGTCCTCTTATGAAGAGTTTAGTAGGATTATGATACAGAAATTCAAGATGTCTATGATGGGGGAGTTGAAGTATTTCCTTGGATTTCAAATCAAGCAACTCCAAGAGGGCACCTTCATCAGTCAAACTAAGTACATTCAAGACATACTTAAGAAGTTTGGAATGAAGAATGCCAAACCCATCAAGATTCCCATGGGAACAAATGGGCATCTCGACCTCGACACGGGAGGTAAATCCGTAGATCCAAAGGTATATCGGTCGATGATAGGATCCTTACTCTAATTATGTGCCTCACGACTGGATATTATGCTTTTCGTATGCATGTGTGCAAGGTTCCAGGCAAATCCTAAGGAAGTTCATCTTAGGGCCGTGAAAAGAATCATGAGATATTTAGCTTACACTCCTAAGTTTGGGCTATGGTGCCCCAAGGGATCTACCTTTGATCTAATTGGGTATTCCGATGCCGATTATGTCGAATGTAAAATTGACAGGAAGAGCACATCAGGGACTTATCAGTTTCTGGGAAGATCTCTGGTGTCTTGGGCTTCAAAGAAACAAAACTCAGTAGCTCTATCCACCGCCGAAGCAGAGTATATTGTTGTAGGACATTGTTGTGCACAATTACTCTAGATGAGGCAAACCCTTAGGGACTATGGCTACAAATTGAGCAAAGTCCCTCTCCTATATGATAATGAGAGTGCAATCCGCATGGCGGATAATCCCGTTGAACACAGCCGCACTAAGCACAGAGACATTCGATGTCACTTTTTTAGAGATCACCAACAATAGGGGATATCGAAATTGCTTATGTTAACACCCACAACCAATTAGCCGATATCTTTACAAAGCCCCTAGATGAAAAGACCTTTAGCAAACTCAGGAATGAGCTCAATATTCTTGATTCTCAGAACTTTGATTGATACATTGCACACATTGCTCACTAATATACCTTTGATCATGTTTCTCTCATTTAGTACAAATGCATATTTCTTATTCTTCTTGTGCAAAAGCTAAGACTAATGTGCTTCCATGAGTATCTTTATGATTAGTCTTAGATTGAAAGGAAAATGGAGTTTTCGGCAAAGGCAAGGCTTCCACTACTACTCTGTCGGTATCATTTATCCTTTGCCCTCCTCATAAACTTTCACTCATATCCTTTTACCAAAGGGGGAGAAAATAGGCCCAAAGGGGGAGAATTAAAAGGCCTCTCTAGTTTCTTTGTTTTTGGCGATTAATACCAAAGGGGGAGAAATTAATAGGCCCAAAGCAAAAGGACCGCACCACCACCCCGTTTTTTGAAAAACTATTTCACAAAGGGGAAGAAATTATTTCAATTGCAAAAACCCCCTTGACAGCAAAGGGGAGAACTTCTTCATGGGGTGCTTTTATTTAGCCAAAGGAAAAGCATTTGAAATAGGGGGAGAATTTTCAAAATCTTGAAAATACTTTTGAGACTATTTGCAAAAGAATTTGAAAAGACCTTTACAAAAGACTTGCAAAACCAACCTAAGTGGTGCAAATGTGGTCCAAAATGTTAAACTAGAAGAAAGCAATAATATACTTAGAAATTCTTTCAGTTGGTTTAAATTCAAAGTAACTTATGCACATCTGTCAAAATTGCAAACTAGTTACATTCCTACTCTTTATATTTGCTTTGGTTTGTGTTGGCATCAATCACCAAAAAGGGGGAGATTGAAAGGGAAATGGGCTTAAAAATTCCCTATAATCGATTTTTGGTGGTTGATGTCCATCACAAACCACGTGGACTGACTAGTTTGCCTAGTTGTCATTTATATCAGGTGCATAAAGTTTAACATAAACCAACAAAGAAAATAAGTTGGGGGAACTCTACAAAGTTTGGAGCAAAGACAAGCATTGGTGCTGCCAGTGGCGCACCAGACATCGTCCGCTGTGCACCGGACACTGTCCGGTGCCCAGGCCGAGCAGCCCCACAAACTAGCTGCTCTCGGGTTTTTCCTAGAGTCGCTCCACTATAATTCACCGGACTGTTTGGTGTACACCGGACATGTCCGATGAGCCAACGAAGCAACGGTCAACTGCGCCCAACGGTCAACTGCAGTGAACAGTGAACAGTGGTCAGCACAGAAGTCAGAAGTCAGAATTTTAAAGTCAGAACAAATCGGACTGTCCGATGTGCCACCAGATTGTCCGGTGCTGCAATACGACAAAGGACTTCAATGGTCAACCTCTCCAAACCCCAACGGTCTGCTGACGTGGCACGCACCAGACAGTGAACAGTTTCATGTCCGTTACATCACCAGACTGTCCGGTGTGCCATCGACAGCAACAGCTAGAATAGTGGTTGGGGCTATAAATACCCCCCAACCACCACCATTCAAGCCATCCAAGTTTTCAGACCTCAACATTCAATACAAGAGCAAAAGCATACACTCCAAGACACATTCAAAAGATCAAATCCTCTCCAAGCCTCAAAATCAACTCAATTGCTTAGTGACTTGAGAGAGGGCGTTTAGTGTTTCTTTTGTTGCTATTGTTGCTTGGATTGCTTTCTCCTTCTCATTCTAATTCTTCTACGTGCTTTGTATAGCTAGCAAGAGACACCTAAGTGTGTGGTGATCCTTGCGGGGTCTTAGTGCCCCAAGTGATTAAGGAGAAGCACTCGACCGGTCTGTGTGACCGATTGAGAGAGGGAAAGGGTTAGAATAGACTCGGCCTTTGTGGCCTCCTCAACGGGGACTAGGTTCTTTAGAACCAATTATCGGTAAACAAATCACCGTGTTCTTTTGTGTTGATCTCCACTTGATTTGTTTCCCTTTCTTTCCTCTCTCTAAAAGTTCCCTTGCTAATATTGATTTGAGTTTATTCCCAAGGTTATCCACATTATTTGAGCAACTCTTGGCAAGGAGAACTATCTTCCGCACTCCAAATTATTTCTAACGCTAACCCCGGGCATAGTGTGTGTTCAAAGTTTGTAAATTTTAGGTTTCGCCTATTCACCCCCCCCCCTAGGCGACTTTCAGTCGTGAAGCACATAAATAGAGTAAAGAACCTATCATCGACCAGTACACCTTTTGATCTACAGATTTACCTCCCGTGTCGAGGTCGAGATGCCCATTTGTTCCCATGGGTGTCTTGAGGGGTTTGGCATTCTTTATTCCAAACTTCTTGAGTATGTCTTGAATGTACTTAGTTTGGCTGATGAAGGTGCAGTCTTGGAGTTGCTTGATTTGGAATCCAAGGAAATACTTCAACTCCCCCCCATCATAGACATCTCGAATTTCTATATCATAATCCTACTAAACTCTTCACAGGATGACTTGTTAGTAGACCAAAATATAATATCATCAACATAAATTTGGCATATAAACAAGTCTTTAGCAATAGTTTTAGTGAAGAGAGTAGGGTCAGCTTTTCCAACTTTGAAGCCATTAGTGATAAGAAAGTCTCTCAGGCATTCATATCATGCTCTTGGGGCTTGCTTGAGCCCATAAAGTGCCTTTGAGAGCTTATAAACATGAGAAGGATACTCACTATATTCAAAGTCAGAAGGTTGCTCAACATACACCTCTTCCTTGATAGGGCCATTGAGGAAGACACTCACGTCCGTTTGATATAACTTAAAGCCATAGTAAGTAGCATAGGCAAGTAATATACGAATTGACTCAAGCCTAGCTACGGGTGCATAGGTTTCATCAAAATCCAAACCTTCGACTTGTGAATAACCTTTGGCAACAAATCAGGCTTTGTTTCTAGTCACCACACCATGCTCATCTTGTTTGTTGCGCAATACCCACTTGGTACCTACAACATTTTGGTTAGGACGTGGAACTAAATGCCATACCTCATTCCTTGTGAAGTTGTTGAGCTCCTCTTGCATTGCCACCACACAGTCCTGATCTCTAAGTGCATCCTCTATCCTATATGGCTCAACAGAAGACACAAAAGAGTAATGTTCACAAAAATGAGCAACTCGAGATCTAGTAGTTACCCCCTTGTGAATGTCACCAAGTATGGAGTTGACAGGGTGATCTCTTTGAATTGCTTGGTGGACTCTTGGGTGCGGTGGTATTTGGTCTTGATCCTCATCCTCTTGAGCCATTTCCTCATCTTGAGTTGGTGGAGATGCGTGTATGGAAGATGATGGTTGATCTTGTGCTTGTGCAGGCTCCTCAGATTCTTTTGGACACACATCCCCGATGGACATGTTCCTTAGTGCGACACATGGAGCCTCTTTATCATCTAGTTCATCAAGATCAACTTGCTCCACTTGGGAGCCATTAGTATCATCAAACACAATGTCACAAGAAACTTCAACTAATCCAGTGGACTTGTTGAAGACTCTATATGTCCTTGTGTTTGAGTCATAACCAAGTAAAAAACCTTCTACTGCTTTAGGAGCAAATTTAGAATTTATACCTCTCTTAATAAGAATAAAGCATTTGCTCCCAAAAACTCTAAAATAAGAAACATTGTTCTTTTTACCGGTGAGGAGTTCATATGATGTTTTCTTGAGGATTCGTTGTAGGTAGAATCGGTTGATGGAGTAGCAAGCGGTGTTAATCGCCTTTGCCTAAAACTGATCTAGTGTCTTGTACTCATCAAGCATGGTTCTTGCCATATCCAAAAGAGTTCTATTCTTTCTCTCCACTACACCATTTTCTTGACGTGTGTAGGGAGAAGAGAACTCATGCTTGATGCCCTCCTCCTCAAGAAATCCTTCAATTTGAGAGTTCTTGAACTTTGTTCCATTGTCGCTTCTAATCTTTTTGATTCTCAATCCAATCTCATTTTGAGCCCGTTTCAAGAATTTCTTCAAGGTCTCTTGGGTTTGTGATTTTTCCTACAAAAAGAATACCTAAGTGAAGCGAGAATAATCATCCACAATCATAAGACAGTACTTACTAACTCCGATGCTTATGTAAGCGATCGGGCCAAATAGATCCATGTGGAGTAGCTCCAGCGGCCTGTCGGTCGTCTTGATGTTCTTGTGTGGATGATGAGCTCCAACTTGCTTTCCCTGTTTGACATGCGCTACAAATCCTGTCCTTCTCAAAATGAACATTTGTTAGTCCTAAAATATGCTCTCCCTTTAGAAGCTTATGAAGATTCTTCATCCCAACATGGGCAAGTCGACGATGCCAAAGCCAGCCCATATTAGTCTTAGCAATTAAGCAAGTGTCTAGTTCAGCATTATTATCATTAAAATCAACTAAGTATAGCTGACATCTAACACTCTGTTAAATGCTATTGAATAATCACTTCTTCTAAAGACAGTAACACCTACATCAGTGAATAAACAGTTGTAGTCCATTTTACACAATTGAGAAACTGAAAGCAAGTTGTAATCTAAAGAATCTACAAGAAAAATATTAGAAATGGAACGGTCAGGAGATATAGCAATTTTACCCAAACCTTTGACCAAACCTTGATTTCCACCCTCGAATGTAATTGCTCTTTGAGGATCATCATTTTTCTCATATGAGGAGAACATCCTTTTCTCCCCTATCATGTGGTTTGTGCACCCGCTATCGATTATCTAACTTGACCCGCCGGATGCATAAACCTACAAAACAAATTTAGGCCTTGTTCTTAGGTACCCAAATGGTCTTGGGTCCTTTCACATTAGAATCAAGCACCTTGGGTACCCAAACACAAGTCTTGGGACTCTTGTGTTTGCCCCCAACATATTTGGCAACTATTTTGCCTGATTTGTTAGTTAGCACAAAAGATGCATCAAAATTCTTAAATGAAATGCAATGTTCATTTGATGCATTAACAATTTTCTTTTTAGGTATTTTGATATGAGTTGAATGCATAGAGCTAGATGCCTCATTACTATACATATAAGCATGATGAGAAATAGAGTGAGTTTTTCTAGCATGAATCTTCCTAATTTTGTGCTCAGGATAGTTCTCATGATACAAAATGTAACATTCTCTATCCTAAACCATGGGAGCCTTGCCCTTAACAAAATTTGAAAGCCTGTTCTTGGGGGCATTAAGTTTGATGTTGTTTTGGCTTCCTTGTTGGAAGCCAATACCATCCTTAATGCCAGGGCGTCTCCCACTATAAAGCATGCTTCGAGCAAATTTAAATGTTTCATTTTCTAACTCATGCTCGGCAATTTTATCATTTAACTTAGCTATGTGATCATTTTGTTCTTTAATTATGGCAAGGTGATCATTCATATCATCAATATTAACATCTCTACATCTAGTGCAAATGGTGACATGCTCAACAGTAGATGTAGAAATATTGCAAGCATTCAATTCTTCTATCTTAGTATTTAAAGTGGCATTTTCATCTCTAAGACAGGAAATTGAATCATTACAAATGTTAAGCTCTTTAGTCAAATTCTCATATTTTTCTATTTCAAGAGCAAAAGCATTTTTCAACTTAACAAATTTTTTATTTTCCTTAACAAGCAAGTCCTATTGGCATTCCAAGAGATCATCCTTCTCGTTAATGGTCTCTATCAATTCATTTATTTTCTTCTTTTGGTCTTTGGTAAGGTTAGCAAAAAGAGAAGTTAAATCATCATTTTCATCACTAGAGCTACCCTCGTCATCGGAAGTGGTATATTTGGGGGTATCTCTAGAATGTACCTTCTTCTTTTTGTCGTCCTTAGCCATGAGACGTTTGTGGTCGACGTTGGGAAAGAGAAGACCCTTGTTGACGATGATGTTGGCGGCGTCCTCGTCGGAGGAGCAGTCGATGGAGCTCTCGTTGGAGCTCCATTCTCGCCCCATGTGCGCCTCGCCACCCTTCTTCTTGTAGTACCTTTTCTTCTCCATCTTTTTCTTCCCCTTCTTGTCGTCTTCTCTATCACTATCACTTGTATGTTGATATTTAGCAATAAAGTGACCGGACTTACCACACCTATAGCACACCCTCTTGGAACAGGGTTTGTAGTCCTTCCCCTTCCTTTGTTTGAGGATTTGCCGAAAGCTCTAAATGATAAGAGACATCTCTTCATTGTCGAGCTTGGAGGCATCTATTGGGAGTCTACATGGTGTAGACTCTTCCTTCTTCCCTTCTGTTGCTTTGAATGCAATGAGATGCACCTTAGGTGTGGAGGTGGCGCCTTGCTCCAAGTTGACAATGTGTTTGGAGTCTTTGATCATAAGTTCAAAGCTCACAAACTTGCCAATGACCTCCTCGGTAGACATCTGTTTATATCTAGGATCTCCACGAATTAATTGACTTGAGTGGGATTACGAAAAACAAGAGATCTTAGAATAACCTTGACCATTTCATGGTCATCCCACTAGGTGCACCCGAGGTTATGGACTTGGTTGACCATTGTTTTGAGTCGGTTGTACATTGATTGTGGCTCCTCTCCTTTGTTGAGAACGAATCGACCGAGCTCTCCCTCGATCGTCTCGCGCTTGGTGATTTTAGTCACCTCGTCCCCTTCATGCGCCGTCTTGAGGACTTCCCAAATTTCTTTGGCATTTTCAACCCTTGCACCTTATTATACTCCTCTTGACATAAGGAGGCGAGGAGTATAGAAGTTGCTTGGGAAATAAAATGCCTTATTTGGGCTGCCTCATCCGAGTCATAGTCCTCGTCGCTCACCTATGGTGCCTGCGCTCCAAACTCAACAATATCCCATATGCTTTCGTGGAGTGAGGTTAGATGGTGCATCATTTTATCACTCCACATGCAATAATCCTCACCATCAAAATATGGTGGTTTGCCTAGGGGTACCGAAAGTAAAGGAGTGCGTTTAGGAATGCGAGGATAGCATAGAGGCATCTTACTATACTTCTTACGCTCTTGGTGTTTCGAAGTGGTAGACTCGGCGCCGGATGTAAAAGGTGATGAAGAGCCGGTCTTGTAGTAGACCACCTTCTTCATTTTCGTTTTCTTCTTAATCATGTAGATTCCTCCTTGTGCTTGTCGCTGGCCTCCTTTGACGGAGTCCGTTCTTCGTTCTTCCTTCCTGAGCCTTCGGCCTTTTCGCTGGTGACCATCTCCCTCTTGGCGTGTTCTCCCAACATTACTTCGAGTTGTTAGACTCTAATGAAGAATCGGGCTCTGATACCAATTGATAGTCGCCTAGAGGGGGTGAATAGGCGAAACCTGAAAATTATAAACTTTGAACATGCACTATGCTCAGGGTTAGTGTTAGAAATAATTCAGAGTGCGGAAGATAGTTCTCCTTGCTAGGAGTTGCTCAATTGATGTGGATAACTTTGGGAGCCAACTCAAATCAATATGAGCAAGGGAACTTTAGAGAGATAAAGAGGGGGAAACAAATCAAGTGAAGATCAACACAAATGAACATGATGATTTGTTTATCGAGGTTCGGTCCCAAATAACCTAGGCCCCATTGAGGAGGCCACAAAGGCTGGGTCTATTCCAACCCTTTCCCTCTCTCAATCGGTCAAGTGCTTCTCCTTAATCACTTGGGTCACTAAGACCCTGCAAGGATCATCACACACTTAGGTGTCTCTTGCTAGCTTTAAAAAGCACTTAGAAGAGTTAGAATGAGAAGGAGAAAGCAATCCAAGCAGCAAGAGCAACAAAAGGAACACAAAATACTCTCTCTCAAGTCACTGAGCAATTAAGTTGATTTTGAGGCTTGGAGAGGATTTGATCTTTTGGATGTGTCTTGGAGTGAATGCTTTTGCTCTTGTATTGAATGTGGAGTCCAGAAAACTTGGATAGTTTGAATGGTGGTGGTTGGGGGTATTTATAGCCCCAACCACTATTCCAGTTGTTGCTGTCGATGGGCACACTGAACAGTCTGGTGGTGCACTGGACATGACACTGTTCATCGTCTGGTGCGTGCCACGTCAGCAGACCATTGGGGTTTGGAGTAGTTGACCGTTTGACGTCCTTTGTCCTCTTGCAGCACCGGACAGTCCGGTGCGTTATGACTTCGCTGCTCTGACTTCTGACTTGCGCACTATTCATTGTTCATCTGACATCGCAGTCGACCGTTGGGCGTAGTTGGTCGTTGCTCCGTTGGCTCACCGGACATGTCCGGTGCACACCTGACAGTCCGGTAAATTATAGCGGAGCGGCTCTGGGAAAACCCGAGAGCGGCCAGTTCGTGGGGTGCTCGGTGTCCGGTGCACACCAAATAGTGTTCGGTGTGCCACTGGCAGCACCTCTACTTGTCTTTGCTCCAAACTTTGTAGAGTTCCCAACTTATTTTCTTTGTTGGTTTATGTTGAACTTTATGCACATGAGATAAATGACAACTAGGCAAACTAGTTAGTATGTGGTTTGTGATGGACGTCAAACATCAAAATCAATTATAGGAAATGATTAAGCCCATTTCCCTTTCACCTGTCGTGTACTTGTCGATCATGGTAGCATTGTAGGTCTTGTTGGTATTTAGCAGAGCGAACCATGACCACATCGCGCACTTCATCGAGCAAGTCAACGATGAGTTGCGCATCTGCCATTGCATGCTCATCATTGTAGGCCCAGTCCTCAGGGAGCCGTATTCTAGCTATGTTGGCAGCATGGCTTCTGCGTTGAAGGCCAAGAAGAAAGGCGTGCAACTCGTCGCCCTAGATGGTGTGGTCCACAGACTCGAGAGCACCATAGGTAACTCTGTTGCCCAGCATCCGACGAACCTCTTCAGCTTGTCCAAGATTCACGGTTTGAGGCCTACATGATTAGGTCGTTCGCACATTCAACCTGCCCATTGGACTTCTGTTGTGCCACCTCTGCCCAGTCGACCCAGATGTTGAAGTCATCACAGAACTACAGGAACAATTCTCCTGTAAACTGGGTCTAGTTATTGGTGATGATGGAGATGGGCACCCTGAGCCGATAGACGATGTCGCGGAAGAAAGCGATGACATCTAATGATTTGAGCTTGGTGATCGACTAGGTCTCAATCCATGTGGTCAATTTATCCACCACCACAAGCAGGTGGGTGCAGCCCCCGGGTGCTTTCTTGAAGGGCTAGACCAAGTCTAGCCCCCAAACCATGAACGACCATGGGTATGGTCTAGAGGGCCTGAGCTAGCATATGCATTTGTCGCACGTCGTACTGGCAGCCCTCACAGGTACGAACAACCTATTCGGCGTTGGTCATGGCTGTTGGCCAATAGAAACCTTGCTTGAATGCCTTGTCGACGAGCAAGCGTGGGTCCACATGGTGCCTCCACGTTCCTCTGTGCACTTAAGCAAGTAATTGTCGACCCTCTTCGAACGTGATGCACTTTTTCTTGATGCAAGAGGCGCTCTTCTTATAGAGCATCCCGTTAATAATCACGAATGGTTTTTCTTTGTGGGAGAGATGTCTGGCCTCAGTTGTGTCTTCGGGTAGTACTCTGTTTGTAAATCGATTGATAAGGGGTTGGCGCCAACCCTTTTGGTCAGCCATTGCGACCAACTTGCCAATGTGAGCTACCGAGATGGCCTAGTTGTCTGTTTCCTCGATGCTCCCCCTTTTTGTTTAATTTTTACCGAGGGTTCGTAGAGGTCAAACGCAAAGACTTCATTTAGGATGGGTTTTCGCCCTGACACTGTGGTTGAGAGCTCGTCGGCCTCGGCGTTGAAACATATGTAACTGTAGTGTAGTTCGAAACCTTTCAACTTCTTCTCCAGCTTTTGTACCTCACCATAGTATCCACACATTCTCGGATTGCACGGTTTCATCGCCTTCATGACCTATTCGACAACCAATTTGGAGTCACCCTTGACCAGGGCCGTCACGCTCCTACCTCGGCCATGATTTGGAGCCCATTGACGAGGGTCTCATATTTGGCGATGTTGGTGATGGTGTCAAAGCAGAGACATATAGCATAACAGAGCTTGTGTCCTTGAGGCGATGTGAGGACGACTCCTGCACTGCTTCTGGTATTGAGGTAGGACCCATCAAAATACATGGTCCAGTATTCCGGGTCCTCTACCGGTGGTGGTTCCTATGCCTCTATCCATTTTGCGACAAAGTCCATGAGGGCCTTGGACTTGATGGCGGTTGTGGTGACATAGCTGATGTCTAGCCCATTGAGCTTGAGGGACCACTTTGCGATGCGTCTAGACGCATCCCGATTTTGGACGATCTCACTAAATGGCACCGTGGACACCACCGACACGGGGTGCCGGTCGAAGTAGTAGATCAACTTCCACTTAGCGATGAGGATCACATAGAGCAGCTTCTGAATCTAAGGGCGTCGTGTCTTGGACTTCGTCAACACCTTGTTGACAAAGTAAACAGGTCTCTGTACCTTGAGTACATGTCCCTCACTTTCCTTTCCACCACTAGTGTAGCGCTGACCACCTAGGTGGTGGCCGCAACATAAAGGAGGAGGGTTTAACCGGGATTGAGTGCGACTAAAATCGACAGCGAGGTGAGGAACACCTTTATCCGATCGAGGGCCTCCTAGGCTTTGGTCATCCAAGAAAAATGGTCGCTTTTACTCAAGAGCTTGTAAAGGGGCATCCCTTTTTCCCTGAGTCTGGACACAAACCAGGTGAGCGCGATGACACACCCAACCAGTCATTGTACCCCCTTGAGGTTCTAAATAGGGCCCATGCGTCACATGGCCTCTATTTTTCTAGCTTCAATCCATCTATCTGACACCATGCAGCCTAGGAGTTTTCCCTTGGGAACCTTAAAAACGCACTTCTTGGGGTTAAGCTTGATTCAGAACCTTAGGAGGTTGGTGAACGTCTCCTCCAGGTCGGTGATGAGGTCATTGGACTTTTTGGTATTTACAATGATGTCATCAAAATAGACCTCCAAGGTACACCTGACCTGGTCAGTGAAGCATTAGAGCATGCACCTCTGGTACGTAGCTCCGACATTCTTCAAACCGAACAACATGGAGATGTAGCAGAATGTGCCAAAGGGGGTAATAAAGGTGGTGGCATGCTGGTCGATCTCCTTCATGGCGATCTGGTGATAGCCTGAGTATACATCCGGGGAGGAAAGGAGCTCGCACCCATTGGTAGAGTCTACGACCTGATCAATTCGCGGGAGAGGGAAATGATCCTTAGGGCATGCCTTGCTGAGCCCTATGTAGTCAACGCACATCCTCCAACTCTCGTTCTTCTTCTTAACAAGCATGGGATTTGCGACCCACACGGGGTGGTGTAATTCCCTAACGAACCCTGCTATCAAGAATTTCGTGACTTCTTCAATGGCCTTGTGCTTTCTTCATCAAAATGACAAAGCTGTTGGGCGATTGGCTTGGCCGTAGGTTGGATATTTAGGGAGTGTTCAACATCCTCCCTTGGGATTCCTAGCATATCCGTGGGCTTCCAAGCAAAGATATCATGGCTGGCTTGGAGGAAATGGATAAGGGCGCTTTCTTGTTTGTCAGAGAGCACTGCCTCAATTCGAAAGTGCTTGAAGAGGTCGACGTCATCGATCGGGGCATCCTTTGTGTCATCAGCGGATTTGGATGTACCAAAACTAGCCTTGGGAGTGTCCAGTTCGACCTGCGAGTCGGTGCCCTTCTGGAGCTAAGTCAATTCTCTCGTGGCGGCCTGCACTGACGCGAGCTTGCAATTGGCTTGCTCACACTCGTAAGCCGCTTGGAACAAGGTGGACGCCATAATGACCCCATGGGGACCAGGCATCTTTAACTTGAGGTACGTATAGTTGGGAAAGACAATGAATTTGATAGAGCATGGCCTCCACAAAATGGCATTGTAAGCCCCTAGGAAGTCCATCACCTCGAATTGTAGTCGCTTAGTGTGGAAATTGGAGGGGTCTCTGAACGTAACGGGTAGAACAATTCATCCGATATGGCAGGCGTCGTGGCCAGGTGTGATGCCATGGATCAGTGCGATGCTGGGCGCAGCGTTGAGCATGCAATTCCCAGGGCATCGAAAGTCTCAACATACATGATGTTGAGAGCGCTCCCCCTCGTCCATGAGGATCCTGTAGAGACATTTTGGGCTGATAATTGGCCCAATGACGAGAGAGCAAGTCCCGAGATGAGGGATCCTACTCGGATGATCACGTCGGTCGAAGGCGATTGGGACCTCCAGTCATGAGGGGCACAACGGTCCAGAGGGCTCCGCCGCGTACACCTCCTGGTGCGGGATTCATGGTGGCACTTGTTGTTGCTTGTATGTTGACGGTTGGCAATGACCACGAGTATTGGCAATGGTGTCCCCCTCCTACTGCTTAATGTCGGCAGCGAGTCGGCTAGGGCATCACTTAAGGGCAGTGACACGCTTCTTGTGGTGTCACTTCTCCAGCTTCCTCCTGGTTAGAGATGGCAATGGGACCCAATCCCCGATTTCTCGTGGGGAATTCCCCAATTAGGGGATGAGTATGGGACTAATTTAGTCTCCGCGGGGATCTAAATGGGGAAAATTTAATCCCCGTCGGGTTCACGAGGACGAGGATGGGGAACCATCTCCCATCCCCGTTCCCCGTGTACCCACCCCACGAAACTTTTTTTATCCAAGTTAGTCAATTTACTTGTTAAAAGTATAGTAAAAACTCAATGCATGGCATGTTATAAAATAACAATCTAAACTCTAAAGTAGATGTCTCTTGTAATTTTCAATCTTCTTTGTTAAATTTGTACTAATTTGGTACAATCAATTTAAATTTATCTTTAAATATTGTACTTCTAGCGGGGACAGATTCTCCGTGGGGTTCCCCACGGGGATAAATTCCCCAACGGGGACATGGATGGGAGAAAAAGCTCCGCCATCAGCGTTCACAGGGACGGGGACGGGGAATTTTTCTCCCCGCGGGACGGGGATGGGGAGACATTCCTCGACAGGGAAATCCCCGTTGTCGTCCCTAATCCTGGTAGAGCGCTCAGGCGCCATGCTTGTGATCGCTGGTGCGTCGAGATTGGCGAGACGTAGCTCTCCGGTGCCGGTGGTGTAACACCCTGAATTTGGGGGTATAAAATTTCTTTTCTAATATCCACCAAATTCAGGTGTTACTCTCTCAGTTCTTCGCTTTCCTTCTCTTTTCCTAAAAATGGAGAATTATTTTTATATATATATATATAAGTTTTAAGCTTAGTGAAATAAAATCCTAGAGAAGCTTCGGTTGTTGCATTCATGCCATTGCATAGTGTTTATGAGTGCTAAGCTTTCTCGAAACACGTTGAATTATCTCAAGAATATTTTCGTGAACTTCTAAAACCTTTGGAAAGATTTTTGAGTATTAAATGTGAGTTTCAGTCCTTCTGTTATTATTTTTTATTTCAAAAACTTAATGTTTGCGGAAACCAAAATATTCTAAAAATC
This sequence comes from Zea luxurians, assembly GCA_029449295.1. NCBI lineage: Eukaryota > Viridiplantae > Streptophyta > Magnoliopsida > Poales > Poaceae > Zea > Zea luxurians. The sequence continues at coordinate 47,640,484 of JAOPSE010000022.1, forward strand.
CGATAATATATATATATATATATATATTTCTCTCGTCGAGCTCGTTCCAGAACTCGTTTCCTTTTCGCGAGACCGACCATTGCCTCTCCTCGCGAACGACATACCACTCACGTCTGTTAACCCAGTCTACCCTTTATCTACTCCTCAGTATCTACCCCTCCGTCTAACCTTGTCTACCCCCGACATCTAACTTCATCTACCCCTATCAATCCTAGCTTGCCTTGTTTCGTCGTGCAAATGTCTCATGCGCCGTGCACGCATCCACCTGTTTCTCTCACTCGTTCCTCTCACTGTCATCCTGGGCGCACGCCCACGTGTTAGTTTCTTCTCTTCTCAAATTGTTGCCCGTTTGCACGTGCGTCTGACTTAGACGTGATCCGTGGTGAATTTGGTAACCTCCATCCGCACTCTTTTTTATATATATCTACCCCTACCGTCACATAACCCTTGGTACGGATATACACCTCCTTCCAGATCCAAATCACACAGCAGTCGCCCCTCCGCACGGTTACCATTCCCTCTCCTCTTCCTTGTTGGACACCATTCCTCCCTGCGCAGAACTCACCGCGAGCGTCTTCCTTCGACGAGCCTTCTCCCCAAGTAAGAAATTCTCTACTCCCTCCCTCTCTCCCCTAGCCTTTTCCCATCGCTATCTGCGGAGCGAGCGCTTTGCCCTACGCGTCGTGTGCGTCCCCTCTTTCCTCCCATGGCCGACGCGGCCATCGTAGCTGCACGTGTCGAGCCTCCCCTACCGCCCAGCCCCGGCCGTGGTCTTCACTAGGCACGGCATAGCGCGGTGGCCTGGCATGACGGCCTGACTCCCCAGCACGAACGCGGCAGCCCCGGCCGTGTCCTGGCCTCCCTTGCCGAGTTTGGATGCCGATGTAGCCCTGCCATCTTCTCCCTGCAGGACAGAGCATGCTGTTGCGCTGGCCGAAGATTCGCCCAGCACCGGCTCCTCCATACCTGTCACACCCGGATTTTAGGGGTCCAAAACCCGAGCGCGAACATAATCACCAGGTGTGCTGGGACCAAGTCTCACACATATGATGATTCATGGCACATGATCGAATGTCACATCTTTACTATATAACAGGAGTTCTATACAAAATAAATAATTACATTATAAGGAGACAACGGTCCAGCAACCCAAAGTTGACTGGGAGACGACGACCTAGACCTCTCGCGAACTCGTCACAGCATCCTCCAAGCGCTTCATCCTGCGGTACCTGTTCTTGACCTGTGGGGGGGGGGGTGTGAGACAGCAAGAGTGAGCTCACATACGTTCATCGCTCAACAAGTTGTGGGGAATAATGTGCATGAACTCGCCAAAGGTGGGAGCTCACGTGAAGTGTAAGGCTTACCAAAGAAGATGGTTAGAGCTGAGCATTGCTTTTAAAGTTGGTCAAAATTTTATTAGCAGTTACTAAGTATAAGTAAATACCAACCCAATTAAATAGTTGAACAAAAGTAACAACATCACCTGCGATGCAATGCATATGACAAATTGAATTTGGTTCCATAAATTAATCATGTGAGTGTCCGAGCTGCTCATGACCGTGAGCACGGCTAGTATACCAGTTTTACACTCTGCAGAGGTTGCGCATCTTTACCCACAAGTCATGTTACCCATCTGCCAAGGGATCGCGACTTCCCATACACCTCTACCGAGGAGGCGAGGCAGGGTAACACTACGAGGCCTTTACAAAGTTCCACTAGCTTCAGAAAACCCGCTACAGTTTATAGGAAGTTCCAATGCAGGAATCCCTTGCAGGACCGCCATCGCAGCAAAATCCTCCCGAGGGCCTCCCTACACTGACCACTCCCCTACTGCCCTTGCCCCTTTCGGGTAAGGTAGTCTTCCACTAGCTTTCCTAATTAATCAGCCAAGGGGTCCCATTCCTCCCTTGTGGTAGCACTGTTTTCCCGGGTGGTTCTCCATGTTCCAATTAACATAATGATCTTATCATGAACAATAAATAACAACTGATAACAAAAGTGTAATCATGAATAGTGTCATACCCAAAACCACTTATAGCACTAGCAAGTACTACCCGGAAAGTTCAGTGGTAAACAAGGTATAAAGATAGACAAACTAAGGTAACCTATTGGGTCCCATCAAAATTAACCTATGCAGATCATTATGATTAATTAGAACATGAGTGGGTAAAAGAAGTGATCAAGGGCACAACTTGCCTGGGACTTGAGATTCCAGGTACCAGGATGATCTTCAGATTCTCGTGTCCTCACTCTAGTCGTAGCAATACAAACAAACATGGTATAGGCAGAATTAACATCACACCAAACATAAGAATAAATCGCGTATTAATAATCTACGCGTTGCTACGAGATCGTGGGATCGAGAACCACTAAAATCGGAGCTACGGTTAAGAAGTTATGGTTTATAAAAGGTCTATGTGATTTATCTGTCACATTATATTATAATTTGGTTATTATAATTCATATGAGAGGTTATTCTATAAATAATTATTTCAACTTCAATCTAAGTCATTATTTGATCAAAGATCATCTAGTCAAATTATAATCATAAGATCAGAGGTTAATCCAATTAACATAGGATAAATAAATATCTAATTATAAAAGTATGAGACATGATATAATAAATGTTGTTATTGCATAGTAAATATTTATACGAGATTAACGCAATGGAACGAGTCAATTCGGATTTAAAACGAAAGGGTTATGAATTTCCTAAGGTTTTATGTATTCCATACAAGATTAACCAAGAGATTATTTTAATACAATTTTCATATCAAAACATTGGCACTATGTGATGAACAATAATATTACAAAATTACAGGAATTGGAATGAGTCAAAAAGGAGTTAAAATGTATTTTCTAGGAATTATACAAGTTCTTGGAATTAATTTTGCAATAAAAATCATTTTCTGAATAAATTTCTCTGTTTTACTAAGGTCTAGACTGCGCGCGCTAATAACAGATAACTCAGGGTTTAATAAGCAAATGTTTCCAAGACTCAGGACCTACCCGTGAAGGACTGCGGGTTGATTACACACTTCTCCGAGGACTCTTTAACAAAATTTCCGGCCGAACGGGTACGGGTGCACATCGGCCGCCCGATCAAAACCCGACGGTTGCGATTAGATCTTCGATTGGCCCAAACGGTGGAACGTGGTAACCGTCAGATTCAGATCCCACGCCCATGATTTAATGAATCGGAAAACTCATCCCGACTGCACGATCAAGGATCTATGGTCCGAAATGGATCGCGCGAAGGGGTGCGCGCGATTAAATCTGAACCGCCCAACTACGATCCCACGGCAGTCGCAAGCTCTTCTCTCCATCAATCATAATCGCCCATTGCGAAATCTACGGTCTCGGTGCCGTCTTCCACCCCGCTGCACTGCCACGGCGGAGAGAAACCCCGCGCGGCGGCGCCCGTGACCGGAGATCCAACCCGCGCACTCGAACGTCCATTTTCTAATTCGGTCTAGCTACATATTGCAGATGGTACACTGAGCACGGGGATGAGTTTATTACCAAGGATTGTGCGGTGTTGTGTATTCCTGACGAGGAGTTGCGGCCGCTAGATGAAACTCGCCCGCCGGTGAGAAATTCCACTCCAATTCCTGGCACACGGCCCCTGCTTCCTTCACAGAATCGCCCGCAACGCACCGAGGATTGCCCAGGTCACAATCATGGCCGAGTTCCTCCACTCCGGGACTTAGTTCGCCGCAGCGGTGGCGCTCGGTTGGTTCTAAGCTCTGGTGGCGAGAAACTGGGGCGCGGCCAAAAGGAGATGGGGGCACGAGCGGCGAGGTCGTGGGGTCCATTATTTGTAGGCTTGGCGAGGTGCGGAACAGCTGCAACGGTCTCCGAAGTCTACGGCGAAGTTCCGCCAAGCACGCGCGTTTGTTATGGAAGGGGAAGCTGACAGGGGAGGGCCCACCTGACAGTGAGTACCCGAGACGCACGCGCGAACCGGCGAGTCTGCAGGCGGGACCCACATGATAGTGTCACACGCACAGATGGCGGGAGTGAAGTGCTGGGCTGTGCGGAGGAGTTGGCCAAATGGGCCGAAATGAAGGCCTGCGGCCCAAGTCTCTGTTTTATCTTTTTCTTTTATGTTTTGTTTTATTCCATATTTATTTGAATCCAAATTTGAATATGAGTTTCGACATTGAGTCAATTATACAAATTCAAACTATACTGTAGGCATAATATATCTTCATTTACTTATTTTTCTCCTCATAATGTTCATTTTCTTCTCTTTTCTAAAGTCTAGAATCCCTTCTAGACCTCAATTTCCATTCTAGATTTAACATATTCATTTTTATATTACTATTTTTTTTACATTGTCACGAGTAATGCACACACAATAAAATCCCAGCATGATGCACAATTTAGTAGTATCTCTTGTTAATGGTTTTTTTTTGTGTAAGTAATGTGTTCACATGAAATAATAGATAGAGATGACACACCCATGTATACAAAGGGATAAAATTTTCTCCTTTTCGATTCTCTTAAAAAGTGGGTGTTACAAATCCTACCCCCCTTAAAAATAATCTCGTCCCCGAGATTTGTAAGAAAAGGGATACAAAAGAATTGGTTTGTAATTCCGCTTTTAGTCTATAGTTGATTCAAAAATCCGGAGTCTCATTTTTTTATAGTCAATAGGGGTTGATTAGGAGAGCCTAGGTATCTAGTTACCTATTATATAGGGTATAAGCTGGACAGGTTGAGGTAAGAAAGATTATGTCAAGGAAAAGACTTCACCAGCAATGTTTAAGTCTTGATTCATCTCGAGATTCACTTTGACTGTTTTATCCTTCCTTGTCGAGGTTGATTTCCTCCTTTCTTTCGGTCTTGGTGTCTCCATCCGAGCTAGGGAGATATAGTTAAGATAGCTGGGATATATGGGTAGGACAAAATCTTGTTTATCAATAGGTTAGCATAGATGGATTATATAACCTATTGGGAGTGTATGGCTGAGTTGATCTATGGCACTAACTTAGGCTTAAGTGAATTAGGAGTATGGTTTTATCCTTTGTACCAACATTAAGAATCACCCACAAGGTTAAATCATAATAGATTAGGTAGGGCCTAATTTTTGTTGCCAACATTATCTAACTTATTTAAGTAACTCAAATTTGGATTAGATCATGGTTGTTATTCTAGAGTGGGATCAATATGATAATTAGGGCAAGATAAATCCATAAGGATAAGGTAGAATCTTTTGAGGTCAGTTAGATCTATTAAGATGGGATAAGTAAAGTGGTTAGGATAAGATGAATCCTCCAAGATAAGATGAATCTATTAAGATAAGAGAATAATTTTAAGATAAGATGGATCTATATGGAATAGATACACTTTTATGGAGGATAATCTAAGTTGTTTAGTTATCTTATGAATTCTATTTATGCCTATATGCGTATGCAGATGTAATTGTGGACATTACTCCACAACCCATCACACTCAATCAAAGATCCAAATCAGACAAGTATCATAAGAACAAGCATTCAAGTACGTAGATACCTATAAAAAAACAGTTTTGATTTTGTTCCTAAGAGTAGGTCTCCTATTTCTAAAGGTCACTTTAGACGGGATTTCAAAGTGTAAAATCCACATTTGTCTTTTAGAAAGAAAAGATAAGAATAATCAGAGTAAGCGGAAATAGATGAGAAGAAGATTAAGATAAGTTTAGAAAAGAATCAGAGTAAGGTAAGTAAAGAATGGTTGTCCAGTTCTATCTAGGTTTCGTCCTACAGTCAACATTCCTCTGATACCACTTCTGTCACACCCGGATTTTAGGGGTCCAAAACCCGAGCGCGAACATAATCACCAGGTGTGCTGGGACCAAGTCTCACACATATGATGATTCATGGCACATGATCGAATGTCACATCTTTACTATATAACAGGAGTTCTATACAAAATAAATAATTACATTATAAGGAGACAACGGTCCAGCAACCCAAAGTTGACTGGGAGACGACGACCTAGACCTCTCGCGAACTCGTCACAGCATCCTCCAAGCGCTTCATCCTGCGGTACCTGTTCTTGACCTGTGGGGGGGGGGGTGTGAGACAGCAAGAGTGAGCTCACATACGTTCATCGCTCAACAAGTTGTGGGGAATAATGTGCATGAACTCGCCAAAGGTGGGAGCTCACGTGAAGTGTAAGGCTTACCAAAGAAGATGGTTAGAGCTGAGCATTGCTTTTAAAGTTGGTCAAAATTTTATTAGCAGTTACTAAGTATAAGTAAATACCAACCCAATTAAATAGTTGAACAAAAGTAACAACATCACCTGCGATGCAATGCATATGACAAATTGAATTTGGTTCCATAAATTAATCATGTGAGTGTCCGAGCTGCTCATGACCGTGAGCACGGCTAGTATACCAGTTTTACACTCTGCAGAGGTTGCACATCTTTACCCACAAGTCATGTTACCCATCTGCCAAGGGATCGCGACTTCCCATACACCTCTACCGAGGAGGCGAGGCAGGGTAACACTACGAGGCCTTTACAAAGTTCCACTAGCTTCAGAAAACCCGCTACAGTTTATAGGAAGTTCCAATGCAGGAATCCCTTGCAGGACCGCCATCGCAGCAAAATCCTCCCGAGGGCCTCCCTACACTGACCACTCCCCTACTGCCCTTGCCCCTTTCGGGTAAGGTAGTCTTCCACTAGCTTTCCTAATTAATCAGCCAAGGGGTCCCATTCCTCCCTTGTGGTAGCACTGTTTTCCCGGGTGGTTCTCCATGTTCCAATTAACATAATGATCTTATCATGAACAATAAATAACAACTGATAACAAAAGTGTAATCATGAATAGTGTCATACCCAAAACCACTTATAGCACTAGCAAGTACTACCCGGAAAGTTCAGTGGTAAACAAGGTATAAAGATAGACAAACTAAGGTAACCTATTGGGTCCCATCAAAATTAACCTATGCAGATCATTATGATTAATTAGAACATGAGTGGGTAAAAGAAGTGATCAAGGGCACAACTTGCCTGGGACTTGAGATTCCAGGTACCAGGATGATCTTCAGATTCTCGTGTCCTCACTCTAGTCGTAGCAATACAAACAAACATGGTATAGGCAGAATTAACATCACACCAAACATAAGAATAAATCGCGTATTAATAATCTACGCGTTGCTACGAGATCGTGGGATCGAGAACCACTAAAATCGGAGCTACGGTTAAGAAGTTATGGTTTATAAAAGGTCTATGTGATTTATCTGTCACATTATATTATAATTTGGTTATTATAATTCATATGAGAGGTTATTCTATAAATAATTATTTCAACTTCAATCTAAGTCATTATTTGATCAAAGATCATCTAGTCAAATTATAATCATAAGATCAGAGGTTAATCCAATTAACATAGGATAAATAAATATCTAATTATAAAAGTATGAGACATGATATAATAAATGTTGTTATTGCATAGTAAATATTTATACGAGATTAACGCAATGGAACGAGTCAATTCGGATTTAAAACGAAAGGGTTATGAATTTCCTAAGGTTTTATGTATTCCATACAAGATTAACCAAGAGATTATTTTAATACAATTTTCATATCAAAACATTGGCACTATGTGATGAACAATAATATTACAAAATTACAGGAATTGGAATGAGTCAAAAAGGAGTTAAAATGTATTTTCTAGGAATTATACAAGTTCTTGGAATTAATTTTGCAATAAAAATCATTTTCTGAATAAATTTCTCTGTTTTACTAAGGTCTAGACTGCGCGCTAATAACAGATAACTCAGGGTTTAATAAGCAAATGTTTCCAAGACTCAGGACCTACCCGTGAAGGACTGCGGGTTGATTACACACTTCTCCGAGGACTCTTTAACAAAATTTCCGGCCGAACGGGTACGGGTGCACATCGGCCGCCTGATCAAAACCCGACGGTTGCGATTAGATCTTCGGTTGGCCCAAACGGTGGAACGTGGTAACCGTCAGATTCAGATCCCACGCCCATGATTTAATGAATCGGAAAACTCATCCTGACTGCACGATCAAGGATCTACGGTCCGAAATGGATCGCGCGAAGGGGTGCGCGCGATTAAATCTGAACCGCCCAACTACGATCCCACGGCAGTCGCAAGCTCTTCTCTCCATCAATCGTAATCGCCCATTGCGAAATCTACGGTCCCGGTGCCGTCTTCCACCCCGCCGCACTGCCACGGCGGAGAGAAACCCCGCGCGGCGGCGCCCGTGACCGGAGATCCAACCCGCGCACTCGAACGTCCATTTTCTAATTCAGTCTAGCTACATATTGCAGATGGTACACTGAGCACGGGGATGAGTTTATTACCAAGGATTGTGCGGTGTTGTGTATTCCTGACGAGGAGTTGCGGCCGCTAGATGAAACTCGCCCGCCGGTGAGAAATTCCACTCCAATTCCTGGCACACGGCCCCTGCTTCCTTCACAGAATCGCCCGCAACGCACCGAGGATTGCCCAGGTCACAATCATGGCCGAGTTCCTCCACTCCGGGACTTAGTTCGCCGCAGCGGTGGCGCTCGGTTGGTTCTAAGCTCTGGTGGCGAGAAACTGGGGCGCGGCCAAAAGGAGATGGGGGCACGAGCGGCGAGGTCGTGGGGTCCATTATTTGTAGGCTTGGCGAGGTGCGGAACAGCTGCAACGGTCTCCGAAGTCTACGGCGAAGTTCCGCCAAGCACGCGCGTTTGTTACGGAAGGGGAAGCTGACAGGGGAGGGCCCACCTGACAGTGAGTACCCGAGACGCACGCGCGAACCGGCGAGTCTGCAGGCGGGACCCACATGATAGTGTCACACGCACAGATGGCGGGAGTGAAGTGCTGGGCTGTGCGGAGGAGTTGGCCAAATGGGCCGAAATGAAGGCCTGCGGCCCAAGTCTCTGTTTTATCTTTTTCTTTTATGTTTTTTTTATTCCATATTTATTTGAATCCAAATTTGAATATGAGTTTCGACATTGAGTCAATTATACAAATTCAAACTATACTGTAGGCATAATATATCTTCATTTACTTATTTTTCTCCTCATAATGTTCATTTTCTTCTCTTTTCTAAAGTCTAGAATCCCTTCTAGACCTCAATTTCCATTCTAGATTTAACATATTCATTTTTATATTACTATTTTTTTTACATTGTCACGAGTAATGCACACACAATAAAATCCCAGCATGATGCACAATTTAGTAGTATCTCTTGTTAATGGTTTTTTTTGTGTAAGTAATGTGTTCACATGAAATAATAGATAGAGATGACACACCCATGTATACAAAGGGATAAAATTTTCTCCTTTTCGATTCTCTTAAAAAGTGGGTGTTACAATACCTGGACGAATCCCGGCGAGGAGCCCCTCTGCCCTGTCTGACGCCCCTCCCTCTACCTCCCTTGGCCATGGTGCCCTCGCCCCTCGTCTTCTCCTCTGCGCGCGTGACCGACCTTGGGCCCTGCTCGCGGCGCGCGGCCGTGCCGCAACCATGGCCACCATGGTTGAGGCCCCCCTGACGAACCCCCAAGGCACGGCCAGGAGGCGCGCAGGCGAGCTCGGCCCCTTCTGAGGCGCAGTCTCCATGGCCGGCGAGGTCCCTGCTGGCCGGCTTCCTCTCCCTCCATTCTCTGTTTTGTCCGTGGATGAAGAAAACTGTTGTTCGGTTGTAGAAAAGAACGGAGAGAAAACGATCCCCACTCCCCACCAGTTGACTACGTGTCTTCCCCTTTGTGGCCCGGGTTGCCGTTTGGTGTTTGGCCACCACGCAGGAGCTCGTGTGACTGCGATCCTGTGGCCATCGTGTGGCTTAGCTCTGGCCAATCATATCACGCCACGTCGTATTTATTCCATGTATCGCTATTTACTCAAAATAATTTATAGTTCTATCTGGCGCTTTACAAGTACGCGCTAATTTGATTAATGCCTAAAGTATTTTAAATTAATACTCGCTTAGTGTATGCGCGTCATCTATTTAAGTATTTCTTGTATGCCATGCATTCTGTTCCGCGCGCAATGGCATGCTGAATCGCGTGTGCTGTTTTGCGCGCGTCCCCACACATTGTCTTCGTGTGTCGCGCGTGCGGATCGTGCGCATCGCCGCGCGTTGTCCACGCGCTAAGTCGCGTGTGTCTGCGCATCGTCACACATTATTTGCGCGCTGTTTGCGCGTCGTCGACATTCGTTCGCGCGCTCGCGCCGCGCGTTTGGTACGCGTGTCATCGCGCTGTTCGCGCGTTGTTCGCGTACGATATCAAATCGTTCACTTATAATCACTCGGGGCAGTTAATTAATTATTGGTTCAATCATTCACTATTAAAATAGTAATTTAGTCAAATCTAAGTAGTAGTTTTAATTTACATTTGATATGATAATGTCAATTCATGTCATGATAATTATATCGAACTAATATTCTAATTAATACTTGCTCAGTGTAAACACGTTAACCTCTCGACCGTCGCGTTTCTTATCCCCGCATAATTGTAGAAGCGCTCTCTATTTTATATTGCTCGCACGTTCTCGCGTGCGTGTTCATGTGTCATTCGCGCACTGTTTGCGTCTCGTCGCCTTTCCTTCGAGCGTATGGTTCGCATGTCGCGCGTGTCGTTCGCAAGCTGGCGTGCTGTTTCGCGCATCGTAAACTTACCTCGCTTAGAATCTCTCGTGCTAATTATATTACTTATTTATTTGATAGTTGTTAGTGTAGCAGATTAATCAAACTAAATAGTGGATATAATTTATAATTGGTAAGGTCGAATTAATTGTTAGCGTTAATACTTGTTTAGTGTAAACGCGATATTTTCCCGACCGTCGCTCTAGTCGTCGCCAAGGTGAACGTCGTCTACCTATCGTCATCTACCCATGCTCGTAGTCCGTTGTCGCCTAGCTGGTGTGTTCGCGCCACGCGCCGCAGCTCGCGCATTGTCGCGTGTGGCACATAGGTTGTTTGCGCGTCATCGCCGTGCTGTTCACGTCATTCGTGTGGGTCACGCGTTGTTCGTGCACGCCGTTCGTGTGTGTCGCGCGCCTAGCCGCGCGCCGTTCGCGCGTTATCCGCGTGCGAGATTAAATCATTCGCACGTAATCGCTCAGGTTAGTTAATTAATTATTGGTTCAATTGTTCACTATTAAAAACAGTAAGTTAGCCAAAACTGAGTAGTAGATATTATTTATATTTGAGAAATGTCGAATTAAATATTCCAATTAATAATTTCTCAGTGTAAACACGCTAACCCCTCGACCATCCGTAGAGGCGCTCTCTATTTTTATTTCGCTTGCTTTTATAACATTTTATCTTGCATGGTGTAATGTTCTTATGCATATGTACATGTTTGTTTGCTTGTGCTTGTTCGTCTTCGCTTCGCGCCGCGAATAGTCTGCGATCCATTTTAGAGCTTCGAGGAATCGACAGTTAAGCTTCGGTGACCAAGAGATTGAACTCTCCGAGTTCTACGAGGTTGAAGACCCTGAGCATCTGTTTGGTGAAGGCAAGTGTCCTCTGACCTATTATATCCTATTTACTTTATAATTCATCAACCCGCATACCATGAACAACCTAAGGATTGACTAGCTTTCTATTTACCTTGTCCTTGATTACCTTTTGGGTTACTATGGTTAGCTTCATGCTATTGCTTTACTTTAATCAATGAACATGATGAGATACAATGATGATACTATGGTTTTATTCTGGATATGATGATATACTTGTAGCATTTAAGGGGACTCGAGCTGTTTCTCGAGTGCCTCTCCATAAGGACCTGTTCGTTGGATGACCACCCGGGAAAACAGTGCAACCATGAGGGTGGAATGGGATGCCCTTAGCTGATTAATTAGAGGAACTGAGGTGTAGTTTGCTTCACCGTCGTGCCGTCAATGGGGCTCGGTGTATGCGGCTCGCTCTGCCGAGGGTGGATTGCCCCTTGGGGAGGAGTGCGGTACATTTAGGAAACCTAACGGGTGGCTACAGCCTCAGGGAATCTTTGTAAAGGCTTCGTAGTGAATCCCTAGCCATTCACCTCGGGAGTGAACAAGGGTCTTGCAAGCCCGAGCTAGAGAGGGAATCACGGCTTGTGGGTAAAGTGCGCAACCTCTGCAGAGTGTTATGAAACTGATATATCAGTCGTGCTCGCGGTTATGAGCGGCCAAGGGAGCTCCATTGATTAGAGACACATTGATCAGAGATGTTTTGGTTACAGATGCTGATGAGGATAATGTTGGTTTCTATTATGATTAATGATTATGATTTCAGGTATTCTTTCCGTTTGGAAGGAGTACTTTTGGGTTAACAACTTGGGTTAATGTTAAAACCTGGCTCTCTACTAGTAATAATTACCTAACCAACTAAAAGCAACTGCTTGACCTTAACCCCACATAAAGCTAGTCCACTTCAACCAAACGGGACATTTGCTGAGTATGTTGATGTGTACTCACCCTTGCTTTCACAAAACACCAGGTTGCCTTTGGTGCAATCGATGCTCAGGTAAAGGAGAAGAAGGCGTCGAGGCGGATCTCTAGGAGTTCCAGGACTTCGACGAGTTCAAGGATTAGGCTAGCGACCTCCCCCAGTCAGCTGCCTATGGTGGGTTGTTTACGTTGGCTACGTTTCGATTCTGTGTACTTTGATTTATATTATGTAAATGACTCTGGTCTTTAATATTATTAATTACTCTTTATTGTAATTCAAAGCATTGTGCTATGATGAGTCATTTATGTAATCGCTGTGTACGTGAATTTCTGATCCTGGCACGTACATGGTTCGCATTCGGTTTGCCTTCTAAAACCGGGTGTGACAGGTGGCGAGGAAGTTGAGGGACCAGACATAATGCTGCTCCCAGGGGCGAAAGCCCCACCCTTGGAAAATGCTAATGAACTGGCCATCAGAGCATAAAGTGTCACTTGGCACACTAATGGACCCCTACCTAGCATGCCAACTGTCGTGGTTTCGGAAACCGGAGGACAATTAGATTTGTGATCAGCAGAGGATGCTAGCGTGCACTCACTTCAAATGGTGAATCATAGGGACACTATGTTGGATCTAAGATAAGGGGTTATACTGGTTTAGGCTTGTGCCCTACTCCAGTATAGTGTTGATCGTAGTATTGCTTGGAACGTGTTATAGCTTGTGTGCTTATGTGTACAGGGGATGGTCTTCCCTTTTATATCCCAAGGGACAAACCTTACATTGATAGCTGCCTTTTTAGAGAGAGAGAGAGAGAGATAGAATCCTCCAGTTGTTGTGGTGGGCCCCCTCAGGGTCGTGTGAAGTAGTGCTTTCGGTATGGCGCCATTCATCACACCTATTCTTGTAGCAAGTTCATGGCTAATGTCCCCATGATAGCACATGGTGGGTCCCACGACTTAGCCTCGTGGCTCAGCTCTCTGCTGTCGTCATTGGCCATACGTCGTCCTTTCGTGCACAAGGATTTTCCTATTCGGTACGATGCCCCGTCATGTCGTTTTCGACATACTAGCTACTGTAGAAACTTTGATGTTGAGATCTCCTCTGACCATGGCTGCCTCATCCCATTAGACAATATTGTATACTCATACTATCAAAAGGGGCGTACAGTCGTGCCAACGACTACCGCGTGGGCTCCTAGCGACGCGTCCCACTTTGGTTGACGTATGCTCATGGTACCGGTCTAGGACTTAGATATGCTTGACAGGGACCTAGTCGTTCGCTCATCCTCGCAGACTTGCTCGGCCGAGACTTGATCGTCCCGCCTCGCAGGCTTAGCTTGGTGGGGACCTAGTCAGTTGCTCTACCTCATAGACTTGCTTGACGGGGACCTGGTCGGTCTCCCTACCTCGCAGACTTGTTCGGTTTGGACCTAGTCGGCTTGCCTAGTAGGCTTTGCTCGGCGAGGACCTAGTCGGTCACTCCGCTTTGCAAATTTGCTCGGCGAGGACTTGGCAAACCGGGTTGGAACAGGGGTTACGGTCATACTTCGGGTACCCTGTTCCTAAGTATCCAACATTTTCCTCACAACATCAAGTTATGTGAGTTGTGTGAGCCTAGCCCAAGCGATTGACTTCTTCTACAAGGATATTGATTCATGAGTACATGTTATTGGCATTTTCATTGCAAAGCATTTCAAATAAATTTAATTTTCTTTTCTCAATGTGATAATGCTCCTCACGCTCACTTTTGGTCCCTTCATGTAAAGCGCAAATGTCAGACCAAAGAGCATGATCATCCTTATGATTTTGCACTCTATTAAACACATCTTTGCAAATACCTCTAAAGAGGGTGTTTTTGACCTTTTTCATTCCATTTCTCATAGTTAGCATGATCACCCATAAGACTTTTAGGATCTTTAGGTTTAGGGAACCATTGGGTGGCGGCCCTATAGACTCCAATGTCTATGGCCTCAAAATATGCTTCCATACACATTTTCCAAAATGGAAAATCATCAACATAAAAAATACGAGGAGGTCTATCCCCACCAGACAACTTTACTCTAGCAATTAACCTTAACTAGGAGCAACATGTCACACCCGGGTTTCGGGGCACCAAGACCCGGGCGCGAACATAATCACCAGGTATGCTGGGACCAAATCTCACACATATGATGAATCATGGCACAGGATCGAATGTCACATATTTACTATATAATAGAAGTTCTGTACAAAATAAATAAATAAATACATTATAAGGAGACAACGGTCCAGCAACCTAAAGTTGACTGAGAGACGACGACCTAGACCTCTCACGAACTCCTCCATACGCCTCATCCTGCGGTACCTGTTCTTGACCTGTGGGGGTGTGAGACAGCAAGAGTGAGCTCACATACGTTCATCGCTCAACAAGTTATGGGGAATAATGTGCATGAACTCGCCAAAGGTGGGAGCTCACGTGAAGTGTAAGGCTTACCAAAGAGGATGGTTGAAGCTAAACATTGCTTTTAAAGTTGGTCAAAATTTTATTAGCAATTACTAAGTATAAGTAAATACCAACCCAATTAAGTAGTAGAACAAAATAATAACAACACCTGCGATGCAATGCATATGACAAATTGAATTTAGTTCCATAAATTAATCATGTGAGTGTCCGAGCTGCTCATGACCATGAGCACGGCTAGTATACCAGTTTTACACTCTGCAAAGGTTGCACATCTTTACCCACAAGTCATGTTACCCATCTGCCAAGGGATCGCGACTTCCCATATACCTCTATCGAGGAGGCGAGGCAGGGTAACACTACGAGGCCTTTATAAAGTTCCACTAGCTTCAGAAAACCCACTACAATTGATAGGAAGCTCCAATGCAGGGATCCCTCACCTGACCGCCATCGCAGCAAAATCAACCCAAGGGCCTCCCTACACTGACCACTCCCCTACTGCCCTTGTCCCTTTCGGGTAAGGTAGTCATCCACTAGCTTTCCTAATTAATCAGCCAAGGGGTCCCATTTCTCCCTTGTGGTAGCACTGTTTTCCAGGGTGGTTCTCCATATTCTAATTAACATAATGATCTTATCATGAACAGTAAATAACAAACTGATAATAAAAGTATAATCATGAATAATGTGTATCTCTATACCCAAAACCACATAAAGCAATAGCAAGTACTACCCAAAAATTCAGTGGTAAACAAGGTATAAAGATAATTAAACTAGGGTAACCTATTGGGTCCCATCAAAATTAACCTATGCAAATCATTATGATTAATAAGAACATGACTAGGTAAAAAGAAGTGATCAAGGGCACAACTGCCTGGGATTTGAGATTCCAGGTACCACGATGATCTTCAGGTGACTCGTGACCTCACTACTAGTCATAGCAATACAAACAAACATGGTATAGGCAAAATTAACATCACATCAAACATAAGTACAAACTACATAATAAAGATCTACGCGAAGCTACGAGATCGTGGGTTCGAGAATAGCTAAAATCAGAGTTATGGTTAAGGAGTTATGATTTATGGGAGATCTATGTGATTTAACTATTAAACTATATTATAAATTGATTAGTATACACCATATGAGAGAATATTCTATGAATAATTAATTCAATTTTAATCTTAATTATAACTTGACTAGAGAACATATTTTTAATCAAATTATAATTATGGATAGGCTAACTTCGATTAGAGGAGTTAATCTATTAAACATAGGCTAGACAAATTTCTAAAACTAAAAGTATGGGGTGTGATAAATGTTAGTGTCATACTGTATAGATGATATTGTTGTGAACCTAGCGCAATTCGAACGGATCAAAATCGGAGTAACGGTTAAAAAGTTACGAATTTCTATAGATTTAGCAGTGGTGTACAAAAGAAATTAAGCACACAATTTCAGTTTAGGTTTCATAACAAAATAAACTTACTAGGTGATAGATAATATTAATAAAAATTATTACAACTAGAATGGATAAAAAAGAATTTAAAATGAATTTTCTATGAAGTATACAAGTTCTGGAATTATTTTGGCACTAGAAATTCATTTCTTAAAACCTTTTCCCTATTTTCTCGGATTACATGACTGCGCGCAGCATTTCAGAGAAATGCAGGGTCTAATTCGAAAGACTATCAAGGCTCAGGCTACAGCTGGGGTGGACTGCGGGTTCAATATCATAAACCCGAGGGTCTCTCACGTAAAAAGCCTGGCCGAAGGGGTACCACGCAACCTGAACCGTTCGATGTACCACAACGGCCTTGATTTAAAACATCTAGTTCTAATCTCAGTCGTCCAACACCACCTCAGTGTCTCAAATTGCTTCTTCCTTCTCCCGACGGTCAGCCATGGTGGCTCGCGCAGTACACAGCAGAGGCCATTGTCGGCACACGCCCATCCGGTATGCTAGCGTCCAAACTTAAGCGCGACTCGATGAAAATGAAATAGGAGGGGCGAACTCGGAAAGGCTATTGTGGCAGAACCTCCAAGTTATTGGGCCCACATGCACCTGTCCTTGTTCCAAAGACCTCAGACGGCTATGCATGTGCACCAGATAACTTAATAGGATCTGTCCGATTGCCCCAAGGACATCGGATAAACCACTTTCAACCAGAACCGCGGGATTAAGTAAACACAAATCACACACATCAACATTTTTGCAGCGGAATCTTATTACCAAATTTTACAAGTTACAAAAATTTTACATTATTTTATCGGAGTGGTTACAAAAGTATAAGTTTGAAATATATGCTAGCTCAAGGGATCATCCTCAATAAGAAGTATAGAAGAAGTACTTAGACTTATAAGAAGGCCGAGCCCACCGGCACTTAACACCATCACAGCAGCACAAGGTTAGAACCTGAAAAACAACAGGGAATAAAACCCTGAGTATGGAATTACTCAGCAAGACTTACCCGACTAAAGAAAAGACTCTCAAGGGTATGCTGGATAAATAGGAATCAAGGAGAGGCTTTAGCAAAAATCAACTTAGGTACTTTTGCAGAATTAGCTTACTGAAGTGAGTCCTTACTTTCAACATTTTAACGCCAGATTAAGTATTAATAGACTCTATTTGCCTCTAGTCTAATTTCATCATCTCATCAATACAACATCATTTTTATCCATAATGTTCACATCCTGACTTAGGTTGTAGGGAAGTGACCAAGTCTTCATAACCGCGAAGGTACGGCGATCCGAATCGATTATACTCAGCTGAGGATCTCTAATCACACGACATATGTAGCACTTAACCCTTGCATATGTCAACCCGCCACCGGGGTTCTTAAGACCAGATCAGGTTCACGCGAACCGAGAGCACAGATACACCACTGTCCAGCCTCTTGCCACGGAGGGTACACGCTACTCTCGCCACTGCTCCACGCCCATTCCGTGTTATCTTATTCTGGCCTTAGTCTGCCCGAAGCAAGGCTTACCCATGACAAGGCATGTGATCAGTTAAAGGGTCCTCGATCAGCACGCCTACATACGCATTCAATCCTTAATCAACCTGGGTAGAACATCACTTGTTCCTAACCCAAGTCTCGATTTAAGTACTTCCATCCTTAGGATTGTTTCTATTCCTTAGGATGAAAAGAGCATCACAGGGAACTTTGCAGTAAGGTCCCACCATTGCTCCCAAAAGAAAATATTCTTGCAGGTAGAAGCCATCCTTTCTCGAGCTAGGCTAAGGATAACCTCTATCCACAAGATCTAAGCAGGGCTAAGCATTTTTGTAAATCATGTTTTGATACTTCACCAGAAGTATCTATAAAGGTATGGATATCAAGGAAGGCAATGCATCCAAGAGTTTCAAGCAACTCCGATAACCTAATGCACATTTCACTAGACTTAAAGTGTGCGAAAGGTATTTAAAAACACAAAGAAGGGGGTTGCATGCACCGGGGCTTGCCTGAGTAACACTAGGTTAGTGTTTGTTAGGCGTCGATCACTTGACGATCAGCCTTTGTTCCGGCATTCATCAGATTATCCGTCTTCAGGTTCGTTCATCAATACCATCTCATGGAGAAGCTCACGCGCAGCGATATCTTGTGGTTGACTCAGTTCTGGTTCTCCACATCGCGTGGTTAATTATCGCACCTGAATGAAATGCATTATGCATATGAATGCATATAGACAGGAATATCACAAACCTAAATAATGCTACGCGATAGCGAATAAAACACCTAGCAGCGAGGCGTTAAACTATCTTATTCGGAAACACTAGTTATCAGCGTACGACTAAGCGTAATAATTGTGCTTCTCTAGATTAACTAAAACTAACACAAACATCATAAAACACAAACTATACACATTTAATACAGTTAGCCTAAACATAACTTATAGCTAATTGTTTAACTTCTAAACTTTATCACTCGTTTTATAGATTATACTACATCGCTCATAAAGAACTAATTTAATTTTATTTCTCTCCTCACATATTTTACATATCAACAATTAATTAAATATTTCTTTATCGTAAATATACATACATCTATAGAAGTGATTAAAATATTTTATCATCACACACGCCTACCAAAATTCTACTCGATCCATTAATTCCGCTAAGTGACCGAAATAGCGAAATAACTCGCTATAACCGAATCTGGCTCGATAATCGCAAAAACCGCGGAGTCGACAAGAGTTTCGTGACTCACGCAATTTATCGAGCACCTTAATGAGCATCGCACTAGCACATTTATTTATTCATCGATTGAACTATTCTGAATAATTCATCAGCTTACCGCTTCCACAGCTGACACGAATCCGCGAGATCGGTAGCGATTTTCCGATCCACACAATTTGTAGAGCGCTTGGGGAATATCGCGCTGCTAGCTTCATCTTCACTTGATTCTTGGGATTTCTTGCTGACGCGCGGAACGACGACGAGATCGTGTCCGAGTGAATTTTATGGCACGGACTAGGGAAGGACTTGGCGAGTAGCGACGCGAGAAGCAAAGCGAGGTCACGGTCGGACGGGCTCGGACACAAGCCCACGTAACGTTTTACCGTGTCCAGCACGCGCGTCACGGACTTGATATCGACCACGAGCAGTTTCGCGCATACGACAACGCGACGGAGGTGAACTGAACAGAGAGCTTCGCGGCAGCACGCGTAGGAACAATGGAACGCTACGCGTGCGACGAAAAGGCGAGCAGGAAGCACAGCGCGGCGGCCAGGGCCGAGCAGGCCGAGGGAGGAGCGTGCGCGCCGGCGAGAAAACTCCTCGGTGAGGTCGCTGGGCGGACGAGCGCAGCAAGAAACAAGGGGCCGGGGCGAGCTCTAAGCGGGGACCAGGGAGAAGCAGTAGCGGCCGAGCTCTGCACCATGGGAGATGAAACGAGCTGCGACCAGGAAGATGCGTTGAGGGATTCGGCCATGGGAAGGACGTCGGGGAGGAGTGCCGGCAGAGGATAGGGCCGAGCAGAGGAGTCCGTGGCTGCGCGCAGGGAGCTCGGCAAGGCCCCAGGCTTGGGGCGGCACCTGGTCGACGGCTTGCCGTGGCTGAGTAGGACGACGGCTGAGAGGGGCCTCGGCGTCAAGGGAGGCAGGGGAAGTCGGCTGCCAGCGTTGTGTGCGTGAGGTGAAGGGCAAGAGAGACCTGATGAGCGGCATATGCAGGGAGAAGATGAAATTCTAGGAATGGAGCTACGAGAAGAAAGTAGGAGCGGCTGAGGATAATTCCTGGCAAGCACCTGTACGGAATAGGAGATGAAGACCACGTGTGCACTAGTGATAAGGCCACGCGGCTTCGAGAAAATTTCCAGGGTGGTGGGATAAGGAAGATGGTTGCACGGTGCAAGCAAAATTGTATTTTTCTTAATTTTTTTGCCTTTTCTTTTTACATAATAATCCACGTATATCAGTGCTCTGAAATTTGGATCTAGTATTAGAGTTTAAAAGGGACAGCAAGGGATTAACCCGCTATATGGCTACACATTTCATTCTAATGATCTAGCGAACTAAATCATTTACTATTTACTTGCTGTCAGTTCTAATTACAGTGGTCTGGTATGTTTTGGACAGGATATAAATAGACCGAATTAAACGGATTTCGGTTTCGGCATTTTAATCTGCATTTGATTCAGTTGACTTTAGACGAATTCCGTTCGCTACTCGAACGCTCGACTAGAGAACGATTTAATTAAAAATCCGTAGACGCAATGTCTCGGATGACAAAAGGGAATTAATTTATTTTACACTGAAAGCTTAGTCATCAGGTTCTATTTAATTTGTTCAGGATAAAAGCATCCGAGTGGTCGGGCTTCCGAATTCGTATTCGCGCGAGCGACTAATTTTAAATAATCACCGGACGCACCGACCTTTGAAACAACGTTGTTCCGAACATCACGAAAATTTTGGAAGAGCCCGGATAGATGAAAATAAAAGCGATGTCGCACTTGCGACAAACGAAACAGATACGATATTAAAATCGCGATAGGCGAAAATAATTAGACCTTAGTGTCCTTCTTATTCACTGATATCATGTGCTTAAATCCGTACTCGTTATCGAGCGGAATATAAACACCTGGGGTGTTACAGCCCTCCCCCCTTAAAAGAATCTCGTCCCGAGATTCGGAGCGAAAGACTTTTAAGAGTAGAGAAGCATGTAACCCATGTCCATATCAGCGATAACCCTAAGACAGTCCGTAGCGAAGGTGAGTGTCTCAGGATGTGGTTCCTCTAGTGGACATAATATCACCTTAAGAAATGTCCACCAATAGAGACGCTGTCTGCCAGAGGAACACATAAGGTTCCATGTGTGCATTTTGCTTTTTCTGATGACACTGTACTATCTGAGTCTATCGAGCGAGCGGTAAATACGCGATTTTACCCAAACAGAATCAGATACACCATCTTGGGTAAAACACACAGAAAGAGGTTTACCAACAAATGGTCACAGTGAGTTCGTAGCACACGAGACAGATGTGGATGTCGAATACTGTCACAGTTAACATGTGGTTAACCCGAGAATTCAAGTCCACAAAAGATGGTATAGATTCGAGAAAATCACCCGCGAAGGGATCTGTAGATACGGACTTTACAACCAGTCCATTTTATCTAGCACTAATCACAGCTCGACTTGATCACACATGCTGGAAAAGCACACGCGAGGCGATCGAGGCATGACTAGAGCGATGGTTAGGTGGTTATTGGTCGAATTAACTTGGTTTTTTTATGAGTACTTTCTTTAGAGTGGGTTAGACCAAAGTGAGTTTAGGCAAATCGATAAAACGATCTCTAAACTCAACCTTTGCTTCAAATGCAGTTACAAGTTAGTCAAAACCAACTTGTTGAACTACTTTTGACATTGAGCAAGTCCTCTCAGTACCATCGGTAAGCCAAGGGTTGAGAGTTCACATTTGCTAACAGGAAATCCTGCACTTGGTTAGAAATCTATTTGGTCATGTTATTTATCCATTTCTTCACGCGAGATAAACTGACTTGGTTAGGAAATACATGGATTAAATAGGAGAGCGAATGAACAAACTCCTGCATCTCAACAGCAGGGGAAAACAAACCTCCATTTTGAGAGCTAATCAGTTGTTTTCCAACACTAAAAAGCTCCAAGGCTTCACAAAGAACGTAAAGGGAACTTGTATAAGTAGTCACTACCAAGATCAAAAGAAATAAGACCACACATGAGAGTGGTATGCCCTTTTGATCCAACGGAGATGACAGATGTTGCTTGATCACGTCACAAACAACATAGAATTTGTTTCAAGGAAGGAGTCCACGGAAGATCACACATCGGTGTAGTTCCACAATGGATCATGACTAGAGACTTCGATACCAGCATGCGCCAAGCAGCAAAATCCTGTGTGCGCATTCACAGGAGGCCCTCAGTTTCGCCGCGGTACCATAAGTCCTTAACCACGACACCATTACAAAACTGGCACCCATAATGAATCTCACGTGGTAAGAACAATTTGTGCAGAGATAACATATTGATATAACCTCGTAATGGATTATGACTACTAACTATGATACTAGCGTGTAACGAGCAGCACAACCATGTGTATGCATCCACTGGAGGCCCTCGGTTTTAACGCGGTGTCACCGATTTTAGTCATAACACCATTACTAGACGTAACCAATAAGAAATCTCACACAACATAAATAGACTAGTCAAGGATGACAATTTACAAAGAGTTACTCCACCTGTAAGAAGGGTTACAAGTAGAGAGTCAAAGAGATTATGGCCCGATGAAATGAACAAGGCACGACCATAACCTAAACTTGATGAAAGAAGTACGATGGGAGACTGTTAATTCAGCCCCAAGCATATTTCTATGCCCATCGCAGAGATCACAAGGTCAAGGATTAAGTTGGTATGCCTTCGATAGGTATGGGGAAACCAAAGGCATCAATTTCAAGAAATTGGTTGGACATGTCTTTCCTAGGTTAGGTTGATAAAGTAACATGGCGGTCCTTAAAAACAAGCAAACTGGATAAGGTACATCAGCTTGCACCAACCGAACAAGGACATGGTTTAGGATGGAGACATGACTTGAGATCCTTGTTTTAAGCTTAGGTGCATTTTATGTCCAATACGGAAATTGTCTATGCATTTATTTGTATGGGCTTTGTCATGGAGTAATAATGGACAATTCAAATTTGGGCATGGTTCACTAAATAAGAATATGGTCTAGTTTAGGGTTTAGACAAATAGGTCACAAACATTCTATCTGCACTTCAAGCACAAGAGCAAACACATTTGCACTAATGGTCAAATTATGAAAAGCTAAAAGTAATCTAAACCTGTATCCCTAAGACACCACATCATTTATAATCACCAAGTTTTGGAATAAAGGTGAGAGAAGCATTTTGGGTGTATAGGTAACAAACATAATGCAACAATCAGGATGCATGCTCGTCCTATGCGTCCTCACAAGTTTTTGCCAATTTAATATGGCAATAGCGTTCTATCTCGGTGGCATACTTACGAATCTCACGGTATTTTGCTAGTCGTCAGCTACACATACGTTTTCCGAGGTTAGTGTACCTGCAGAAGATTCCATCACAGCCCATTTTCCCATGATGCAGTTCACACATGACAGTTTATCATAGTTTATACTCCATATATTGCTATATGGAGGCCAGCTCATCATTAAGCGCAGAGCCACGCATAGGCGCCGTTGCCACACTTAAACCATAGGGCAACACATTATGGTAACTCACCTTCTTACCTGAGCGTAGGTGCGTCGTTACAAGTACATTACATTTCTCAATATTCCCATGTCTGTATACCCATATACATCCATGGGGTACTGAATTCCCAGAAAAGTAAATACTCCACATCGCAGCCTTCATATATACATATGTGGAACATGTATATAATCAAGCGCTTTTTACACTCTTCCCTAGACCGACGGTTGTTCGGTCATGCTCTCACATCTCACCTTACCTTGAGCGTCGATCCATTCAAGACTGAATGGCTTCAAAAATAACAATACACATGTATGCAATACCCACCCGGTTGTGGTTTTCAACTAAGCCACCTAATAGTCCTTAATTTAGGGCTTAACAGAGGATGTCGCTAGCATTATAGTTTTTCAAAGCTGTTTTTCAAAGCCAAACAATGTGTTTAGTTGAAAATAGGTTTTTCAAAACCAAAACTTCTGTTTTGAAAATACGTATGTGACCGTATATACTTAATCCAGCTCCGATACCAGCTGTGGCAGAACCTCCAAGTTATTGGGCCCACATGCACCTGTCCTTGTTCCAAAGACCTCAGACGGCTATGCATGTGCACCAGATAACTTAATAGGATCTGTCCGATTGCCCCAAGGACATCGGATAAACCACTTTCAACCAGAACCGCGGGATTAAGTAAACACAAATCACACACATCAACATTTTTGCAGCGGAATCTTATTACCAAATTTTACAAGTTACAAAAATTTTACATTATTTTATCGGAGTGGTTACAAAAGTATAAGTTTGAAATATATGCTAGCTCAAGGGACCATCCTCAATAAGAAGTATAGAAGAAGTACTTAGACTTATAAGAAGGCCGAGCCCACCGGCACTTAACACCATCACAGCAGCACAAGGTTAGAACCTGAAAAACAACAGGGAATAAAACCCTGAGTATGGAATTACTCAGCAAGACTTACCCAACTAAAGAAAAGACTCTCAAGGGTATGCTGGATAAATAGGAATTAAGGAGAGGCTTTAGCAAAAATCAACTTAGGTACTTTTGCAGAATTAGCTTACTGAAGTGAGTCCTTACTTTCAACATTTTAACGCCAGATTAAGTATTAATAGACTCTGTTTGCCTCTAGTCTAATTTCATCATCTCATCAATACAACATCATTTTTATCCATAATGTTCACATCCTAACTTAGGTTGTAGGGAAGTGACCAAGTCTTCATAACCGCGAAGGTACGACGATCCAAATCGATTATACTCAGCTGAGGATCTCCAATCACACGACATATGTAGCACTTAACCCTTGCATATGTCAACCCGCCACCGGGATCCTTAAGACCAGATCAGGTTCACGCGAACCGAGAGCACAGATACACCACCGTCCAGCCTCTTGCCACGGAGGGTACACGCTACTCTCGCCACCGCTCCACGCCCATTCCGTGTTATCTTATTCTGGCCTTAGTCTGCCCGAAGCAAGGCTTACCCATGACGAGGCATGTGACCAGTTAAAGGGTCCTCGATCAGCACGCCTACATACACATTCAATCCTTAATCAACCTGGGTAGAACATCACCTGTTCCTAACCCAAGTCTCGATTTAAGTACTTCCATCCTTAGGATTGTTTCTGTTCCTTAGGATGAAAAGAGCATCACAGGGAACTTTGCAGTAAGGTCCCACCATTGCTCCCAAAAGAAAATATTCTTGAAGGTAGAAGCCATCCTTTCTCGAGCTAGGCTAAGGATAACCTCTATCCACAAGATCTAAGCAGGGCTAAGCATTTTTGTAAATCATGTTTTGATACTTCACCAGAAGTATCTATAAAGGTATGGATATCAAGGAAGGCAATGCATCCAAGAGTTTCAAGCAACTCCGATAACCTAATGCACATTTCACTAGACTTAAAGTGTGCGAAAGGTATTTAAAAACACAAAGAAGGGGGTTGCATGCACCGGGGCTTGCCTGAGTAACACTAGGTTAGTGTTTGTTAGGCGTCGATCACTTGACGATCAGCCTTTGTTTCGGCATTCATCAGATTATCCGTCTTCAGGTTCGTTCATCAATACCATCTCATGGAGAAGCTCACGCGCAGCGATATCTTGTGGTTGACTCAGTTCTGGTTCTCCACATCGCGTGGTTAATTATCGCAACTGAATGAAATGCATTATGCATATGAATGCATATAGACAGGAATATCACAAACCTAAATAATGCTACGCGATAGCGAATAAAACACCTAGCAGCGAGGCGTTAAACTATCTTATTCGAAAACACTAGTTATCAGCGTACGACTAAGCGTAATAATTGTGCTTCTCTAGATTAACTAAAACTATCACAAACATCATAAAACACAAACTATACACATTTAATACAGTTAGCCTAAACATAACTTATCAGCTAATTGTTTAACTTCTAAACTTTATCACTCGTTTTATAGATTATACTACATCGCTCATAAAGAACTAATTTAATTTTATTTCTCTCCTCACATATTTTACATATCAACAATTAATTAAATATTTCTTTATCGTAAATATACATACATCTATAGAAGTGATTAAAATATTTTATCATCACACACGCCTACCAAAATTCTACTCGATCCACTAATTCCGCTAAGTGACCGGAATAGCGAAATAACTCGCTATAACCGAATCTGGCTCGATAATCGCAAAAACCGCGGAGTCGACAAGAGTTTCGTGACTCACGCAATTTATCGAGCACCTTAATGAGCATCGCACTAGCACATTTATTTATTCATCGATTGAACTATTCTGAATAATTCATCAGCTTACCGCTTCCAAGCTGACACGAATCCGCGAGATCAGTAGTGATTTTCCGATCCATACAATTTGTAGAGCGCTTGGAGAATATCGCGCTGCTAGGTTTATCTTCACTTGATTCTTGGGATTTCTTGCTGACTCGCGGAACGACGACGAGATCGTGTCCGAGTGAATTTTATGGCATGGACTGGGGAAGGACTTGGCGAGTAGCGACGCGAGAAGCAAAGCGAGGTCACGGTCGGGCGGGCTCGGACACAAGCCCACGTAACGTTTTACCGTGTCCAGCACGCACGTCACGGATTTGATATCGACCACGAGCAGTTTCGCGCGTACGACAACGCGACGGAGGTGAACTGAACAGAGAGCTTCACGGCAGCACGCGTAGGAACAATGGAACGCTACGCGCGCGACGCAAAGGCGAGCAGGAAGCACAGCGCGGTGGCCAGGGCCGAGCAGGCCGAGGGAGGAGCGTGCGCGCCGGCGAGAAAACTCCTCGGTGAGGTCGCTGGGCGGACGAGCGCAGCAAGAAACAAGGGGCCGGGGCGAGCTCTAAGCGGGGACCAGGGAGAAGCAGTAGCGGCCGAGCTCTGCACCATGGGAGATGAAACGAGCTGCAACCAGGAAGATGCGTTGAGGGACTCGGCCATGGGAAGGACGTCGGGGAGGAGTGCCGGCAGAGGATAGGGCCGAGCAGAGGAGTCCGTGGCTGCGCGCAGGGAGCTCGGCAAGGCCCCAGGCTTGGGGCGGCACCTGGTCGACGGCTTGCCGTGGCTGAGTAGGACGACGGCTGAGAGGGGCCTCGGCGTCAAGGGAGGCAGGGGAAGTCCGCTGCCAGCGTTGTGTGCGTGAGGTGAAGGGCAAGAGAGACCTGATGAGCGGCATATGCAGGGAGAAGATGAAATTCTAGGAATGGAGCTACGAGAAGAAAGTAGGAGCGGCCGAGGATAATTCCTGGCAAGCACCTGTACGGAATAGGAGATGAAGACCACGTGTGCACTAGTGATAAGGCCACGCGGCTTCGAGGAAATTTCCAGGGTGGTGGGATAAGGAAGATGGTTGCACGGTGCAAGCAAAATTGTATTTTTCTTAATTTTTTTTGCCTTTTCTTTTTACATAATAATCCACGTATATCAGTGCTCTGAAATTTGGATCTAGTATTAGAGTTTAAAAGGGACAGCAAGGGATTAACCCGCTATATGGCTACACATTTCATTCTAATGATCTAGCGAACTAAATCATTTACCATTTACTTGCTGTCAGTTCTAATTACAGTGGTCTGGTATGTTTTGGACAGGATGTAAATAGACCGAATTAAACAGATTTCGGTTTCGGCATTTTAATCTGCATTTGATTCAGTTGACTTTAGACGAATTCCGTTCGCTACTCGAACGCTCGACTAGAGAACGATTTAATTAAAAATCCGTAGACGCAATGTCACGGATGACAAAAGGGAATTAATTTATTTTACACTGAAAGCTTAGTCATCAGGTTCTATTTAATTTGTTCAGGATAAAAGCATCCGAGTGGTCGGGCTTCCGAATTCGTATTCGCGCGAGCGACTAATTTTAAATAATCACCGGACGCACCGACCTTTGAAACAACGTTGTTCCGAACATCACGAAAATTTTGGAAGAGCCCGGATAGATGAAAATAAAAGCGATGTCGCACTTGCGACAAACGAAACAGATACGATATTAAAATCGCGATAGGCGAAAATAATTAGACCTTAGTGTCCTTCTTATTCACTCATATCATGTGCTTAAATCCGTACTCGTTATCGAGCGGAATATAAACACCTGGGGTGTTACAGCTATCTTACCGGCAGGAGTAGGGATGGACCCCGATGCTGGCGCCAGCGTTTGTCCATAGCTTCGCGTGGTCAGAAATACGAGCGAGGCTTCGACAACGATCTTCCCAGTTATCTGGTCGTCCTAGCTCCATGCAATCCTCTCATGCATGCACGACTTGATCTAAGGGACCTCCTAGCTATACTCCGAGGTTAACCAATGGCATAGACACCACAACGCTTCCTCGGTGACAAACTCTCTTTCTTTCTCTACCTGCTATCTGTTAATTCGCGCAGACCATAAGTATGATGTCCAACGCGAGGTCACAATGGTGAATAAATATTACCAGGGGCGGATACATGGAGGAGGTAGTTATGGTGATCACGCGGTTGTTGTTGGGTTTGTTACGCTCCCCACTGATGGTATCCGGTAGATACAATTTTATTCGCAGTGTTGTTGAGATCCGGTCTAAGTTCTGAGGTGGGAGAGGCTCCTGTTGTCAGGGACCCTGTTGGGGACTTGTCCTCAAATGCTTCGGATTGAGAACAAGGCAACATAAAAAGTGTTAAATGATAAGGTCCTTCGTCCTTTAAAACATTATTTCCCTTCGGGATATAATGTGCTCCGGACGAAGGTCACAAACAATATATCTTCGTAAGCACAATAAGCTATGACAAAGGACTTACACGCAACATGAAAAGTAATATAAACATTTAAATTTCATCACAACGGCATTTCTATTTTATTATTATATAACAATAGAAATGACATCAAATTACAAGTGTACCTTCGGATTGCAGGAAGACAAAAGTACAAGGATGACACAAAAGCGAATGCCAGGTCAGCGTGAGTACTGTTCATCTATTTATAGGCGTGGGACGCAGCCCATGTAAAATTACATTCATGCCCATTACATTTGCTAATGACCTACGGGAGTCTGTCAAGGCCTAAGTAGTCTTTTCATCTTTAGGTCGGTTCCCCGTTCTGCTATCGCGACGAAGCTTTCCTGCGCATAGCTTCGGCTGCGCACCATCCTTCGTACAGCATGGTAACCAGCCCGTCCTTCATCTCAACCCCCTTTCGTCTGGCTTAAGCTTCATCCTGTCCGTACTCCATGTCCATAATCTGAGTCCGAAAATACCTGTTCATATAATTCACTTGGAAAACATTGTCAAGTCTTGTTTTTGAGGACCTTCGGAGGACGAAGGCCCCCAACAGTAGCCCCTCGCAATATTAATTTGTTAATGATAAATTCAGATTGCGATATGGATGAAGGCCTTGAGCCGAAGGTCCGAAAAAACACCTTCCCTTTGCTAGAATAGCAACATTCACTGACAAGCGGGGTCTTTCAATTTTCAACGCACTGGGCGTATAAATAAGATCATACCGCAAACTCATTTGGTACGCTCACTTGCCATCTGCTTCCGCTCACTAAATTTTTAGCTCTTGCGCACTAAGATTTGCTGATCTTTTGGTTTTGAAGCTTCGGCTTTGAAAACAGTTTTTTAGTGTTTCCGAAGATGTCTGAAGATAAGAAGGTCGCTGCTGAGATGAAGCTGAGCCTCGACGAAGAGAAGAACTTGGGGTTCCTTATAGCGATGGCGAAGACCAATACGGAAAAAATCACCAAGGAGATTCTGGAAGGTTTGTCTGAAGATACTGGTGACAGCGACAGTTATGATGTAGAAAGCGGTGGGGGAGAGTCCGAAGATCGACCATGGCGGCCAAGTCACTCAGTTTTCGGGAAAAGCACTATTAAGCAGAGTCATATTGACAATATGAGGGGGAGATACTTTCGAGATATATCTATTGTGAGAGCTGACGCTGGAGAAAAGACTTCTCCCACCCCCGAAGAAGATGAGGTCGTGATCTTCCGAAGCTTTCTCAAGGCTGGGCTTCGGTTCCCCCTAAGCAGCTTTGTTGTCGAAGTCCTGAAGACATTTCAAATCTACCTTCATCAAATTACTCCCGAAGCTATCATAAGAATGGGAATCTTTGTCTGGGCTGTGAAAAGCCAAGGTTTAGAACCAAATGCTAAAAGCTTTTGCAAAATTCATGAGTTGGTATATGAGACAAAGCCCTGGGGGAAAGAACAATATCACAACAACTTTGGTTGTTACAGCTTCGGTGCCCGCTCCGGGTCAAGCCGCCCTGTGCCAACCTTTCGGAAGAGGTGGCCCGGTACCTGGATGACAGAATGGTTCTATGTAAAGAATGACTTGACAGTGCAGGAAGATGTTAAGAGTATCATTATGCGCCCCATCTGGCAATGCTTCGGACTCTGAAAGCCGAAGGTTGAAATGGATGAAGCGGCCGAAGAATGCCAAAGAGCCTTCGGCGTAGTCTGCTCTTTTATCGGGACAAGGGACTTGGTCCAAGAGCATATTGCCTTCAGGGTGTGGCCACTTGCAGGAAAGTGGGAAATGCCGAAGGAGACCATCAAAGAGTCTGACGAAGACGGACTGGTCAGACTGAAATACACATTCAAATACGGGGATAAGTTTGTTGAACCTAATGACGACTGGTTAAAAAGCATTGAAACGTTAAGTGACAAACTGCTTGGGGCATATTCGAAGGCCGAGAACACTGCATTATCGGCAGCCTTCGGAGGCCGAAAGAAGAAAAGGCTCAACCGGGTATTTGATGCAGTCGGGTTTGTCTACCCTGACTACCATTATCCGGTGCCGGGCCGCAAAAGAAAAAATACTTCCCCTGCAACAGAAGTTGCCACAAGTGCTTCTAGTGAGCCAGCGCCGCAGAGAAAAAAGATGAAGGTGCTCACCCACCGGGCACGTTTTATTGAGCCTGCCACAGTGCCTGAATTTATCGGTAAAATCTCCTTGGCCACTAAAATTCAGAGCCAGCTCCAGTGCCGAAGATCGAAGAAAAAATTGAAGCGCCTTCAGCAGAGAAAGCAGAAAAACCGAAAATTGAAGGACCAAAAATATTGGAAATCTTGAGTCCTTCAGCAAGTGTTGAAACAATAAAAAAATCAAAAGGGGCCATCGGTAACCCCGAAAAGAAAAAGAATGGTGAACGTGTTAGATGTTTTGGAGACAATTAAGTCTTCAAGCACAACTCCAAAGAAGACTGTTGAACTTACTGAAGTGTCTACTGAAGCTTTAATTGCTGAAGCTTCGAAGCAACAACTTGAAGTTGAAGCTGGGACTTCAGAGCCCACCAAGGAACAACCTTTGGAAACCGAAGAAAAAAATAAAAATGCCAGAGCCAATTTTGGTTGAAGAAATTAACACTACTGCCCCCGAAGCTTCTTCCACCATATGCGATTACATTGTGCGACATGCTTCGGGGAAAAAATTATCTGAAGAAGAGATTTATGAAGCCAACCACTATGCCAAAGAATTAAAATATCCGAAGAGGGCACTAGTGTTCAATGGGACAAACGAAGATGACTTCCTATACTGTCTCCCTGACAACAAAGAATTATCTGTCTGCCGGGAGATGGCTAGGAGTATGGGGTTTCCGAAGCTTGAAGCTGGACTATGCGCTATGACGAAGGAGGATCTCGCGGATAGTCTTGCGTATAATAGCCTAAAGGTATGGGAATTGGGCGCTTGGAAATTTTATAATTCGTAACTCATTCTTTTATTCTTATACCAACTTTTTTTTTTATATGTAGGGTTTAATCCTAAGCAACGCATTGAGAGCACAAAAGAATGCCGAAGATGAGAGCTATGAAATTGCGTTCAACAACCTACGGTCAGAAGTTATTAAACTGAGAAACGAAGCTCTGGAAAAGGATAAGATTCTGCTTACATTGGTAGACAAGGTAAAAAAGGACGAAGCTGTCTCAAAGGTCCAGGCCGAAGCCCAGAAACGTGAGATTAAAGATCTTCAGAAACAGCTAGCTAGAGCTAAAGAGGAACGTATGCTTGAAGAAACAAAACGAGAGCTTAGCGATCAACTGGCCAATCATTTAGAGATAAGTGTTAAGGAGCTTCGCGCATCCCAGAGAAAATGCTACGTTAAATCTATAGAATGCGTCAAAAAGATAAAATCCAGCTTCGCCGGCGTTGGCGCATTCTCTAGTGAAGAGAATTTCTCAAGAGGCAATCCCGAAGGTCCACTGGAATGGATCAGTCACGAAGCAGAGGCCTTCGAGGAAATCCTGAGTAGCCGCGGTGACATCTGCGCTTTTTCAGGCGCCAGAGGAGTTGCTACTGTTTTGGAGAGGAAAGGTTGCGATCATATTAAGCTTCTTGCGCAATCCGAAGCCACTTTATCCGCTAAAGATATTAAAGACCCCTCGACCGAAGCTAGCCAGGTTGGTGGAAAATTTTTCACCGACGTCTGGGACAATGGTGGCCGAGAAATGGCCCAGGAAATTATTCGAAGAAGCGAGCAAGGTATCCATGATGCTAGGGAAGTAGCCAAGGCCGCTGAAAAAAGCGCAGAGCCCAAAAGCCAAATAGGTACCAACTAGTGGTTTTTAGGTCTGTTGTAATTTTTGATTTTCGAACTTGCTTATGGTTTGTAATAGTAACATAGACATATATTCTCTTCCCTCAGAACCTGCTGGATCGTCTGCTGACCCTCACACGAAAGGGGATGACGAAATTAAACAAATGGCCGAAGGTATCATGGATAAAGTTGTTGAACAACTTCTAAATGAGGCTGCCGAAGTAGTACTAAGGGAAGACTAGATGTTATTAAAAAAACATTTGAAGTGTGATCTATGTAATATTTTGTACACTTGAATGTAATATACAAGTCTCTTTTCATTATTCAATTCTTTACGATGCATGAAATTCTACATACATACCATTTTTGAGCCTTCGGCGAAAAAACACCTTCCCTTCTTTTCATGCTTCGTGAAGAAGACATTCTCCTTTAATACTATTCTGATGAAGCACATCCACGCTTCGTGAAAATATTCTCCGAAACTGTATAATTTCGATATTACTCTGATGAAGCACGTCCATGCTTCGTGAAAACATTCTCCGAAGCTGTATTCCGAAGATCAACATTGTATTCCCTCGTGACTTTGCACGATTTTCACTTTCTCAAAGCGACCTTTCGAAGGTTGATACTGTGTCCCCTTCTTTTGCCATATGCAACATGATGTATGATGCTTATGCTATGCAAAATGATGTGATGATGCTATGTTATGTAGATGACATTTGTTCCGAAGATACACACATATCCCCATAAAACACAAAATATCTTTATATCAGCGCTGACTTTTCGCTGTAAGCTCTGCATTCCCTTAGGAACGTCTTTGGAGCTTCTTCGCCTTTTACTTAGGCGGTATCAGCGTTGACTTTTCGCTGTAAGCTCTGCATTCCCTTAGGAACGACTTTGGAGCTTCTTCGCCTTTTACTTAGGCGGTATCAGCGTTGACTTTTCGCTGTAAGCTCTGCATTCCCTTAGGAACGACTTTGGAGCAGAAAACTTACACTGCGCTCCCTTTGGAACGGCTTTTTGTGACTTCAGCAACTTACTCTGCGTTCCTTAGAACGACTTTTTGTGGCTTCGAAGGATTTTTAATAATTCGAAGGTCCTTCTTGTTATCGCAAATTTTTAAGCTTCAGCAACTTAAGCCTGTGGAGAAAATAGGTTTTCCTCGTGACCAACAACGAAACTATTACATGAAAACTGAAATGTTCTTTATTACACAGAAAATAGAACTAAATGGAAAAGACTGCTATCAAGGTAGGATATTTGTCAATAAATGTGCTTCGACTCTGGCACAGTGCTATTGACTGTGCGAGCTTCAGATTGTTCTCTGAGATCCCTTTGGTGTGGAACATATTGGCTCCCTTCCAGCTGTTGGCCTTGTTGCAGCGGTGGTGGAGGCGGGGGCTGTTGCCATGAAGCTTGAGGTTGACTCGCCGAAGCTACAGAAACTGCAGGGTGGTTGCCCACGTATTCTGGGATGTAAGGCTGATGGTACGAAGCAGTATGCATGACCTGCTTCGGCTGAACTTGTTGCGCTGCAGCTTCGGCTATCTCCTTTTGCTTTTGGATGGTAACATGGCACATCCTGGTGGTATGGCCCTTGTTTTCACCACAGAATAAGCAAAATACTCTCCTTGGTTGATCTCCAAATCTTCCGCCGAAGCCCCTGGCGCCTCTGCCTCTTGGAGCTGGTGGCCGGAAGAAGGTTTGCTGTTGCCCCGAAGCCTGTGAGGAGCACTGCGGCCTGTTCTGCTGACTCCCCTTATCATCATTTTGAGTAGAGTTGTGGATGGACCTGACATGCCTCAGATAGAATCTTCCTCCGAAGCCCCTGGTCATTTCAGAAAATGTGAAAGCCTCCTCCCTTCTTTGGCGAAAATCATTGTCAGCACGAATGTACTCGATCATCTTCTGGAGCAGCTTCTCCAAAGTCTGAGGAGGCTTCCTAGCAAAGTATTGAGCTGAAGGTCCAGGACGAAGCCCCTTGATCATGGCTTCGATGACAATTTCATTGGGCACCGTTGGTGCCTGCGCCCTCAAACGCAAGAACCTTCTGACATACGCCTGAAGGTATTCTTCATGATCCTGAGTGCACTGGAACAAGGCTTGAGCAGTGACCGGCTTCGTCTGAAACCCTTGAAAGCTGGTTAACAACATGTCCTTCAGCTTTTGCCATGAAGTGATCGTTCCTGGTCGAAGGGAGGAATACCAGGTCTGAGCAACATTCCTGACAGCCATAACAAAAGACTTTGCCATGACTGCAGCATTGCCACCATACGAAGATACAGTTGCTTCGTAGCTCATCAAAAACTGCTTCGGGTCTGAATGGCCATCGAACATGGGAAGCTGGGGCGGCTTGTAGGACGGAGGCCAAGGTGTAGCCTGCAGCTCAGCGGACAGGGGAGAAGCATCATCGAAAACAAAATTTCCATGATGGAAATTGTCATACCAGTCATCTTCGTTGAAGAAGCCCTCCTGATGAAGGTCTTTTTGTTGAGGCCTTCTGTTTTGCTCATCGTGAGTAAGATGGCGAACTTCTTCAGAAGCTTCGTCTATCTGCCTTTGCAGCTCAGCTAGCCTGGCCATCTTTTCCTTCTTCCTCTGCACCTGTTGATGAAGCATCTCCATATCCCTGATCTCTTGATCTAGCTCATCCTCCTGAAGCGTCGGGCTGACGGCCTTCCTCTTCTGGCTTCGGGCCTCCCGAAGAGAGACAGTCTCCTGGTTGGGGTCCAGCGGTTGCAGAGCTGCAGCCCCAGTCGCTGAAGCTTTCTTCGGCACCATAGCGAGGGTCTATGGCTTCCGAAGGTGTTCAAAAAACTCAAAGTGGAAGTGAGTTCACCGGAGGTGGGCGCCAATGTTGGGGACTTGTCCTCAAATGCTTCGGATTGAGAACAAGGCAACATAAAAAGTGTTAAATGATAAGGTCCTTCGTCCTTTGAAACATTATTTCCCTTCGGGATATAATGTGCTCCGGACGAAGGTCACAAACAATATATCTTCGTAAGCACAATAAGCTATGACAAAGGACTTACACGCAACATGAAAAGTAATATAAACATTTAAATTTCATCACAACGGCATTTCTATTTTATTATTATATAACAATAGAAATGACATCAAATTACAAGTGTACCTTCGGATTGCAGGAAGACAAAAGTACAAGGATGACACAAAAGCGAATGCCAGGTCAGCGTGAACAGTACGGGAGTACTGTTCATCTATTTATAGGCGTGGGACGCAGCCCATGTAAAATTACATTCATGCCCATTACATTTGCTAATGACCTATGGGAGTCTGTCAAGGCCTAAGTAGTCTTTTCATCTTTAGGTCGGTTCCCCGTTCTGCTATCGCGACGAAGCTTTCCTGCGCATAGCTTCGGCTGCGCACCATCCTTCGTACAGCATGGTAACCAGCCCGTCCTTCATCTCAACCCCCTTTCGTCTGGCTTAAGCTTCGTCCTGTCCGTACTCCATGTCCATAATCTGAGTCCGAAAATACCTGTTCATATAATTCACTTGGAAAACATTGTCAAGTCTTGTTTTTGAGGACCTTCGGAGGACGAAGGCCCCCAACAGACCCACACGTCAATGGCACATAGGATTAAGTCATCAATGACATCATGCTGATGTTGCTCTGGCTGGAAAACATAAAATATTCCATGGATCTTGGACTTCGGACGTGCTGGGAACGTGGCAAATTATGGTCTGCTGAGACGGAAATGGGCCGGTACAAGTGAAAATTGTAAAACAGATCCACCGTACGTATATAACGTATATATTATACACAATGTAATTGTTTTCCTTTTCTTTTCCACAGGTGACGTGTACATCAAGTACGTGGAGGACAAGACCATTGCCCATTTTGCTGGTGGCAAAAATGCCCCAACGTTCTTCGGCTAATTAATCAGCTCGCTAGTTGCTGTTAGGGCTTATCATTTCATGCTCCGATTAGGTAAGCCAAAGGTACGTTCTTGTTTGTTTTTTATGTTTATTTTCTATTATTTCCTATTTTGTCAAATTCAATTTAAATATGTTTTGGAATCTCAAACACAAGTCAAATGTAGCAAACAAAAATTTGCGTCATGAGATGCAAGATTAATTTCCTTCATTAAATGCTTCAAGTAGGCTAAGCGCATACCAATAGAACTCTTCGAATACATAACCTAATTACAACCCTATTCAAACAAACGCTTTTAAATATGTAATTCATACATACATAAATAAGTATTTTAAGAAAAATAATTTGTAGTGTATAAAATTCTTTAGAGAGTACTTATAAATATATTTTTCGACGAAGGGATAGCTAAAATCATATAGGGATACTTTTATTAAATCTTTCTTAGAAACCATATTTATTTTAGGATAAGGAATTCAATGGTAGAGGAATTCTATAAAAAGGATTCTATATTAAATATTTGGGGAGAACTTTACTAAAAGCTTGCCATAGGATTTTCAGGTGTTACACAACATGACTCTGATACCAATTGAAAATATCATAGTGCGCAAGAGGGGGAAGAACTAGACTTTTATAAATTTCTTGCAAAAAGATTAAATACTAATTGCAAGACCAACTTCACCCAACAACCTAGCTATATCACAACAAGATAAGAACACTAGAATAACCCTAAGCAATCATGACAATTGATTGAAATGTAAATACACAAAGTAAATTGCTAAAAGTAAGTGCAGAATATAAAACTAGGGTTTAGAAGACTCCTTCGACTTATTCCTGAGGTTTTAAGGAGTCGACACTCTCCACTAATCCTTATTGGAGCACCCACGCAAGGGTATAGCTCCCGCTTAGTCCTTGTAAGAACTAAGTGCTCACTACGAGTTGATTCTTCGCCTCTCTAGCACGGTGAATTGCTCACAGCCATGTACAACTCTAAGCCAGGTCATCAACAAATCCTCCAGGGTGATCATCATGCTCGAATCGCCACCAAGTCATCTAGGTGATGCCAATCACTAAGAGTAACAAGCTCTAGACTTTCACATGACCAAGATAAGTCTAATGAGTGGTGTATGCTCTAGTTGGATCTCTTTTGCACTAATGAGGTTCTAACCGTGGGATTATTATTTTTCTAATCACCTCACTATGCCAAAGGTCTTGCAAGCTCTCATAATGAATGCTAAATGGTTGGGGAGGCAAGACAATGAATGTAGATGTTGGAGGGGTATAAATAACCACCCACCAAAAACTAGTCGTTATTGTTTCGGCACAGTCTGCGGGCACACTGAAATGGTCTGGTGCTCCACAGGTGTGCCACATTACCTTCTAATGATGTTAGCCCATAGCTAGTTCTAACAACTATCCATTACAATATTGGGGTTCCAGTGCGCCAGCTGCGCACACCGGACTGGTCTAGCGTGCCGTGGCTGGTAAGACCTAGTTTACAAACTCTCTACGAACTAAGTCTGCTGTCCAGTCCGGTGGTACATTGGATTGGTTCGGTGTGCACTTAGTTTTTGTGCCAAAACCATGCTTAGTGTGTAATAGGTCTGGTGTGCCACTAGACTAGTCAAGTGCCCTGTTACCAGTGTGGGCACAGAAATAGGCTCAATGTGTACTCGGTCCCGTGTGCCACTAAACTGGTCTGATGCACATAGGGACCCAAAATTTTCTTCTAAGCATGTTTTTTGGTTTTTCACTCTTTTGTGGGCTTTTGTGAGATACCTAGTACTAGTTTTATGCTAATGTGCACCACCACATTATATGAGACAAGCCTAGGTCAAGTTACTCATCCATAACCCCACTTTATAGTATGGCTAAATAAATAAAAGGTCATAACTCTATACTAAGTGTCCAACAACTCCTTAGACACTTAGAACTAGCAATCATTAACCTTTTAAGCATTCTTCCTTAGCCATCTCATGGATTTCCATCGTTTGGGGGTGTTTTCACTTATTGAAGCCCAATTTCCTGCATTGTGATCTAACTTACCGTATAGTTGCATAATACATGTTAGTCACAATAACCTTGTGTTGTCATTAATCATCAAAATCATCTAGGGGTCTAGATGCATTCAAAAGGCTAAGAAACAAGACAGATATCTATGAAATTATCCAATATCTATCACTATTTTGTAGGTTGGTTAATTTGGCATAGCCCACGAGCCAGAACAAGCTAGCTCGGCTTAGCTCGTTGCACCAATGAGGTCAAAACTGGCTTGGCTCTGCTCGCTCAAGGCTCGCGAGACGCTTTGAGCCGAGTGGAGCGGCTCTGAGCTTGAGTCAGCTAGCAAGCTTCGAGCTTATTTTCCAACCCTAGTTCCCAAGCATCTGATTTCGATCGCTTGTAGCCAGAATCGCATGTGCTAGTAGCCAAGTGTCTTTGAAACCAAGAGCCAAACAGGCCCTAGGACCATTAGGCTAGAACTCCCACCACAACCATGAGATGAGGGATAACTAGAAGGTCTTGATGCTCACTTGTGTTTGAGCTTGCAATCTTTCCTTCTTTATGTTCATCAATTGATGAGTAGTAAGAGGACATAGGTTGTTACACACATTATGGCCCAAACCTCTCTAACTGCACACGTGTTGGCTCCCACTCATGACTAGGTTCAACACGACCACCGACCTACGTCATGCTCCCTCATATCTCTTTCTCTTTATGGTACTATGCACTCTGGTGTAGTTATGCAACGACATTTGGTGTGCTAGGTAGGGGTTTGATGCATTTTCTTTGAGT
The DNA here is from genome assembly GCA_029449295.1 of Zea luxurians. Lineage (NCBI taxonomy): Eukaryota > Viridiplantae > Streptophyta > Magnoliopsida > Poales > Poaceae > Zea > Zea luxurians. The sequence continues at coordinate 47,679,696 of JAOPSE010000022.1, forward strand.
TTGTCATGTTTCACTTTACAACACAACTATGGCAATGTCAGCACATTCCCTGGTTTGAGTAGTTGTTTGACACCCACTGTAGCAACTCGCACCATGAACCATGTCCTAAGAGGTGTAGGAATCTCATGCAGTTCTTGCCACTATGGCCTCCACCAGGTGGATTAGGATCCATGGGCCTACATAGTAGGGTCCCCATAGGTTAATATTTTGTGCACACCCTGTTTGGGATACACAATGCACTGGGGACATCGCAACGTCTACCCCCATGGACCATGAGAAAGCATGACCATTCAACACATGTCACTCCCCCAATGTCGCTGTAACACCCACTTTGTAATTTGCTAGAAATAATACCAAAAGAGAAACAATTTCTCTTTATGTGAGTTTGATCTTTATGCATCATCATATGTGAACACCATATTCAAACAACAAATAAATAATAAAAGTATATGCCCCTAAATTATGCATCATGCTGGATTTTGTTTTGTGTGCATTTTGTGACAACATAAAATAATTTGAAGAAGAAATATATTAACTTCCCAAAATAGAATTTAGAAGATAAAAGGAGGTTTTAGAATTTAGAAAGAAGAAAGAAATATTATGAAACACCAAAATAAATACATAAATAAATAAATTGACCCCAATTGATGTATTCAAATGGAATAAATAATTTGAGCACAAATCTTGTGGAGAAATCTTAATTCAAGTTTTAGATTTGGAAATGAAGATGGGAAGGAGAAAGAATATAAATGTAAAGGAAATTTATATATTTCCAAAATTTAATACTTTTAAAGTCACATTATAAATTGAGAATAAACTTGACACAAGTTTGAATTCAAGTTCGAAATTCAAATTGAATTTGAAAATAAGAAATTGAAAAGGGGAGAAAAAAAAAGAAAACAGAAAAAGAGAAAGAAGCTTACTTGGGCTCACTGGCGGCTATTCGGCCCACCAGGGGATTTCCCTCGCGCGGCCCACACTACACCGCGCCGATACTCGCTTACAGTTGGGGCCCGCCCGTCGGTCACCTCTCACGGGGGCGCGGATTGAAGTCAGCCACTGAATCGCGGGACCCGCTTGGCAGACCCATCGTCTTCACCGACCCGGTCTTCACGGCAACGAAATCGCTCGGCGGAACGACCTCTGAGCTGCGCGGCGCCGTTGCGGGGTTCCTCGGGTTGACCTCCTGGGGTCCATATAGTTGGCCCTCGGGCTATACCAGACCAATCGTGCCCCCACGTTGCCGCCACCATAGCCATTACGAACAGAGTGTGCCGCCGCCGGTGATTACCGTCTCCATTGCCGCACCGCCATCGGAATTCAGGGCCGGGACTTCGCCTTTCCGTGTGGTGTGCTTGCGCGGCGTCGCGGTGATCAGAGAGCCAACAGGGCGCAAGTAATTCCTCGCCGGAGACTTCACCTCGACCCCAATCCGCCGCGCGCCGCGGTTGCTCTCTTCCGTAAACCGTCTCTGGTGAGAACGCCCTGCACTGTTTTCACTTCGGCCCTGTGATAGTGTAGCACCTGGTGGATTTGGATTTCGGGGACTGGGGCTCAGAGTCCACCTTCTCCGGTGAGGGCGCCGCCACGGGTGGGTAGCGCCACCGCGCGGCTCTGCTGGGATTGGGGAAGCTCGCGCTCGACCGTTGATCACCCGTGGTAGGGCTAGGATTAGATCTGTGGGAAGGGTTGGCCCTGACCGTTGATCGGAAGGGCAACGGCCATGATCAAGTCAGCCATACCGCTTCGGTCCAAACAAGCGTCAGCCGTAGATCTCAGATCCGGTGGTCTGCGCTGCATACCGCTTCATAGATTTAATGATCTAATCTGGTGCGTCCGTAGCAGATCTGGCGGCCGAGATTGACTCATACCCCCTTCGCGAGGACAGTTTACTTATGGGTCCTCGGACTTTATAAATTTCGAACCCGCCATCCATATTCACCCTGCGCTGTGTCTGAGGAATTTTCACACCGAGAGCCCTGATCTATCTGGTAATTGAGGCCCAGTCCAAAGAACTCGAAAACCAGAGAAAATAAATGGAAAATAGATTTTTAATATGAAAATAATTACTAGAGTTTGATAAATTCATAGAAAATTCATATGAACTCCAAATTGAGCCATTCCAGTCTCTAAAATTTTGTAATTTTATTCCCTATTACTTAGAGTCTCTGTTTTGTCATGAAAATAGTAAGAAAAATTATTCCTCATTTAATTCCATTTCAAACACATAAAACCTTGGAAATTCATATCTTAAAATCTATAACTCCAAAAATTATGATTCCTGTTCCTAGAATTTTATTTTAATGTGTAGGTTATTACTGTGTATTTTGTATATATGTTTGGTGTAATGTTAATTTCTCTATATGCACTGTGCTTGTTTGTATTGTGGCGAGTAGAAGAGCCCGTGACCGAGGATCCTGGTGAGCAGCAGGTTGAAGTAGCTGAGTAGGAGCTCATTGAAGGCAAGTTGTGCCCTTGACCACTTTTTACCTAATAATGTTCTTTAATATCACTTATCCATGCATAGGATTAATTTTGATGGGACCCAATAGGGTACCCTAGATTGTTTATCTCATTACCTTGTTTACCCCTGAATCATATGGGTAGTTATGCTATTGCTTTACATGGTTTTGGGATAATCACTTATTACCTCTAGGTTCCAATTCTGTTGTTATTCTATTAATGTTCATGTCAAGTTCATTAATGTTAATTGGAACATAGAGCTTAACTTGAGAACCACGTGCCACCACAAGGGTTTAATGGGACGCCCTTGGCTGACTAATTAGGAAAGCTAGTGGAAGACTACCTTACCCGAAAGGGGCAAGGGCAGTAGGGGAGTGGTCAGTGTAGGGAGGTCCTTGGTTGATTTTGCTGCGATGGCAGTCAGCCGAGAACCCTGCATTGGAACTTCCTATAAACTGTAGCGGGTTTTCGGAAGCTAGTGGAACTTTGTAAAGGCCTCGTAGTGTTGCCCTGCCGCGCTTCCTAGGTAGAGGTGTATGGGATTCGCGACCCCTTGGCAGATGGGTAACATGACTTGTGGGTAAAGGGTACAACCTCTGCAGAGTGTAAAACTGGTATACTAGCCGAGCTCACGGTCATGAGCGGCTCAGGACTCTCTGATGTTTAAATTATGGAACTTAAATTCAATTTTGTCATTTGCATTGCATGGGTTTGTTATTAATTTTGTTCTATTACTTTACTTATGGTTTGGTATTTACTTACACTTAGTAACTGCTAATAAAATTTTGACCAACTACTTAAAAGCAATGCTCAGCTTTAACCCCTATCGTTGATTAGCCTTACACATCACATGAACTCACACCTTTGTGAGTTTATGTCCACTGGTTCCCCACAACTTGTTGAGCTATGATCATGTGTGAGCTCACCCTTGCTGTCTCACACCCCCCACAGGAGAAGAGCAGGTGGTTCAGGAGGAGCCACAAGGCGAGGAGTATGATCTGATCTAGGTGGCGTTTCTCAGTTGACATTGGCGCCGACAATCCTTAGTTCGTTTTATCTTTATTATTTTATTTTGTAATAAGTCTTCCGCTATGTAATAAATACTCTGATGTTTTACGACATTTATCTCTATACACTCTGTTATTATATATGTTGTCTTCTTGGCGCATGTATGAGATGCACCTGGCTTTGTTCCTTAAGGCCGGGTGTGACAGAAGTGGTATCAGAGCAAATGTTGACTGTAGGACGAAACCTAGATAGAAATGGAGAAGATCCCTACCTACTTACCTTATTCTGATTCATTCTATACTTACCTTACTCTGATTCTCTTTATACTTATCTTGATCCTGTCTCACCTTCTACTGTTCTACTCTGATTATTCTTATCTTTTCTACTTCAAGACAAGATGGATTTCACACTTTGGAATCCTACAACTATGAACTTTTTCAAAGATAGTGAACCTAAGACGAAATTAAAATTATTTTCTCTATTAAAAATGTTGGTTGATTGTTCTGATGATCAATGTCTGATTTGCTTCTTTGAATGATTGAATTATTATAGATGGACATCTTAGTATGTACCACCATAAGTAATAAATTAGCTATGGTAGGTAAAATATTAATCTGCTTAGCTAATAAAATTCCCCAAAGTAACCTGCTTTGTAAATACCTGCCTTGTCTGCTATTTTCTTACCATATGTATCTAACTCAGATGGTCAATACCAGGCGGGGTGGTGGAATTGATCTGCCTCCTAATCGACACACTCGAAGGATATATAGACAACCTCAGCCACAGCCTGCAGAGATGAATCCTCCTAATCCTCCACCAGGCGGAGTTGACCCACTGGTTGCTGCTCAGATGGCGGTGATGCAGCAAATGGCAGACACTATGGCTGATATGCGTGCCCAGATGCAGCAAGAACGCCAGGAGATGCGTCAGGAAAGAGAAGATATACGACGGGAGTTGCGCCAGGAGCGAGATGAGATACGCCAGGAAAGGAGGGCACAACAACAGCTGCTGCAACAACAAATGCAACAGCAACAACAGCAACAACAGCAGCAACAGCAGCAACAAGTGCCACTGCCTCCACCACCACCACCAGTTCCACCCCGAGATAAGCATAGGGAGTTCATGAGTCATAAGCCGCCTACATTTGCAAGCTCTCCTGATCCACTGGACGCGGATGATTGGTTGAAGTCCGTTGAGAAGATGTTGAATATTGCTCAATGCACTGATCGGGAGAAGGTTTTATATGCTTCTGGACGTCTGACAAGTCCTGCTGCTGACTGGTGGGATTCATATACTGCTGCCCATGATGCTGCGGATACTAATACTTGGGCAGAGTTCAGTACGCAGTTCAGGAGCTACCATATCCTAGCTGGTATGATAAAGATCAAGAAGAAGGAGTTTCTGTCTTTGAAGCAAGGCAACATGTCGGTTAGCGAGTACAGAGACAAATTCATTCAGTTATCCAGATATGCCCCTGAAGAAGTTGCTGAAGACGAGAGGAAGCAGGAGCATTTCATTGAAGGACTTAATGGACCACTGCAGTATGCTCTAGTGGCACACACATTTCCATCATTTCAGAGGCTGCTTGATAAGGCCCTGGCTATTGAACACAAGCGTGTTCAGCTGGGAGATTTGAAGAGAAAGGCAATATCTCAAGGACAAGGAAGCAGCAGTGTTCGTCCTCGCTATAGTTCACCATAGGGTACACCTACTCGACTAGGAGGACCGTGCCCAGTTCAGCAATCACCACTGAGGACTCCACCTCCTCGACAGGCTACCCCTACTGGCACCCCGACGAAGTTTTCAGGACAGAGTCCAGGCACCACATGTTTCAAGTGTGGGAAGACTGGTCATTATGCAAATGTCTGCCCACAGAGGATTGCTACTACTCCAGTTCAGAACAGGCAACAAACTCCAAGTTCTGGCAAGGGATATTCTATTGCCAAGGTTAATCAAGTCAGCGTTGATGCTACTCCGGATGGTGGGGACCTTGTAATTGGTATGTTTTATGTGAATGCAATTCCTGCAACCATATTATTTGATTCTGGTGCTACACATTCATTCATGTCTGCTAGATATGCCAACACAAATGAAATACCACTACTAAATATGAGAAAACCAATGATAGTAATTACACCAAAAGGGCCTGTTGAGGCGAATCAAATGACACGTAGATTGACATTGACCATTATGGGTAGAGAATTTGGAGCTACTGCTATAATATTAGGGTCAAGCAGTATAGATCTGATCCTTGGTATGTCGTGGCTAAGAAAGGCAAAGGTCGTTATAGCATGTGGTAGAGGTACCGTAGAACTTACTACCACTAAAGGAGAAAGATTTCAAGTTAATATTGCAGTAACCTCCTCATCCATGCGTGCAATGTTCTTTCTGCCTGAGGAGTTTGTTGGTGACAATATCCGGGTGGTTAGAGATTTTCCTGATGTCTTTCCAGAGGAGTTACCAGGGATGCCACCTGATAGAGAAGTTGAGTTTGTTATTGATCTCTTACCTGGAACCGCCCCTATTTCTAAACGGCCATATAGGATGTCCGTAGAAGAGTTGAAGGAACTTAAGAAGCAGTTAACTGAGTTACAAGAGGCTGGGTACATTCGTCCGAGTTCCTCACCTTGGGGAGCACCGGTCTTGTTTGTACAGAAGAAGGATGGATCGCAGCGGATGTGTGTGGATTATAGATCTCTTAATGATGTTACGGTGAAGAACAAGTATCCGTTGCCTCGTATTGAGGATTTATTTGATCAGATGAGAGGTGCAAGAGTATTTTCGAAGATTGATCTCTGATCCGGTTACCATCAGATGAGGATTAGACCATCGGATATTCCCAAGACGGCTTTCTCGACTCGATATGGATTATATGAGTTTACTGTTATGTCGTTTGGATTAACCAATGCACCAGCTTATTTTATGAACTTGATGAATAAGGTGTTTATGGAGTACTTGGATAGATTCGTCGTAGTGTTCATCGACGACATTCTTATTTATTCCCAGAGTGATAGCGATCATGAGGAACATCTGAGGTTGGTGCTACAGAAGCTACGAGATAACCAGTTATATGCCAAGTTCATCAAGTGCGAGTTTTGGATTGGCGAGGTGCCATTTCTTGGTCATATTATTTCTAATGGAGGAATTTCAGTGGATCCTGCTAAGGTTAAGGAGATAATGGAGTGGAGAGTACCCACTACAGTTACGGAGATTCAGAGTTTCTTGGGACTCGCAGGATATTATCGGAGATTTATTGAAGGGTTCTCTAAGATTGCCAAACCTATGACTTCGCTTTTGGAGAAAGGAAGAGAATTTAAGTGGGACGAGAAGTGCCAAGACAGCTTTGAGCAATTGAAAAAGAGGTTGATGTCGCCACCAGTATTGGTTATGCCAGACCTACAGAAAGGATTTGATATCTATTGCGATGCATGTGGCCAAGGCTTAGGATGTGTGCTCATGCAGGAAGGACATGTGATTGCTTATGCTTCTCGTCAGTTGCGGAAACATGAATTGAACTACCCCACTCATGACTTGGAATTGGCAGCCGTTGTGCATGCGCTTAAGATTTGGAGACATTATATCATGGGGACCAAGTGCCAAGTATATATGGATCATAAGAGTCTGAAGTATATATTCACCAGAAGGATCTCAACCTTAGGCAACGCCGTTGGTTGGAGCTTATTAAGGATTATGATTTGGAGATTCACTATCACCCGGGCAAGGCGAATTTGGTCGCAGATGCCTTGAGTCGGAAAGAACATGTTCACTCCGCTTTTGTTGCCCAGCTACCCGATGAGATTGTTAAGGATTTCAAGAGACTTAACCTGGGAATAGTTGCTCACACTGAAGGAGTTACTATTGATGTGGAACCTACTTTGGAGCAAGAAATTCGCAAAGGTCAAATTGGTGATGCTAAAATAAAAGAGATTAAGGATCTGATTACTGAAGGTCGAGTTCCGGAATTTACGGAAGATGAGCAAGGCACTGTATGGTTCAAGGACAGGATGTGTGTTCCTGATAATAAAAGCCTTCGAGAGACTATTTTAAAGGAGGCCCATGATTCGGATTATTCTATTCATCCTGGTAGTACTAAGATGTATCAGGATTTGAAGCGAAAGTATTGGTGGTATGGATTGAAAAGAGATGTAGCTGCACATGTGGCTATGTGTGATGTATGTCAAAGAGTTAAGGCTGAACACCAGAGGCCAGCTGGACTATTGCATCCACTGAAGATACCCGAGTGGAAGTGGGAAGAGATTGGTATGGATTTCATTACTGGATTGCCTCGCACCCAGAAAGGATATGATGCTATATGGGTGATTGTGGATAGATTGACTAAAGTGGCTCACTTTATTCCTGTAAAGACTACTTATAAAGGTTCTCAGCTAGCAGAGTTATATATGGCTCGGATTGTGTGTTTGCATGGAGTACCAAAGAAGATCGTGTTTGATCGAGGTTCGCAGTTTACCTCAAGATTTTGGAGAAGCTTTCATGAGAACATGAGTACGAAGTTGAATTTTAGTACAGCTTATCACCCTCAGACTGATGGACAGACTGAAAGGACAAATCAAGTTTTGGAGGATATGTTGAGAGCTTGTGCCCTTCAACATGGAGGAAGTTGGGATAAAAGTCTACCGTATGCTGAGTTCTCGTATAATAATAGTTACCAGGCCAGTCTGAAGATGTCACCTTTTGAAGCTTTATATGGGAGGAAGTGCAGAACTCCTTTGTATTGGGATCAGACTGGAGAGAGACAGTTCTTTGGGCCTGAACTGATTCAAGAAGCAGAAGAACAAGTTCGTATAATTCGAGAGAATTTGAGAGTGGCTCAAACCAGGCAAAAGAGCTATGCTGATAATAGAAGGAGGCCACTGGAATTCGAAGAAGGAGATTATGTGTATCTCAAGGTATCACCGCTTCGTGGAATGAGGAGATTCAAAGTTAAGGGCAAATTGTCCCCTCGCTATATTGGACCATTCTTGATCTTTAGGCGAGTTGGGGAGATGGCATACCAACTCGAGTTACCTGCTACTCTGTCGGATGTGCATAATGTGTTCCACGTGTCTCAACTTAAGAAGTGTCTCCGTGTCCCTGAGGAACAGTTACCAATGGAAGAGCTTAGTGTTCAGGATGATTTGACTTACACGGAGTACCCAATCAAGATTCTGGATACTTTGACTCGAGTTACAAGGAATAAGGTGATAAAGATGTGTAAAGTGCAATGGAGTCACCACGGTGAAGATGAAGCAACGTGGGAGAGAGAAGAAGAGCTTCGCATAGATTTTCCCCACCTTTTCCCTCGTTCTTCCTAAATCTCGAGGACGAGATTATTTTTAAGGGGGGTAGGATTTGTAACACCCACTTTGTAATTTGCTAGAAATAATACCAAAAGAGAAACAATTTCTCTTTATGTGAGTTTGATCTTTATGCATCATCATATGTGAACACCATATTCAAACAACAAATAAATAATAAAAGTATATGCCCCTAAATTATGCATCATGCTGGATTTTGTTTTGTGTGCATTTTGTGACAACATAAAATAATTTGAAGAAGAAATATATTAACTTCCCAAAATAGAATTTAGAAGATAAAAGGAGGTTTTAGAATTTAGAAAGAAGAAAGAAATATTATGAAACACCAAAATAAATACATAAATAAATAAATTGACCCCAATTGATGTAGTCAAATGGAATAAATAATTTGAGCACAAATCTTGTGGAGAAATCTTAATTCAAGTTTTAGATTTGGAAATGAAGATGGGAAGGAGAAAGAATATAAATGTAAAGGAAATTTATATATTTCCAAAATTTAATACTTTTAAAGTCACATTATAAATTGAGAATAAACTTGACACAAGTTTGAATTCAAGTTCGAAATTCAAATTGAATTTGAAAATAAGAAATTGAAAAGGGGAGAAAAAAAAAGAAAACAGAAAAAGAGAAAGAAGCTTACTTGAGCTCACTGGCGGCTATTCGGCCCACCAGGGGATTTCCCTCGCGCGGCCCACACTACACCGCGCCGATACTCGCTTACAGTTGGGGCCCGCCCGTCGGTCACCTCTCACGGGGGCGCGGATTGAAGTCAGCCACTGAATCGCGGGACCCGCTTGGCAGACCCATCGTCTTCACCGACCCGGTCTTCGCGGCAACGAAATCGCTCGGCGGAACGACCTCCGAGCTGCGCGGCGCCGTTGTGGGGTTCCTCGGGTTGACCTCCTGGGGTCCATATAGTTGGCCCTCGGGCTATACCAGACCAATCGTGCCCCCACGTTGCCGCCACCATAGCCATTACGAACAGAGTGTGCCGCCGCCGGTGATTACCGTCTCCATTGCCGCACCGCCATCGGAATTTAGGGCCGGGACTTCGCCTTTCCGTGTGGTGTGCTTGCGCGGCGTCGCGGTGATCGGAGAGCCAACAGGGCGCAAGTAATTCCTCGCCGGAGACTTCACCTCGACCCCAATCCGCCGTGCGCCGCGGTTGCTCTCTTCCGTAAACCGTCTCTGGTGAGAATGCCCTGCACTGTTTTCACTTCGGCCCTGTGATAGTGTAGCACCTGGTGGATTTGGATTTCGGGGACTGGGGCTCGGAGTCCACCTTCTCCGGTGAGGGCGCCGCCGCGGGTGGGTAGCGCCACCGCGCGGCTCTGTTGGGATTGGGGAAGCTCGCGCTCGACCGTTGATCACCCGTGGTAGGGCTAGGATTAGATCTGTGGGAAGGGTTGGCCCTGACCGTTGATCGGAAGGGCAACGGCCATGATCAAGTCAGCCATACCGCTTCGGTCCAAACAAGCGTCAGCCGTAGATCTCAGATCCGGTGGTCTGCACTCCATACCGCTTCATAGATTTAATGATCTAATCTGGTGCGTCCGTAGCAGATCTGGCGGCCGAGATTGACTCATACCCCCTTCGTGAGGACAGTTTACTTATGGGTCCTCGGACTTTATAAATTTCGAACCCGCCATCCATATTCACCCTGCGCTGTGTCTGAGGAATTTTCACACCGAGAGCCCTGATCTATCTGGTAATTGAGGCCCAGTCCAAAGAACTCGAAAACCAGAGAAAATAAATGGAAAATAGATTTTTAATATGAAAATAATTACTAGAGTTTGATAAATTCATAGAAAATTCATATGAACTCCAAATTGAGCCATTCCAGTCTCTAAAATTTTGTAATTTTATTCCCTATCACTTAGAGTCTCTGTTTTGTCATGAAAATAGTAAGAAAAATTATTCCTCATTTAATTCCATTTCAAACACATAAAACCTTGGAAATTCATATCTTAAAATCTATAACTCCAAAAATTATGATTCCTGTTCCTAGAATTTTATTTTAATGTGTAGGTTATTACTGTGTATTTTGTATATATGTTTGGTGTAATGTTAATTTCTCTATATGCACTGTGCTTGTTTGTATTGTGGCGAGTAGAAGAGCCCGTGACCGAGGATCCTGGTGAGCAGCAGGTTGAAGTAGCTGAGTAGGAGCTCATTGAAGGCAAGTTGTGCCCTTGACCACTTTTTACCTAATAATGTTCTTTAATATCACTTATCCATGCATAGGATTAATTTTGATGGGACCCAATAGGGTACCCTAGATTGTTTATCTCATTACCTTGTTTACCCCTGAATCATATGGGTAGTTATGCTATTGCTTTACATGGTTTTGGGATAATCACTTATTACCTCTAGGTTCCAATTCTGTTGTTATTCTATTTATGTTCATGTCAAGTTCATTAATGTTAATTGGAACATAGAGCTTAACTTGAGAACCACGTGCCACCACAAGGGTTTAATGGGACGCCCTTGGCTGACTAATTAGGAAAGCTAGTGGAAGACTACCTTACCCGAAAGGGGCAAGGGCAGTAGGGGAGTGGTCAGTGTAGGGAGGTCCTTGGTTGATTTTGCTGCGATGGCAGTCAGCCGAGAACCCTGCATTGGAACTTCCTATAAACTGTAGCGGGTTTTCGGAAGCTAGTGGAACTTTGTAAAGGCCTCGTAGTGTTGCCCTGCCGCGCTTCCTAGGTAGAGGTGTATGGGATTCGCGACCCCTTGGCAGATGGGTAACATGACTTGTGGGTAAAGGGTACAACCTCTGCAGAGTGTAAAACTGGTATACTAGCCGAGCTCACGGTCATGAGCGGCTCAGGACTCTCTGATGTTTAAATTATGGAACTTAAATTCAATTTTGTCATTTGCATTGCATGGGTTTGTTATTAATTTTGTTCTATTACTTTACTTATGGTTTGGTATTTACTTACACTTAGTAACTGCTAATAAAATTTTGACCAACTACTTAAAAGCAATGCTCAGCTTTAACCCCTATCGTTGATTAGCCTTACACATCACATGAACTCACACCTTTGTGAGTTTATGTCCACTGGTTCCCCACAACTTGTTGAGCTATGATCATGTGTGAGCTCACCCTTGCTGTCTCACACCCCCACAGGAGAAGAGCAGGTGGTTCAGGAGGAGCCACAAGGCGAGGAGTATGATCTGATCTAGGTGGCATTTCTCAGTTGACATTGGCGCCGACGATCCTTAGTTCGTTTTATCTTTATTATTTTATTTTGTAATAAGTCTTCCGCTATGTAATAAATACTCTGATGTTTTACGACATTTATCTCTATACACTCTGTTATTATATATGTTGTCTTCTTGGCGCATGTATGAGATGCACCTAGCTTTGTTCCTTAAGGCCGGGTGTGACAGTCGCATCATAACCAAGGTGAGGCGACCTCTAATCATGAACGCTCCTCCTTGCACTAGTCAATTTAGCAAACTCGTCGGTGCCTTGACTCTAGTGCTAACAACAATGTCAGCCCTCTCAACACCACATAAGCTCTCCTTCACAATACATAGGGCTCGAAGGCCATTGAGGCTACTACTAAATAGTGGTAACAAGACATTGCTAGGTTCATAGCAACAGCCAAGGTCAAGCTTGACCCTTCTCTTCCCATGCAACCTGACCCAGAGAAGGCTACATCAGTCTAGGATGTATCTTTAACATGCTCTCGGACCACAATCATGGTTTCTCTAGCTTTAGTCACCAAGGCTGCACCTTTGGCCCCACCTTGACACCAACATTAGGAACCATTCCAACCACTAGAGCAGTACCATGAGACACTTGGCATACCCCTAAGGTCTCATAATGAGGGATGGGGGTCTGACGCTAGTTTCTTGTACTAATCCCTCCTACACTGCATATCAGCCCATGGTTCAAGGGTCAGGTGCATGGCCCTCGCCCCTATGCTATATTAGACAACTTGGTCACATAAATCCACCCTCATCTTCCTAAGAAATAAGATGGGGTGATCAACCCCACCGAGTTTCTCCTAGATCTATGACACCGCCATTATTGTTGTTGAGGGCAACAAAGAGGTGATGGCAAACTATTTTCGTGTGGTCATGACTAGCTCGTCGAGATCATATCTGTCGGGGACCATAATTAGGGGTACCCTCAAGACTCCTAATTCTCAGCTGGTAACCCCCATCAGCATAAAGCTGCTAAGGCCTGATGGGTGCGATTAAGTCAGGGATCAGTCCATTCGAGTGACCCGATCACGCCTCGCCCGAGCCTAGCCTCGGACAAGGGCAGCTGACCCCGGAGGATTTCCGTCTCGCCCGAGGCCCCCCTCCAACGGCGGACATATTTCTGGCTTGCCCGAGGCCCTGCCTTCGCTAAGAAGCAACCCTGACTAAATCGTCGCACCGACCGACCAAGTCGCAGGAGCATTTAATGCAAAGGTGACCTGACACCTTTGTCCTGACGCGCGCCCCCCGGCAGAGCCGAAGTGACCGCCGTCACTTCACCGCTCCACTGACCGGCCTGACAGAAGGACAGCGCCGCCTGCGCCACTCCGACCGCAGTGCCGCTTGACAGAGTGAGACTGACAGGCAGTCAGGCCCTGCCAAAGGCACCATAGGAAGCTCCGCCCGACCCAGGGCTCAGACTCGGGCTAAGCCCCGGAAGACGGCGAACTCCGCTCCGCCCGACCCAGGGCTCGGACTCGGGCTAAGCCCCGGAAGACGGCAAACTCCACTCCGCCCGACCCAGGGCTCGGACTCTGGCTAAGTCTCGGACTCGGGCTAAGTCCCGGAAGACGGCGAACTCCGCTCCGCCCGACCCAGGGCTCGGACTCGGGCTCAGCCCCGGAAGAAGACGAACTCCGCTTCGCCCGACCCCAGGGCTCGGACTCCGCCCTGGCCTCTGCCGAACGACCTCCGCCTCGCCCGACCCAGGGGCTCGGGCTCGGCCTCGGCCATGGAAGACAGACTCGACCTCGGCTTCGGAGGAGCCTCCACGTCGCCCAACCTAGGGCACAGGCCAGCCACGTCAATAGGAAGCGCCATCATCACCCTACCCCGAGCCGACTCGGGCCGCAGAGGACAAGACCGGTGTCCCATCTGGCTAGCTCCGCCAGATAGGCAATGATGGCGCCCCGCGTGCTCTGTGACGACGACGGCTCTCAGCTCTCTTACGGAAGCAGGAGGACGTCAGCAAGGACTCAACCGCTCCGACAGCTGTCTCTCCGCCAGGCTCCGTCGCTCCTCCGACGGCCACGCCATCACACCAGCTGGGTGCCAAAATCTCTCCGGCTACCACATCAGCATGTACTTAGGGCGCTAGCTCTCCCTCGCTAGACACGTAGCACTCTGCTACACCCCCATTGTACACCTGGATCCTCTCCTTACGCCTATAAAAGGAAGGACCAGGGCCCTCTTAGAGAGGGTTGGCCGCGCGGGGACGAGGACGGGACAGGCGCTCTCTTGGGGCCGCTCGCTTCCCTCTCCCGCGTGGACACTTGTAACCCCCTACTGCAAGCGCACCCGACCTGGGCGCGGGACGAACACGAAGGCCGCGAGATTTCCACCTCTCTCACGCCCATCTCCGGCCACCTCACTTCCCCCCTTCGCGCTCGGCCTCGCGTCGACCCATCTGGGCTGGGGCACGCGGCGACATTCACTCGTCGGCTTAGGGACCCCCCGGTCTCGAAACGCCGACAGTTGGCGCGCCAGGTAGGGGCCTGCTGCGTGTTGACGAACAGCTTCCCGTCAAGCTCCAGATGGGCAGTCTCCAGCAACCTCTCCAACCCGGGACGGTGCTCCGTTTCGGGAGTCTTGAGTTCATGTCCTTCGACGGCAGCTACGACATGATACTCCTTCCACCGCCGCGCGACAACGACAATGGCGGCCGACAGCCCGCCCGCCGGCGGCGGAATCGACGACGTCTTCCCCGCGTGGTGGAAGAACAACATTCGAGCTCGCCCCGTCCTCTCCCCCGACAACGGAGGAGGAGGCGGGGCAACCAAGGCCAAGCGGGAGGCCGCGCCTCGTCGGCTGTCGAGCGAGTCGACGTCCCCAGCGCTCCAACGGGGGGCGCGTCGGGCGTCGACCTCGCGTTTGAGATGAAGGCGAGCGCCGTCTCCTCGCGACGCGCCAATCCCGAGCAAGTGGACGACGCCAGTGCGCTCGCGGAGAGCCTGCAGGACGTCGCCCTCGTACCTGAGACGACGGTGCAATCAGCCCCCGACGTGACTATGTCGCTGCTCGTCGACTAAAAGGTACCGACCGATTCCCATCCCATGTCATTTAGATTCAGCCTCAACCCGCCTAGCGACCTTGCTTTGGCGGGCGCTCTCGTAGAGGCGAGGTCAAACCCTCTAGGGTTTCGCATGCGGTCGCCTTGGGACCGGCTGACGGACGTCTCGACCTACGGGCCCTCTGGGTCCGAGGAAGATGACGACCCCAACATCTGTTGGGATTTCTCTGGACTTGGCAACCCTAGTGCCATGCGGGACTTCATGACCGCATGTGACTACTGCCTCTCCGACTGTTCCGACGGTAGCCGCAGCCTCGACGACGAGGACTGTGGCCCAAGCCGCGAATGTTTCCACGTCGATCTAGGGGGTCCCTCCGAAGGCAATCATCTCGGCGTGCCGGAGGACGGTGATCTCCCTAGGCCGGTTCCCCGCGCTGACATCCCACGGGAGCTAGCTGTGGTCCCCGTTCCGGCGGGGGGTCACGACCCACAGCACGAGCAAGTCCGTGGGGCGCAGGCCAGGCTCGACGAGGGAGCAGGAGCGCTTGAGTCGATCCGCCGGGACGTCGGGCAGGCATGGGCAGGCCAACCCCCGGCCGGAGAAATACGTCACCTGCCCCAGGGTCTCCCGCTCCGCGTCGCCAACGACGTCAGGGTCAGGCCGCCACCCGCATCCAGCGGGGTCGGTCAGAACCTGGCAGCAGCAGCGATGCTTCTCCGCGCAATGCCGGAGCCATCAACCACCAAGGGTCGGCGAATCCAAGGAGAGCTCAAGAATCTCCTGGAAGGCGCTGCGGTCCGACGGGCCGAGAGCTCTGCCTCCCGAAGGCAAGGATACCCCTCGGAACCTCATGTCGCGACTTCCCGATTCATGCGGGAAGCCTCGGTCTACACCGGGCGCACGCGCAACACCGCGCCTACGGCCCCGGGCCACCTCGGCAACGAGCACCATCTACTCAGCACGGCGCCAAGAAGAAAGGCAAGAAGAAGTCGCAAGCGAAACGCGACGCCGCCGACGCGGACCTTGTCGCCGCCGCCGAGCACAAGAACCCTCGGAAGCCCCATGGAGGTGCCAACCTCTTCGACAAGATGCTCAAGGAGCCGTGCCCCTAACATCAGGGGCCCGTCAAGCACACCCTTGAGGAGTGCGTCATGCTTCGACGCCACTTCCACAGGGCCGGGCCACCCGCGGAGGGTGGCAGGGCCCGCGACGACGACAAGAAGGAAGATTACCAAGCAGGAGAGTTCCCCGAGGTCCGCGACTGCTTCATGATCTATGGAGGGCATGCGGCGAATGCCTCGGCTCGGCATCACAAGCAAGAGTGCCGGGAGGTCTGCTCGGTGAAGGTGGCGGCGCCAGTCTACCTAGACTGGTCCGACAAGCCCATCACCTTCGACCAAGCTGATCACCCCGACCACGTGCCGAGCCCGGGGAAATACCCGCTCGTCGTCGACCCCGTCATCGGCGACGTCAGGCTCACCAAGGTCCTTATGGATGGGGGCAGTAGCCTCAACATCATCTACGCCGAGACCCTCAGGCTCCTGCGCGTCGATATGTCCTCCGTCCGAGCAGGCGCTGCGCCCTTCCATGGGATCATTCCCGGGAAGCGCGTCCAACCCCTCGGACGACTCGACCTTCCCGTCTGCTTCGGAATGCCCTCCAACTTCCGAAGGGAGACCCTGACGTTCGAGGTGGTTGGGTTCCGAGGAACCTACCACGCGGTACTGGGGAGGCCATGCTACACGAAGTTCATGGCCGTCCCCAACTACACCTACCTGAAGCTCAAGATGCCGGGCCCCAACGAGGTCATCACCGTTGGCCCCATGTACAGACACGCGTTCGAATGCGACGTGGAGTGCGTGGAGTACGCCGAGGCCCTCGTCGAATCCGAGGCCCTCATCGCCGACCTGGAAAGCCTCTCCAAAGAGGTGCCAGACGTGAAGCGTCATGCCGGCAACTTCGGGCCAGTGGAGACGGTTAAGGCCGTCCCCCTCGACCCCAGCGGCGACGCCTCCAAGTAGATCCGGATCGGTTCCGGGCTCGACCCCAAATAGGAAACAGTGCTCGTCGACTTTCTCCGCGCGAACGCCGACGTCTTCGCGTGGAGTCCCTCGGACATGCCCGGCATACCGAGGGATGTCGCCGAGCACTCACTGGATATTCGGGCCGGAGCCCGACCCGTCAAGCAGCCTCTGCGCCGATTCGACGAGGAGAAGCGCAGAGTGATAGGCGAGGAGATCCACAAGCTAATGGCAGCCGGGTTCATCAAAGAGGTATTCCATCCTGAATGGCTTGCCAACCCTGTGCTTGTGAGAAAGAAAGGGGGGAAATGGCGGATGTGTGTAGACTACACTGGTCTCAACAAAGCATGTCCGAAGGTTCCCTACCCTCTGCCTCGCATCGATCAAATCGTGGATTCCACTGCTGGGTGCGAAGCCCTGTCTTTCCTTGACGCCTACTCAGGGTATCACCAAATCAGGATGAAAGAGTCCGACCAGCTCGCGACTTCTTTCATCACGCCCTTCGGCATGTACTGCTATGTCACCATGCCGTTCGGTTTGAGGAATGCGGGCGCGACGTACTAGCGGTGCATGAACCATGTGTTCGGTGAACACATCGATCGCACGGTCGAAGCCTACGTCGATGACATCGTAGTCAAGACGAGGAAAGCTTCCGACCTCCTCTCCGACCTTGAAGTGACATTCCGATGTCTCAAGGCGAAAGGCATCAAGCTCAATCCCGAGAAGTGTGTCTTCGGGGTGCCCCGGGGCATGCTCTTGGGGTTCGTCGTCTCCGAGCGGGGCATCGAAGCCAACCCGGAGAAGATCGCAACCATCACCAGCATGGGTCCCATCAAGGACTTAAAGGGCGTACAGAGAGTCATGGGATGTCTCGCGGCTCTGAGCCGCTTCATCTCACGCCTCGGCGAAAGAGGCCTGCCTCTGTACCGCCTCTTAAGGAAGGTCGAGCGCTTCACTTGGACCCCTGAGGCCGAGGAAGCTCTCGGGAACCTGAAGGCGCTCCTCACAAAGGCGCCTATCTTGGTGCCCCCAGCTGACGGAGAAGCCCTCTTGGTCTACGTCGCCGCCACCACCCAGGTGGTTAGCGCCGCGATCGTGGTCGAGAGGCAAGAAGAGGGGCATGCATTGCCCGTTCAGAGGCCAGTTTACTTCATCAGCGAGGTACTGTCCGAAACCAAGATCCGCTACCCACAAGTTCAGAAGCTGTTGTATGCAGTGATCCTGACGCGGCGGAAATTGCGACACTACTTCGAGTCTCATCCGGTAACTGTGGTGTCATCCTTCCCCCTGGGGGAGATCATCCAGTGCCGAGAGGCCTCGGGCAGGATTGCAAAGTGGGCAGTGGAAATCATGGGCGAGACAATCTCGTTCGCCCCTCGGAAGGCCATCAAGTCCCAGGTCTTGGCGGACTTCGAAGCCGAATGGGTCGACACCCAGCTACCGACAGCTCCGATCCAACCAGAACTCTGGACCATGTTTTTCGACGGGTCGCTGATGAAGACGGGAGCCGGCGCGGGCCTACTCTTCATCTCACCCCTCGGGAAACACCTACGCTATGTGCTACGCCTCCACTTCCCGGCGTCCAACAATGTGGCTGAGTACGAGGCTCTGGTCAACGGGTTGCGGATCGCCATCGAGCTAGGGGTCAGATGCCTCGACGCTCGCGGTGACTCGTAGCTCATCATCGACCAAGTCATGAAGAACTCCCACTGCCGCGACGCGAAGATGGAGGCCTACTGCGATGAGGTTCGGCGCCTGGAAGACAAGTTCTACGGGCTCGAGCTTAACCACATCGCTCGGCGCTACAATGAGACTGCAGACGAGCTGGCAAAAATCGCCTCGGGGCGAACAACGGTTCCCCCGGACGTCTTCTCCCGGGATCTGCATCAACCCTCCGTCAAGATCGACGACGCGCCCGAGCCTGAGGCGCCCTCGGTCCAGCCCGAGGTGCCCTCGGCACAGCCGGAGGCACCCTCAGCTCGGCCCGAGGCGGCCTCGGTTCAACCCGAGGTACCCTCGGCCTCCGTGGGTAAGGCACTGTGCATCGAGGAGAAGCGGAGCGGGGCCACGCCTGATCGAAATTGGCAGACCCCGTACCTGCAATATCTCCGCCAAGGAGAGCTACCCCTCGACCGAGCCGAGGCTCAGCGGGTAGCGCGGCGCGCCAAGTCGTTCGTCTTGCTGGGCGATGAGAAGGAGCTCTACCACCGCAGCCCCTCAGGCATCCTCCAGCGATGCATCTCCATCGCCGAAGGTCAGGAACTCCTGCAAGAGATACACTCGGGGGCTTGCGGCCATCACGCAGCGCCTCGAGCCCTTGTCGGGAATGCTTTCCGGCAAGGCTTCTACTGGCCAACGGCGGTGGCTGATGCCACTAGAATTGTCCGCACCTGCGAAGGGTGTCAATTCTATGCGAAGCAGACCCACCTGCCCGCTCAGGCTCTGCAGACGATACCCATCACCTGGCCCTTTGTTGTGTGGGGTCTGGACCTCGTCGGCCCCTTGCAGAAGGCGCCCGGGGGCTACACGCACCTGCTGGTCGCCATCGACAAGTTCTCCAAGTGGGTCGAGGTCCGACCTCTGAACAGCATCAGGTCCGAGCAGGCGGTGACGTTCTTCACCAACATCATCCATCGCTTCGGGGTCCCGAACTCCATCATCACCGACAACGGTACCCAGTTCACCGGCAAAAAATTCTTGGACTTCTGCGAGGATCACCACATCCGGGTGGACTGGGCCGCCGTGGCTCATCCCATGTCGAATGGGCAAGTAGAGCGTGCCAACGGCATGATTCTACAAGGGCTCAAGCCTCAGATCTACAACGACCTCAACAAGTTCGGCAAGCGATGGATGAAGGAACTCCCCTCGGTGGTCTGGAGCCTGAGGACAACGCCGAGCCGGGCCACGGGTTTCACGCCGTTCTTTCTGGTCTACGGGGCCGAGGCCGTCTTGCCCACTGACCTGGAGTACGGCTCCCCGAGGACGAGGGCCTACAGCGATCAAAGCAACCAAGCTAGCCGAGAAGACTCGCTGGACCAGCTAGAAGAGGCTCGGGACAAGGCCTTGCTACACTCGGCGCGGTACCAGCAGTCCCTGCGACGCTACCACGCCTGAGGTGTCCGACCCCGAGACCTCCAGGTGGGCGACCTGGTGCTTCGGCTGCGGCAAGACGCCCGAGGGAGGCACAAGCTCACGCCCCCCTGGGAGGGGCCATTCGTCATCGCCAAAGTTCTGAAGCCCGGAACGTACAAGCTGGCCAACAGTCAAGGCGAGGTCTACGGCAACGCTTGGAACATCCAACAGCTACGTCGCTTCTACCCTTAAGATGTTTTCAAGTTGTTCATATACCTCGCACCCACGCAAAGTTTAGTCATCAAGGAAGGGTCGGCCTCGCCTCGGCAAAGCCCGACCCTCCCTCGGGGGCTAAAAGGGGGGGACCCCCTCTGCGTTGAAATTTTCCTCGAAAAAAGATCTCTTCTGCCAGAATATCTTTCGTGCTTTCTGACTACTTCGAAAAGTGGACCCTGAAAACGACGGAGTACACGTAAGCAGCCAAGGCTGACCGAGCCGAGGGACTCCTACGCCTCCGGGATACGGATACCTCACTCATCACCTTCTGCGATAAGTAACTCACGTTCGGATAAAGTGATTCTGCGGAGCGAACAAGTCTTCACGTTCGGAAGCTCTTCTGTCGAAGCGATCCTTCGAGCCTTCTCGACTGAGTCGGTGACATGGCCTCATGGACGGGTGAAAGTGCGCATAAGCGGCAAGGCCGACCGAGCCGAGGGACTCCCACGCCTCCGGGATACGGATACCTCACTCATCACCTTCCACGAGAAGCAACTTTCGCTCGCACAAACATCCCTGTTACCGACAAAAAAGTCCAGATACTCGAAACAAGAGGAAAAGAGACGCAGCTTTACAACACAGCGAGGGTGTGTAAATTCTGGCCTCGGCGGCCGCAGAAGGCACACGCTACAAGACACTCTGATCCTGCAGGCTCGGGTCTTGACGCTGGAAGGGGGCAGTAGCACCCTCGGCATCGACGACACCTTCAGCGAGGTCCGACCTAGCCTCGGACGGCGACGCGGTCCAGGGATCCCCACTCTGGAGGACGACGTCATCGTCACGCCTGGACAGTCGCTGCCAGGGACTTCTCCGGGAATCCGGCCCGAGCAGGCGGCTCGACCGGTTACCCCTGGGGCCTCGGCCAACCATCTCCCAAGGGCGCCAGCCCGACCCGAGGTTTCGGCTGATCAACTCCGGCGTCGGTCCCGCTAACGGACAACCCGGCTAGGCTCCGGCCGACCAGGTTTCATTTTCGAGCCAACTCTGCCTCTGTTCATGCTGATATCGCTACCCCTGGCCTCGGCTCGTCGAAGAGCGGCCAAGGGGTCCCTTTAACTAAGCTAGAGGAGCCTCAGACAACAAGGCCGACTGAGCCGAGGGACTCCTACGCCTCCGGGATACGGATACCTCACTCGTCACCTTGACACAGGGCAACTCATGCTTGGTGAAGCGGTTCAGATAATCAACAGGCGAGTCTTAATGCTCGAAAATGAGGAAAAACATGGCTCCGTGCCAAAATTACATACATGTTCAGGCCTCGACAGCCATAATGAACAAAAACACTGGCATTCGAAGTGCCATTACAAACGGAACTCCCGTTCCCCCTCCGCAGGTACGAACAACCCCACTCCATGGGGGAGGGCCTGCGGAACAACAGAAGACTGACGAGCGGCTCGCCGCCGCCCGCTCCGACTACAACGACGACGACCCCCGCTCCGGGTGGCCGAACTGCAGCAGCGCAGGCCTCAGGGTAGGCACTGCCGCAATCTTGCCCTCGCCCACGCCGACGCTCGAGGGGCAAGGACAAGTACAAAGAGCCGGAGGCCCGAGGCGCGGATGGTGGCGGTGATCCCCTCGGCGACGGGGGCTTCTCGAACCGCCTCTGCCTCGGCACCGACGGCAGGGGCCATCAGCCCTCCGGCAGATCCCCACTCAAATCCTCCCAGACGAGTGGGGGACCGGCCTCCGCGTGAAGATGCCATGCCGGTGCAAAGGCAGGACCACCCCAGAACACGAACGCCGCCCTAGCAGTGTGCGGCATATAGGGTGGTCCTCCCGTGCACACGACGCGGCAGCCGCCCTCCGGCAGAAGGGGCCA
Source organism: Zea luxurians (assembly GCA_029449295.1). Classification (NCBI taxonomy): domain Eukaryota; kingdom Viridiplantae; phylum Streptophyta; class Magnoliopsida; order Poales; family Poaceae; genus Zea; species Zea luxurians. The sequence continues at coordinate 47,701,894 of JAOPSE010000022.1, forward strand.
CCGGGAGCCAAGCCGACGAACCCAACACGCTGGAGGTGACGACGCCTGCCGTCGACCAGCCCCGCGTTGTCGAAGTCCGGGCCGCCCGCAGGGCTAGTGAGCGCCCTCTCCCTCGAATGCCGCGGGAGAGGATGACCCACGAACCCGCGCGGGAGGTAGAGCGCCGGCTCAGCCCGGCACCCACCCCAGCGAGGATGATGAACATCCTTGAAGCTGAGGGTGGGACCAAGATCGCAGCCCGGCTTGCTCCTCCCCACCCAGGAGCTGGTGGTCACCGTCTCGGGTGACCGCCGGCGAGGGGGTACAACCGGGCTGGCTGATGAAAATCCTTGAAGCCGAACGATGGCTGAAAGGTACCAACTCCTACGGAGTTGCGTTCCTCCAACGATGAGGCGAAAAGACGGCGGGTATCCCCCATCCGGGGGCTTGGAAGGTGGAAAGACGCGATGCATAAGGGAGCGAGAAGACATGGTCGCCTTCCGAAGGGGGTCACCCTCCTTTTAAAGGCAACTCTCCCTACTTGCGCCCCCAACCGTCACGAGCTGAGTCTTCTCCAACACGCTCCAAGGCCCTCCCCTGCGGCGCGGGGGCTAGGTCCCGCATGTCAAGCAAACTGGCTTAGAGCAGAAGAAGCCAAACCGCCGCGCGTGGTGCACACAACCGCCCAGCGGTTACAAGTGACCCTCCACTTTTGCCCGGACCAACGGGCGAAAGAGGCGGGCAGCCATGCAGGCGGCATGCAACCGCGCCAAGTGGGCGCGCTCCTCCGACTCCCAACACGCCAGCATGGAGGCCCAGGCCCACGCGTCATGCAACCGGCGCGCCGGATGCTGCATGCAAGCAACTGCACCGCCACTTGCGCCACCACCTCGCCTCCTCGATTGCGGAATCAATACCGCGACTCGAGGCGACCAGGCGCACGACCCAGCAGCGCCAGCCTGACGCGGCGGTCAATGCGGCCAAAAGTGGGCCGGCAGTGATGACGGTGGCAGGCGGGCGGGAGCAGCGGTCACGTCGTCAGCCAAGCTCACGTCCCATCTGGGGGCAGCTAGAGAACCCCCTCTCACGGCGTGAAGACAACGCGCCCGTGATCCGTTCCTCGAACGGCTCGCGCACGCGCAACGGCCGCCCTGCCAACAACTCGCCCCGTCGCATTAACTCCGCAGAGGGATAGACGGCGCTTCTGGCAGGAGAAGCGGGCGACGCTTCGCCTTCGCCGTAAAAACCGCGCCAAAAAAGGTACGCCACGTCGTTCGATTTCGTATCCTTTTCCTTTTTTCCTCTTTCTCTATCTCTTGCAACAGGGACCGGGAAAGGGGGATACCCCGAAAAGGATCCTTCCCCGTGAAGGAACCAGGCTCCGAGCCTCCTTACTGATCAGAGGTTCGAAGGCTGGCCCCCCGAAGGGTTTCAACAGCCGCCTCAGATCGCGTGGGCCCTACACCCACTACTGGTCAGAGGTTCGAAGGCCGGCCCCCCGAAGGGCTCCACGGCCGCCTCAGGCTACTCGGGCTCCGCGCCCATTACTGATCAGGGGTTCGAAGGCTGGCCCCCGAAGGGTTCACAGTCGCCTCAGACGCCGAGCGAGGGATGACCAGGGGTACGTTCGATACATAACCAAGGCTCGGGCTGCGCTCCCGAGGTACCCTAGGACATTTCTGAGACCAGCGGGAGCGATCTTGTAACGGAATCCCATCAGAGGGAGGCATCGAGCCCTCGGACCCCGTCGCCAGGGGACCGGGTCCGGCAGATCACCCGCAGGTACTTTTGGGCGTGCCTCTGGGCCCCTAGCCGACCCCTAACGAACGGGGCACGGACGTCCACTCGGATTACCCGCTTGCAGCTCACCAGAGACACCATGTTCGGCGCCCATCGAGGGTAACATGGCGCTCTCCCCCCTCCTCCTTGCGGAAAGGCGACGCAGGGGCGTATGTAAAAAAGCCGAGTCTGTCCCTGATCGCCCTCTCGCCCTGTGCGGAGGCTCGGGGGCTGCTCTCGCAAACCCGGCTCCGGCCGAACCGTTGACAGCGTCAACATACCAGCCCGAGAGCTTGGGCCCCGATCGTACACCCGGGCTACGGCCAGTTCGCATGAGGGAACAACTAGACCAGCCGAAGCATTACGCGAGGCATTAAGACCTCGAAGGAGTGAAACCACTCCTCCGAGGCCTCGGGGGCTACACCCGGCGGGTGCGCTCGCGCGCACCCACCGGAACAAAATGCAACCGAGAAAGGCTGGTCCCCTTGCAAAAAAGTGCGACGAAAGCCTCCAAGCGAGTGCTAGCACTCCCTTCAAGGCTCGGGGGCTACTGTCGGGGACCATAATTAGGGGTACCCTCAAGACTCCTAATTCTCAGCTGGTAACCCCCATCAGCATAAAGCTGCTAAGGCCTGATGGGTGCGATTAAGTCAGGGATCAGTCCATTCGAGTGACCCGATCACGCCTCGCCCGAGCCTAGCCTCGGACAAGGGCAGCCGACCCCGGAGGATTTCCGTCTCGCCCGAGGCCCCCCTCCAACGGCGGACATATTTCCGGCTTGCCCGAGGCCCTGCCTTCGCTAAGAAGCAACCCTGACTAAATCGCCGCACCGACCGACCAAGTCGCAGGAGCATTTAATGCAAAGGTGACCTGACACCTTTGTCCTGACGCACGCCCCCCGGCAGAGCCGAAGTGACCGCCGTCACTTCACCGCTCCACTGACCGGCCTGACAGAAGGACAGCGCCGCCTGCGCCACTCCGACCGCAGTGCCGCTTGGCAGAGTGAGACTGACAGGTAGTCAGGCCTTGCCAAAGGCACCATAGGAAGCTCTGCCCGACCCAGGGCTCGGACTCGAGCTAAGCCCCGGAAGACGGCGAACTCCGCTCCGCCCGACCCAGGGCTCGGACTCGGGCTAAGCCCCGGAAGACGGCGAACTCCGCTCCGCCCGACCCAGGGCTCGGACTCGGGCTAAGTCCCGGAAGACGGCGAACTCCGCTCCGCCCGACCCAGGGCTCGGACTCGGGCTAAGTCCCGGAAGACGGCGAACTCCGCTCCGCCCGACCCAGGGCTCGGACTCGGGCTAAGTCCCAAAAGACGGCGAACTCCGCTCCGCCCGACCCAGGGCTCGGACTCGGGCTAAGTCCCGGAAGACGGCGAACTCTGCTCCGCCCGACCCAGGGCTCGGACTCGGGCTCAGCCCCGGAAGAAGACAAACTCCGCTTCGCCCGACCCCAGGGCTCGGACTCCGCCCTGGCCTCTGCCGAACGACCTCCGCCTCGCCCGACCCAGGGGCTCGGGCTCGGCCTCGGCCATGGAAGACAGACTCGACCTCGGCTTCGGAGGAGCCTCCACGTCGCCCAACCTAGGGCACAGGCCAGCCACGTCAACAGGAAGCGCCATCATCACCCTACCCCGAGCCGACTCGGGCCGCAGAGGACAAGACCGGTGTCCCATCTGGCTAGCTCCGCCAGATAGGCAATGATGGCGCCCCGCGTGCTCTGTGACGACGACGGCTCTCAGCTCTCTTACGGAAGCAGGAGGACGTCAGCAAGGACTCAACCGCTCCGACAGCTGTCTCTCCGCCAGGCTCCGTCGCTCCTCCGACGGCCACGACATCACACCAGCTGGGTGCCAAAATCTCTCCGGCTGCCACATCGGCATGTACTTAGGGCGCTAGCTCTCCCTCGCTAGACACGTAGCACTCTGCTACACCCCCATTGTACACCTGGATCCTCTCCTTACACCTATAAAAGGAAGGACCAGGGCCCTCTTAGAGAGGGTTGGCCGCACGGGGACGAGGACGGGACAGGCGCTCTCTTGGGGCCGCTCGCTTCCCTCTCCCGCGTGGACGCTTGTAACCCCCTACTGCAAGCGCACCCGACCTGGGCGCGGGACGAACACGAAGGCCACGGGATTTCCACCTCTCTCACGCCCATCTCCGGCCACCTCACTTCCCCCCTTCGCGCTCGGCCTCGCGTCGACCCATCTGGGCTGGGGCACGCGACGACATTCACTCGTCAGCTTAGGGACCCCCCGGTCTCGAAACGCCGACAATATCCCATGAACCTCCTTGAGGCCTTTGTCTGGTCTTGGATAGAACTTTGCTGATAGTTCATGTCCAACTTCGAGGTCAAGTAATCTTGGTTCGATGTAGAGTCTAACCTCCATGTCGTCAAATAGCAACATGGCGAGTCCATATGCGCTTTTCATGTAGTGTTTTGCCATGTCCAAAGCAACATTCCTTATGTCTCCACCACCTCTATTGTTGTCACCTTTTGGTAGGGTGTCACGGTAAGAAGGTTGAGAAATTAGCCATCCGTGACATCTAGGATACTAGAGAGATGCTCTCTCTAGCTAAAAAGTGTGTGTGGGCCATCAAGGGTAGAGTATGGCATGCTCCCCATCAGATGCAAACGGGCTTCCAAGTTCTTGAGGCTTCTAGGATGAGCCCTAAAAGAAGAAGAGCAAGGGCTTGGGTTCCCCAAGTTTTTGCTACCATGGAACTTGGTAGTGAACCTATCCTAGGGAAAAGAGTAGCCCCATCCAGGGCCCGAGGACACTAGGAAGTAGTATCGCATTCACAAGTCTACCACTCAAGACCTGGTTGAGTGTCGGGCAGTCAAGGATATGGTCGAACACTTCTAGCGCTTTGACTAGAAATATCCTAATAAAGGGGGCTAAGGAGTTATTTGGAAGCACCAAGTTTTTAAGCCACTAGTTTATAGAAACTAAGAGTAAAACCATGAATTTTGGGGTATAAAAATTTCTTTGCTCTATACTCAAAATTCAAGTGTTACCATCTCTTTATTCTCCTCTTTTCTCTTTTTTCTTAAATAATGGAGAGTTATTTTGTATTATATAAGTGTTAAGTTTAGCAAACTAAAACCGTAGAGGAGTTTTGAATGTTGCATCTCATGCCAGAGCATAATTTTTGTTTGTTAAGTGATTTTGATGTTGCCTTCTCTTGAAATTATAAAATTTATTTATTTATGGTTGCTTAAAAATAATTTTATAAGCTCCAAAAACTTTAATTTAATCTTGAACTCCAAGTCATGTATAGGAGTTTTCCTATATTTTAGACTCTTTGAAAACATTTTTCATTAATTAAAAATGTTTTAATGTCTTTTGTAATTAACGAATCTTTAAAATTGGTATTTTGTTGGGTCTGCATGGTGTCTTCATCTTTGCCCCCCATGTCAGGCTAACCTCCCCAAATCTCCGCTGTGCGTGTGCACGTTGGGAAATAATTGAACCCCTTCGCAACCTCCCCTCCCGTGCTCACACACGAAACCTCCCCTCTGTAACCCCTACGTAACCCTCCCTCGCACGTCCCATCAGTTGCTCGATCTCCGCATGTCCGCCTCCTTGTTTGTGCATCTCCACTTGCACGTAGCGCTACGCCAGTTTCCCCTTCGCTCCCATCCATATGCATGGAGAAGTTCCCTAGGCGAGGAGTTCCCAGGCGATAAGGCGTCCTCGACAACGACGATCACCGCCTCTACAACAACAATCGAGGAGGGCATCGTCTTCCTCGTCATCCTCGGAGCACCGATGTCCCCACCACCGACGACTCCTTTCTCATTGTCAATGAGAAACCCCCTTTGGCCCCTTCTCTATCTCATTGTGAATGGGTCGTAAGATGCCTCTGTGCGGTAGCATAGGTTCGGTAACCTGATTCTGCACCCTCCCTCGTCAGGATCATAAGAACGATGATCTAATCAACAACCCCAGGGGCGGATTTCACCGCACCCCAAGATTTCCCCCCTAATTTTCCCCTTCCCCTTCTCTTTTCTCTATCTTTGTGGGTCTTCTTCTCGTGCACAACCATGGTGGCATGTAGCGGCCCTCTCCTCTCGACTCAAAGTACTTTTTGTATGTACTAGGACCTGGATATCCCCTAGAGGGGGTGAATAGGCGAATATAAAAACTTAAACTCAAATGAACTTTCTTACTCTACTCAAAGTGTTGATTACAGCGAAATAAAATTAAGTCAAGTAGATTACAGCGGAATTGATGTCCTTGTATCAAAAGATCTTGCACTTAACAAAAAAGCTTATACCAAAGATAAGTAGAGAAGTATAGATGAAAAGTAAAGCAATAAACAAGTGATACAACAATTTTTTCCATGGTTCGACCAAGCCTGAAATGCTTGTCTACATCCACATTGGAGTTAGCCAACTTGGCTTGGAGTCTATTTCAACTTCCTCTGGTTGCTCAGGTTTATCACCAGTGTGATAAACTGTGTCTTCCACTACCTCAGATGTTGGTTACAACGGTACCGAGGCTATCATAACTTGGTAGCTCAACGGTAGAGTAGCAAGACAAAATAATGCTCAAGATCACCACTCACTCTTGCAGCAGCACTCCGCCTCTCTTTTGGCCTACACACGTTAATACTTGATTCTACATAGAATTATAGAAGAGAGGGATAGGGAATGAATATGCACTTGTTCTCCACTTGTATGCTACTTGGGTGCTCTGGTTGAGGTCGACGAAGGGCCTATTTATAGCTCCAAGGCGTCCCATAGTCGTTGCTAAAACAATACAAGAAGGTTCTGTCCACGGACGTCTAGTGCACCACCGGACCTTCAACTGTAGCAGTGTCTCCGGGATCGTGATAGGAGCCTTGTTCTTCTGGCCAACATTGGACCGGTCCGGTGCACCACCAGACCCGGTGCCACATCAACTAGCCGTTGACCAATGATCTACTATTGAGGTAATCGTTGCGCCAGACCCTCGAGGTCCAGTGAATTTGAGCCAAAAACTCAAGACCTCTATCTTCACTGTAGGCGATCCAGTGAGCCACATGACCAAGTCTTGTATGCGGTCCGATGCACTAGGCCGCCATATATATATGTATGTGCCTTTTGTCATCTAAGATGAAGCTTCACCTGATCAGTATTAATTGATTATTGCCAAAAAATGTTCAGTAATAATCAATTATTATCGACTGCGTACAACTTGGATAATGAGTATATATATGGTAAGGCTATTGGGAGCCCTAGGCTTACATAGCATACTGGAAGCCCCAACCAGCCAGCTATGCACCACCTGTCACACCCGTTTCTAAGGGCAGAGCCGGGTGCATCGCATATGTGTGCCAAGATCTATTTCCACACATATGTTGACGTCACAAGTGTAATATATCAAAAGAACAATGCATAAAAGCGTAAATAACGATTTTATTAACATATTACACTTCGAACAGACATAATGTCTTAACCTTTATTCAGCAAAGTACAGCGAAACATGGACATCCATCCACAGGAAGATGACCGGGGGTATCACTAGACTAGCATCCATGGAGTTCAGCATCATATCTTCATCTGCAAGATTCTGATCAAAATTTAAGCAAGGGTGAGCTCACTTATGGTCGGGGCTCAGCAAGTGGGGGAAAAACTAATGCAAGGTAACAAGGTGAGGCTAAGGTTGAGCAGTAAGCATTTTAGTTGGTCAACATTTTATTAACAACAACTGTCTTACTAATAAGTATGAATCCCAAGTATTCCCATTAAACCAAGGTATAAGAGTATATCAAAAACACTTAAGTGAAACCACTTAAGCAAACCATTGGCAGATCATCGGATCTCGATTTATTCCATCTTCAAGTTCAATTATCATGTGAGGAGTCCAGGCTGCTCATAACCGTGAGCACGACCGATATATCAGTTTTACACTCTACAGAGGTGGCACATCTTTACCCATGTGTCGCGATTCCCTTCTAGCCCGGGTTAGCTAGACCCGTATTCACTTCCGAGGTGAATGGCTAGGGTTCACTACGAGGCTTCTCCTTAGAGTCCTCATTACGCAAATGCTGGAAATGGTCAAACTGCATAAGGCACACCTACCGTAACCAACTTATAGTCCGGACCACAGGGTAAAGCTTTGGGAACTATGCCCGTATCCAATCTGCCTGAGCTGATACTATAAGCGCTTGCCAGATGCCCCCGTTCCGGTTGACTACGACCAACACCCAACATAAGACTTCCCTAGTTATTTAGCCAAGACCAGAGCCATGATAGTTCTCATGGTAGCACTATTTTCCCGGGTTGTCACTCCATGTTCTAATTAATATGCAATAATCTTGTTTAACCATCGGGTTAACAATAATAAAGTAAACTTACCATTTGGAACATTAATATCATAGCGGGAGTGACTGCATAAAGTTAAGTTGTAGCAATAGCATAACTACTTGATTAGATCATAATCCCAGGTTAAACAAGGAGTAAGGTTGGAAAGGTTATCTAAATAGGTAAGCCGTCAAATTATGCATATATATCCAAAAGAATAAACTTTATTAAATGTATTTTTTGGGATCAAACAGAGTATGCAGAGGGAGAAGTCCACTTGCCTTGCTTATTGAAAACTTGATGTTCTTCCACGGATAGGAATAGATCTTGATTCTTAACTACTAGATCAACCACTGAATATCACACAAACAAACAAGAAGAACAAACACCACTCAATAACATACCACATTCACCATACGTAAAGCTAAAAGAAAGCCTAACGAAAAGAGCGTTCATTTTTCAAAAACATCGCAAGTAATGGTTATAATAAGTAAGTATTCTTTTCAAAAATGTGTGATCTATACTTTATAAAACAAGGCATGAGCTTAAAATATCTTAATTAAAATATACAAACATTAGGTTCACTAATTTAATCTTTTATAAGATATCGTATGTGATACGTTTAAGATAAAGGGTTTATAAGATGATAAAACACATTATAACAATATTAAACCTTTTTAACCTTTTAGAGAAGATACATGTTATATATCTAACGTTAATGAGTTATAAAACACATTATTAAACATTACTTTTATAACAAGCTCATAAACAACTTTTTATGCGAAAAGATCATAATTATATTATTAATCACTTATTTAAGACGAGTTAGGTTATGGACCTTAAATGGATTTTCATGCAAAAGATAATGAACGCATAACCATCATTTAATTTCATTAAAAAGCACATAGCCTATATTATTATATTTGAAGTCAATATATATAAAGTAACATTTTAAGTTATAAAAGAACTTAAACTCTTATTACTTTATTTTATCCTTTAGGAAAAGCTAGGTGATTCGTATATAATGTGCACTAATTTCTATGAAATCATTAATCATGCCATAAACCTAGTTAAGAACAAATTGACTATAGGTTTGATTAATAAATTATGATAAAGGATAATTAATCTATTAATTATTTTTAATTCTATTGTAGGAACAAATGATCTAGGTAATTAAAATGAATACTATATTTATTGGTATATTATTAACTATCATTTTAGTTATGACGGTGTGAGCACTTATGTCACACCCGTTTCTAAGAGGCAGAGCCGGATGCATAGCATATGTGTGCCATGATCTATTTCCACACATATGTTGAAGTCACAAGTGTAATATATCAAAAGAACAATGCATAAAAGTGTAAATAAGATTATATTAACATATTACACTTCGAACAGACATAACGTCTTAACCTTTATTCATCAAAGTACAGCGAAACATGGACATCCATCCACAGGAAGATGACCGGGGGTATCACTAGACTAGCATCCATGGAGTTCAGCATCATATCTTCATCTGCAACTTCTGATCAAAATTAAGCAAGGGTGAGGTCACTTATGGTCGGGGCTCAGTAAGTGGGGGAAAAACTAATGCAAGTTTAACAAGGTGAGGCTAAGGTTGAACAGTAAGCATTTTAGTTGGTCAACATTTTATTAACAACACTTGTCTTATTAATAAGTGTGAATCCCAAGTATCCCATTTAAACAAAGGAATATGAGTATATCAAAAACACTTAAGTGAAACCACTTAAGCAAACCATTGGTAGATCATTGGATCTCGATTTATTTCCATCTTCAAGTTCAATTATCATGTGAAGAGTCCAGACTGCTCTTAACCGTGAGCACGGCTGATATATCAGTTTTACACTCTGCAGAGATGGCGCATCGTTACCCATGAGTCGCGATTCCCTTCTAGCACAAGTTAGCTAGACCCGTATTCACTTCCGAGGTGAATGGCCAGGGTCTCACTACGAGGCTTCTCCCTAGATTCCTCATTACGCAAATGCTGGAAATGGTCAAACTACATAAGGCACACATAACGTAACCAACTTATAGTCCAGACTGCAGGGTAAAGCTTTGGGAACTATGTCTGTATCCAATCTGCCTGAGCCGGAACTATAAGAGCTTGCCATATGCCCCCGTTCCTATCGACCACGACCAGCACCTAACATAAGACTTCCCTAGTTATTTAGCTAAGACCAGAGCCATGATAGTTCTCATGGTAGCACTATTTTCCCGGGTGGTCACTCCATGTTCCAATTAATATGCAATAATCTTGTTTAACCATCGGGTTAACAACAATAATGTAAACTTACCATTTGGAACATTAATATCATAAGTGGGAGTGACTGCATAAAGTTAAGTTGTAGCAATAGCATAGCTACGAAGGTAAAGTATAATACCCAGGTTTGATCAAGGAATAATGTTGAAAGGTTAGGTGTATCTAAATAGGTAACCCGTCAAATTATGCATATATATCCAAAAGAATAAACTTTATTAAATGTATTGTTTGGGATCAAACAGAGTATGCAGAGGGACAAGTCCACTTGCCTTGCTTATTGAAAACTTGAGGTTCTTCCACGGATAGGAATAGATCTTGATTCTTAACTACTAGATTAACCACTGAATATCACACAAACAAACAAGAAGAACAAACACCACTCAATAACATACCACATTCACCATACGTAAAGCTAAAAGAAAGCCTAACGAAAAGAGCGTTCGCTTTTAAAGAACATCGCAAGTAATGGTTATAATAAGAGGGTATTCTTTTCAAAAATGTGTGATCTATACTTTATAAAACAAGACATGAGCTTAAAATTATCTTAATTAAAATATATAAATATTGGGTTCATCAATTTTAATCTTTTATAAAACGTCATATGTGATACGTCTAAGATAAAGGGTTTATAAGATGATAAGACACGTTATAACAATATTAAACCTTTTTAACCTTTTTTAAAAGATATATGTTATATCTAAGGTTAATGAGTTATGAAACACATTACTTTTATAAAAAAAACTCATAAATAGCTTAAACAACTTTTTATGTGAAAATATCATAATTATATTATTAATCATCTATTTAAGACGAGTTAGGTTATGGGCCTTAAGTGGATTTTCATGCAAAAGATAATGAACGCATAACCATCATTTAATTTCATTAAAAAGCACATAGCCTATATTATTATACTTGAAGTCAATATATATATAAAGTAACATTTTAAGTTATAAAAGAACTTAAACTCTTATTACTTTATTTTATCCTTTAGGAAAAGCTAAGTGATTCTTATATAATGTGCACTAAATTCTATGAAATCATTAATCATGCCATAAACCCAGTAAAGAACAAATTGACTATAGGTTTGATTAATAAATTATGGTAAAGGATAATTAATCTATTAATTATCTTTAATTCTATTGTAGGAACAAATGATCCAGATAATTAAAATAAATACTATATTTATTGGTATATTATTAACTATCATTTTAGTTATGACAGTGTGAGCACTTAATTAAGCCATTATATCATTATTACAAAAGTTATATGACATATTACTATTTAGTATGGCTATACTTAAACATCTATAACGTATCTTATTAAATCAAAATCATGATGTCTATTAAAAAGGTCATTTTACAGTTAGAAACAAATTCTCTAATTCTTTAGTAAGAAACCTATATTTACCAATATAACTATCAATTTCTTTATTAGGAAAGCATGTGTGCCTAATTAAGTTATTCTAACATTATTATAAAATTCTATTCTTTCGGTTTTCTTCCTTTCTTTCCTACATAGAAATTATACGTATACTAAAAATTGTTTATTTATAATTCTTCAAACATTAATATTCTAAGAATTAATGTAAATTACTAAATGAGACTTTTAATAACATAATCATGGTTATTATGACATAAATAAATGTCTTACTAATTCTAAGTACTTAAGTGCCATACTCATGAATACATTTATTATGAATAGTAACATATATATATTTTCATTTGACCGGAAAATACGTGACTTAGTATTTCTTCTATTTTTCATGCAAATAAGTTTACACTTGAAATACTACTAACAATTATCGTTCCACACACACTAAAGTGAAATTAATTATAAACATTTCTAGTATGAAAACCACTGAAGTAGTGAATAGTGGTCGTACTCCTTTTTAAAATTATAAAGTTATACACATATTAAAACGTTGTCGCAGGGTTCGATTTTGGTTACACGTATATATCGAATCTCTAAAATCATACACGTGAATCACCAAATCGCATCAATATTACAACGATAAATCGCAAGATTCAAAACATGATTTAGAAAATAAATCAGTGGGTTGTCTTCAACCTTGGGTGAACGGACGACGGCGAATGGGCTCGAGCGCGCGACTAGGGGAAGGCTTGGCACGGCGGGATCGGCGAGGCTTGGACGGGGTTCGGGCACGTCTCCGACGAGCAGGGGAACGGGCGCAGTCGTCGGTGGACGGCGAGGTACAAGCTCTGGCGAGGCTTCACGGACTCCGGCGACGGCGTTCGACGATGAGCAAGAGAGTGTGAGAGAGAGGCGAGCTTAGAGAGGAAGAGAGCTCGGCTGTGTGAGGGAGAAGAGAGGAGCTCGACCATATTTATAGAGAGAGGGAGGGGAGAGGAAGAGATGGCCGGTGTCATGCCATTGATGGCATTCAAGGAGCTTGAATGGAGGAAGAGAAACAGACGAGTTGAATCTCCATTAATGAAGGAGAAACGGACGCGGGGCAGATGACGTTGGCGGCTCGGCTTCCTGGCGCAGGGTGTAGTCGGATCCTCCTGGGCGCAGGCGGGTCGGCTGGGGCGGCCGGTGTTGCGGCTGCGTCGGGCAGCACGCGGTCGGGTGCTGCGCGTGGGTGGCTGCGCGGCCAAGGCCTGGCACGGGTCCTCGGCTTGGGCTTCACGACACTCGACCGGCTGGCGCGGGTGTCGGGGCGCGTTGCACGGCTGGGGCGGGCTCGGTCCTGGCGGCTCGAGCAGGGAGGGAGGAAGGGAGGAGGGAGAAGGGTGGCGGCGGCCAGCAGGGGAGAGGGCGCGCGCGGCAAGGTCACCAGCCAGGGAGCGGCGGCTGGGAGAGGAACAGGGGCGGCGCTAGGTTTAGGTGTTGGGCCCCTAGTGGGCTTTTAGGTTTAGGGTGTTTGTTTTTTTCTTTTTTTTATTTTTTTTCTAATTCCTTTCTAATTTCAAAATATAATTTTAAATAACCATAAAATTCATAACAATTAACACAAAATTATTTATAAATAAAATAATTATTTTTGGACTAGTACTTATTATATTATTTATTTGGATTTTTACTTAACAAGAAATGCTATTTGATATCCAAAATCAATTATGAGAAATCAAAAATCATTCCAAAGGCAAATAAATAACAAACACTTAAAAGAAAATTAATTACCATAAATATCATTAATAACTAAATATATTATTTTTATTTGATGACTTTTATAGTGTTACACCACTCCAGCGTGCCCGCCAGCCCACCTCTCACATGCGTGCATTCCTTGCATGCACACAGTTTGTTTCCAATTGCATACGCGAGAAATTAGGAAGTGTATCCGTTAACTGCTGCATGTATGGAAACAAAAAACTGATTTGAATGCTTTATTCCTTCCATAAATATAGGATCTCAATAACAATCATGCAGCTAGACCCGTTGGAAACATTTTATGAAATATACTGCTACTAACTATGCTACACAGTGTATGTATTTATGCAATACGGTACGCTGCGTAAAAAATCAGTTTTCTGCTACATGTGCATAGATTTAGGATGTCAATAATGTGCGTTGAGAGGAAAATGGATTGACATGCATGGAAACAAAAAAAAATCTGATTTTAATGCTTTATTTTGTCCATAAAAATAGAATCTCTACAACAGCAATGCAGTTAGGCTCGTTGGAACTAGTTTATGACATATACTGATATTAATTATACTACACTGTATAGATATTTATGCAGTGTGATACACCGCGTAAAAATATGTTTCCTGCTGCATACACACAAATTTAGGATAATAAGAATGTGCGTTGAAAGGAAATAGGTTGACATATATGGAAACAAAAAATCTGATTTAAATGCTTTATTTCGTACATAAAAGTAGGATCTTGACAACAACCATGTAGGTAGGTTCGTTGGAACCGGTTTATGATATATACTGACACTAATTATGCTATATGGTATAGATATTTATACACTGCGGTACAGTGAGGAAAAAATATGTTTCCTACTGCACGCGCACAAATTTAGGATGGCAATAATGTGCGTTAAAAGAAAATAAATTGGTATGCATGGAAACAAAAAATTTTGATTTAAATCCTTAATTTCCTCCATAAATATAGGATCTCTTCAACAACCATGCATCTAGGCTCGTTAGAACCAATTTATGATATACACTAAGATTAATTATTCTACACGTCGAAGCTATTTATGTAATGCGGTACACTGTGTACAAAAATCTATTTACGCACAAATTTAGTATGACAAGAATGTGAGTTGAAACGAAATGGATTAACATGCATGGAAACAAAAATTTGATTTTCAATGTTTTCTTTCGTCCATAAATATAGGATCTCTCCAACAACCATGCAGTTAGGCTTGTTAGAATCAGTTTATGATATATACTAATACTAATTATGCTACATGTCGAAGGTATTTATGCATTGCGGTACACTACACAAAAATAACAAACATTTACATAAAATGTGAATAGAAATATCATAAAAACCTATTGATGTTGGCATAAATATGTATACAAAATAGCATAAAAACAGGGTCGTCGATTCGCCATCGCTTGCCGCCTAGGGAAGTCTGTCGTTGTTGCTCGCGCCTAGGGAAGGCCAACGTCGTCGTGGGAGGGAGGACGCTAGCGGGCGCCACTCCGCGGCACGCGCCTCCGGGATTCGCCATTGTGTGCGCTCCTCCAAGATCCATAGTTGCTGCTGTCGAAGCCTACCGCACCTCGCGCAATCACCGTCACCACTGGGCCTAGGGTGCGCTGCCGCCGCTCGTCCGGTTTGGGAGCGTGTCACACCCGGATTCAAGGGACAAATCCGGGTGCATCTCATATATGCGCCAGAGAAGACAACACATATAATAACAGAGTGCATAGAGATAAATGTCATAAATATCATAAATGTACTTATTACATAGCGGAAGTCTTACAAAAATAAATGATAAAATAAAACGAACTAATTATTATTCCCTGGCGCCACAAAGCTGACTGGAAGACTCCACCTAGATTAAGTCGAATGCCTCGGTGTTAGGCGGCTCCTCTTCGACCACCTGTTCTTCTCCTGTGGGGGGTGTGAGACAGCAAGAGTGAGCTCACATACGTTCATAGCTCAACAAGTCGTGGGGAATAATGTGGCATGAACTCATAAAGGTGGGAGTTCATGAAGTGTAAGGCTGATCAATGAAATAAAGGCTGAAGCTGAGCATTGCTTTTATAAGTTGGTCAAAATTTTATTAGCAGTTACTAAGTGTAAGTAAACACCAAACCTTAATAGTAATAAAGAAAAGTAATAGTAAAATAATCCCAAATACGATGCAAATGTCAAATTAAATTTAAGTTCCATAAATTAATCATGTGAGGGTCTGAGCCGCTCATGACCGTGAACACGGCTAGTATACTAGTTTTACACTCTGCAGAGGTTGCGCATCTTTACCCACAAGTCATGTTACCCATCTGCCAAGAGACGGCCAATCCCATACACCTCTACCGAGGGGTAACACTACGAGGCCTTTACAAAGTTCCACTAGCTTCAGAAATCCCGCTACAGTTTATAGGAAGCTCCAGTGCAGGAATCCCTCGCCTGACCGCCATCGCAGCAAAATCAACCCAAGGACCTCCCTACACTGACCACTCCCCTACTGCCCTTGCCCCTTTCGGGTAAGGAAGAACTCCACTAGCTTTCCTAGTTAATCAGCCAAGGGCGTCCCATTAAACCCTTGTGGTAGCACTGTTTTCCCGGGTGGTCGCTCCATGTTCCCATTAATTTAATGATCTTAACATGAACAGTAGTAATAAAAAGATAATTAAAAGAGTAATCATGAATAGTATATCTCTATACCCAAATCCACGTAAAGCAATAGCAGGTACTACCCAAAAATGTTTCAGTGGTGAACAAGGTAATAAGATAACCAAAACTGGGGTAACCTAAAGGATCCCATCAAAATTAACCTATGCAGATCATTATAATTAATAAGAACATGGCTGGGAAAAGTAAGTGATCAAGGGCATAACTTGCCTTCAATGAGCTCCTGCTCAGCTACTTCTACTTGTTGAACCTCAGAATCCACAGTGGCTTGCTCGTCTACTCGCATCAACACAATACATACATAGTATAGCAAAAACATTACACCAAACATGTAAATAAAATACACAGTAATAAACTAGACATTAAAATAAGATCACAGGAACTGGAATCATTAATTTTGGAGTTATAGGTTTCAAGTTATGAATTTCCTAAGGTTTAATGTGCTTGAAATGGAATTACATGAGAAATAATTTTCTTTCTGTTTTCATGTCAGAACAGAGACACTAGATGTTAGAGAATATTATTACAAAATTTTAGAAATTGGAATGGTTCAATTTGGAGCTAAAATGAATTTTCTATGCCTTTTACAAGTTTCTAGAATTGTTTTCTATTAAAAACTGATTTCTATAATTATTTCTCTATTTTTTTAAACATCTCTGGACTAGGCCTCGATTTCTGGAAAAGTCAGGGGTCTCGGGGTTAAAAATACTAAGACACAGAGCAACCCAGGTACGGACGGCGAGTTTAATTCTAAAAAGAACAGGGGCTCTTTTATAAAACGTACCCGCGAAGGGGTAACTTTTAATCTGAGCCATCCGATCATCAATTGAGGGCCCAGATTAGATCAAAACATTATAAGCCGGCGCGCTCTGTTGACCACCAGATCCTAGATTGACGGCACAGATGCGCAGCACGAACCGGTATGCAGAGGGTTGATCTCGATCGTTCGCTATGAGATCAACGCTTCATTAGGGGTGGGCACTTTTTTACCAAAAACTGAAAACCTAACCGAACCGAAATTTCGGTTTTTTCGGTAGTTCGGTTCGGTTTCGGTTTTTGTATCTCAGAAGTTCGGTTTTCGGTATCGTAATCGGTTTTCACCGTATACCGAACCGAAATACCAAAAAACCGAATACCAAACTTTATCAATTCTAAAATTTGACTATTCGTTTATGTGAACTAAATGTGTAAAGCAATTAAATTGTTATTCACTTATTTATATGTGATGTATGATGTATCTCTAAATATTTGTATCTATATAATTTTTATTTTTTAAAATTATGTGTAATCTATCCTATAAACTTGATGTATGTGTTGTCTTGAGTATAAGTTTGGTATTCGGTTTTTATCGAAAAACCAAAGTAAAAAACCGAAACCGAACTTCTCAGTTTTTCATTTTTTAGAAAACCGATCGATTTCTAATATCTAGAAAACCAAAAAACCGAACCGAAGTTTTAAAAAAACCGAATGCCCAGCCCTACGCTTCACGATCTAACCCCCCCCCTTCTCCTCATATCGCGCCAGCCAGCCGCCGGAGCCGTCACCAGCCATGGCGGCGCCATCATTGACCTTGCCTGACTCTGAAGGTCGGTGCCGAAGTGCGGCCCTAACACGGGGTGCAGGCCACTACGAATCTATTTGTAAGCTCAATTTCACCATTGGAACCCCATGTGCGGTGATCACCATGGTGGCGCGGCCCCACGGTCCCTAAGCAATTCCGGCGACAAATTCCCACCTCCAAGGGTCTCTCCACGGTCACCCGCGAGCGCGAATCAATACTATGAGCAATTCAAACAAGCTGGGGGAAATTCTTACTGCGCAGGGGGTGGTCGGTGATCCTGGCGACGAAGCTTGTGTCTACGGCCCCTTGCTTTCCCCTCCCGAGCTCCCACGGGTGATGGCGGCCGGTTCTTTTGAGTTCTAGACGACAGGAGCTGGTCAGGTGCTTTGGATGATGATGACGAGGCTTTAAAGCGCGGAGGCATGAGGTGGTTCCACGGAATCCGAGTCCTCCGGTGAGCCTTTTGCGCGAAGTGGTTGCGGCCCGCGCGGTGTGGGAAGGGGTGACTCTGATGAACGGGCCCACAAGTCAGTGAGTAGCGTGCGCGGAGGCCAGTGACCGACGCGTGGGCACATCGCGACAGTGACCAGTTCGCCCGGGAGCGTGAAGTGGTAGCAGGGCCGCGCGGTTGAAAAGGGGGAATGGGCCAAAATGGTGTTTGGTCGGCCCAAGAAGGTTTTTGCCCTTTTTATTTCCTATTCTCTTTTCTCTATTCCTAAATTCAATTCAAATTACAAATTTTGAATTCAAACTTGGGCCAAATTTATTCTCAAATCATATTGTGAAATTATAATACAAGTTTTGGAACTATGGTTATATTATTTATATATTTTTTATATCATTTCTCTTCTTCTCATTTTCAAAAAAAACCCTTTTTTGTTTAGGGTTTGATTTAACTTCTAGTATTTATTATCTTATGATCCTTATTATTTTATTAATGCACAAACATATAAAACTCCAACAAGATGCATTGTATTTTATTTTAGAATCATTTGTTTTGATTAATCCTTCTTAATTTCATGTATGCTCTTTTCATGATGCAAATATGACACATAAAATAAGGGTATCACCATATAATCCTTTTATACAATTTTGAGTATTACAGAGCGCCATCGGTGCTTACCCGCCTGCCATACGAGCGTTGTCGTCGGTCGACCGCCTCGGCGTGCCATAACCGCTAGCCCCTAGGATCGCTGCCGCTCGGACGTCCGAGGAAACTGCCTCGCCGTCGCTCGTCCGGTTCGGGAGCGCCGTCAGTGCTTGCCCGCCCGCCATAGGAGCGTCGCCGCCGGTCGACCGCCTCGGCGCGCCACACCCGCTAGCCCCCAGGATCGCCGCTGTCGCTCGTCCGGTTCGGGAGCGCCGATGGTGCTTGCCCGTCCTCCATAGGAGTGTCGCCGCCGGTCGCCCGTCTCAACGCGCCACAGCCGCTAGCCCCCGGGATCGCCGCCGCTCGCACGCCCGAGAAAATCGTCGCTGTCGCTCGCTTGCCTAAGGAAATTGTCAACCCGCTAAAATATAATCCCTGGAGGGTCTTTTTATAGCCGTATGTACCCGGTGCGGCTGAACCAAATATCACCGTTGAATCAGGACTTCATCTAGTTATTAGAAGCTTAAGACTCAAAATATACAAACTATATATATAAATATTCTCCTTTTTTTTCGCGACAGGGAGCGAGACAGCCATACTCTCGTCGTGTCCGGTCACGCATAGGTCTATTTCTTCTTCTTTATTTGTTTAATTTATATAATTTCAGCTATATATATATATATATATATATATATATATATTCTCCTCTTTTTTCTGACAGGGAGCGAGGCAGCCATACTCTCGTCGTGTCTGGTCACGCATAGGTCTATTTCCTCTTTTTTATTTGTTTAATTTATATAATTTCGGTTATATTATATACATGTTCTCCCCTCTTTTCTAGTGTCAGGGAGCGAGGCAGCGAGGCAGCCGCTGCAGCCGGCCGCGCCCCCATCTCATCTCGGGGGTCGGGACCTGATTACCCCAACCCCAATCCGTTTCCTCACCAAATACGCCACGGCGGCGCGGCGCGCTCGCTACCCACAATGGCGCTCACCACCGCCTCCACGGTCTCCTCTCCCTCCCGAATCATCCGCCGCTTCTCTTCTTCTCAAGACTCTCGCCCCCCTTCCTCGCTCCTACATCTCGCCCCGCGCCGAGGACCCGGGAATTCCCGGCGCGCCTGTAGCTGGCACCGGCTCGTTGTGCGCCGGATGGGCTGGGCGGCGCGAGCGCTCCTCGGCGAATTATCGGACGCCGGCGCCAGTGAGAGCGACGAGGAGGAGGAGCACGCCCTACGAGTGGGGCAGCGGGAGGGCGAGATCGACGACGCCGTGGAGCTCTCCGCGGCGGCCGTTGGGCCAGAGAGATGGGACGTGCTGGGCCTCGGCCAGGCGATGGTGCGTGCAACTGGTCTTCTCCCCCTCCCCCAGTATAGAAAAAAATCAATATTTATGAAACCAGATATATATAATGCAATAATATATTCAACGAAGAATCTAATGATACTTATTGGTACCATATTTATTGATATTCTTTAAATAAACTTGATCAAACTCAGGATGCTTTCACTCCGTATTAGGTGCCCTGAATAAACTGTTGGGCCAGTTACTCTACTTGCCTCTCAGGAAGACGCAACTTGTGAAAAGTAGTTCAAACTTCTATCTGTACGGGTGTGTTGTTGAGAACTTAAGATCAATTCTGACTAGTGACTGTTCTGTGGGGCAAATAGGTTGACTTCTCAGGGATGGTGGATGACGAGTTCCTTGACAGATTGGGCATAGAGAAGGGCACGAGAAAGGTCATAAACCATGAGGAGAGGGGACGGGTCTTGCGTGCCATGGATGGGTGCAGCTACAAGGCTGCAGCTGGAGGCTCCCTGTCCAACTCGCTCGTTGCGCTGGCAAGGCTTGGTAGTAGCCAGTCTGCTGGCTACCCTGAGCTTAATATTGTGATGGGCGGCAGTGTGGGCAGTGACCCACTAGGTAGTTTCTACAGGTAATTCACTAATTTGTCACTATTTCTATTGCAGGTTTGCATGATGTCCTATTTCTGCACTAATTCTTTAGAGTATTGGCTGACATCATGCTTTCTGTTCAATCACACTTTTAGGGCGAAGTTGCGCCGTGCTAATGTGCACTTCCTGTCTAAGCCGGTCAAAGATGGAACAACTGGAACTGTTATTGTTCTAACAACGCCGGATGCACAGCGTACTATGCTTGCGTATCAGGTCAATTCCTTTTACTTCCTTTGCTGACAACTCTTCTATATCTGAACTTGTCAGATATTATTTCAGTTATACTTGCTTACTGCGCTTTCTCAGCCCTCTTTACACTCTTTAGACACCTCAGGGCACCAACTTGTGTCTGGACATTAAACAGTTCACTATCTGGCCTCTTAGACCATCTCCAGCATTTCACTCACATGGTGACCCAAAACACTGTTATGCACTGTAGACTATATTGTTCGCACAGTGAAGTTTGAATATGGGGATGGGTAAGCTATTGGGGATGTGCAAAGGATGAAGCGAAATTTCCAGGGATTTTGTCATGGTATTGTTTGTAGTAGTAGTAGTAGTAGTATGAATATGGAAGCAAAACTATCATGCGATCTTAATGATACATCCTTGATTCATGAGCCTGTATTTTGGAAAAGTATAATTCATTGGCCAATCATCTAGATTGTGCTGCACCTGCAACAAATATATGCTCAAACAGTGGAATGCGCTTCCTGTCTTTGCAGGGTACTTCGTCAACTCTGAGTTACGATTCAGACTTGGCCAGTTTAGTGTCTAAATCGAATGTACTAATTGTGGAAGGTTATCTATTTGAGCTGCCTCACACAATTGAAGCTATCAAGCAAGCGTGTGAAGATGCTCACAAGAATGGTGCAATCATTGCTGTTACTGCATCAGATGTATCTTGCATCAAGCGTTGCTACAATGACTTTCGGTGAGACTACCCTTCTATCAAAGGATTTCCTGTCAGATTCGCAGCTTGGGACCATCTGGGCCCAGCTGCACACGTTTCCAGATCTACATGTGTACATGCCCAATCTTTTACTTGCTTCCATTGATAGTGCATATTGACTAAAAAGAGGATCGCTAAGCATCTTATGTCCCTTTTATGTGCTTCACAATGGCCACCTTATTCGATATCTGGTTTTATCACTGAAACTAGCAAAAGAACCTTAGGGCATAATTATTCATGAATTAGTACCATTAAAGTGTTTTTCATGTTTCCAGAACCAGCCATTTTTAGTTAATGCATCTGTATTATGGCCTCAGCTTACGACACTAATGACCGCCGAACCAAAACAATTTTCAGGGACATTGTAAGAAACTATGCAGATATACTGTTCGCCAACGCCAATGAAGCAAGAGCGTTGTGCGAGCTACCCTCAACAGACAGTCCCATGTCAGCCACAAGATACTTAAGCCACTCCGTTCCCCTAGTATCTGTGACTGACGGCATGCATGGCTCCTACATTGGGGTGAAAGGTGAAGCAATATACATCCCTCCACCACAATGTGTGGCCGTGGACACTTGTGGCGCTGGCGACGCATACGCTTCTGGGATTCTGTACGGCGTCCTCCGGGGTGCTTCCGACCTGAAAGGCATAGGACTTCTGGCGTCGCGGGTAGCTGCTGTCGTCGTCGGGCAGCAAGGCACGCGACTGCGGGTCCAGGACGCGGACAGACTGGCTGGATCGTTTGAGCACCATCTGGATAGCTTGGAGTTCTGCTCAGATGTTTGAATAGATCACTCTGCAAACGTCTGGTCTGATTGTATCTGTTTTTTTTTCCCAAGCCTTAGAAATCTATATGTACATACATCACTTCCCTTGGTTGGTAGGTCTAGTACATTTCCTCAGGGCATTTAGCCGAGCTGGCCATTTGTTATTACTTTCCATCTTTGAGTATTGCCATGATTGGAATTACGTAGATTTCATTGGGCATGGAAAATACAACGGATAGTTCGTTTCCTGTTCCCATTGAAAATGGAAGGATGCTAAGTTGGTCTGGTCTTTCTTTATGTGAAAGGAACTTTGCGGTCCACTGAAACCGCAGTGAGACTGAAATTACGGTAATGCAATCCGGCTTTGTTAGATTGTATTCGATGTGGTTGGGCCAGACATCACACGCGAAAGGTCTTTGGTACTGGTTGGTTCACCTAAAGAAGCAACCCCTATCTCTGTGTGGCTGTACTTCATTTGGTGAATGAACTTTGTTTTCTATCGATCCTTTTATTGCGAAAGGTGGGGCATAGATTCGGCTGTTTTCTCAAACTGCATGAAAAGAACTTAATACAAGCCGTCCAGTTTTTTTTATCATCCTTCTATTCATAACATAACATACTGAGTACTATATATAATTAAAAAATTGAGATGCTGCTTGCAACATACTACACAAGGATCAGTGGAAGAGCCAACAGGCTACGCAAGATGTCATGACCAAAAGTTATATCATATAATAATATGGGCAGATTATATAAAGCTCACTCATCTCCGTACCTAAATTCATACTCTAATCAACGACAATATAGTCTATAATGCAAACTATAGGAAGGGTCGTTTCTAACTTTTTATGGGTCTAGGACGAAACCCGATAGGGAGGCACCATCCATATATATATATATATATATATATATATATATATATATTAAATTCAACGTATAAAAATTATTATGTACCAAGATGACAAATATAAAATATAGCCAAAAACGCTTACTTGTTACCTGATATCACTAAAAATATATTCTAACATTGTGTGATATAAAGTCATCGTTTATACCATTGAGATCAATCTCATCCAACAACTTTTCAATGTATAGAATCGTCAAACCATTTAACCTCTTTTGAGTTATTGTTGACCTTAAATAGTTCAAAAAAATATTTCAACTTTTTAAAAAACTTCTCTCCACCGATGCAACCATCGTGTGTATCAAAATAGAATTTGTTTTACTTCTTTAGTGGATTCATATAATACTTGGTGTATATATTTCATATATGTGTCTACATTCTTCATCATCTAGTTGAATATAGACAAAAAAACAAGAGCTAAAACAAATACTATTTTGGAACAGATGGAGTATTCGATAAGTAATTGAGACATTATTTTAACAATCTAAATGAGACCGATTGATAGTGCGCCGCTCTTTGCATATGTGTCTAGGGTAGATAGGCTTGACGAGAAAAAGTACTAGCGTCCAGTGGCTAGGGGGGCCTATGTTTTGGGGCCCGATGCGTCCGCACCCTCCGCATCCTCTAGGGTACGACCCTCCGCAGGATTCAAAGTGTTATTGAGTTCCTTTGCAACCATGTAGTGCACATAAGTTGCATGGCTTTTAATACATATTTGAATTGGACTGGGTCAATTTTTTTTGTAACTTCAGCACATTGTTTGTGACCTGGAAGAAGGATGCCATGTCATGAATAACGGTCAGATGCAGCAAGGCGATGAAGCAGGAGCCGCGGTGGCGAGCGGTGAAGTATGAAGATGGCGATATATGTATCGTGTCGTAAGGGGCACAGTAAATAAGTGTTGGGTTGTGGTATGTAATGTATTTTGGGTCGTGTGGGTTGTGGTCATGTGGAGGGTTATAAGCTGTAACTAGGGCTGGACGAAATACTCGTGGCTCGGTAACTCGCTCGACTCGACTCGTTAGTAGCTCGGCTCGACTCAGCTCGTTTTAATTTTGTAGCGAGCCAAGCTAGCATTCTAGCTCGGTTCTCTAATGAGCCAGCTCGGGTGAGCTCGTGAGCTAGCTCGCGAGCCAAACGAGCTAAGCCATAACATAAGTTTGTCTAGTCGTTGGTGTCGTCTCATCTCTTATAGTCTTGTTTTCTCGTAGTTATGATCTGTGATATGGACATGTGTGGATGTGTCATGCTTAAAAATTTGCATTGTTGCATGGCTACATATCTACATTGCATATTTAATATTTGATTATTGGTTATGGTTTTGTGAACCTTGTTTCTAGCAGCATATTATATTAGTGTTGTGCAATGAAATGTTACATGTTTGTGGAATGAATGATGAATTGCTTTATAATGATGCTTGTTGCTATCTTATTATAATAAGGGTTTATAAATCTATAAGTTAATACATATTTGGTTATTTAATTTAATATTAAAAGTTAGAAGCGCTAGGACGATGATATGATAATAATACTATAAAGGTTTTGGGTTTGTAGTGTTAAACACTTAAAATATGATTTTTCGGTTATATATATATTTATGTACATAGATCTTTGTATTTAGTTGTGTGGCTCGCGAGCCTAACGAGCTGGCTCGAGCTTCCTAACGAGCCGAGCCGAGCCAGCTGTTTAGCTCGTTATACTAACGAGCCGAGCCGAGCTGGCTCG
Source organism: Zea luxurians (assembly GCA_029449295.1). Lineage (NCBI taxonomy): Eukaryota > Viridiplantae > Streptophyta > Magnoliopsida > Poales > Poaceae > Zea > Zea luxurians. Next base: position 47,726,961 of record JAOPSE010000022.1, read on the forward strand.
TTACAATAACGAGCCAGAACGAGCCGAGTCATAACGAGCCGAGCTGGCTCGATATCCACCCCTAGCTGTAACCGAACTCTATACCCAGGGCGAGACCAGCAGGTAGTCTGGGTAAGCCCATGAGTACCCTAAAATTTGGCCCAAAAATACTAGTAGTAGTAAGCATTTAAGACCTAGAATTCAAAAGCCTACCCCACACCTTCAGGAACCCTATGCCGCACATCGCACACGTCGTTCTTCCCAAGCTCCTAGCGACACGACATGCCAATCCCATTGCCCGACCTTGCCCCAATATCACTCTATGTCGCTCAGACCTCGCCGACCGCCCGCCGCCGCATAGGGGCAAGAACGTAGGACCCATGGCTCCGTCGGCCACCGCCGGCCACCATCGCTCCGTCAAGGCAGCCAAGTCGTGACCCACTTCCATCCTGCCTCGCCATGTCGCTCGGATCTTGGTGCCCACCTACGACCAGAGGCGGCCCCGCGGCCCTAACAAGTAGGCCTAGGCAAAATAAACCGAAACAAAACCAAACCAAAATAACCAGAATCAAAACCGAATTAACTATAATCGAATTAATCATTAGAAATTTCAGTTCCTTGTTTTAGAAAACCAAAAGAACCGAGGTAATTTTAGTTCATAAAAGCGAATTAACCAAAAAACCGAAATGTAATAGAAGCACAATAGACCAATAGAATTTTAGGCATATCTCAATATAGCCTTCCCAAATCTTAAGTATATAAGCACACAGCCCCTCCAAATCAATCCATCTCCAACCCCAATAATCCATCCAGTCATCTATGCAGTCTTGCTAAACTCTAACATCGTGTTGTTTTGCTATTTTTTCTAAAGTTCGGTCTATTCGGTTAAGAACTGAAACAGAACCGAAACTAAATTTTTCGGTTCTGTTTGTCCTAGATACATATTTGGGTTCTAATTTTTTAGGAACCAAAAAAAAACCGAATGCACAGGCCATGCCGCCAACGTACCCACTTTGGAGCCGTGAGTTCGTGCATCCGGTGGTTGATTGCGTAAGGATGGTAAATCTCTCTCTTCTCCCAGACGTGTTATTCTAGTTGCAGCGCCTTGTTCACTTCTCTAAACAAGTCAACCGCATGTTATATGACCTATGCATTCCATTTTATTACATTTTAGATTTCTACGGTCGGCGTACTACTTTTAGCACTAAAATTACAGCTATACGAGCGTACATGATCAAGTAGTCTGTTTGGATATTTTGATTCTATCATACATAGCTAATGATACAGTAAGCTATGTCTTCTTGGTTCTTGCAGTGCCCTGAGGGACCGACGCTTTCCCCCAATACAATCAAACGAACTCCAAACCTTGGAGTGCACAGTTTCTATACTGACTTGCAAATGACTACCTTGATTGTGGGGTATACTTCCAGGCACTAATTGATTCCTGTTATACTGCATCAACTACCGATGAGAATTATAACGATACAGAATATGACAAGGCTGCAACAGATTCTCTCCAACATCAAACGCTAAAGCAAGCATCTGATACTCTATATTTAAAGTATATTATCGTCGTCAATACCTCCAACAAGGATCTCTAAACCGCCCGCTAAAATTTAGTGTAGCCTCGCATCCGCCAAATGTGGCGTCCGCCTGTTCATCACGGAATACATCTCCTGTCGTACGGCGGCCAATAAAAAATGAATAAAAAAAGAAAAGCGGAGCATCATTTTATTTATTCTACATTTTTAGTTGTACAATGAGATATGGATGATAAAATTTGAGGGAACTTCGTAGATATGAAGAATATAATTTTTTAGAGTGTATTATAAAAAATGGGGAATTTTCATTTATAGAATAAAATTTAGAGAACGTTTGGTGGAAGATAGCCTTACATTGTCAATTACTAGTACATAGCATGGCAATGCCCCAGTGTTCCTTCCCAGTCCAAACAATCGGAAGCAGGCACCTCGCACAAGGTGCAGTAGCACTGCATCACGCAGGGAGGTTTCATGTACGCGTGAACGCCACTGAAACCTCTCCAAGACCAAAAAAAGACATTGAACGAGGAGACGCGAACCGAATGGCTGCTGAAATTACCTTGTTGCAATGGCTCTCGTGCTGCGTCGTATCGAAGGGGAAATTGCCGCACAAGTGCCTCGGGTGAGGGAAGTCTCTCAGCGCCACCTATTTAGTTTTGTCATCAGCAGGCAGATGTTGTTAGCTAGGGAATTTACGCATGCTGCATGTGATCAGCCACACCAGACACCACCAAAGATGAGAGCGAGAAAAAAAAATGGCGTCTTTCATCCGCCGGTACGTACTACCATTTCGAAGAACATACTGAACGGCATTTCCAACATAGAAACGAAATCGCATTGGGACCATTCTAAATACACAGTGCCAGATCTCATACTACGACGACGTCGTCGTCATCGTCCTCGTCGAATATCCGCTTCTCATGGGCCAAGGCCATCGTCTCAGGACAGTGGTCGTACGAAGCTTCTTCAGCAGCTTCGACGCCATTGTCACCGGCAGGTTCGGACTTGACAGCAGGCGGCACCAGCAGCACGCCAGGAACGTCATGTCCTCTACCAGAAGGCTTCCCGATCACAAACGTCATGTCCTCAACAGTAACGAGACTGGTCTCATCGCCGGCGACCTTATACGGCCGGTTGTCCACGCGATCACCACCGGCGGCGGCAGCTCGTCGCCCTCTACTACCACCACCAGAGCCACGAATGCCGCATGAGCACTCGGCGTCAGCGTCGACGACGTCACGTGCTTTTGCCGAGTCCTCCGGTTGACCTGCTTCCACTCTAACGATCTACAGACCATGACAGGAGAAGGCGGTGTGGCAGTTTGTTTTATATATGGGATGGGGTCGGATCAAAGATGAGTTGTTTTCAGAGTGCAAAAAAAGCTCATTGAGGCAACGGTTCTGAATTCTCAGATGAAAATCCCATAAGCCGATGCTGATTAACACGCAGCAAGAAAGCTCACAGCTTGTAACAGTAGTTGCACACAGATCGATTTAGGGGGTGTTTGGTTACCCCAAACTAAACTTTAGCCCCTATCACATCGAATGTTTGAACCTCCGTTCCGGGTATTAAATGTAGTCGGATTATAAAACTAATTTGTCAGCCGAAGATTAAAAGACGAGACGAATCTAGTCCAGTTGGTTGGGTCTATATTTCATACTCCTATTTGAAAGTCAAACGCTTGATGTGACCCGGGCTAAACTTTAGCAGGGGCAACCAAACACCCCCTTAATCTGCCGTGAAGTTACAAAAAGAAAAAAGGACAGGAGCAAAGGGTTAGATCGATAGGGACTAACCTCTCCTTTTGCCGCGACGACAATCACGTCATCGTCTCCCTTCACGTTCAGTTTCTTAGCGAACTCCTCTATACCTATCTCGTAGCAATCGTCGTCGTCGGGGCACGCATCGTCCTGTTCTTCCTTGATCTCCACGATCTTCACCATCTTTTCACTGACAGGTGAGAGGCCCTGTCTCTCCATTTGTTTATATAAGCAGACGTACGGATGCTGGGCAAAACCTGCTACTAGTATTTAGGGGGTGTTTGGTTGCCCCTGCTAAAGTTTAGCCCGGGTCACATCAAGCGTTTGACTTTCAAATAGGAGTATGAAATATAGACCCAACCAACTGGACTAGATTCGTCTCGTCTTTTAATCTTCGGCTGACAAATTTGTTTTATAATCCGACTACATTTAATACCCGAAACGGAGGTTCAAACATTCGATTGGACAGGGGCTAAACTTTAGTTTGGGGTAACCAAACGGGGCCTTATTTATCCACGATAAAAAAAACTCGTCGCAGAATTCGAAATGGCAGTACACAGAGGCGGTAACGAGGAGCCTCACGTGGGAATCGAAGGGGCGCACGGACTTTTCATAAACGCACCGAATTCTTATTTAGCGCGTGCGCATTTGTGATACTAGCGGCGCGCTTCGTTTTTCATCGATTTCGTAAGTTTTCTTTTCTGTCGTCCATACGTGGAAAATCCACTCTCTCGCGTGATCGAAGATGAAAAGTACGCCTCTTTTTATTTAAAAAAAAGAAAAGTTATTCGTCTATTTTAAATGTAACAACTTTTTTTATGATGCATCTATTTTTTAATTCTGTTTGCACCATATTGCGTTCGTATACAAAGAGTAGAGACATGTTGCGTATGTTTTGAAACAATTCAATATGTGATTATAAAGTTTTACATTTAATAATATAAATTTTAATATAAATTTTTAAAAAGGACATATCCGATACATATGGAAGCTTATGGACTACTTCCCCTTCAGAATTGGAGGAGACTGAGGTGGAAATGAACTAATCTCTTCTCCAATTCCCTTCAATCCCGAAGGGGATTTATGTTTCTAAACTAGCCCTAATGCACATGGTGCACATATTAAATCATCACTATCTATCTTAAATTTATCCTTTCACCACTACACCCCACCACGTGGAGGGTGTCCTTAGCAAAATATACCAAACAACTAGAGATGATGATAGTACATAGATCCAAAACTTGGAGTGCGAATCTTCGAATTACAAAGTTCAATTCTAGGTATACGGAGTTTTGGAGCTTGAGGTCGAATGTTTGAAATTAGCTAGTATAAAGTTCATGAATTTAGGTGTACAATTTTAAAATCTTAAAGTTTAAGAACCTAACAGTACAAAGTTTATAGGGCAATAGTTCAAAGTTAATAAATCTGGAGTGCGAAATCCTGAACTACAAAGGTTTTATATTACATTAGGGCTAGTTTGGCAACCCCATTTTTTATGGGATTTCTAATTTCCAAAGGAAGAATGAACTCATTTCCCCTGGGAAAATGAAAACCCCTTGGGAAAATATGGTTCTCAAACTAGCCCTTAGAAAAGTTTTTTATAGTTAGTTAATTTGGAAATAAACAAGTAGGAAAGTTTTAACTTGTGGTTTTAAAGTTTACAATCTATACTACTATGAAGAATGTAAGGGGGTAGGCTGCCACCCCGTTCTGCCCTCCCCCGTCCGTTATTGTCGCAGCAAAAAAATTGCTGCCAGGCTTAGAAATCGAACCCTGGATGCCTTTAGCAGAACACCTAAGCTCCCACCCACTAGCCAACTCGACTCATGTTGGTTTATGTTCAACCTCAACTACGATATCTAAGTGATGAGATAATTCATGCTTAGTTTTTTATTTGGTGACCCTGGTATGTATAATTTTTTATCCACTCTGGTATTTTTAACAACAACTTACACACTTACAGGTGATAGACTATTGCATAAACTTAATAAAATCTCAAAAATTACGCATCAGGGGTGTCGGGTACCATAATTAGGGGTACCCCCAACGCTCCTAATCATGGCTGGTAAACACCCTCAGACCAACTAACGGGTGCGGTTCAAGTCAAGGCTTCGTCTACTCAAGGGACGCGATCTCACTTGAGCCCAGCCTCGGGCTGGAACAGTAGTCCCAGACGAGTTCACGCCTCGCCCGAGGGCCTCCTCAGGCAGCGGGCGCCCCCTCGGCTCTCCCGAAGCCTGGCTCGGGCAGGCTTCGTTGTGAAGCAACCTTGGCCAGACCGCCTCACCAACCGACCGCTTCGCAGGCGCATTCAATGCAGGGGATGCCTGACGCCGTATCCTGACACACGCGCCTCAGTCGACCAGGCTAAAGTCACCGCAGTCACTTCGCCCCTCTTCTTTACTGTCTGATGTGATAGGAAAACAACGTCGCTCGCCCTGCTCCGACTGTCGTGTCAACCACCCAGGCAAAGACTGACAACAAGTCACGATCAACCACCGAGTTTAGCCTCGGGCGCAACAGGAAGCTCCGCCTCGCCCGACCTCAGGCTCCGGCCTCGGGAGGAGGTTTCCGCCTCACCCGACCACAGGCTCCGGCCTCGGGAGGAGGTCTCCACCTCGCCCGACCCTCGGACTCGGCCTCGACCCCGGTCTCGGTAGGAATCGCGTCCTCGCCCGACCCCGGCCTCGGCCTTAAGAGAAGTCTCCGCCTCGCCCGATCTTGGGCTCGGACCGACCACGCCAACAGGGGATATATCATTACCCTATTCCTAGCCTACTCAGGCTACAAGGAACAAGACCGGTGTCCCATCTGGCTTACCCCGGCGACGGGTAATGATGGTGCCTCGCGTGCACCATGACGCCGGTGGCTCTCAGCCCCTTACGGCAGCAAGGAGACGTCAGTAGGATCCTTGCCGCACTGCCAGCTGTGCTCCTACAGGACTCAGGCGCTCCACCGACGGCCACGCTATCATGTGTACAAGACTCAAGCTCTCCCCCGACGGCCACGTTGGCATGTACACAAGGCTTAGGCACTCCTCTGTTGGACACGTTAGCACAGAGCTACGCCCCCCATTGTACGTCTGGACCCTCTCCTTGCGTCTATAAAAGGGAGGTCCAGGGCCATCCTGGAGGGGGGTTCGCGCGAGGGAAGGAGCGGACAAATGGGCTCTCGCTCTCTATCTCTCTCTCCCTCACGCGACGCGCTTGTAACCCCTACTACGAGCGGCACCCTGGTGCAGGATAATACAAGGCTTGCCCCACATCTTGTGTTCCATCCTGCGCCAACCCATCTGGACAGGGGCACACATCGATTTCACTCGTCGGTCCAGGGACCCCCGAGTCAGCGGACGCCGACAGTTGGTGCGCCAGGTAGGGGCCTGCTGTGTGTTAACGAACACCTTCCCATTGAGTTCCAGATGGGGAGTCTTCAGCAACCTCTTCAGCCCGGGACGGTGCTCTGCTTCGAGAGTCTCGAGTTCATGTCCCTCGATGGCAACTACGACATGGTGCTCCTCCCCCCGTGGCGCGACAACAACGACGGTCTCCGACTCGCCCGGTGGCGGCGAGCCCGGCGACAGCATCACCCCACGGCAGAAGAGGTGCGCTCCGGTCGTCCTCGCCTCCCTCCTCGCTAGAGGAGGCGGAGACGAGGCAACCATGGCCACGCAAGAGGCAGCACCTTGATGGCTGTCGCACCAGAGCGAGTCGACGACGCTGGCACTCTCCCGGGGGACATGTCGGGCATTGCCCTCGCACCTGAGACGACGGCGGGTGTCACTTCCCCACGATGTGTCAGCCTCAAGTGGCAAATCCGTGAGATGTAGGCCCGGTGTTGGAACTTGCTACTGGCACAAGTAAATCCAACAGGGAGTGGGAGTGAGAGAGCAAACAGGGTTTCAGCACGTAATGGCAAAAGCACTGTTCATCCAGCCCAGTGAGGGCACTGTGCGGGGGTATTTATAGGTACCTGAGCGCCCAGCGTCCTGTGTTAAGGACGCATGTGCCCTCAAGCATCTAGGTTATCCCCAGAATATTCCCATAAAGCGGGGTTACAGACTGTAATTACAGGGATGCCTTTATAAATTAGGCCCGTAATGCGCAGCGGCCACGCAGGGCCTGTTACAATGGGCCGGATTACACGTGGGCCTTTGTCCTGGACGAAGTCACAATGTTGGGACGACCTCGTCACAGGTCTTCGCCTGATGCTCAGTGGGACGAAGGGTGAGCCCGCCTGTTGTCTTGCCTTCGCTGGTCCGACGACTGCGGCGAAGGCGTGGAGCGAAGGGTGGCGTGTTCGCCTTCGCCCCAACATTTGCCCTCCGAGGGACCAGTTCGACTAAGTCATCTGGTGCCGAAGACGTCGCTAGATGGCGGAGACGCTGCCCTCGCTCGAAGTGGTTCCGCGGGGGTTTTTGACATGACCGTTGAGTTGACGTCGTACTGTTGGACTGCGGGTTTTCCGAAGCGCCGCGCTCTGTGTATAAAAGGGGGCGAGCGGCAGCGCTTTTTGAACTCTGCCCTTCCGCGCTTCGTGAAAACCCTAGCCGCCTTTCCCTGCCGCTCTGCTGATCTTTTGCCCTCCTTGCTCCTATTCGCCGGAGATCTGGCCCGAGTGAAGCAAACCGCCCGCCGCCGCCGACGGTACGTAGCAATGCTGACTTCCTCTTCTTCTGCTGCCGCTACGCCGCCGGCCGATGCGTCGTCGGAGGAGACGCTGAGTGCAGTGGCGGCGGAGGAGCTGCGCGCCGGCGAGACGGTGGATTTTGGAGTGTCGCGGATATCGTCGGCCCGCGTACAGGATATGCAGCGTCTTAGATATTTTGGTGGCGGAGTTGCCCGTGTCCCGGGGACGGAGGAAGTCCCCAAGCTGGGGGGCGAATTGGTTGTTTTTGAAGCGTTCTTTGTCGCTGGCCTTCGCCTGCCCGCGCATCGATTTGTGGGCGAAGTCCTGCGCAGGTTTAATGTCCAGATCCATCAGCTCACCCCGAACGCCATGGTGGCTCTAGCGAAGTATGTCTGGGCGACGACTTCATATGGCGGGCAGCCGTCTGTCGAGGTCTTCGCAAAGAACTATTGCCTGCACTGGCAGAAGAGAATGATTGGGAATGAAGTTGCCCAGTTTGGGTCTTGCACATTCACGCCGAAGACCGGCAAAACCACAATGGAGGTCGTGGAGTTAGTCCCTTGCGCCCACAACAAGTGGGGCAACTGGCAAGAGTTTTGGTTCTATATCACAGAGGGTGCAGTCGAAGGCCATCCGGGGCTACCCGTGTCCGAGATGTGCTCACACTTTTATTCAGCCTACCCGCCGTTTGGAGTGGTAGAGGAGGACGCGGACGAAGGGGCCCTTCGGAGCGCCGCCGGACTGAGTAGCGGGCGCGATTTGGTTGAGTAGTTTGTGGCCTATGGGGTATGGCCCTTGGCCCATGGCTGGGCGTTGGGCGAAGTATGCCCTCGCCAGATGCCTTCCCATAGCGGGAAGTTGGTGCGAAGTCCCGCCTTCGCGGTGGATCTGCGTGGCCGCGACCCGGCCGCCTTTGTGCGTGATGCGGAGGTCGGGGCGGTGCAGATCGTTGGGCGTTACGTGCCGAAGACCGAGGGCTAGCGTAGCTGGGATATCCGCGGGTCCAACGACCGCCTAAACAGGGTCTTCGAGCTGAATCGACTGCCGTATGGCGGTTATCCCGGCCAGGACGACGTGGATCGTCGCGGGAAGAAGCCGGCGATGGAGACTAGAGACGACCCTGCGCCGGCAGCCGCCCCGTCCTCAAAAAAGAGGAAACTAGGTACTGCTTCGGGAGGGTCTGGGGTGTCCGATGGTTTTGCTAGAGAGTTGATGAGGACCTGCGCGGCCCCAGGGGAAAGGATGTCTTCGCCCGAGCTCCGGGAGTCTTCGGCGCGGATGCTGAAGGTTACCGGGGGTTGGTGGCCTAGGAATATTCCTGTCCCCCGTGCGGCCGGTGAAGACTTCTTTACATCTCGCATGGTTCGTCAATGGAAAGTGTTTCCTTACGGGCGGAATATTGCTGCTGTTGTGTCAACAGTGATGGACAAGGATCGCCAGGGGGCTGCACAGAAGCGCCAGGCGGTCGTCAGGCTACATGAGGCTAGGCCGAAAAGGCAGCGGGGGGCTGCGAAGGCTACTGCCCCTGCCGGGGGCCAGCCGTCACTGGCGGCGAAGTCGGCCGTCCCTGCATCCAGCAGGGCGTCGGAGGCTGCGAAGGTGGCTGCCACCGGTGGCTCCAAATCAGCGAAGGCCGCCCCTGCGCTCGGCAGGGTGTCGGAGATCGCGAAGGCGGCCCGAGGGTTACCGCCGTCGGGAAAACGCGTGGCTGACTTCGCCACTAACATCAGCGTGGACGATTACCTTGTTGGTAAGCCTTTGGTGCGATTGATTTTTTTTACGTGATTGATACGTTGCAGGGTCGGACGAAGGCCGACTTCTCCTTGTTCCGTCTGCCGCGGCGGCCGCCGAAGTGCCAAGGGCGAAGGGCGGTGCTGTTGGTGCTGGCGGTGAAATACCGGCACTTACTGCCGTCATGGCAGAGGCGGGTGTCGTGTCCCGCCGGCTGAAGGAGCTGACGGAGGCGCTAAGTCAGGTACATTGAGCGAGACTTCGGTTTTTTTTACCAGCTTTGCCGGGGCTGTGGTCTTATTTGTGTTTTTGCAGGCGGTTGACTTCGCTGACCGCACGGCGTCGGGCGCCCTGGCGGCGGTCGTGTCTGCCGAAGTCGAGGGACTTCGGACGCAACATGCTGACGCCGTCAGGGAGAAATCGGCCGCCGACAGCAGGTGCCGCAAGCTGGCGGACAAGGTGGCCTCGCTGGAGAGCGAGAGGGCAGACCTCCGGCGCCAACTGGCGGAAGAAAGGAGGGAAGCTAATGAGGCCCTCGCCAAGGCACAAACTGCGTAGGCGGAGGCTAACTTGGCGCGGGCGGAGGGCCGCCTCGCCAAGGAGCAGGCCGAGCAGCTGCAAGAGCGGCTCAACGCCCTCCAGAGCCATGTGGAGGGGACCGAGGCCGCGACGCCCGCGGAGGCTGAGCGGACGCGCAAGCAGCTTGTGGATTCATACCATGAGCTGTGCGCGCGTACCGGTGACTTCGAAGTACCGGAGCGAGAGCCCGGACTTCGCTGCCTGGAGTGGGTACAGGAGGAGCTGCAGGCGCTCCCCACTATTATGGAGGGGTTTATGTCGTATGCCTCCCTGGTCACCTGCGAGGGGGTGATGAACGCTCTCTCTCGCGAAGGGTGCCGGCACTTTGAGGTCTTCGACCAAGCTGACGAAGATTTCGAGCGAGATATCTATAAGGTCGAAGACCCTATAGTGAAGGAATCCACCGGAGCCATCTACGACCGGATGTGGGGCCCCCACGGTCGAGAGGTGGTTAGGGAGCGGGCCGAGGCGTCGAGGGCTCAGGTAACGTTTGCCTTTTGTTTGATGTTTGCTGGATGTTGGCTATGTGTGGCGGTTTGCTGAGTTTGTGTTCTATGTATTAGGCGGCGCGTGGCGAGCGGGTGGATGACTTCGGGGCGTTGAACAGCCCGCTACCTGATCCAGAGTTGAACCCGGCGGAGGCCGTGTCCGGGGTCGCCCTGGAGTCACCCCCGGAAACTGCCGAAGGCGCTCCTGATGCCCCCGCAGCTGCCGCGGCCAGCGAGCTCCTGCCCTCAGAGACCGCCGAAGGTGCTTCTGATGCCCCCGCAGCTGCTGCGCAGAGAGCTGACGATCCTGCGGCGGTGGCGGCGGAGGCGACAGCGGAGGCTCCCGAGACGGCTGGGTCTTCGCAGGTGGCGTAGTGGTTGTGGGCTAGTTAGGGAATTTTAGATATGTTGCTGAACTTTGGTTGCTGCGCAGGTTCAAGATTTTGGGCCTGCGCACGCAACCGCCACTACTAACTTTTTGGCGGCTTCGACCGTGGATGCTGGTAATAAAAATAACGTGTCTGTATCTGAGTTTTTTGATTTTGCTGACTCTGGGAGCTCGGTTGAGTGGACTGAGGAGTCGTTGGAGGAGGACTTGGACTACTTCGCAACCTTGGATGTGGCAGCGGCTGAGGCTTCGCCGCGCGCTGCGGATATAGAGGATGTGCCTGGTCCGAGTACCAGGCGGCGGCGACGAAGGGCGGTTGCGAAGCGTAGAGTTAGCGGGGCGGAAGGAGGTCGGCTTCGTGTGAGTAGGGCTGGCCGGCAGGAACTATTGTCCTTGCCAGCTGCCATGAGTGCAGGTGAAGGGGAATTGCGAAGTCTTTTTGCGGGCGAAGAGCTTAGGATAATGTTATTTAACTATAGGGAGATGGGAATTATTCCTAAGGTTGAGCCGATGTGAAGTGCGATGCCCTCGCTTGTACATGTGTAAAGGCTTGTGTGATGAGGTTGTGTGCCCTCGCGCGCTTGGCTGTGGTTGTGAGGGCGCTAAGTACTTGATTAGGTGTATTTGTTATGCTGGACTGGTCTTTGCTGTACCCTTCTGTTATTCGCACTTGCTGTGTTGGTCCGGCTGCACCCTTGGGCGACTTCTGCACGGTAGACTTCGATTTTTCGCACTTGTTGTGCTAGTCCGGCTGCACCCTTAGGCGACTTTTGCGCGGTTAGTCTTCGCGTTAGACTTCGATTTTTCGCACTTGTTGTGCTAGTCCGGCTGCACCCTTAGGCGACTTCTGCGCGGATAGTCTTCGCGGTAGACTTCGATTTTTCGCACTTATTGTGCTAGTCCGGCTGCACCCTTAGGCGACTTCTGCGCGGATAGTCTTCGCGGTAGACTTTGATTTTTCGCACTTGTTGTGCTAGTCCGGCTGCACCCTTAGGCGACTTCTACGCAGATAGTCTTCGCGTTAGACTTCGATTTTTCGCACTTGTTGTGCTAGTCCGGCTGCACCCTTAGGCGACTTCTGCGCGGATAGTCTTCGCGGTAGACTTTGATTTTTCGCACTTGTTGTGCTAGTCCGGCTGCACCCTTACGCGACTTCTGCGCGGATAGTCTTCGCGGTAGACTTTGATTTTTCGCACTTGTTGTGCTAGTCCGGCTGCACCCTTAGGCGACTTCTGCGCGGATTTGTCGCACGCGAGGGTGGCTAGCGCTGAGCCTCGCGGTGACCTCGTATTGGTCGAATGTCGAAGACCGGCGCTGCGGTCTTTTTCGACGCATGATTTTGCGGGGGATTTTTCACACATATATTACATGGCTCCGCCTCGTTAAAAACCTCACCCCCGGGAGGAAAAGAGTGCGGGCCGGAATAACATTGTTTTTGCAAATTACGAGGGCGAATCTGCCCTGATGAGTCAAATAAAAAACTTGCGGAGGTTGTCTATGTTCCAGGAGTGCTCCAGGTCTTCGTCGCTTGGCGTTGTGAGCCTGTAGGCGCTTGGGGAAGCTTTTGTTTTGACTATGAAGGGGCCCTCCCACTTGGGCTCCAGCTTGCCCCTGGACTCTGTCCGGGCTGTTCGGAGGAGCACGAGGTCCCCTTCGTTGAACTCCCTTGGGATGACTGCGAGGTCGCGCCATGCTTTGGTCTGCACTTGGTATTTGTTTAGTGCTTGTAAGGCGAAGACTCGATCTCCATCGATGAGATCCTTTGAAGTGGCCTCGTCCACATCGGGGACGGCTGAGGGAGCTGTTCGCGGGGACCCATGTTTTATTTCTTGTGGGGTCATGGCCTCCGATCCGTACAGAAGGCGGAAAGGAGTGAACCCGGTCGCCCTGCACTCGGTCGTGTTTAAGGCCCAGACCGCCTCCGGCAACAAGTCGGCCCACTTGCCCTTTTTTCGTCAAGGAGCATTTTTTTGATGGCTGTGAAGATTTTTCCGTTGGCGCGTTCGACGACTCCGTTGGACTGCGGGTGATAGACTGAGGCGAAGGCAAGCTTGGTGCCGATGGAGAAGCAAAAATCCTTGAAGTCCTGGCTGTCAAACTGCTTGCCGTTGTCGACTGTTAGCTCGGACGGCACTCCGAAGCGACACACAATGTTTTGCCAAAAGAATTTTTGGGCAGTCTTTGACGTTATTGTGGATACAACCCTTGCCTCGATCCATTTAGTGAAGTATTCGACAGCGACGAAGGCGAACTTGAGATTCCCCTGAGCCGTGGGTAGGGGACCGACGATGTCTAGGCCCCAGCGCTGGAGTGGCCATGTGTGGGCGACCAACTTTGTGAATTGCGAAGGGCTGCCTGATCGAGGGGAAAATTTCTGGCAGGCTTCGCAGGACCTTGTGACCCGATTTGCAGCGCAGATCATTGCGGGCCAGTAGAAACCTTGGCGGATCACCTTAGCAGCTAGGGCCTTTGGCCCTACATGAGAGCCGCAGGTACCACTATGGACTTCGCGTAGGATCTGGACACCTTCGGTTTCGGTGACACATTTGAGCATTGGCTGACTGACCCCCTTCTTGTAGAGCTGGCCCTCGATCAGTGCGAAGTCCCGACTTTGATGCTTGAGGCGCTTGGCCTCATTGATGTCGGTCGGGTGATAATACCCCTGTAGGAACAGGGTTATTGGTGCCCTCCAGTCTTCGGTCATGATGAGGTTGACTATTCGGTGGCCCTCGCAATCGTTGGTTATTTGGAGCCCTTCGGGGCTGCGGACGGCTGGTGTGCCGATGACGTGGTAAAACACGTCGGAGGGTAGAGGCTCACCCCTGGCGACAGCCTTGGCCAATGAGTCGGCCTCTTCGTTCTTGGCCCGATCTACATGCTGCAAAGTGAATCCCTTGAATTGTCTCTCGAGGCTTCGGATGGTCGTGAGGTATTGCATGAGTGCGGGATCCTTTGCTGCGTAGTCTTTCTCGACCTGGCCAGCCACTACCTTGGAGTCTGTTCTGATGATGCAGGTGGTGACCCCAAGGGCCCTCAGCTTGCGGAGACCGAGGATGACTGCTTCGTATTCTGCTATGTTATTTGTGCATCTGTCGGATTCCAGAGCGAAGCTGAGGCGAGCGGCGTATCTGTGCTTGACTCCGGTTGGTGAGGTGATGACTGCCGCGGCGCCTGCCCCCGCATGGCACCATGCGCCGTCGCAGTGGATCGTCCAAACCTTTTCTGCGGACGGGTCCAGCTGTGTTGTTGGCCCAGTCCAGTCGACGACGAAGTCTACTAGGACTTGTGATTTGATGGCTGTCCTAGGCTCGAAATTGATGTGGTAGCCGGATAGCTCGGCCGCCCACTTGGCAATCCTCACCGATGCTTCCGGGCTTCTGAACAGTTCGCCGAGTCCCCTGTCTGAGGTGACCCGGACTTTGAATGCTTCGAAGTAATGGCGCAGCTTGCGCGAAGACATAACGACTGCGTAGGCAATCTTCTCCAGCTCTGTCATGTTGCATTTGGACGGCGTCAGCACTTTGGAGACGTAGTAGATTGGGCACTGCCTGACCACGCCCTCGACTGTTTGCTCCTGCACCAGTGCCGCGCTGACCGCATGCGGCGAAGCCGCGACATAGAGCAACAGGGGTAGTGAAGGGTCGAGGCTTGTAAGGACTGCCAACTCCGACAGGTATTGTTTTATGGAGGCGAAGGCTGCTGCCTGCTCTGGTCCCCAAGCGAAGTCTTTTGCTCCGCGGAGGGTTTTGAGGAATGGAAGACTTCGCTCTGCGGATCTGGAGATGAATCTGTTGAGGGCAGCCAGTCTCCCTGTCAAACGCTGGACGTCTCTGGCGGACTGCGGAGCCCTCATATTTATGATTGCTTGAATTTTGGTTGGGTTGGCCTCGATGCCGCGGTGTGATACCAGGTAGCCTAATATTTTGCCTTGGCGAACGCCGAAGACGCACTTCTCCGGGTTTAGGCGGAGTCGTGCGTCTCGCATGTTGGCGAATGTCTCAGCGAGGTCGGTGAGATGGTCCGCCTTGTTTTTGCTGGCGACGACGATGTCGTCGACATATGTGAATATGTTTCTGCCAGCTTGCCCATCGAGGACTGCCTTGGTGAGCCTGGAGAAGGTGGACCCGGCGTTCTTGAGTCCCTCCGGCATCCTGATGAAGCAATATGTGCCGAAGGGTGTTATAAAGCTGGTGCTAGCCTTGTCTTCCTCCTTCATGTATATCTGGTGGTAACCGGAGAAGCAGTCGAGGAGCGACATGACCTCGCATCCGGCCGCGCTATCGACTATTTTGTCGATCCGCGGCAGCGGGAAGTTGTCTTTTGGGCAGGCCTTATTGAGACTGGTGAAGTCGATGCACATTCGCCACTTCCCGCTTTTTTTCTGCACCATCACGACATTGGAGAGCCATGTGGGGTAGGCCACCGGCTCGATGAATTTTGCTTCCAGGAGGCGATGCACTTCTGCCTTGGCGGCCTCAGTCTTTTCGTCGGACATTTTGCGAAGCCGTTGTTTTTTCGGCCTCACCGAAGGGTCGATTCCCAAACTGTGCTCAATTATAGACCGGCTGACCCCGACCAAGTCGAGGGCTGACCAGGCGAAGACATCTTTGTTCTTGGACAGGCAACTAAGGAGCTTCTCCTCTTCATGCAAAGTGAGGTCTTCGCTGATAGTGACTGTGTGCTTGGGCGTGGCCTGGTCGAGGGGGACAGTCTTGGTCCCGTCGTTGCTCTGCAGTTGCGCCTTGTCATGCTGTTTGCCGGTTGGGCTGGCGGGCACGGGGACCTCGCGCTGGGCCGTGAGGCAGTGCACGTTTCTCTGACCGGGCACGAAGTCCCGCTCTATGTTGCGCGCAGTCTGTTGATTGCCGAAGACTGTAATGACGCCTAACGGACCTGGTATCTTCATGCAGAGGTACAGTCCGTGAATTGCTGCTTCGAATTTATTGATGGAGCCCCGGCCCATGATGGCATTGTATGGGTACACCATATCCACAATATCAAAGGTTACTTGCTCACTCCGGGCATTGGGTGCTACACCGAAGGAGAGAGACAGTTCTATTTTTCCGACAGGAAAGGTGCCCTTGCCGCCGAAGCCATACAGCGGGTTGTCCGAAGGCTTGAGCAAGCTGTGGCTTATGCCCATGTGGTCGAAGGCATGGAGGAAGATGATGTCCGCCTGACTGCCGTTGTCGACTAGGACCTTGTGCAGGTCCCAGCCTGCCACGCTGCAATTGATAACCATGGCATCGCAGTGGGGGGCGCTGCGCAGGTCGACGTCTCGAGCGTCGAAGGTTAGCGGTATGTGGGACCACTTTGTCTGCACGACTGGGCCGGTGATGGCGACGTGGTTAATGCTGCGGTAGTGGTCCCGCTTCTGCCGCTTGGTGTCGAAGTCGACACTGGACCCCCCAGTGATCATATGAATGACTCCGCGATACGGTTGATCGGCGAAGTCTTCTTGCTTGGGGGCGTGGGGGTGGGGGATGTTTTGTTGTTGCTGGTGTGGAGGTGGAGGTGGAGGAGGTACGATTTGTACTTCCTGATGGTGTTAGTAAGCGTGGTGCGGTGGGTGCGGGGCGAGGGCGTGGATGTATGGTGGAGGGTGTTGCTGGTAAGTGTGCGTGACGACCCTTGGGTTGTCGGCCGGCTGCGCCCATGCCATCCTGTCTCTGGTGGCCTTTGTCTCGGGGTAGTCTTTGGTTTGGTGGGCGCAGTCTTCGCCGTGGAAGAGGCAGTAGAATCGGCGCGGCGGCGGCGCGCGCCCCCGGCCTCTGCCGCGAGCTCCACCTCCGCGGCCCTGGGGGGGGGGGTAATCCTGGCGGCGAGGGGTGTCACCAGCAGGGTGCTAGTTGGCAATGTTGTGCACCTACTGCTGACTGCGACCGTCTCGGCCGGAGTCTGGCTGCGGAGTCCTTGTCCACGTGCGGCTGGACTGTGGAGCATCTTTGGGTTTCCTCTGTGACTTGACCTTGCGCTGGTGGAGCTCTTCGGATTTGGCATATTTTTCAAATAGCTGGTATAACTCTTGGAGGTTCTTGGGCGGGTCCCTGATGCAATGGCTGTATAGGACGCCGGCGCGAAGGCCGCTGATGGCGTAGTGAATAGCGATCTGGTAATCAACCGAGGGCAGCTGTGACTTGAGCGTTAGAAACTTGCGGTAGTACTCCCGTAGAGTCTCTTTTTCCAGCTGCTTGCAGAGTGAGAGCTCGGCCAGTGCGTCGGTGTCCGGGCGGTACCCCTGGAAGTTGAGGAGGAATTTGTCCCTTAGGCTTCTCCAGGAGTCAATGGAGAGCGGGGGCAACCTGGTGAACCAGGTGAGAGCTGGGCCTTCGAGGGCTATGATGAAAGACTTGGCCATTGTGGCGTCGTCCCCTCCGGAAGATGCAATGGCGACCTGGTAACTCATGATGTATTGTGCTGGGTCCGTGCTGCCATTGTACTTTGGATAGGTCCCAGCCCGGAAGTTGGCAGGCCAGGGCGTCACTTGCAGGTGTGGCGCCAGGGGACTTCGCTCGTCGAGGTAGTTGACCCCTTGGAATGGCGCGGCGTGCGGGAAGGCGTAGTCGCGCTGGGCGAAGTGGGGGTCTTCGACTTGCGCATGCTGCTGCAGGGGTGGTCCGCGTTGCAGGCCGAGGTGGCCTTCGCGCTGCATCTGCGCGATCTCCCGCTTGAGTTCCTGGGCCTTCTGTTCTTCGTCGCGTATCATTTGCCGCACCTTGGCTAATGCAGACACGCGTTGGCGCTTGGCCTCCAGTATCTCCTTTTGCCGCTGGAGATTGCGGTTCTTGAGGCGCAGGGCGCGCAGCTGTAGCTGTTCTTCCGCTGAAACGTTGAGGACTTCACCGTCCTTGGTGAGGTCCGCGCCTTCTGGTGGGGCGAAGCCGAAGACTTCGCCGTCCTCGGCGAGGTCCGCTTCCTCCGTTGGGGCGAAGCCTGGTGGGGGTTGCTGTTGTCCTTCGAGGCCGCAGGTGCGGAAAGCGTCGTCTTCGCCGGTGCGGGGAGCATCGTTGTCAGCAGCTGCTGGGTGGGTGGAGTGGTTGAGTGCGAGGGCCTTGCCCTTTTTTGCGGCCAGCAGTGCTGCTGCCTTCGCAGCCTCGTCAGCCTTCGAGCTAGCTCTCTTGGGTGCCATCGCAGGTGGTTTTTTTCGGAGCACGAACGGTGGACGCCAAATGTTGGAACTTGCTACTGGCACAAGTAAATCCAACAGGGAGTGGGAGTGAGAGAGCAAACAGGGTTTCAGCACGTAATGGCAAAAGCACTGTTCATCCAGCCCAGTGAGGGCACTGTGCGGGGGTATTTATAGGTACCTAAGCGCCCAGCGTCCTGTGTTAAGGACGTATGTGCCCTCAAGCATCTAGGTTATCCCTGGAATATTCCCATAAAGCGGGGTTACAGACTGTAATTACAGGGATGCCTTTATAAATTAGGCCCGTAATGCGCAGCGGCCACGCAGGGCCTGTTACAATGGGCCGGATTACACGTGGGCCTCTGTCCTGGACGAAGTCACAATGTTGGGACGACCTCGTCACAGGTCTTCGCCTGATGCTCAGTGGGACGAAGGGTGAGCCCGCCTGTTGTCTTGCCTTCGCTGGTCCGACGACTGCGGCGAAGGCGTGGAGCGAAGGGTGGCATGTTCGCCTTTGCCCCAACACCCGGGTCGACGGGGAAGCAGGCTGGCTTGTGCAGCTCCGACCGAACATTGAACAGGAGTGGGCAGGCCGAACACTCGCCGGAGAAGCCTGTCATCGGGCCCAAGACATCCGGCACCGCATCGTCGACAATGCTAGGGCAGCGCTGCCCCCAGCCGTCAGCGGGTCCAGCCAGGACCTAGCTGCAGCGACAATGCTACTTCAAGCCATGCTGGAGCCATCCACCACCGAGGGACGGCGTATCTAGGGCGAACTCAAGGATCTCCTGGAAGGCGCCGTAGTTCGACGAGCCGAGAGCTCCGCCTCCCGAAGGCAAGCTGACCCCTCAGAGCATCACGTGGTGTCCTCCTGACGCATGCGGGAAGCCTCGGTCCATCCCGAGCGCACGCGGGACGAGGCGCCTATCGCCCGGGATCGCCTCGGCAACGAGCACCACCATCTCGACCATCGTGCCGCCTCGACGAGAAGGTGCACCGAGGCTACCATCCCAGGCATGGGGGACGCTGCAACAGTGAGGAGGATCGTAGTCCTTCACCCGAACCACCCGGTCCGCGAGTCTTCAGCCGGGCCATACAACGAGCGCCGTTCCCCGCCCGTTTCCGAGCCCCGACTACCATCACCAAGTACTCAGGGGAGACTAGGCCGGAGCTGTGGCTCGCGGACTATCGATTGGCATGCCAGTTGGGAGGGGCGGATGATGACAACCTCATCATCCGTAATCTACCCCTTTTCCTCTTCGACGCCGCCCGAGCCTGGCTGGAGCATTTGCCTTCTGCGCAGATCTCCGACTGGGACAATCTGGTCAAGGCTTTCGCGGGAAACTTCCAAGGCACGTACGTGCGCTCTAGGAACTCGTGGGATCTCCGAAGCTGCCGCCAGCAGCCAGGGGAGTCCCTCCGAGAGTACATCCGGTGGTTTTCAAAGCAGCGCACCGAGCTGCCTAACGTCACTGACTCGGATGTCATCAGGGCTTTCCTTGCCGGCACCACTTGCCGAGACCTGGTGAGCAAACTAGGGCGCAAGACTCCCACCCATGCAAGCGAACTGATGAACGTCGCCACCAAGTTCGCCTCGGGTCAAGAGGCGGTTGAAGCCATCTTCCGAAAAGATAAGCAGCCTTAGGGAGAGCCGAAGAAAGACGCCTCCGAGGTGTCCGCCCCGCGGGGCACGAAGAAGAAGGCCAAGAACAAGTCGCAAGAGAAATGCGATGCCGCCGACACGAATCTCGTCGCTGCGGCCGAGCACAGGAACCTTTGAAAACCTCCTGGAGGGGCCACACGCGTTTGACAAGATGCTCAAGGAGCCGTGCCCCTATCACTAGGGGCCCGTCAAGCACACCCTCGAAGAATGTGTCATGCTCCGGCGCTACTTCCATAAGACCAGGCCCCCGACGGAAGATGGCAAGGGCCATGACAACAACAAGAAGGAGGGCGGCAAGCAAGAGGAGTTCCCGGAGGTCCACAACTGCTTCATGATCTACGGCGGGCAGGCGGCGAACGCCTCGGCTCGACACCGCAAGCACGAGCGCCGGGAGGTCTGCTTGGTGAAGGTGGCAGCGCCAGTCTACCTAGACCGGTCCGACAAGCCTATCACCTTCGACCGAGGCGACCACCCCGACTTCGTGCCAAGCCCAAGAAGGTACCCGCTCGTCGTCAATCCGATCATCGACAATGTTAGGCTCTCCAAAGTCCTCATGGACGGAAACAGCAGCCTTAACATCATCTACGCCGAGACCCTAGAACTCTTGGGGTTGATAGGTCCGAGGTCCGGGCCGGTGCGGCACCCTTCCACGGGATCATGCCCGAGAAGCGAATCCTGCCCCTCGGACGGATTGACTTACCTGTCTGCTTCGGGACACCCTCCAACTTCCGAAAGGAAGCTCTCACCTTTGAGGTCGTCGGGTTCCGAGGAACCTACCATGCGGTGTTGGGAAGGCCGTGCTACGCCAAGTTCATGGCCGTCCCCAACTACACCTACCTCAAGCTCAAGATGCCGGGCCCGAGCAGGATCATCACCGTTGGATCCATGTACCGCCACGCATACGAATGCGACATGGAGTGCGTGGAGTATGCTGAGGCCCTCGCCGAGTCTGAGGCCCTCGTCGCCGACCTGGAACGTCTCTCCAAGGAGGCGCCCGACGCGAAGCGGCACGTCGGCAACTTCGAACCAGTTGAGGCGGTCAAGTCCGTCACTCTCAACCCCAGCAACGACGCCAGTAGGAAAGTCCGGATCGGCTCTAAGCTCGACCTCAAATAGGAAGCAGTGCTCATCGACTTTCTCCACGCAAACGCCGAAGTCTTTGCGTGGAGTCCCTCGGACATGCCCGACATACCGAGGGATGTCGCCGAGCACTCACTGGATATCAGAGCTGGAGCTCGACCCGTGAAGCAAACCCTACGCCATTTTGACGAAGAAAAGCCCAGGGCCGTAGGCGAGGAGATCCACAAGCTACTCGCGGCAGGGTTTATCAAAGAGGTATTCCATCCCAAATGGTTAGCTAACCCTATTCTTGTAAGGAAGAAGGATGGGAAATGGAGGATGTGTGTAGACTACACTAGTCTAAACAAAGCATGTCCGAAAGTTCCCTACCCTCTACCTCGCATCGATCAAATCGTGGACTCCACTGCTGAGTGCGAAACCCTGTCATTCCTCGATGCCTACTCAGGCTATCACCAAATCAAGATGAAAGAGTCCGACCAGCATGCGACTTCTTTTATCACACCTTTTGGCATGTACTGTTACACTACAATGCCATTTGGTTTGAGGAATGCAGGCACCACCTACCAGAGGTGCATGAACCATGTGTTCGGAGAACACATCGGCAGAACGGTTGAGGCTTACGTCGATGACATTGTTGTCAAGACAAAGAAAGCCTCTGACCTCCTCTCTGACCTTGAAACGACATTCAAGTTTCTGAGAGCGAAAGGCGTAAAACTCAATCCCGAGAAGTGTGTCTTCGGAGTCCCCCGAGGCATGCTCCTTGGATTCATCGTCTTTGAGCAGGGCATCGAGGCCAATCTAGAGAAAATCGTGGCCATCACCAACATGGGACCGATCAAAGATTTGAAAGGAGTACAGATGGTCATGGGATGCCTTGTGGCTCTGAGCTGCTTCATCTCACGCCTTGGCGAGAAAGGTTTGCCTCTGTACTGCCTCTTAAGGAAGGCCAAGCGTTTCACTTGGACCCCCGAGGTCGAGGAAGCCCTCGGAAACCTTAAGGCGCTCCTTACAAATACACCCATCCTGGTGCCCCCCGCTGCAGGAGAAGCCCTCTTGATCTACGTAGCCGCAACCACTCAGGTGGTCAGCGCCGCGATCGTAGTCGATAGATGAGAAGAAGGGCATGCACTGCCCGTCCAGAGGCCAGTCTACTTCATCAGCGAGGTGCTTTCTGAAACCAAAGTCCGCTACACACAGATCCAGAAGCTGCTCTACGCAGTGATTCTGACACGGTGAAAGTTGCGACACTACTTCGAGTCTCATCCGGTGACTGTGGTGTCATCCTTCCCCTGGGGGAGATCATCCAGTGTCGTGAGGCCTCGGGTAGGATAGCAAAGTGGGCAGTGGAGCTCATGGGCGAAACGCTATCATTCGCTCCTCGGAAGGCCATAAAATCCCAGGTCTTGGCAGACTTCCTGGCTGAGTGGACTGACACCCAGTTACCGACAACTCCAATCCAACCCGAGCTCTGGACTATGTACTTCGATGGGTCACTCCTGAAAACAGGGGCAGGCGCTGGCTTGCTCTTCGTTTCACCCCTCGAAAAGCATCTCCGCTACGTCATTTGCCTCCATTTTCCAGCATCAAACAACGTGGCCGAGTATGAGGCTCTGGTTAACGGGCTGCGCATCGCCATCGAGCTAGGGGTCCGGTGCCTCGAAGCTCGTGGCAACTCACAGCTTGTCATCAACCAAGTCATGAAGAACTCCCACTATCGTGACCGGAGGATGGAAGCCTACTGCGACGAAGTCCGGCGCCTGGAAGACAAGTTCTACGGGCTAGAGCTCAACCACATCGCTCGACAGTACAACAAGACTGCGGACGAGCTGGCGAAGATAGCCTCGGGGCAGACGACGATTCCCCCGGACGTCTTCTCCAGAGACCTACATCAACCATCTGTCAAGATCGACGACGCGCCCGAGCCCGAGGTACCCTCAGCCGAGCTCGAGGTACCCTCGGTCATCGAGGAAGAGGTCTTGCCTGTCGAGGAGGAACAGAATGGGGTCACGCTAGATCCGGACTGGCAGACCCCGTACCTGGAATATCTCCTCCGAGGAGAGCTTTCTCTCAACAAGACCAAAGCTCGGCGGCTGGCTCGGCGCGCCAAGTCATTCGTCTTGCTGGGTGATGAAAGGGAACTCTATCACCACAGCCCCTCGGGCATCCTCCAACGATGCATATCCATCGCCCAAGGACAAGAGCTGTTGCAAGAAATACACTCAGGGGCTTGCGGCCACCATGCAGCGCCTCGAGCCCTCGTGGGGAATGCCTTCCGACAAGGTTTCTACTGGCCAACCGCGGTGGCCGATGCCACTAGGATTGTTCGCTCCTGCTGGGGGTGTCAATTCTACGCGAAGCAGACATGCCTGCCCGCTCAGGCCCTGCAGACGATACCCATCACCTGGTTGTTTGTTGTGTGGGGTCTAGACCTCGTCGGTCCCTTGCAGAAGGCACCCGGGGCCTTCTTGCACCTGCTGGTCGCCATCGACAAATTCTCCAAGTGGATCGAGGTCCGACCCTTGACCAGCATCAGGTCCGAGCAGGCGGTGGCGTTCTTCACCAACATCATCCATCAATTTGGGGTCCCAAACTCCATCATCACCGACAATGGCACGCAGTTCACCAAAAAAAAGTTCCTGGACTTCTGCGACGATTACCACATCCATGTGGACTGGCCGCCGTAGCTCACCCCATGACGAATGGGCAGGTGGAGCGTGCCAACGGTATGATTTTGCAGGGACTCAAACCGAGGATCTACAACGACCTCAACAAGTTCGGCAAGCGGTGGATGAAATAGCTACCCTTAGTAGTCTGGAGTCTGAGGACGACGCCGAGCCGTGCCATGGGTTTCTCGCCGTTTTTTCTAGTATATGGGGCCGAGGCCGTCCTCTCCACGGACTTAGAATACGGTTCCCCGAGGACCAGGGCATACGACGACCGAAGCAACCAGACCAGCCGAGAGGACTCGCTGGACCAGCTCGAAGAGGCTCGGGATGTCGCCTTACTATATTCGGCACGGTACCAGCAGTCGCTGCGATGCTACCACGCCCAAAGCGTTCGGCCCCGAGGCTTCCAAGTGGGAGACTTGGTGCTTCGTCTGTGACAGGACGCCCGAGGGCGCCACAAGCTCACTCCTCCCTAGGAAGGGCCCTTCATCATCGCTAAGATTGTGAAGCCCAGAACATACAAGCTGGCCAACGACCAAGGCAAGGTCTACAACAACGCTTGGAACATCCAACAGCTACGTCGCTTCTACCCTTAAGATGTTTTAAGTCGTTCATGTACCTCGTTTACATACACAAAGTCTAACCGTCAAGGAAGGGTCAGCCTTGCCTCAGCAAAGCCCAACCCTCCCTCGGGGGCTAGAAGGGGGGAACTCCCTCTGCGTCAAAATTTTCCTCGGAAAAATTTTCTACCAAAACGACCTTCGTGCTTTCGACTTCCGTATCGATAGCGGGATCCTGAAAATGATGAGAGTGCACGTAAGCGGCAAGGCCGACCGAGCTGAGAAACTCCTACGCCTCCGGGATACGGATACCTTACTCATCACCTTCCGCGAAAAGTAACTCTCGCTTGGATAAATGGTTCTGCTACTGGCAGACAAGTCATGATGCTCGAAACAAGAGGAAAGAAGACGTAGTTTTTTAACATGACGATAAAGTGTTTAGGCCTCGGCGGCCGCGAAAAAGCATGCGCATGCTACAGACAAACTGTTCCTGCAGGTTCAAGCATCGGCAGGGGGAGCAGCAGCACCCTCGGCGTTGTTTCCACCCTCGGCGGAACCTGGCCCGGCCTCGGACGGTGACCCGGGCGAAAGGACCTCCACCTAAGGGAGGGCACCAGCACCGCGCCAGCAGATGTCTTGGCCAAGCTCCAGCTGCTACTGCCACATCTTCCTCGGCCTGGGAAGCCGCCAGCCCCCGGGCCGATGAAGTCTCTTTCCGAGCCGACTCCGCCTCTATCCGCGCTAACACCGCTGCCTCTGGCTTCGGCTCATCGCAGAGCAGCCGAGGGTTCTAAAAAGCTGAGCAAGAGAGGCCTAGAGCGGCAAGGCCGACCCAGCCGAGGGACTCCTACGCCTCCAGGATATGGATACATCACTCGTTACCTTCCACGAAAGGCAACTCACGCTCGGCTAAGTGGTTCGGCTAGCCAACAGGCAAGTCCCAGTGCTCGGAATGAGGAAGACACACAGCTTCATTCTCGAATACCCAAATGTTCAGGCCTCGACAGCCACAAAGAACGACACATATACTTGGGGGTAACTATGCTACACAGACTTAGACGTCGGCAGAACCCTGGCGGTTCTCCCGACCTACGACAAATGTCTAAGTACTTGAAGCGGTTACATTTTGCTCCGGCAAAAACCCAGTATATCCCCTTACAAATAGGACTCCAGTTCCGCTCCCGCGGGTATGAACTTCCTCCACACCAGAGGGCCTGCGGGACAACAAATTCCAAGCGGCTTGCCAGCGACCTCTGCAGCCGCAGCGACAATGACCCCCGCTTCGGGCGGCTAAACAGCAGCAGCGATGACCTCAGGGCCAACGCTGCTGTGACGAGGCCCTCGCCCGCGTCTTCGCTCGAGGGGCGAGGACAAGCCATCAAAGCCAAAGAGCCAGGGGTCCGGCCGCAGCTGGCGCCGATGGTCTCGTCGGCGGAGAAACCTTCTCTGGCTGCCACCACCTCAGCACCGACGACAGCGGCCACCTGCGCGCCAGCGCCACGCCGAGGAATGGTGGACGTCCCAGCCTGCACCGGCAGATCCCCACTCAAGTCCTCGCGGACGGGTAGACCTTGACCTCCGCACAGAGGCGTCGTGCCGGAGTGAGGACAAGACAATCCAAGAACACGAACGCCGCCCATGCAGCGTACGGCGTCTTGGACGGTCCACCGGTGCGCACGGCGCAAACAGAACCCCGCACCCGGATCAAGCGGCAGGAGGCAGCGTCGGAGGCCGCGACAGAGCTAGCTGAGCCAGCGAGCCAGGCACGCTGGAGCTGACGATGCTTGCGGCCGACCGGTCCCGCGTTGCCGAAGTTCGCCCCTCCACAAGGTCGGTAAGCGCCTTCTCCCCTGAATGCTGAAGGAGGAGACGGCCTGCCGGCCCATGCGGGAGGTAGAACCCCGGCTCAGCTCACCCTCCGCCTCAGCAAGGATGACGAAGATCCTTGAAGCTGAGGGCGGGGCGGAGGCCGTAGCTCGGCTTGCTTCTCCCCACCAAACTGCCCATTGGAGAGGGAATGCAGCCGGGCTGCACGACGAAAATCCTTGAAGCCGAGCGATGGCTGAAAGGTGTCGATCTCCACGAGGCCGTGCTCCTCCAACGACAGCAAGAGCAAGGCGACGCTGGTGCACCCCATCCGGGGGCTCGAAAGGTGGAAGGGCGCAATGCACGAGGGGAAAACGAAGGCATGGCCACTGCCCGGGGGATCGATCCCCCTTTTATAGACAGACCTCCTCACTTGCACCCCTTGGCATCACGGGCAAAGTCCCCACTGACATACTCCAGGGTTCTCCCCCTACGACACGAGGGCTGGGACCCACACGTCATACGAGCTGATCCGAAGCGCAAAGAAGGCGGACTGCCGCACGCGAGGCATGTAACCGTCCCGTGGTTACGAGCGCTCTCCCATCTTTGCAGAAACCGGTGGTCGAAAGGGTGGACTGCCACACGACAGGCATCCAACTGCACCGCAACTGTGCGCCCTTTCGGCTTCGACCACATCCGGCGGACCAACGCAAAGGAAGCAGGCCCGCATGTCATGTAACCGGCGCGCCGGTTACGACGTGCAAGAAGCTACACCGCCACTCGCGCCAATGCTACGCCTCCTCGACTGCGGAACCAGTACCGCGACTCAAGGTAGCCCTGCGCATGACCCAACAGTGCCAATTAAAGGCGACGGCCACTGGTCAGTCAGCCGCGGGGTAGGCACGACGGTTGGCATGGTCAAAAGTGGGCCGGCAGTAACTGCAGCGGCAGACGAGCGGAAGCAGCGGTCAAGTCACCTGTAGGCTCGCGTCCCCTCCTGAAGCGACGGGAGAGCCCTCTCCCACGGTGTGAAGACGACGCACCCGTGCCCCGTTCCTCGAATGGCTCGCACGCGCAACAGGCGCCATGCGAATTGCCCGTCCCGTCGCATTAACTCCCCGGCGGAGTAGGCGACACCTCTAGGAGGCGAGGCGGGCGTCGCTTCGCCTTCGCCATAATGACCGTGTCAAAAAAGGTGCGCCACCTTATTTAAATTCATATCCTTCCCCTCCTCCTCCTCTCTCTCTCTTGCTACAGGGACCAGGAAAGGGGATGTTGTGGAAAGGATCCTTCTCGGCGAAGGAAGCGGGCCCCGAGCCCTCCTACTGATTAGGGGTTCGAAGGCTGCCCCCTTGGAAGGGTTTCGACAGCCGCCCAGAGCACTCGGACTTCAAGCCCATTACTGATCAGGGGTTCGAAGGCTAGCCCCTCGGAAGGGTTCGACAGCTGCCCCAGAGCGCTCAGGCTCCATGCCCATTACTGATCAGGGGTTCGTAGGCTGGCCCCTCGGAAGGGTTCGACAGTCGCCCCAGAGCACGCAGAGTGAGGGATGACTCTGGGTACGTCCAAGACATGGCCGAGGCTTGGGCTACGCTCCTGAGGTACCCTAGGACATTTCCGAAACCGGCGAGAATGATTTGTAACAGAATCCCACCGGAGGGAGGCATCGAGCCCTCGGACCCAGTCGAAGGGGTCTGGGTCCGGCGAATCACCCGCAGGTACTTTTGGAGCACGCCTATGGGCCACCAGCCGACCCCTAACGAACAGAGCACGAGCGTCCACTCGGATCACCCGTTAGTAGCTCACTGGAAACACCATGTTCGGCGCCCTCCGAGGGCAACATGGCACTTTCCCCCCTCCTCCTTGCGGAAAGGCAACGCAGGGGCGTATGATAAAAGTCGGGAAAGTCCTTGATCGTCCTCTCGCTCCATGCAGAGGCTCGGGGGCTGCTCTCGCACCCGGCTACGGCCAAAACTGTTGACAGCGTCAACAAACCAGCTTGATAACTTGGAACCCGACCACGCACCTAGGCTACGGCCAGGCCGCATGAGGGAACGATCAGACCGACTGAAACACCACGAAAAGCATTTAGACCTCAGAGGAGTCAAACCACTCCTCCGAGGCCTCGGGGGCTACACCTGGCGGGTGCGCTCGCGCGCACCCACCAGAACAAGGCAAAAACCGAGAAAGGCCAGTCCCCTCACCGAAAATGCGGCAAAAGCCTCCAAGCGAGTACCAACACTCCCTTCGAGGCTCGGGGGCTATTGTCGGGTACCACAATTAGGGGTACCCCCAACGCTCTTAATCATGGCTGGTAAACACCCTCAGACCAACTGACGGGTGTGGTTCAAGTCAAGGCTTCGTCTACCCAAGGGACACGATCTCACCCGAGCCCAGCCTCGGGCTGGAGCAGTAGTCCCAGACGAGTTCACGCCTCGCCCGAGGGCCTCCTCAGGCAGCGGGCGCCCCCTTGGCTCTCCCGAAGCCCGGCTCGGGCAGGCTTCATTGTGAAGCAACCTTGGCCAGAC
Source organism: Zea luxurians (assembly GCA_029449295.1). Lineage (NCBI taxonomy): Eukaryota > Viridiplantae > Streptophyta > Magnoliopsida > Poales > Poaceae > Zea > Zea luxurians. The sequence goes on from JAOPSE010000022.1 coordinate 47,755,482, forward strand.
CGCCTCACCAACCGACCGCTTCGCAGGCGCATTCAATGCAGAGGATGCCTGACGCCGTATCCTGACACACGCGCCTCAGTCGGCCAGGCCGAAGTGACCGCAGTCACTTCGCCCCCCTTCTTTACTGTCTGATGTGACAGGAAAACAGCGCCGCTCGCCCTGCTCCGACTACCGTGTCAACCACCCAGGCAAAGACTGACAACAAGTCACGATCAACCACTGAGTTCGGCCTTGGGCGCAACAGGAAGCTCCGCCTCGCCCGACCTCAGTCTCTGGCCTCCGGAGGAGGTTTCCGCCTCGCCCGACCTCAGGCTCCAGCCTCGGGAGGAGGTCTCCGCCTCGCCCGACCCCCGGACTCGGCCTCAACCCCGGTCTCAGGAGGAATCGCGTCCTCGCTCGACCCCGGCCTCGGCCTCAAGAGAAGTCTCCGCCTCGCTCGACCTTGGGCTCGGACCGACCGTGCCAAAAGGGGATATATCATTACCCTATTCCTAGCCTGCTCAAGCTACAAGGAACAAGACCGGCATCCCATCTGGCTTACCCCGGCGATGGGTAATGATGGTGCCCCGCGTGCACCATGACGCCGGTGGCTCTCAGCCCCTTACGGCAGCAAGGAGACGTCAGCAGGATCGTTGCCGCACTACCAGCTGTGATCCTACAGGACTCAGGCGCTCCACCGACGGCCATGCTATCACATGTACAGGACTCAAGCTCTCCCTCGACGGCCACGTTGGCATGTACACAAGGCTTAGGCACTCCTCTGCCAGACACGTTAGCGCATAGCTACGCCCCCCGTTGTACGTCTGGACCCTCTCCTTGCGTCTATAAAAGGGAGGTCCAGGGCCATCCTGGAGGGGGGTTCGCGCGAGGGAAGGAGAGGACGAACGGGCTCCCGCTCTCTATCTCTCTCTCCCTCACGCGACGCGCTTGTAACCCCTATTACGAGCGGCACCCTGGTGCAGGATAATACAAGGCTTGCCCCACATCTTGTGTTTCATCCCGCGCCAACCCATCTGGGCAGGGGCACGCAGCGATTTCACTCGTCGGTCCAGGGACCCCTCGGGTCTGAGACGCCGACAAGGGGGCATAGTTCACATGGAAAATTGAGCATTATAAAAAATAGTTCACATGACAAACTTGCGCGGTAGGAAAAAACGTGGATTAGTTCACATGGAAATTTTACTCGAAAAGGTGGTTTAGTTCACATGAAAAAAACGCAGGAGGGAAAATGTGGATTAATTACATGGTAGTTTTATATGTTTAGGCTCCTTCGAAATGTAGAAATTTTAGAAAAAAATCGTTAATGATAAAGCCAAAAAGATACCTCGTTGAGGCTTAATTTTCTGCATTTTACCAAAAATTGTCTGAAATCATCTACTTGGAGGACTGCGTCCTTTGTCTTCTATAGTCAATAATGGAGGGCATGTTTTTTCCTTGCCATTCACAACAGTCGAAGAAAAGCTTGAGTTGTATTGCAACATTAGGGTCATAGTATATGATGTGATATCTGTCTCATAATTGTGATAGGTATTTTTAACAACAACTTACACACTTGCAGGTGATAGACTATTGCATAAATTTAATAAAATCTCAAGATTATCTAAAGTGCCAATCTAGAGGTCGTGTCCACATAGAAAATACTTTTCAGTTCAACTTTCTAAAGCGAGACGGTGATGTTGAAACTAAAACAGACGAGCTATATCCAATTAAAGACATGTCACAAATATGTAGTGCTGAATGAAGGGTTTTACTTTACCTAGACCATGACATTGTAAATATGAGTTTGAAATTTACACGGTTATTGTTTGCATGTATTTTATTTTTTATGCAATATTTATAATTGTTTTGTAGGTGTATCCAATTAAAGACATGTCACAAATATGTAGTGCCTCCTTGTCTCCCTCTCCTCCTGCGGTGATAGCTTCCTCGAGGAGATGAGCGCACCGCCCCCATGATCGGCCTACCTCCGCCGTCCCCGCGTGCACCACCACCATCGGGTGGGAGAGGCAGTAACGACTTGCCCGAGGCCAACCCTCGGTGGGAGGGGCAGTTATGACTTGCCCGAGGAAAAGCCAAAACAGGATAGGCAGTCACGACTCTTCCTAGACCACTCTCGGACGGGAGACACAGTCACGACTCGTCTGAGGCCAAGCCTAGGCGGGACAGGCAGTAACGACTCGCTTGAGGTCATCCGCGGGCGGGACAGACAGTCATGACTCGCCCAACGCCAACCCCCGGGTGGGATACACAGTTACAGCTCGCCTAAGGCCAACCCCGGTGGGATACAAAGTTACAACTCGCCCGAGGCCAAGGCAAGACAGAATAGGCAGTCCGCCCGAGGCAACCCTCGGGTGGGAGAGGCAGTCACGACTTGCCCGAGGCCAAGCCCAGGCAGGACAGACAGCCATGACTAGCCCGAGGCCATCCTTTGGTGAGACAGGCAGTCACGACTCACTAGAAGCCAACCCCCGATGTGAGACACAGTCACGACTCACCCGAGACCAAGCCCTGGCTGGACAGTTAGCCACGACTCACCTGAGGCCATCCTCGGGTGGGATAGGCAGTCACGACTCGCCCGAGAACAACCCGGGGTGGGAGAAGTAGTCACGACTCGCCCGTGGCCATCATAAGGTGGGATAGGTAGTCACCACTCGCCCAAGGCCACCCCCAGCGGGATACGTAGTCACGACTCGCTCGAGGCCATTCTCAGGCGGGAGGGGCTGTCAAGAATCGCCCAAGGCCAAGCCCGGATGGGAGATGCAGTCACGACTCACCCGAGGCCAACCTCGGGCGGGAGACACAATCATGACTCGTCTGAGGCCAAGCCCGGGCAGGAGACATAGTCACGACTTGCCCGAGGCCACCTTTGGGTGTGAGACGCAATCATGACTCGCTCAAGGCCATGCCCAGATGGGACAGGCAGTCACGAGTCGCACGAGACCAAGCCCAGGCGAGAGACGCAATCACGACTTGGCTGAGGCCACTCTCGGGTGGGAGAGGCAGTGACGACTCGCTTGAGGCCAAGCCTACATGGGACAAACAGTCACGACTTGTCCTAGGACACTCTTGGGCAGGAGACATAGGCACGAGTCACCCGAGGCCATGCCCAGGTGGGACAAGCAGCCACGACTCTCCCGTGGCCACCCTCGGGCGGGACAAGCAGACACGACTCACCCGAGGACAACCCCGTGCGGTACTGGCAGTAATGACTCGCTCGAGGCAACCCCAAGCGGGAAAGGCAGTAATGATTTGCCCGAGGGCAACCCTGGGTGGGAGAGGCAGTCACAATTCACTTGAGGCCATCCTCGGGGGGAGAGGCAGTTGACTTGCCCGAGGCCACCCTCAGGCGGGATACACAATCACGACTCATCCGAGGCCAAGCCTGAGCGAGACAGGCAACCACGACTCGCCTGGGGCCATTCTCGGGCGAGACAGGTAGTCACGACTCGCCCGAGGCCAACCCCCAACGGGAGACGCAGTCACGACTCAACTGAGGCCAAGCCTTGGCTAGACAGTCAGTCACGACTCGCCTGAGGCCACCCTCGGGTGGGACATGCAGTCATGACTCACCCAAGGGCAACCCCTGGCGGGAGACATAGTCACGACTCGTCCGTGGCCATCCTCAGGTGGGACAGATAGTCATAACTCGCCTGAGGCCATCCGCAGGCGGTACAGGCAGTAATGACTCGCTCGAGGCCATCTGCGAGTGGGATAGACAATCACGACTGGCCCAAGACCAACCTCCGGCAAGACAAGTAGTCACAACTCGCCCGAGGCCATCCTCCGGTGGGATACACAGTCATGACTCGCTCGAGACCACTCTCGGGCGGGAGAGGCTGTCAAGAATCGCCCAAGGCCAAGCCCGGTGGGAGACGCAGTCACGACTCGCCTGAGGATACCCTCGAGCAGGAGACATAATCACGCCTCTTCTAAGGCCAAGCCCGGGTGGGACAGGCAGTCACGACTCATCCGAGGCCAAGCCCGGGCAGCAAACGCAGTCACGACTCATCCGAGGCCAAGCTCGGGTAGCAGACACAGTCACAACTCGCCTAAGGCCACTTTGGCAGAACTGTCCGCACCCGGCCTCCTCCACCTCTTCCCGCCTCTCGCTCTAACCGCGCCACATTCCACATGTTGCGGCCTCCATCCACCTAACACCCTCCAATCTGCCTCCCGACGCAATTCGCAGTCCCACACACTCGACGCCCCGCCCCCTGAGCCTACCTCCCAATGTCACCTTCCTCGCATGTCGACCCGACGCATGAAGTTTGGTTGATAACATCACTAAACAATGATCTATACATACACAAGTGTCACCCTGCCGGTTGATTACCTCACTAAACAATGACCTATGCCTGCATTAGTATTACCCGTTGCAACGCACGGGCATATACCTAATATTCAAAGACAACTGTTAGATGTACAAGGTAAAAATATATATGTACAAACTTTTTTATCCATAGTTTAAGAAATTTTAATATTTGGACATAAATTAAATATGATGCAATAAAAATAGTGGATTTATTCATTCAAGTGTTTTTACATTTATTTGTCTTTGCCAGTTAAAAGACTAGAGATAATAGGAAAAAATGATTCACATCTACCTGTCCATACTAACAATTATTTTACTGTGCTTGCATGTCACTCGTGAACATGGCTGCCTATTCTTAGCTAGAGATGACAATGCATACCTAAAACCGAAGTATTCGATAGGTTTTATCTGATATATAAGGATGTCAAAATGACTTCTTTATTTGTGTATATATGTTAATGAGCACAATCATATGCCATCGAGTAGATAGGTGCGAGTACGAGTGTAGAATACACATACCAACAGATGCATATACAATAGTAGACACATGTTGCCTATATTTTGAAATAGTTTAGTATGTGATTATAAAGTTTTATATTTAATAATATATTTTTAGAAAAGTGGTAGTACACATTTTCAAAACTTGGAGTGCGAAGCTTCGAATTACAAAGTTCTATTATAGGTATACGGAGTTTTGGATCTTGAGGTGGAACGTTTGAAATGAGCTAGTATAAAGTTCATGAATTTAGGCCCCTGCTCGCCTGCGCGCGCTGCCCGCCCTCCGCGCCGCCCGCCGCCACCGTCGACGTCCACTGCCATCCTCCACTACCGTCGACCGCCCGCGTCTACTCCTCCCACCACTCTGCCATCGTCGTCAAGCTCTTCGCCATCCAAAGGTAATTTTTTTGTGTATTTTATTACATATTTTCGGCGACCGTTATTTAATTGCCACCGAAATTAGTATATATTTATAAATATTTGTTTGATTTGTGTGTTTGATTAGTGTAATTGTTTAATTTGATTTCATTAATATATTACTGGTATATGTGGTTTAGGTATTAGTGACATACTGTATTTGTGTCATTAATTTCATATTAATATTATATTATTAGTTTTACAAGTACATTATATTGGTACGTAGAATTGTTGCATTATTATGGTATGTGGTAGTTAGTTTGATCTGATTAATAGTATATCATTTTATGTTTTATATATACTGTTAGAACTTGTCCTCCTGGGCAAGTTAATCCAACAGGGGAGCAAAAACAGTGTAAACAAGATTTCAAGTCGAGATGGCAATAGCTTTGTAAAACCCAGCCTCTCAAGGGCGCTGTACGGGGGTATTTATAGGTGCCTGAGTGCCCAGCGTCTTGGGTTAAGGACGCATATGCCCTCAGGTGCCCAGGTTATCCGTGGAATATTCCCATAAAGAAGGGTTATAGACTGTAATTACAGGGAAACCTTTACAAATTAGGCCCATAATACGTAGCGGCCACGCAGGGCCTGCTATGATGGACCGGATCACACGTGGGCCTCCATGTTGGACGAGGTTGCGGGATGGGATGACTTCGCCGTAGGCCTTCGTCTTCTGATGAGTGGGATGAAGGGTAGAGTCTGACAGTCGTCTTGTCTCCGTTGATGCAGCGAGTCTGGCGAAGGCATCGAGCGAAGGGTGGCGTCTTCGCCTTCGGCCCAACATTTGCCCTCCGAGGGACCAGTTCGACTAAGTCATCTGGTGCTGAAGGCGTCGCTAGATGGTAGAGACGCTGCCCTCGCTCGAAGTGGTTCCGCGGGGGTTTTTGACATGACCGTTGATTGACACCGCGCTATTGGATTGCGTGTTTCCCGAAGCGTCGCGCCCTGTGTATAAAAAAGGGGGTGGGGGCGGCGCGGATTGAAATTTACCTTTCTGCGCGCCGCAAAATCCCTAACCTCCCTTGTTCAAACTGCTCGCTTGCTCGTCTGCCCTCCTTGCTCCTGTTCACCGGAGAACTGGCCCGCGTGAAGCAGACCGCGCGCCGCCGTCGACGGTACGTAGCCATGCCGTCTTCCTCCTCGTCTGCTGCGACCATGTCGACGACCGAGATGCCTTCCGAGGATCTCTCGGGCAGTGTGGCGGCGGCGGAATTGCGACCGGGTGATATGGTGGAATTCGGTGTTTCGCGGATGTCGTCGGGCCGCGTGCAAGATATGCAACGGTTGGGTTATTTTGGCGGCGGGGTCGGGCGTGTGTCGGGGGCAGAGGAGATTCCCGAGCCCGAGGGTGAATTGGTTGTGTTTGAGGCATTTTTCCTTGCCGACCTTCGTCTGCCGGCACATCGTTTCGTGTCGAAGGTTCTGCAGAAGTTCGAGGTCCAGGTTCGTCAGCCTTCGGTGGAAGTCTTCGCCAAGCACTACTGACTGCACTGGCAGAAGAGAAGAATTGGACATAAGATTGCGCAATTCGGATCGTGCACTTTCACGCCGAAGTCCGGGAAGACTTCGATGGAGGTTGTGGAGCTGGTCCCCTGTGCCCGAAATAAGTGGGGCAACTGGTGGGACTACTGGTTCTATGTTTCAGAGGCTGAAGTCGAAGATCACCCTGGGCTCCCTGCTGCCATCATGTGTTCTCATTATTATGTGGCGTACCCGCCATTTGAAGTGGTGGAGGATGATGAGAACAAAAGGGCCCTTCGGATCGCTGCCCGTAGGAGTAGCGGGCGTGATTTGGTTGAGGAATTCATAGGGTATGGGCTGTGGCCTCTGGCGCATGGATGGACGCTGGGCGAAGTATGCCCTTGCGAGATGCCCTCCCTGGGTGCGCGGAAAGTGCGAAGTCCACGTTTTACTTTGGATGTGCGAGGGCGGGATCCTGCCGCGGTTGTGCGTGAGGCGGAGGATGGGGCAGTGCGAATTGTTGGTCGCTACGTGCCGAGGATGGAGGCCCAGCGGAGCTGGGACATACGTGGATCCAACGACCGCCTGAATAGGGTCTTTGAGTTGAATGGTTTGCCGTATGGCTGTTATCCTAGAGTAGACGTTGTCGGCCGCCGGGGAAAAAAACCAGCGGCAGTGATCGAAGACGACCCCGCGCCGGAGGCCGCCCCATCCACTAAGAAGAGGAAGCTAGGTACTGCGGTGGGAAAACTGGGGGTCTCCGATAGTTTTGCTATGGAGTTGATGGGGACATGCGCGGCCCCCGGGGGAAGGATGTCTTCGCTCGAGCTTCGGGAGTCTTCGGCGTGGATGCTGGAGGTTACCGGGGGTCGATGGCCCAAGAACGTTCCTATCCCCCGCGCGACTGGCGAAGACTTTTTTACATCTCGCATGGCTCGTGACTTGAGAGTGTTTCCTTATGGACGGAATATTGCTGCTATTGTGTCGGCAGTGATGAACAAGGATCGCCAGGATGCTGCGCAGAAGCGCCGGGCGGTCGTTAGGCTCCCTGAGGCTAGGCCGAAGAGAGCGCGGGGGAGCGCGAAGGCTGCCGTCCCCGGCGGTAGCCAGCCTTCGCTGGCTGCGAAGCTGGCCGCGCCTGGATCTAGCAAGTTGCCGGAGAGTACGAAGGCGGCCGGCGCTGGCGGAACCAAGTCCGCCCCGAAAGGAGCTACGAAGGTCTGGGAGCAGCCTTCGCCGGGGAAACGCGTTGCCGACTTCGGCACAAATATTAGCGTGGACGACTATCTCGTTGGTAAGTTTTTTTTGACCGGTGATACGCTGCAGGATCGGGCGAAGGGCAACTTGTTGCCGTCTCGCCTGCGGTGGCAACCACGGCGTCTACCGCGGTTTTTGGGGTAAAGGGTGGCGCTTTCAGCGCTAGCGGCGAGGTTTCGGCGGCCACTGCCGTCAAGGATGAAGCGAGCACTGTGTCTCGTCGGCTGCGGGAGGCGTCGCTGCAGCTGACGCAGCAGCTGAATCAAGTAAGTTGAGGTAGGCTTCGTTGTGTGCCGCTTTCATGGTGATTGTGGTCTCATGCGTGTCTGTTAGGCGGCCGACTTCGCCGACCGCGTGGCGTCGGGCGCCCTTACAACGGACGTGGCTGCCGAAGTCGAGAGACTTCGAGCGCAGCACGCGGACGCCGTCCGGGAAAAATCGGCTGTAGAGAGCAAAAGCCGTAGGCTGGCGGAGAAGGTGGCTGCCCTGGAGGGCGAGATGACGGACCTCCAGCGCCGGCTGGTGGAGGAAAGGAGGGAGGCCAACCAGGCCATCACCAAGGCACAGACGGCGCAGGCGGAGGCCAAATTGGCGAGGGCGAGGGAGAGTCTCGCCAGCCAACGTGCCGAGGAATGGGAGGCGCGGTTCAACGCTCTGCAGGCCCGCATGGAGAGGGCCGGGGCCTCTACTCGCGCGGAAGTTGAGCGGACACGCAAACAGCTCGTGGACTCATACCGCGAGCTGGGTGCGCGGACTGCTGACTTCGAGGTGCCCGACCGAGAGGCGGGCCTTCGCTTCCTCGAGTGGCTGCAAGAGGAATTGTTAGTGCTCCCGACCATCGTGGAGGGCTTCATGTCCTTTGCTTCCCTCGTCACCTGCGAGGGTGCCATGAATGCGCTGTCCCACGAGGGGTGCAGTCACTATGAGGGCTTCGACTGACCCGATGAAGACTTCGGGCGCGAGATTTTTAAGTTTGAAGACCCTGTGGTGAAGGACGCCGCGGGGGCCCTCTTCGACCGGATGTGGGGCCCCCACGGTTGGGAGGCGGTTAGGGAACGGGCTGACCGGGCGATGGATCAGGTAAAGTTTTGTGTTTTGTTGTGTTGTTGATTGTGGGTGTACGCGGGTGTGCCGAATCGGTGTGCTGTGTTGTAGATGGCGCGTGCTGAGGATGTGGAGGACTTCAGACATCTGAACAGCGCGTTGCCCGAAGCGGAGGTCAACCCGGTGGTGGCCAAGGCTGAGGTTGACCCGGCGCCACTCCTGGAAATCGGTGAAGGTTCCCACGCTGCTCCTACGTCTACTGTATCTGGTGGAGGCTCGCCGCCAGCCACTGTGCCGATGGTGGAGGATCCCCCGAAGGCGGCGACGGAGCCAGCGGCGGAAGATCTCGTGGCGGTTGCTGAGTCTTCGCAGGTGGCTTAGTGGGTGTGGGGTAGTTAGGGAATTTTGTCTGTGTTACTGAACCTTGGTTGCTGCGCAGGTTCAGGATTTTGGGCCTGCGCACGCAACCGCTACTGCTAATTTTGTGGCGGCTTCGACCGTGGTTGCTGGAAATGAATCGGATGAGTCTACGTCTAAGTTTTCTGAGTTTGATGAATCTGGGAGTTCGGTTGTGTGGACGGAAGAGTCTTCGGATGAGGGCTTGGATTACTTTGCGGCCTTGGATGTGGCTGAGGCGGAGGCTTCTCCGCGTGTTACGGATGCTGAAGTTTTGCCTGGTCCGAGTGTTGGGCGTAGGCGACGAAGGGCGGTGGCGAAGCGTAGAGTGAGTGAATTGGATGGTGGTCGGCTTCGTGTAGGCGGGGCTGGCAGGCAGGAATTGTTGTCCTCGCCGGCTGGTGCGAGTATAGGTGAGGGGGAGTTGCGTAGTCTTTTTGAGGGTGAGGAGCTAAGGATAATGCTATTTAACTATAGGGAGATGGGGATCATTCCGAAGGTTGAACCAATGTAAGGTGTGATGCCCTCGCTGTACGCGTGTAACTATAGTTTGTATGATGAGGCTGTGTGCCTTCGCGCATCTGGCTATGTTCGTAGGCCGTTGAGCACGTTTATTGTGTCAGTCCGGCTGCGCCTGTAGACTTTTGCACTGATGTAATGCACCTTCGATTTTTTGCACTCGTTGTGCTAGTCCGGCTGCACCCTTAGGCGACTTTTGCACGGATAGTCTTTTGGAGAAGACTTCGATTTTGCGCACTTGTTGTGCTAGTCCGACTGCACCCTTAGGCGACTTTTGCATGGATGGTCTTTTGGAGAAGACTTCGATTTTGCGCACTTGTTGTGCTAGTCCGGCTGCACCCTTAGGCGACTTTTGCACGGATAGTCTTTTGGAGAAGACTTCGATTTTGCGCACTTGTTGTGCTAGTCCGGCTGCACCCTTAGGCGACTTTTGCACGGATGGTCTTTTGGAGAAGACTTCGATTTTGTGCACTTGTTGTGCTAGTCCGGCTGCACCCTTAGGCGACTTTTGCACGGATGGACTTTTGGAGAAGACTTCGATTTTGCGCACTTGTTGTGCTAGTCCGGGTGCACCCTTAGGCGACTTTTGCACGGACTGTCGCATGCGAAGGTAGCCAGCGTTGCCCCTCGCGGTGACTTTTGTGTCGGTAGAATGCCAAAGACCGTTGATGCGGTCTTTTTCGACATAATTTTTGTGGGGTTTTTTTCACGTGTATGTTACATGGCTCCGCCTCGTTAAAAACCTCACCCCCCGGGAGGAAAAGAGTGCGGGCCGGTATAAAATTGTTTTGCGGATTACAAGGGCGAAGTGGCCCTGAGGAGTTAAACAAAAAATTTGCAAAGATTATCAATGTTCCAAGAATGTTCTAAGTCTTCGCCGGATGGCATTGTGAGCCTGTACGCGCTGGGGGACGCCTTCGTCTTGACGATGAAAGGGCCCTCCCAATTTGGCTCCAACTTGCCCTGGGACTCTGTCCGAGCTGTCCGGATGAGTACGAGGTCTCCTTCGCTGAATTCCCTCGGGATGACTGTGTGGTCGCGCCATGCTTTTGTTTGAGCTTGGTATTTGTTTAGAGCCTGTAGGGCGAAGACGTGGTCTCCGTCGATGAGGTCCTTCGAAGTAGGCTCGTCTACGTCGGGGATGGCTGACGCGACTGTCCGCGGTGACCCATGTTTTATTTCTTGCGGAGTCATAGCCTCCGAACTGTATAGAAGGCGAAAAGGGGTGAACCCAGTCGCCCTGCACTCAGTCGTGTTCAGCGCCCAGACCACTTCAGGTAACAGGTCTGGCCACTTGCCTTTTTTGTCGTCGAGGAGCATTTTCTTGACGGCTGTGAAAATTTTACCGTTGGCGCGTTCCACGACTCCGTTGGATTGCGGGTGGTACACTGAGGCGAAGGCAAGCTTGGTGCCGATGGACAAGCAGAAATCCTTGAAGTCTTGGCTGTCGAATTGCTTGCCATTGTCGACTGTGAGTTCGGACGGGACTCCGAAGTGGCAAACAATATTTTGCCAGAAGAATTTCTGGGCAGTCTTCGATGTTATCGTGGATACAGCCCTCGCTTCAATCCATTTGGTAAAATACTCAACGGCGACGAAGGTGAACTTGAGGTTCCCCTGAGCCGTGGGCAGGGGCCTGACAATGTCCAGGCCCCAGCGCTGAAGAGGCCACGTGTGGGCGATTAGCTTCGTGAATTGCGAAGGTGAAAGAGAAATGTACCCTTGGGCCATTTCTAAGTATTTTGGTGATTGAGTGCCAACACAAGTGCTTAAGTGTTAAATTGTGCAAAGGACTCAAGAAGTGCAAATCAAGAGTAAAGGTATGTTTCTAGACTTAGTACATTGATTTGAAGACTAATGTATTGTGTCTAAGTGCTAGAAACAGGAGAAATCAAATTGGAGGAGAGATGGTTTTGTTCAGCCAAAGTCTGCTCAGTCTGGGTGCACCGGACTGTCCGGTGGTGCACCGGACAGTGTCCGGTGCGCCAGGCTGGCTCTGGTGAACTTGCTGCTCTCGGGACTTCGACGGCGGTGTACGGCTATAAATCACCGGAACTGTCCGGTGGTGCACCGGACTGTCCGGTGGTGCACCTGACTGTCCGGTGAGCCATTCACAGGCGAACTCATCGCTCTCAGGAGATGATTAACGGCGTACGGCTATAATTCACCAGACTGTCCGGTGAACCAACGGTCAGCCGGGCCAACGGTCGGCCGAGGATTCCGCGCGTGACGCGTGGCAGAGCCAACGGTCACAAGGGGGCACCGGACTGTCCGGTGTGCACCGGACAGTGTCCGGTGCGCCAACGGCTCTGAATCGCCAACGGTCGGCTTCGCCAAAGAAGGAAAGAAATCCACACTGGACAGTGTCCGGTGGTGCACCGGACTGTCCGGTGCGCCAGTCGATAGAAGGCAAGAATTGCCTTCCTGGAATGCTCTCAACGGCTCCTAGCTGCCTTGGGGCTATAAAAGGGACCCCTAGGCGCATGGAGGAGTACACCAAGCACACTTTGAGCATCCTTGATCATTCACACTCCGTCTTTGCGCACTTGTTTGTCATTCCTAGTGATTCGAGCTCTGTTCTAGTGAGAACTTTGAGATATTCATTTGAGCTCGAGTTTTGGCCGTGTGTGTGCGTATTTGCTGTGGATTTGTGTGTGTTGCTTCCCTCCCTTACTCTAGTGCTTTCACTTTGATTCTCATTGTAAGGGCGAGAGACTCCAAGTTGTGGAGATTCCTCGCAAACGGGATATAGTAAAGCAAGCGAAACACCATGGTATTCAAGTGGGTCTTTGGACCGCTTGAGAGGGGTTGATTGCAACCCTCGTCCGTTGGGACGCCACAACGTGGAGTAGGCAAGCGTTGGACTTGGCCGAACCACGGGATAATCCACTGTGCCATCTCTGTGTTGATCTTCTTGTGGTTATTGTGTTTTGCTAAGACTCCTTTCTAGCCACTTGGCATTATTGTGCTAACTCCTAATCAAGTTTGTGGCATTAAGTTTTAAGTTTTACAGGATCACCTATTCACCCCCCTCTAGGTGCTCTCAATTGGTATCGGAGCCGTTCTCTTCAAGAAAGGGACTAATCGCCCGAAGAGATGGATCCTAAGGGGAAGAGAATTGTGATCAATGATAAGGAGAAGGAGTCCTTCGTCAACGAGCCGAAGGATGACAAGCCTACCGACTCGGGCTCGGGCTACAAGCGAAAGGATGGGAAGAAGAAGAAGACAAGGCGCATCAAGGAGTTCGTCTACTACGACGACAGCGACGAGTCCACTTCTTCCCAAAAGGACAACGACGACAACGACTATGAGAGAAGGAAAACGGTCAATTCGAACTTTTGTTTTGATTACTCTCGTATTCCGCAAAGTTCAAATACACATTTGCTTTCCATTCCTCTTGGCAAACCTCCACACTTTGATGGGGAGGACTACGGATTTTGGAGTCACAAAATGCGTAGTCACTTGTTCTCTCTCCATCCAAGCATATGGGAGATTGTAGAGAATGGAATGAAATTTGATAGCTCGGATAGCCCCATGTTTATAAATGAACAAATCCATAGAAATGCACAAGCTACTACTGTCCTCTTAGCATCTTTGTGCAGGGAAGAGTACAATAAGGTGAGCGGCTTAGACAATGCCAAGCAGATATGGGACACCCTCAAGATCTCACATGAGGGGAACAACGTCACCATGCTCACCAAGATGGAATTGGTGGAGGGCGAGCTTGGAAGATTTGCTATGATCAGAGGCGAGGAGCCAACCCAAACATACAACCGGCTCAAGACCCTCATCAACAAGATAAGGAGCTATGGAAGCACGCGATGGACGGACCACGACGTCGTCCGCCTAATGCTAAGGTCCTTTATCGTCCTTGATCCACATCTTGTGAACAATATTCATGAGAATCCCAGGTACACGAAGATGACGCCCGAGGAGGTACTTGGAAAGTTCGTAAGCGGACGGATGATGATCAAGGAGGCTAGATACGTTGACGATGCGTTGAATGGCCCAATCCAAGAGCCTCAAACCATTGCTCTCAAAGCAACGAGGAGCAAGGAGGCACTACCTAGCAAGGTGGCGCAAGTGGAGGCGGCGGGACTAAATGAGGAAGAGATGGCCCTCATCATCAAGCGCTTCAAGACGGCGCTAAAGGGCTGCAAGGAGCATCCCAAGAAGAACAAGACGAAGGGAAAGCGCTCCTGCTTCAAGTGCGGTAAGGTTGGTCACTTTATTGCTAACTGCCCCGATAATGATAGTGACCAGGAACAAGGAAAGAATGGGAAAAGAGAGAACAAGAAGGTTTACAAGAAGGCTAAAGGCGAGGCACACCTTGGAAAGGAGTGGGATTCGGATTGCTCTTCGTCCGACTCCGACGACGAAGGACTCACCGCCACCGCCTTCAACAAATCGTCTCTCTTCCGAAACGAGCATCACACTTGCCTCATGGCAAGGGAAAAGAAGGTAAGCACTCGTAATACTAGTACTTACGCTTCTTCAAGTGAAGATGAATCTAGTGATGATGAAATTGACTATTCATGCTTATTCAAAGGCTTAGATAGAACTAAGATTGATAAGATTAATGAATTGATTGATGCTTTAAATGATAAGAATAGATTGTTAGAAAAGCAAGAGGATCTTTTGTACGAAGAGCATGATAAATTTGTTAGTGCGCAAAATTCTCTTGCTCTAGAAGTCAAAAGAAATGAAATGCTTTCATGTGAACTATCTACATGCCATGAGTCTATTTCTAACTTAAAGAGTATTAATGATGATTTGAATGCTAAGTTAGAAGTAGCAAATAAATCAACATCTTGTGTAAAACATGTTGCAATTTGCAATAGGTGTAAAGATTTTGATATTGATGCTTGTAGTGAACATCTAGTTTCAATTTCTAAATTGAATGATGAGGTGGCTAGTCTTAATGCCCAACTTAAGACTAGCAAGAGTGATTTTGATAAAATAAAATTTGCAAGGGATGCCTACATGGTTGGTAGACACCCCTCAACTAAGGATGGGCTTGGCTTCAAAAGGGAAGTCAAGAACTTAACAAGCCATAAGGCTTTCATCTCCACCAAGGAGAAAGGGAAGGCCCCTATGGCTAGTAGTGCTAAAAAGAACCATGCTTTCATGTATCATGATAAGAGACATACTAGGAATGCTTATAGAAGTTATGATGCTTTTGATTCTCATGCCATGTTTGTTTCAAGTTCTTCCTATATGAATGATAGAGATATGCCTAGGAGAAATGTCATTCATCATATGCCTAGGAGAAATGTTGCTCATGTTCCTAGGAAGATTAATGAACCTTCTACAATTTATCATGCTTGCAATGCTTCCTTTGCTATTTGTAGAAAGGATAAGAAAGTAATTGCTAGGAAATTAGGGGCAAGATGCAAGGGAGATAAGACTTGCATTTGGGTCCCTAAGACCATTGTGACTAACCTTATAGGACCCAACAAGAGTTGGGTACCTAAAACCCAAGCCTAAATTTGCCTTGCAGGTTTATGCATCCGGGGGTTCAAGCTGGATTATCGACAGCGGATGCACAAACCACATGACGGGGGAAAAGAGGATGTTCTCTTCGTACATCAAGAATAAGGATCCCCAAGATTCAATAATATTTGGTGATGGGAACCAAGGCAAGGTGAAAGGGTTAGGAAAAATTGCTATTTCATCTGAGCACTCTATTTCTAATGTGTTCTTAGTTAAGTCGCTTGGATATAACTTGTTATCTGTGAGTCAACTTTGTAATATGGGATATAACTGTTTATTCACAAATGTAGATGTGTCTGTCTTTAGAAGATGTGATGGTTCACTAGCTTTTAAGGGTGTACTAGACGACAAACTTTATTTAGTTGATTTTGCAAAAGAGGAGGCCAGTCTAGATGCATGCTTAATTGCTAAGACTTGCATGGGCTAGCTGTGGCATCGCCGTTTAGCACATGTGGGGATGAAGAACCTTCACAAACTTCTAAAGGGAGAACACGTGATAGGTCTAACTAATGTGCATTTCGAAAAAGATAGACCTTGTGCAGCTTGTCAAGCAGGAAAACAAGTGGGAAGCTCTCATCATCCCAAAAATGTGATGACCACGTCAAGACCTCTGGAGATGCTTCATATGGACCTCTTCAGACCCGTCGCCTATCTAAGTATAGGAGGAAGTAAGTATTGTCTTGTTATAGTTGATGATTTTCCCGCTTCACTTGGGTATTCTTTTTGCAGGATAAATCTGAAACCCAAGGGACCCTCAAGCGCTTCCTTAGGAGAGCTCAAAATGAGTTTGAGCTCAAGGTGAAGAAGATAAGGAGCGACAACGGGTCCGAGTTCAAGAACCTTCAAGTGGAGGAGTACCTTGAGGAGGAAGGGATCAAGCACGAGTTCTCCGCTCTCTACACACCACAGCAAAATGGTGTGGTAGAGAGGAAGAACAGGACGCTCATAGACATGGCGAGGACGATGCTTGGAGAGTTCAAGACCCTCGAGCGGTTTTGGTCGGAAGCCGTGAACACGGCTAGCCACGCCATCAACCGGGTCTACCTGCACCGCCTCCTCAAGAAGACTTCGTATGAGCTTCTAACCGGTAACAAACCCAATGTGTCTTACTTTCGTGTATTTGGGAGCAAATGTTATATTCTAGTGAAGAAAGGTAGAAATTCTAAGTTTGCTCCCAAAGCTGTAGAAGGGTTTTTGTTAGGTTATGAATCAAATACAAAGACGTATAGAGTCTTCAACAAATCATCGGGTTTGGTTGAAGTCTCTAGCGACGTTGTATTTGATGAGACTAATGGCTCTCTAAGAGAGCAAGTTGTTGATCTTGATGATATAGATGAAGAAGACGTCCCAACGGCCGCAATACACACTATGGAGATTGGAGATGTGCGGCCACATGAACAAAATGAGCAAGATCAACCCTCTTCCTCAACAATGGTGCATCCCCCAACTCAAGACGATGAACAGGTTCATCAAAAGGAGGCATGTGATCAAGGGGGAGCACAGGATGTCCAAGTTGAAGAAGAAGAAGCACCTCAGGCCCCTCCAACCCAAGTTCGAGCGACGATTCAAAGGAATCATCCCGTCGACCAAATATTGGGTGACATTAGCAAGGGAGTAACTACTCGTTCAAGATTAGTTAATTTTTGTGAGCATTACTCTTTTGTCTCTTCTATTGAGCCTTTCAGGGTAGAAGAGGCCTTGCTAGATCCAGACTGGGTGTTGGCCATGCAGGAAGAGCTCAATAATTTCAAGAGAAATGAAGTTTGGACACTGGTGCCGCGTCCCAAGCAAAATGTTGTGGGAACCAAGTGGGTGTTCCGCAACAAACAGGACGAGCACGGGGTGGTGACAAGGAATAAGGCTCGACTTGTGGCAAAAGGTTATGCCCAAGTCGCAGGTTTGGACTTTGAGAAGACTTTTGCTCCTGTGGCTAGGCTAGAGTCTATTCGTATATTGCTAGCATATGCCGCTCACCATTCTTTCAGGTTGTTCCAAATGGATGTAAAGAGCGCTTTCCTCAACGGGCCAATCAAGGAGGAGGTGTACGTGGAGCAACCCCCTGGCTTCGAGGATGAACGGTACCCCGACCACGTGTGTAAGCTCTCTAAGGCACTCTATGGACTTAAACAAGCCCCAAGAGCATGGTATGAATGCCTTAGAGACTTTCTAATTGCTAATGCTTTCAAGGTTGGTAAAGCCGATCCAACTTTATTCACTGAGACTTGTGATGGTGACTTATTTGTGTGCCAAATTTATGTCGATGACATAATATTTGGTTCTACTAACCAAAAGTCTTGTGAAGAGTTTAGCAGGGTGATGACTCAAAAGTTTGAGATGTCGATGATGGGTGAGTTGAACTACTTCCTTGGGTTCCAAGTGAAGCAACTCAAGGACGACACCTTCATCTCCCAAACGAAGTACACGCAAGACTTGCTAAAGCGGTTTGGGATGAAGGACGCCAAGCCCGCAAAGACTCCAATGGGAACCGACGGACACATCGACCTCAACAAAGGAGGTAAGTCCGTTGATCAAAAGGCATACCAGTCAATGATAGGGTCTTTACTTTATTTATGTGCTAGTAGACCGGATATTATGCTTAGCGTATGCATGTGTGCTAGATTTCAATCCGATCCAAAGGAGTGTCACTTAGTGGCCGTGAAACGAATTCTTAGATATTTAGTCGCTACGCCTTGCTTCGGGATCTGGTATCCAAAGGGGTCTACCTTTGATTTGATTGGATACTCAGATTCCGACTATGCTGGATGTAAGGTCGATAGGAAGAGTACATCGGGGACGTGCCAATTCTTAGGAAGGTCCCTGGTGTCATGGAACTCTAAGAAACAAACTTCCGTTGCACTATCCACCGCTGAGGCCAAGTACGTTGCCGCAGGACAGTGTTGCGCGCAACTACTTTGGATGAGGCAAACCCTCCGGGACTTTGGCTACAATCTGAGCAAAGTCTCACTCCTATGTGACAATGAGAGTGCTATCCGCATAGCGGAAAATCCTGTTGAACACAGCCGCACAAAGCACATAGACATCTGGCATCACTTTCTGAGAGACCACCAGCAAAAGGGGGATATCGAAGTGTTTCATGTTAGCACCGAGAACCAGCTAGCTGATATCTTTACCAAGCCTTTAGATGAGAAGACCTTTTGCAGGCTGCGTAGTGAGCTAAATGTCTTAGATTCGCATAACTTGGATTGATTTATAGCATACATGTGTTTATTCCTTGATCATGTTCCTTATGCATTTTGTTGTTTACTTATGGTGCTCAAGTTGTACAAGCACTCCCCGGACCTCACAAGTCCATTTGTAAGTGATGCACATGTTTAGGGGGAGATGTGCTACAACTTGACCCTTTGAGACTAACCATGTGCTTGAGTTTTCTTAATTTAGTCTCAAAGGAAGTTTGAAAGGGAAAAGGTGGACTTGGACCATGAAAGACTTCCACTGCACTCCGATGAGAGGGTAACTTATTCCAAGTTCATCTCATGTACTCTTATTGCCTTGGTACTCTTATTTGAAGATTTTGGTGAGGCAATGGGGTTAAAGGGCCAAAATTGATCCTGTTTTGGTGCTTGACTGCCAAAGGGGGAGAAAATAAGGCCAAAGCAAGAAATGGATCAGCTACCACTTGAGAAATTTTGAAAATAGTAGAATAGAGCTTTTGGTTTGTCAAAACTCTCTTATTGTTTCTCTTGTCAAAAGTTGGCTTCTTGTGGGGAGAATGGTTGGTTATGGGAAAAAGGGGGAGTTTTTGAAATCTTTGATCAATTTCTCTTGGAACAACTCTCTTTATGTCTCTACAATTGTGTTTGAACTAGAGATAGGAGTTTGAGGTTGATTTGCAAAAACAAACCAAGTGGTGGCAAAGAGTGATCCATATATGCCAAATTTGATTCAAAATAATTTTGAGTTCTCATTTGTATTAATGTTGCACTTCTTTGAGTTGCTTTTTGTTGTGTTGGCATAAATCACCAAAAAGGGGGAGATTAAAAGGGAAATGTACCCTTGGGCCATTTCTAAGTATTTTGGTGATTGAGTGCCAACACAAGTGCTTAAGTGTTAAATTGTGCAAAGGACTCAAGAAGTGCAAATCAAGAGTAAAGGTATGTTTCTAGACTTAGTACATTGATTTGAAGACTAATGTATTGTGTCTAAGTGCTAGAAACAGGAGAAATCAAATTGGAGAAGAGATCGTTTTGTTCAGCCAAAGTCTGCTCAGTCTGGGTGCACCGGACTGTCCGGTGGTGCACCGGACAGTGTCCGGTGCGCCAGGCTGGCTCTGGTGAACTTACTGCTCTCTGGACTTCGACGGCGGTGTACGGCTATAAATCACCGGACTGTCCGGTGGTGCATCGGACTGTCCGGTGAGCCATTCATAGGCGAACTCATCGCTCTCGGGAGATGATTAACGGCGTACGGCTATAATTCACCAGACTGTCCGGTGGTGCACCGGACTGTCCGGTGAACCAACGGTCAGCCGGGCCAATGGCCGGCCGAGGATTCCGCGCGTGATGCGTGGCAGAGCCAACGGTCACAAGGGGGCACCGGACTGTCCGGTGTGCACCGGACAGTGTCCGGTGCGCCAACGGCTATGAATCGCCAACGGTCGGCTTCGCCAAAGAAGAAAGAAATCTGCACCGGACAGTGTTCGGTGGTGCACCGGACTGTCCGGTGCGCCAGTCGACAGAAGGCAAGAATTGCCTTCCTGGAATGCTCTCAACGGCTCCTAGCTGCCTTGGGGCTATAAAAGAGACCCCTAGGCGCATGGAGGAGTACACCAAGCACACTTTGAGCATCCTTGATCATTCACACTCCGTCTTTGCGCACTTGTTTGTCATTCCTAGTGATTCGAGCTCCGTTCTAGTGAGAACTTTGAGATATTCATTTGAGCTCGAGTTTTGGCCGTGTGTGTGCGTATTTGCTGTGGATTTGTGTGTGTTGCTTCCCTCCCTTACTCTAGTGCTTTCACTTTGATTCTCATTGTAAGGGCGAGAGACTCCAAGTTGTGGAGATTCCTCGCAAACGGGATATAGTAAAGCAAGCGAAACACCATGGTATTCAAGTGGGTCTTTGGACCGCTTGAGAGGGGTTGATTGCAACCCTCGTCCATTGGGACGCCACAACGTGGAGTAGGCAAGCGTTGGACTTGGCCGAACCACGGGATAAACCACTGTGCCATCTCTGTGTTGATCTTCTTGTGGTTATTGTGTTTTGCTAAGACTCCTTTCTAGCCACTTGGCATTATTGTGCTAACTCCTAATCAAGTTTGTGGCATTAAGTTTTAAGTTTTACAGGATCACCTATTCACCCCCCCTTTAGGTGCTCTCAGAAGGGCTTCCCGAGCGTGGAGAAAATTTCTGGCAGGCTTCGCAGGACCTTGTGACCCGATTTGCGGCGCAAATCATGGCAGGCCAGTAGAAACCTTGATGAATCACCTTTGCAGCTAGGGCCCTAGGCCCTGCGTGAGAGCCGCAAGTCCCCTGTGGACTTCGCACAGAATTTGGACACCTTCGGTCTTGGTGACACACTTAAGCATCGGTTGACTGACCCCCTTCTTGTAAAGTTAGCCTTCGATCAGTGCGAAGTCCCAGCTTCGGTGTTTGAGGCGCTTGGCCTCATCGATGTCGGTTGGATGATAGTACCCCTGCAGGAACAGGGTTATTGGTGCCCGCCAGTCTTCGGTCATGATGAGGTTGACTATGCGGTGACCCTCGCTGTCATTGGTTATTTGCAGCCCCTCTAGGCTGCGGATGGCTGGCTTGCCGATGACGTGGTAGAATACGTCGGAGGGCAGGACGTCGCCCCTGGCGGCTGCCTTGGCCAATGCATCGGCCTCCTCATTCTTGGCTCGGTCCACGTGCTGCAATGTAAAACCCTTGAATTGTCTTTTCGAGGCTGCGGATGGCCGCGAGGTACTGCATGAGTGCGGGGTCCTTCGCTGCATAGTCTTTCTCGACCTGGCCGGCGACTACCTTGGAGTCTGTTCTGATGATGCAGGTGGTGACGCCGAGCGCCCTTAGCTTGCGAAGGCCAAGGATGACAGCCTCGTATTCTGCTATGTTGTTGGTGCACCTATTAGACTCCAAAGCAAAGCTGAGGCGTGCTGCGTATCTGTGCTTGACCCCGGTGGGTGAAGTAATGACCGCAGCGGCGCCTGCCCCCGCATGGCACCATGCGCCATCGCAATGGATTGTCCACACTTTCTCTGTGGACGGGTTCGACTGTGTTATTGGCCCAGTCCAGTCGACGATGAAGTCTGCCAGGATTTGCGACTTGATGGCTGTCCTGGGTTCAAATGTGATGTGGTAGCCGGAGAGTTCGGCTGCCCACTTGGCAATCCGTACTGATGCCTCCGGATTTCTAAATAATTCACCGAGTCCTCTATCTGAGGTGACCCGGACCTTGAATGCCTCGAAATAATGGCGCAATTTGTGCAAGGCCATCACGACTGCATAGGCGATCTTTTCCAGTTCTGTCATACTACATTTCGATGTTGTGAGGACTTCAGAGACATAATAAACTGGACAATGCCTGATCATGCCCTCTCTGGTGTGCTCTTGAACCAGTGCTGCGCTGACCGCGTGTGGCGAAGCCACGACATAGAGCAACAGGGGTAGCGAGGGGTCGGGGCTTGTAAGAGATCGCCAATTCCGACAAGTACTGCTTCAATGAATCGAAGGCCGCCGCCTGCTCTGGTCCCCATGCGAAGTCTTTAGCGCCGCGTAATGTTTTGAGGAAAGGGAGACTTCGCTCTGTGGACCTGGAGATGAATCTGTTGAGGGCGGCCAACCTGCCTGTCAGTCGTTGTACTTCTCTGGCTAACTACGGGGGCGTCATATTAATGATAGCCTGGATCTTGGTTGGATTGGCCTCAATTCCACGGTGTGACACCAGGTAGCCCAGGATTTTCCCCTGGCGAACGCCGAAGACACACTTTTCGGGGTTCAGGCAAAGTCGTGCGTCTCGCATGTTCGCAAACGTTTCGGCGAGGTCAGCCAGGTGGTCTTCCTTGCTTCTGCTGGCGACGACGATGTCGTCCACATATGTGAATATATTTTTGCCGACTTGGCTCTCGGGCACCGTTTTGGTGAGTCGGGAGAAAGTGGACCCGGGGTTCTTAAGTCCCTCCGGCATTCTGATGAAGCAATACGTGCCGAAGGGTGTTATGAAGCTGGTGCTTGCCTTGTCCTCCTCCTTCATATATATTTGGTGGTAGCCGGAGAAGCAATCAAGGAGTGACATGACTTCGCACCCAGCCGCACTATCGATGATTTTGTCGATCCGAGGCAGCGGGAAGTTGTCCTTGGGGCAGGCCTTGTTGAGACCGGTGAAATCGATGCACATCCGCCATTTGCCGCTCTTCTTTTGCACCATCACTACGTTGGCGAGCCATGTGGGGTAGGCGATTGGCTCGATGAATTTGGCCTCGAGCAGGCGATGCACCTCGGCCTTGGCGGCTTCCGTCTTCTCGTCAGACATCTTACGCAGCCGCTGTTTCTTCGGCCTCACCGAAGGGTTGATTCCAAAGCTGTGCTCGATGATGGAGCGACTGACTCCGACCAGGTCGAGGGCGGACCAGGCGAAGATGTCTTTATTCTTGGACAGACAGCAGAGGAGTCTCTCCTCGTCATGCGAAGTGAGGTCTTCGCTAATGGTAACCGTTTGCTTGGGCGTTGCCTGGTCGAGGGGGACAGTCTTGGTCCCGTCGTTGCTCTATAGTTGTGCTTTTTCATGTTCTTTGGCGGTTGGACTGGCAGGGCCGGGGACCTCGTGCTTGGCCGTGAGGCAGTGTACGTTTCTTTGTCTAGGGATGAAGTCTCTTTCTATGTTACGCGCAACCTGCTGGTTGCCGTAGACTGTGATGGCGCCTTGCGGACCTGGGATCTTCATGCACAGGTAAAGTCCATGGATAGCTGCCTCAAACTTGTTGATGGAGCCCCGACCCATTATGGCATTGTACGGGTACACCATGTCGACGATGTCGAACGTGACTTGCTCACTTCGGGCATTGGGTGCTACACCGAAGGAGAGAGGTAACTCTATTTTGCCGACGGGAAAGGTGCCATTGCCGCCGAAGCCGTACAGGGGGTTGTTCGATGGCTTGAGCAGGCTGTGGCTTATGCCCATGCGATCGAAAGCATGGAGGAAAATGATATCCGCCTGACTGCCATTATCGACTAAGACTTTGTGCAAGTCCTAGCCTACCACGCTGCAGTTGATGACCATGGCATCGATGTGGGGGGCGCTGCGCAGATCGACGTCTTGGGCGTCGAAGGTCAATGGCACATGGGACCACTTTGTCTGCACGACCGGACCGGTGATGGCGACGTGGTTGATGCTGCGGTAATGGTCCCTCTTCTGCCGCTTTGTGTCGAAGTCGGCGCTGGACCCCCTAGTGATCATATGAATGACTCCGCGATACGGCTGATCGGCGAAGTCCTCTTGCTTTGGGGCTTGGGGGTGGTGGATGTTTTGCTGTTGGTGGTGTGGAGGTGGGGGTGGGGGAGGTACGATTTGTACCTCCTGGTGATGTTGGTATGCGTGGTGCAGTGGGAGCGGAGCGGGGCCATGGTTGTATGGCTGAGGGGGTTGCTGATATGTGTGCGCGACAACTCTAGGGTTGTCGGCTGGTTGCGCCCGTGCCATCCTGTCTCTGGTGGCCTTCGTCTCTAGGCAGTCTCTTGTAGGATGCGCGCAGTCTTCGCCATGGAACAGGCAGTAAAATCTATGTGGCTGCTGCGCAGGCCCATGGCCCCGACCAGGAGTTCCCTTTCCGCGGCCCTGGGGGGGATACTCCTGGCGGCGAGGGGTCTCACCAGCGGGGTGCTGGTTGGCGATGTTGTGTACCTGCTGCTGATTGCGGCCGTCCCGACCAGAGTCTGCCTGCGAGGGCCTCGTCCATGTGCCACTGGACTGCGGAGGGTCTTTGGGTTTCCTCTGAGACTCGACTTTGCGCTGGTGGAGCTCTTCGGATCTGGCGTATTTTTCGAACAACTGATACAGCTCCTGGAGGTTCCTGGGCGAATCCCTGATGCAGTGGCTGTAAAGGACGCCGGCCCGAAGGCCACTGATGGCATAGTGGATGGCGATCTGGTCATCGACCAAAGGCAGTTGTGACTTAAGGGTCAGAAACTTGCGGTAATACTCCCGCAGAGTCTCTCGTTCCAGCTGCTTGCAGAGTGAGAGTTCAGCCAGGGCGTCGGTGTCTGGGCGGTACCCTTGGAAGTTGAGCAAGAATTTGTCCCGGAGACTTCTCCAGGAGTCGATGGACAATGGGGGCAACCAGGTGTACTAGGTGAGGGCTAGGCCTTCGAGGGCAATGATGAATGACTTGGCCATCGTGGCGTCGTCCCCTCTAGATGATACAATGGCGACTTGATAGCTCATGATGTACTGTGTTGGGTCAGTGCTGCCGTTGTACTTGGGGTAGGTCCCTGCCCTGAAGTTGGCGGGCCATGGTGTTACTTGCAGATGAGGTGCCAGGGGACTTCGCTCGTCAAGGTAGTTGACGCCTTGGAATGCCGTGGCGTGAGGGATGGCATGTCCGCATTGAGGGATGAACAGGTCTTCGATTTGTGCGCGCTGTTGGAGGGGTGGGTCGTGTTGCAGGCCAAATTGGCCTTCGCTCTGCATGAGCGCGATCTCTTGTTCAAGCTCCTGAGCCTTCTGCTCTTCGTCGCGTATCATCTGTCGCACCTTGGCTTGTGCAGACACACGTTGGCGCTTGGCCTCGAGGATCTCTTTTTGCTTCTGGAGGTTGCGGTTCTTGAGGCGCAAGGCACGCAGCTGTAACTGCTCTTCGGCCGAAACGCTAATGACTTCGCCGTCCTCGGTGGCGTCCGCGCCCTCTGGTGGAGCGAAGCCTGGGGGAAGCTGCGGTTGTCCTCCAGAGCTGCAGGTGCGGAGGCTGCCTTCGGTAGTGGGTTGTTCGTTGCGCTGCCTCTTGCTGTTTGCATCGTCTTCGCAGGGCTCTAGGTGGGTGGTGTCGATAAGGGCCTTCCCCTTTTTCTCGGCCAGCAGTGCTGCCTTCGCAGCCTCGTCAGCCTTCGAGGTGGTTCTCTTGGGTGCCATCGTGGGTGGTGTTTTCGTAGCACGAACGGTGGGCGCCAAATGTTGGAACTTGTCCTCTTGGGCAAGTTAATCCAACGGGGGAGCAAAAACAGTGTAAACAAGGTTTCAACTCGAGATGGCAATAGCTCTGTAAAACCCAGCCTCTCAAGGGCGCTGTACGGGTAGGTGCCTGAGTGCCCAGCGTCTTGGGTTAAGGACGCATATGCCCTCAGGCGCCCAGGTTATCCCCGGAATATTCCCATAAAGCAGGGTTACAGACTGTAATTACAGGGAAACCTTTACAAATTAGGCCCGTATTGCGTAGCGGCCACGCAGGGCCTGCTATGATGGGCCGGATCACACGTGGGCCTCCATGTTGGACGAGGTCGTGGGATGGGATGACTTCGCCGTAGGCCTTCGTCTTCCGATGTGTGGGACGAAGGGTAGAGTCTGCCAGTCGTCTTGTCTCCGTTGATGCAGCGAGTCTAGCGAAGGGTGGCGTCTTCGCCTTCGCCCCAACATATACGTAATATATTGTTTAGTGGCAGCGAGGTTATGCTGCCGAATTTTTTTTGGTCCTGCTAGCTTGCTGTGGGTTTAGAACCTATCCTTGCCTATACATATAGGACCTAAACCCTTAACGAAGTTGAACAATATTTTCACGATATGGTTCGGTTTAGCAGTCTCAGGCATGGCTGACGATCGTGCATGGATGTACAATGGCTGGAGTAGAAATGAACGTCATTCTGATGATTGGGTAGCCAAAACCAAAGATTTTGTGGACCACGTATTCTCCTTATCCTTAACCGGCACTGTCAGATGCCCTTGTAGGTGGCATAAAAATAGTACATTTCTTAATAAGGAAAGAGTTAGTCTAGATCTTTGTCAGTTTGGATTTATACCTGGATAGGAGGTGCGGGAACATCATGGTAAGGTAGTACCCAACCAGAATGTAGAAGAGGAGGAGAACAATGATTGGGGTGGTGATAATGCGATGCATAAGATGCTAGATTCGCTATGTCTTGAATTAAACCTAAGCTCCGAGGATCCTGCCACACCAGAGGTTTCCAGATTTTTCAAACTACTAAAAGACTCTAAAGAGCCGTTGCATGAACACACAGATGTGAGTACACTCGCTTTTGTGACTCGGCTCATGGCCATTAAGTCAAAGTACTTTTTCACGAACAATTGTTACAATGAGATTTTAAAGTTATTAGGAGATGTGCTCCCAAAGCTCAACAAGTTGCCTAAAGACATGTACCATTCAAAGACAATTATTAAAGGTCTCGGTATGGATTATGAGAAGATTGATGTGTGCAATAATTGTATGCTTTTCATGAAGGAGCATGCGGAAGAGAAAAAATGTCTGAAATGTGGACAATTTAGATTTCTGGAAGTTGTTAATGATGAGGGTGAGAAGGTGATGACAGATGTTGCACATAAGCAGCTCCGCTACTTGCCACTAACTCCTCGAGTGAAATGGATGTTTCTATCTAAAAAAACTGCTATGCACATGCGATGGCACAAAGAAGGTGTCCGTGATAACGATGACCTAATCGTGCACCCTTCAGATGGGGATGCATGGAAGGCTCTCGACACGTTTGATTCCGACTTTGTAGCTGATCCAAGGAATGTTCGAATCGGCCTCACGACCGATGGCTTCACACCTTTTGGTCAAATGGCATCATCATACTCATGTTGGCCCATCTTTGTTATTCCATACAACCTTCCACCTTCTCTTTATATGAAATATGAATTTGTATTTCTTTGCTTAATCATTCCTGGCCCAGACTATCCTGGGAAGAACCTCAATGTCATGTTAAAACCCTTGATTGAAGAGTTGAAGGAGCTTTGGAAAGGTGTTGAAGCATACGATGTTTTTAAAAAACAGATATTCAAACTTCGAGTTGCGTATTTGTGGTCGGTGCATGACTTCATGGCTTATACTATTTTTACCGGTTGGAGTACACATGGTAGAATGACATGTCCATATTGCGGTTCAGATACAAATTGCTTCTGTCTTGCTCATGGTGGAAAGATCACTTACTTCGATTGTCATCGACGCTGGTTGCCCAGGAAACACCCCTTTAGGAGAGATAAGAAAAACTTTATAAAGAACACTGTGGTCACCAAAGGACCGCCTAAACGTCTTAACGCAATTGAAATATATGCTCAGCTGAACAACCTTGTCTTAAATGAAAAGGGGGACAAGTACGAAGGATTCAGAGTGGACCACAACTGGACACATATATGTGGTCTCTGGGAGCTCCCTTATATGTCATCGTTGATTCTTGTGCACAACATTGATGTCATGCACCAAGAAAGTAATGTTACTGAAGCCCTCATACACACCTGCATGCATTTTGAAAAAACAAAGGATAATTTGAAAGCTCGAAGAGATCTAGCAATGCTTTGTGACTGACCAACCCTAGTGCTCAATGACAACCGTAAGCCGCCACATGCCTTGTTCTGTCTTACTTCTAAAGACAAGATCGAGGTAATGAGATGGATGAAAAAAATTAAATTTCTCGATGGTTATGCTGTGAGCTTGAAAAGAGCTGTGAATTTGAAAACGGGAAAACTAACTGGGTTAAAGAGCCATGACTTCCATATATTAATGGAGAGGATTATCCCTGTCATGTTTCGTGGTTATATGCCTGACGCCATGTGGCAAGCAATAGCTGAGCTAAGTTATTTCTACAGGCAGATTAGTGCCAAAGAAATAAGTAAAAATATGATGGAGAAGTTGGAGAAAGAAATACCAGTGTTGTTATGCAAGCTAGAAAAAATATTCCCACCTGGATTCTTCAATCCGATGGAGCATCTACTTATTCACATTCCATATGAGACAAAGGTTGGTGGACCTGTACAATATAGGTGGATGTATCACATTGAACGTGCACTCAAAAACCTGCGAGGCATGGTTTGAAATAAGGCTAGAGTAGAAGGATGCATCGCTGAAGCTTTTTTGCTAAAGGAGGTTTCATATTTCATGAGTGTGTATTTCGCAGAGGAACATAATGTCTATGCTGCTACCATGCGATACAATGTCGATGAGGAACCTCCTATCAGTGATCTCAACATTTTCCAATGGAGAGGCACAAGTACTAGTAAGGGCACGTTCTACCACCTTAGCATGGATGAAAGAATGTCTGCATTGCTATACATGTACTCTAATATGGAAGAGATGGAGCTATATTTCATGTAAGTCTTTATTTTACCCCTTAATTTCTTTACCAAAGGAGCCATATTTAATTACTTATTTGTCGAACAATAAGTTTGACGAGGAAAATTGGACTTATTCCCAGCAGCCTACAAGCAAACAACTAGATACGATGCGACGACATGGGAGGCAACGAAGACCTAATTTTGTTGACTGGTTTCACGAGCATGTAAACTCTTTATATTCCTTACTTTCATGTCATTTAGCCTTTTACACGAGGTAGTCATTTTAACTTTATATTATTTGCAGTGCACAAAGACTCCTAACATACACGAGGACTTAAGACAGCTATCTTATGGGACAGTGACTTGCAGAACCTTTGGTCGATACGATGTGAATGGCTTCCATTTTCGTTCAGACCAATTTGAAAAGTCTCGTCCTCGTGCAGCCACACATAACACTGGAGTTCTGACTAGGGCACTCGATGCACTCGGCAGAGAAACTAATTATTATGGCATCATTCAAAACATCCTAGAGTTTAATTTTGTAGGGAACAAAACTTTGAAAATAGTATTCTTTCTATGTGATTGGTTTGACAGCACTAATGGGATTAGATAAAGTCAATATGGCATAACTGAAGTAAAGCACAAGGAACAACTTCGAGGCCATGATAATTTTATCCTTGCACACCAGTGCGAGCAGGTCTACTATATGTCGTACCCAAATCCGAAGTTTAAAGCATGGTGGGTAGTTCATAAGGTGAACCCTAGAGAACGTTTACATACTCCTTGCACTGCTGGTTATCAATTCGAAGACGAACAGGCCGATGATGTTTATCAAGAAGAAGAATTGCCAACCACTTTTACTATCGATGAGGGTGTTGCACTGAACTCACTAGTCGGAGACCGTAACGATGTCACTGCTAATGAGTGTGTTGCACCGAAAACGAAAACGAAATCCAAGGAACAAAAAAGCCACATTGCGAGCTTTGGATCGAAGAAGACTCCTTGATCGTGATTCCGATGAATTTTGATGTGTAATGAATAATTTCATTTTATGTGATGTATTATTTGATTTTTTATTAATTCACTTAATTTTATGGAGCGAATACCTTTAATGTTTTTCTATTGAACAGGATGAGTGGTAGGAAAACAAAGCGCACTGCTAGGGGGTTTCTTAATACAGCTAGCGGGATACTCCCTAGTGCACGTTCCCTTTTCCAAGGGAGTTCTTCTAGCCAGAGCAGACAGGAGGCGTTGCTGAGACACGCCCGGCCAGAACTACGTGATACACCTATCGCTCTACAACGGAGTACCGATATAAATGTTTATGTAATTGATCTTATTTGTCAGTCACTTATATATAAATGTGTCTTACCTGTCTCTATTTCATGTCCATAGGAAGAGGAGGAGGACGAGGAGGAGGTGCAACACCATGAGGAGGAGGACGAGCAGGCCCATGAGGAGGAGGAGTTGCAGGCCCATGAGGAGGAGGAGGTGGTGGGCATAGATGTTGATGCGGATGACGATACCACCGAGGCTCCTGTCATTCGACGAAGGGGCACTTGGAAGGGCCACTTTATCCTACCTCCGTCAGCGCCTGCACAATCTGAAGCTCGGGTACTGATCATCCCGATTGGTGATAGGTACTCACGTTTGGCCACTTTGTTCTTACTTATTTGTTTATTGTACACTATATATATGACATGACTTCCTTGTTTTTTATCATGCAGTCAATGGGATGACACGTCATTCGACAGTCAAGGTCACCATAGACAGGTTAATCAAGTCTTAGGTAACCTTTGTCGTCTACATAATCCAGGAATTATCACCGACCCAAAAGGTGTGGTGGTTCCTTGCACTAGCTGGTCGCACTTCGCACTAGCTCCACATGCTACATATGGAACAGCTCAAGGCGCCGTCAAGCACGACTTTTGGGTAAGAGTAATGTTTCAAACTAACATTTATTAGTTGTTTTCAAACTAATTTTCGATGTTGGACAGAGACGCTATCGTGTGGAACCTGAGGCTCAAGAGCATGCAGACCGAGTATTAGAGAAAAATGCGAAGAAGCTGTGCAGGGATACATTTTCCAATGCTCGTCTACAGGTTGTGAACGCGTACATGAAGCGCCGAGGTTATTCTATCAACAACTTTCGATAATATTCGGATGTCTACTTGACTGTAGACCAGTACATGGAGGTAAAAATCTAATTTAGCAGCTCATTCAGATGTGAATGTAATTTTGAGCTAACGTTTTATATGCAGGTAACTCTTCTATGGATGGAACACCGGCCGCAGGCTTACAAGGCTTTGTGTGAGATATGGGCTTCGCCCGAGTGGATTGAGAAGTCTAACAGGAATCGACATAGGCAGCGCCACCAGCAGGACGAGGACGATGATAAGGTCGTAGTCAACCATACCTATGGGGCTGATGGACACATTCGGTTGGCGAAGCGAATGGTGAGTATGTAGTATTCTGTTTTACTCAGAAATAAAACTAGATTAAACTCATATATTTGTAGGAGGCTTAAATTGGAGTTGTCTCGAGCCCATTCGATGTTTATAGGAGAGGGCATAGAGCGAAAAACAGTGAAATCTCCGATGAGCTGTGTAGTCAAGCGACCGTTGAGCGTATGGTTAGTTGTTGTTAGGATTAATGTTTTCTTGCCATATAGCTATAAATTACATGTGTGCTGAACCTTCATATTGTATTACAGGAGATGGTTAGGAAGTATGGAGAAGATTATGATTGGCGAGGAGCGCCTACCATCGACGCTGAAGTTGTGCATTCTATTGGAGGAAAGGCGCATGGACGGTATTAAGTTGTGAATTTTTTCAATAATATTGGAACTATGACCAAATAGCTAATTTTATTGTTTTCAAGATATTATATGTTTACCGGTGTGATCGATTCGACAGAGTTACGTTCTCGTGGCGGCTCTTCATCGCAGGCGGGCTATGGTAGTAGCAGCCGTAGTCGGCGCTCTGTATCTAGCATGAAGGACGCTATAAGGGAGCAGCAAGAAAAGTTTTGTGAAGAGCTGTGGCAACAACAAATGACATTCCTCCAACAGCAATCAGAGTACATGGCTGCCTACAACGCACAGGCGCAACAAGCAATGAACGTGAGTGTCTTTTTTATTCTCAACATGCTCGATATTGGTTCTATAACTAATATATTATATTTGCAACAGTCTTGGTTTCCACAGCAGGCATAGCAGCAACCATTTGTTTTTCCTTAATTTCAGCCGTCGATGTCTCAGTGGGGATTACATGCTCCGCCACTGCCACCTCTACCTCAGGTGCTTCAATTTAGTTAAGACTTGTCGTTTGTACCAACCTTTCAAATCTTTACTAAACTTGATTTTGTAGGGATCCGGGGTCATAGGCCACAACACGCAACCAACGGTCATACCAGCACCAAGAGGAGCTTATGCAGGGGAGGGAGCTACTCCAATAGAGGTTAGTTTGAGAAACAATTTGTTTGAATAGTGGTCATGCATGTAACCAATGTCGTTATTAATGTCTTCTTTTTTCTTTAGAATGCAAACCCGTTACACGACTTCGTCAACGAGTTTTTCGTTTCTGGAGGTAGTGGTCAAAACTCCAACGACCCTGATATGTGATGGTGTTAGCTTTGTGTTGAATTGTGCGTTGTAATGGACTATTTGTGTACTTTATGTTTGTATGGACTATTTGTGTACTTTATGTTTGTATGGACTCCAATTTTATGTTATGGACTATTTGTGAATTGTGTATTTAATGTTTCTGTATTATGGATGTTGTATGGACTGTCATTTTATGTTATGATTATATTGTTGATGAATTTGCTGTTATTTTTTTTGCATTTTTTCAATTTTTTTGCTCTGAAATTGTTAATTTTCGACGGCTTCCTGGCCACCGAAAATAATGAATACCATTTTCGGCAGCTGTTAATTTTCGGCGGCTGCCTGATGGCCGCTAAAAATAACAGTTTACTTTCGGCGGCTATCTGATGGCCGTCAAAAATAGGTTATTTTCGGCGGCTAGACCTTGGCCGCCGAAAATATAGCCTTATTTTCGGCTAATTTTTTCTAGCGGTCAGGAACCACCGAAAATAAGCCTAAGGCCACCGAAAATAGCTTATTTTCGGCGGTTTCTGGCCGCCAAAAATCACTGTAGCTCTTGTATGTAGCTCTGGATAGTGATTTTAATATTTAGACATAAATTATCTACGATGCAATAAAAAATCTGGATTTATTCGTTCAAGTGTTTTTACGTTTATTTGTGTTTGGCAGTTAATATGCTAGAAATAATAGAAAAGATGATTCACATCTACTTGTACTATACTAATAATTATTTTAATTTGCTTGCATGTCAGTCATGAAACAGGGCTGCTCTTAGCTAGAGATAATAATGAATACCTAAAACTCGAGTATTCGATAGGTTTTGCTGATATATAAGGATGACAGAAGGACTTTTTTATTTATAGGTATGTTAGAGCAACTCCAATAGTTCTCTAAATAATTCTCTAAATCAATAATTTAGATAGTTAGCACAAAAACTCCTCTTCAACAGCTCTCTAAATTAACTTCCTAAATTTAGTCACTTCTTATCTAACTCTATTTCGTCCCTACATTTGACAACCCTTTAGCAAGTCCCGAAACGGAAAAAACATGCATGAATCTTCGAATTTGTTGTTTTTGGACAGTGGACATTTACTTTTGCTTTACGTTGGAGGGTTGCTAATTTAATCATGTATTGGTAGCTATATGCTCTCCACGATATTTAACATTTGGCAGATTCTAGTGCCTAGGTTATTTATGTAATGAACGTGCCTAGGTTATGTGATATAGATAATCAATTTTATTCTCCATCTTTGGCTAGAATAGAGTATCGATATACTTTCGTGTCCAATTAAAATTGTTGGAGGATAGAAATAAAAATCTCTTTTAAGTTGTGACACACACAAAATCTCCTGGGTCTATTTTAATACACAATGTAATATAATACTAATACATTGGTCAATATTGTGTCCGCAAAAAGATTTCAAATTTGATTTACTACCTAAATATAAGGAACTGTTGGAGATCAAAGTTTTTTTTACTTCCAAATCTTATTTACAAACTCCCTAAACTAGAATTTAAGGAGCTACTTTTTAGAGAACTACTGGAGTTGCTCTTAATGAGCACAATCATATGTTCCATAGAATAGATAGACGCGAGTACCATTGTAGACTACACATACCCATGTACCAATAGATTCGTATACAATAGTAGACACATGATGCATATATTTTTGAAACAGTTTAGCATATGTTTATAAAGTTTTATATTTAATAATACAAATTTAGAAAAATGGTAGTACATATTTCCAAAACTTGGAGCGTGAAGCTTCGAATTACAAAGTTCCATTATATGTATATAGAGTTTTGGATCTTGAGGTGGAATGTTTGAAATGAGCTAGTATAAAGTTCCTGAATTTAGGTGTACATTTTTAAAAATCTTAAAACTTCAAACCTATTAGTACAAAGTTTATAACTCGGTAGTTCAAAGTTAATAAATCTGAGTGCAAAATAAACAAGTAGGAAAGTTTTAACTTGTGGTTTCAAAGTTTACAATATTCAAAGAGAAATATTTGATGTACAAGGTAAAATTATGTATATGTACAAACTTTTTTATCCATAGTTTAAGAAATTTTAGTATTTAGACATAAAATATCTATGACGCAATAAAAAAATGTGGATTTATTCGTTCAAGTGTCTTTTAAGTTTATTTGTGTTTGGCTGTTAATAGACCAGAGATAATAGGAAAAAATGATTCACCTCTACTTGTACCATACCCCTCTTTGGAAATGTAGTTTTTTCATACTACAGTATTCTAATACCATGGTATGCAGTATGCTATGACACAAAACCATAGTTTTAGCAAAACCAAAGTAAAATCAAAGTATTTTTTTCATACATAGCACTATTTGGTAGCACAGTTTTTTGCTTATATAAGGAAGACAAGTTCAAATTCAAATAGTTACAAGTTTACAACTTATAACGGGCTACATCATCGGCCAGATAAGTTCAAATTCAAATTAGTCTGTTGTAACCATCTGAGTATCTAAGTTCACAAATGCTTCTATGGATGGAACTCTGAGTATGTACAAATTAATTCTACTCGGTTGGAAACCTATGTATTCAACTTCATGTGCTAATTCTACTCAGAAATCTAGTACGTGTATCACTAATCTTGGCACCCCAGCTCCAAATGCATCTACAGTAGGTTGTCCCTCGCGTTCTACCCACTGGGCAGCAGTTGCCTTCCCCTCACGTCCTATCGGCCTGCACGGAGCAGGAAACTTGAGTCTAGATCTGTGTGTATCAAGTACTTCAAAAATACTATAGTTTAGACTAAATGGTATTGGAAATCTGTATTCTAATGATCTTTCAAACAACTTTTGGTCTAGAATAATGTAGTATTAGCAAATACTATGGTATTTCTCAAAAACCATGAAAAAACTCAACTTCTAAACATACCCTAACACATGTTTAACTATGCTTGCATGTTATCTCACCTAGAGATGACAATAGGTACCTGAAATCTGAGTATTCAATAGGTTTTATCATACATAATAACGATAAAAGGACTTATTTACATTTTAATGGGCACAATCATATACCCGTCGAGTAGATAGGTGCGAGTACGAGTGGATACTACACATACCCTGGTACGTACCCTATGGATTATTATACACGCCTCAAATATATATACATCCAACTTAATTAAGCATACATAATAAGTATATATTGACAAAAGTAGGGTCAACTTGCATGTTTCAATATTATTCATTATTATCATCTCCCTCTTTACGCATATTTGATATTATATTAATTTAATGTGCTATATATTTATTAAGTTTGTGCTATTTAATATGCCTAGTAGGTATCAATCAGATATGGTTTACTCGACTAGTTTTTTACCCGTGAGGTACGGGTTTGGAATAATTTCATACCCCACAAACAGGTATGTACTGTGTGTTGTACCAGGTATAAATTTTATTGATGGTTGCTAGTACGAACGTAGCAGCGTACCCGTGTCTATCATTATCCTGTAGCAACGTACGCGCGTCGATTAATAGGGCATCTGCTTCACTCGCACGCTCCTATAGCCAGCAACGCGGGCACGTCGCTATCACGCGTGCAGAGTCGATAAGTGCAAGCCATTTAGGGCATGTTTGAATGCACTGAGTTTTTAATTAGCCGGTTAAAAAATTGTTAGCAGAATTAGCTGGATAACTATTAGCGGTGTGCGTTTGATATTTCTAGCTAAAAGTAGTTAATAACTAAACTACTAGATGAGCTATATTTAGATGTCTTCTGTTAATTTTAGCATCTAACTATTAATTTCAGTGTATTTAAACATAGCCTTAATATGATTAGTCGTCTTGCAAAATCTAAACGAACTTGCAGATGCTAGTGGGTAAAAACGGATTTAGAACTGGAGAGGACCGTTAGGTCAGGGTCAGGCTCAGGCCACCTCTATCTTCGTTTTCTTTTCATGGAACATAGCCGTCGTCTCGTCTTCTTTCTCATAAAACATAGCGAACCAAGTACTACCTTGTTTTTCATATTCTGAAAATAGAGAGCATGCGTGCAGATGTGTGACGATTCCTTTGAATTATGTATCCACTACTATGTGGTTTCTGTTAGGCATGATAGGCATTCAAGAATCCTGATAGGTTTCTTTTAGGCATGATGACTCATGACTGGACACACGGCTAGCTGAAGTGTTTCATAGAAGTAGAACAGTCTTATATTGTTCCTACTGAAGGTGCTATGACCTTCATGTTGCTTGCTAGCGTTCAGTTTCATATAACTAGGCAACTCAATTAGCAGTTTGTAACTTACGTGCACCATTTTGAAACTGAATGGCTTTGAGAACTACTACTATCTTTTTGCAGGGGTAAAGATTATGTGTGGTCATGAATTGTTATAGCGAGTTCATGTCTAATTGAATAATATTTTTCTTGTGCAAGGCTATGATTATGTCGGGAGCTTCAAGTGGTGTTCATATGCTGAACAACTAGATGTAAACAACTGAACCTTGAGAAAGTGGTTTTCATCTATATTGACATATTGTGGTCACCAAATTGAGATGATTATCATCTGTTATCCTTATCCTTTACCAGAGATGTTCATTTATATAATTCTTTTTAGAATAAGTCTACGTAACCCTCTGATCTTTAGAGGGTGGTTTACTTCACTCCTTCATTTTAAAATCGGTTGTTTAAGCCGCTCAGCTTTATAAAATCAGACAAATAATCCCTAAACAGTTTTAGTTGGTAGTTTCGATGACGTGACACTGATTAAAGTGACACTAGTTTATCTTTTTGTTTTCTAATGGTGTCTAAAATTTATATAATTTTACACAAAATTAGTAATTAGATATTATACCCGTCCTAATTTTTCTAAAATTTTAAAATAACAAATTAATTACTAAAAATAAAAAAATTACATAAATGATCTTAATATTTTTGTGTCACATTAATTTATTATCTTACAAGGCTAAAAAATACTAGAACTAAATAATACTATTACTAAGCTACTATAATTTTTTGTTGATTTTTTAAGCAAGTCAAGTGGTATTTCTTATAATTACTAACTGAATTAACTTTACATTTGTAGACCTTTTCAAAGTTTTGAGAAACTTCTGGAAATATTTGTTGGGTAACTCGGAACAAGGTACCCGAAGAAAGCTCCAATACCTCCCAAAAACTGCCCGCCTGCGAGGCAGTTCGGCGGAAAGGACCAAAAGGCCACCCGGGACAGCCCACCAAGTCAACCGGCCCACCGAACAAATATCTGTCGAGGAACCTAGCGAGGCAGGGCTACTGACCAACCCGGCCATCGAGCGACCCAGCGAGGCAGGGCTGCCGACCAACTTGGCCGCCGAGCAACCCAGCAAGGCGAGGCTGCCGACCACCGGTCCTCCAAGCAACTCAGCAAGACGACATTCGACTCCTAGGAAGAGCCTAGTATGGTACTATCAAGCCACGTCGACACGACGGGACATCACCGAGCCATGCCCGGACTATGGAAGCGACACCAAGTGGTCTCTGTCAAACACAACGACAGATACGTATCCCTGCTGACCTATGGGACCAGACAACTCCGGCCATAGAAACCTCAACATTGGGGTCTCTACAGTGACCCATACAACGGACGGGATGGGGCAATACGCCATACAAGGCGTGCAACTACGCATGATGAAAGATGACGCTGGGGGATGACGGAAGATGAAGTTGTACTAAAGACATCCCTAAACCACTCCTTGAGCTGACTCAACAAAACATGTCAAGCACCAACACGTCTAAATCGGAGTAGCTACAGGAAGGCGGACAGGACACGACACCATACTAGAGGTACAGCGGCACACGCCTCAATAGACAACTCCACAGTGGCTACAAGGCCCGGAAGCATGACCTAACAGACGAGACCACAGGGTTGCGAGGCCCAGAAGTAGGATCCAAACTCCACCCAGTAGAATACTAGTCCTTATTGTAATGTCTACCTTTGGGCTATAAAAGGGCAATACATCCCCATCCAAAGATCATCCCATATCTCTCTACAATTTCCCACAAGCACTCAGTTGTAACACGTTCCAAGCAATACCACAATTAGCACTGCGCTGGACTAGGGCTCCGACCTGAACCAGTATAACCAACTCACTCTAGATCCACCCTCGAGCTCCCATAGCTCACCATTCGGAGTGAGTCCGCGCTAACACCCCTACTAAACACAAATCTTATTGTCCTCCGGTTCTAGAAACCATGACAGTTGGTGTGCGAGGTAAAGGGGCTAGGCACTCAGCCTGGATCCTCACTGATGACACCCCGCTCGTCAGCCAACAAGCTCTGCTGAGGAGGATACACTGGCGTATGGTGAAAGGCTGAAAAGTGACATCTAAAGATGCTCGTCGTCGATCTCAAGCGGTGCCACAACACCACTCTAACACCATCAAGAAGAAGGTGGTGGGAGCCTTGAGCACTTTGTTTGAGGTTACCACCGTAGGCTCCCACCCAAGCTCCACTGTGCCCGGGGTCATAGGCGGCGACCCCTCCAGAACGCGGTGATACTCAAGGTGCCATTGCCATCCAGCAGCCGAGCGCAAGTAAGCTGTCGATGGCTATCGACTGCTATGCTCCATAGTAGGTGGAGTCACCTCCCCTGCTTGCTGGAGGTGACTTCTTCTACCTGCTAATGGGTTTCAGGAAGCCATAATGATGAAAGCTACACATTCGTCAGCATGGCCTCCTTGGAATCCAATGGTAGGGCCCCATGGGCCAGGAACAATGCCAGAGCAGTCCACTACACTGACCTACGTCCTGGTCCCCCGGCACGTGCGGCAGCCATAACCTTCCGCTGCACAAACTCATGGCGCACTCAGTCTCCACCGACGCACACGCTCGAGGGGATGGAGTCCTAAATCCCTCGATGTGCCGGTGGAGACCAGCAAGCAAGCCATTAATGGGTTGCACATTCAGCAACCTCATCACGCATGAGGTGGCCAACCGTCGAGAAGGGCCCATAGGAGCACTATGCACAAGGCAGTGTTCCCTAGACCTGACCCATCGACCATAAGCTCCATGTCATTCGGGGTAGCAGCCAACAGCCTCAACGAGGCGTTGCTCACCCCTCGAAGTAAGACGTGTGGCAGAGCTCAAGCGGTTTAGGTCGGCCCTAAACCTTACGTTTAGAAGGTAGCATGAGAATGAACTCTTCCCACGTAACAGGGTTACATTTGTCCAAAACCCAGTCCGGTAAGGTCGGCCCCTGTAAAACCTGGTTTCTAGCGCCATCCAAGGCCCAGCCTGGTCAGATCCGCCCTTATGACATGGTGTCGGGTAATACATGTACCCCATTTCGAAGAAAGTGTCAGTTCTCATCCATTGATTTCTTTTCCTTTTTACACATGTTAATTCTTTTTACCCCCTTACAGGATTAAAGCTTCTGTCGTACTCAGTAAAGCCAAATAATAGCGCCTATTGTTACATCTGGTTTGAAACATCGATTGACAATGAATGAGGATCGGATTAACCGAATATTTAGTCTAGGAAAAGGGCCACATTCTCAAGGACGGCCAAGAGCCGTGTAGCTGCTTAGCTAGGTCTAGCACCCTAAGCCAACACACTCCACCACCCAAGAACAACTGATCGGGTACATCAGAATGAATACTCAAAGGTTCGTACCTCATCCAAACTCAAGAGATGCTCCAAACTAGGATTAGGTACAATAAGCACTACTATTAAAGGATTAAGTAATTAATTATATTCGTGCCAGAAGTGGAGTCAATTTCCAAAATACATTCATGAAACTTGGATTATGTTTCAACTTTACCACCCAGTTTTTGTATCATCCCTTAGAACAGGTAAGGCCCAGGTCACGAAGGGTTAAGTCCGGGGGAGAGAAGCACGTTCTCAATGGTGGTCTAGAGCCATGTAACTGCTTAGCCTGGTCCAACACCCTAAGATCACACACTCCATTCTAGGATGACTGTTCTAGAACCTAGGGCTAGCCCCAAAAGGCCTAAACCTCATCCTGGCCAAGGAACAGGTCCTGAGACCCTGCTCGGCGAAGCTCTAGAACAAAATCTAGAGGATTGAAAGCATTTGAAACAAAAACCATAGATACGCCATTGAGCGCCTGAAATGGAAATGTGTCTTTGGGCCATTTCTATAATGTTTTGGTGATTAAGTGCCCAACACATATTCTCTAAGTTCCAAATGTGCCAAAGATTGAAAAAGTGCAAATCAAGATATGAGAGAAAAGAAGAAAAGAAAAGGATTGCAAAAGACTGGCTGTCCGGTGGAAAAGGAAGGAGATCGGCACGGGACCATCTACAATGACTGTCCGGTGGCGCACCGGAGTGTTCGGTGCGCCACTCGACAGAAGGCAAGGATAGCCTTCCTTGTTGATCTTCAACGGCTCCTAGCTGCCTTGGGGCTATAAAAGGGACCCCTAGGCGCATGGAGGAGTTACCCAAGCTTACAAGAAACATTCTAAGACTCCAATACTTAAACTTCACGCATTCAATTCTTTGAGATAGTGACTTGAGCTCCATTTGAGTTGTGAACTCCGTGCATTGTGTTTTGAGCTCGAGTTGTGACTTGTGTGCGTGATTGTGCTGTGGATTTGAATTGTGTGTGTTGCTCTCCCCTCCCTTACTTCTGTGCTTCTTTTGTGATCATCATTGTAAGGGCGAGAGGCTCCAAGTTGTGGAGATTCCTCGCAAACGGGAGAAAGACTAAGAAAGGAAAAACGTGGTATTCAAGTTGATCATCGAATCACTTGAAAGGGGTTGAGTGCAACCCTCGTCCATTGGGACGCCACAACGTGGAAGTAGGCAAGTGTTACTTGGCCGAACCACGGGATAAAATCGCGTGTCTCTTGTGTGCTTTCTCTTTGATTGTCTGTGTTCACAAGAGCTCGTTTCAAGCTACTTAGCCGTTCTAACCTTCATAACTAAGTTTTGTGGCTATTAGTGTTGAATTTTATAGGATCACCTATTCACCCCCCTCTAGGTGCTCTCAATTGGTATCAGAGCCGTTCTCTTCACATAAGGGACTAATCGCCTGAAGAGATGGATCCTAAGGGAAAGGGGATGGTGGTCAACGACAAAGAGAAGGAGTCCATCTTCAACGAGCCAAGAGATGACAAGCCCACTGACTCTAGCTCGAGTCACAAGAAGAAGGATGGGAAGAAGAAGAGGCGCATCAAGAAGATCGTCTACTACAACAGCGATGAATCTTCTTCACCAAGAGACGACGATGATTCTTCGTCAAAGAGAAAAACGGTTAATCAAAATTACTCTTTTGACTATTCTCGCATGTCGTACAATTCGAATGCACATTTACTTTCTATTCCACTAGGAAAACCTCCACACTTTGATGGAGAGGACTACTCATTTTAGAGTCATAAAATGCGTAGTCATCTATTTTCTCTCCATCCTAGCATTTGGGAAATAGTAGAAAATGGAATGTATTTCGATAGTACGGATAACCCTGTGATGATAAATGAAGAAATTCATAAGGATGCACAAGCTACCACTGTTTTGCTAGCATCTTTGTGCAGGGATGAATACAACAAGGTGAGCAGCTTGGACAATGCCAAGCAAATCTGGGACACTCTCAAGATATCTCATGAGGGAAACGACGCCACCATGATCACCAAAATGGAGTTGGTGGAAGGCGAACTGGGAAGATTTGCGATGATCAGGGGAGAGGAGCTAACACAAACCTACAACAGGCTCAAGACCTTCATCAACAAGATTAGAAACTATGGAAGCACAAGATGGACAGACCACGACGTCGTCTGACTTATGCTAAGGTCATTCACGGTAATTGACCCCCATCTTGTCAATCTCATTCGTGAAAACCCCAGGTACACCAAGATGACGCCCGAGGAGATACTCGGAAAATTCGTGAGCGGGCATATGATGGTAAAGGAAGCGCGATACATGGATGATGCTCTTAATGGCCCTCAACCTGTTGCTCTCAAAACAACAAGCAGCAGGGAGGTGCTACCAAGCAAGGTGGCACAAGGAGTACCCTAATCATCAAGCGCTTCAAGACCGCATTGAAAGGACACAAGGAGTACCCTAACAAGAACAAAGCAAAGGGAAAGCTCTCCTGTTTCAAATGCGATAAGACTGGTCATTTCATAGCACAATACCCCGATAATGATGATGACCAGGAACAAGAAAAGCATGGGAAGAGGGAGAATAAGAAGGTTTATAAGAAGGCGAAGGGCGAGGCGCACCTTGGCAAAGAATGGGACTCGGACTGCTCTTCATCCGACTCTGACGATGAAGGACTAGCAGCCTCGGCCTTCAACAAATCTTCACTCTTCCCCAACGAACACCACACTTGCCTCATGGCCAAGGAAAAGAAGGTAAGTGTTCGAGATACCCCTAAGTACACTACTTCTAGCGATGATGACTCTTCCGATGATGATGTAGATTACTCTAGCTTATTCAAAGGTTTAGATAGAGCTAAGGTAGAAAAGATCAATGAATTAATTGATGCTCTAAATTAAAAGGATAGATTGCTAGAGAAGCAAGAGGACATTTTATATGAAGAACATGACAAATTTGTTAGTGTACAAAAATCTCTTGCTTTAGAAACTAAAAGAAATGAAATGTTATCTTCTGAGTTATCTGCTTGCCATGAATCTATTTCTAGCCTAAAGATTTTGAATGATGATTTAAATGCTAAGCTAGAGGAAGCTAATAAATCAAGTTCATGTGTAGAGCATGTTGTTATTTGCAATAGATGCAAGGACTTTGATGTTAACTCTTGTGATGAACACCTTATTTCTATTGCTAAACTAAATGATGAGGTGGCAAGTCTTAATGTTCAACTTAAGACTTGCAAAATTGATTTTGATAAATTAAAATTTGCTAGGGATGCCTACACTGTTGGTAGACACCCCTCAATTAAGGATGGGCTTGGTTTTCGAAGGGAAGCCAATAACTTAACAAGCCATAGGGCTTACGTTCTCAACAAGGAGAAAAGAAAGGCCCATATGGCTAGTAGTCCTCAAAGGAACCATGCCTTTATCTATAATGAAAAAATTGCTAGTCGTTCTCATTATAATAGAAATCATGCTCATACTACTTATAATGATTCACATGCTATGTTTGCATCAAGTTCTACTTTTGTGAATGGTAGGCCTAGGAAAAACAATGTTGTGTCTCATGCTCCTAGAAAAATATGCAATGAACCTTCTACCATTTACCATGCTTGCAATACTTCATTTGTTCTCGTATGTAAGAATGCAAAAGTAGTTGCTAGGAAATTGGGATCCAAATGCAAGGGAGATAAGACTTGCATATGGGTTCCAAAGGCTATTGTGACTAACCTTGAGAGTTGGGTACCTAAAACCCAAGCGTAAATTGCCTTGCAGGTTTATGCATCTGGGGGCTCAAGCTGGATTATCGATAGCGGATGCACAAACCACATGACGGGGGAGAAGAAGATGTTCAACTCCTACGTCAAGAACAAGGATTCCTAGGATACGATTATTTTTGGAGATGGGAACCAAGGCAAGGTCAAAGGTTTGAGAAAGATAGCCATCACAAGCAAGCACTCTATTTCAAATGTATTTTTAGTAAAGTCATTAGGATACAACCTCCTGTCTGTAAGTCAATTATGCCACATGGGTTACAATTGTTTGTTTACAAATGTTGATGTTTCTGTCTTTAGAAGAAGTGATGGTTCATTAGCATTTAAGGGTGTATTAGATGGCAAACTCTATTTAGTTGATTTTTCAAAAGAGGAGGCCGATCTAGATGCATGCTTAATAGCTAAGACTAGTATGGGCTGGCTGTGGCATCGCCGCCTAGCACATGTTGGGATGAAGAACCTTCATAAACTTCTAAAGGGAGAACATGTGTTGGAACTAACCAATGTATGTTTCGAAAAAGATAGACCTTGTGCAGCTTGTGAGGCAGGGAAACACGTGGGAAGCACTCATAACAACAAGAATGTGATGACAACATCAAAACCACTGGAGCTTCTTCACATGGACCTCTTCGGACCCGTCGCCTACCTTAGCATCGGGGGAAGTAAGTATGGTCTAGTAATTATTGATGATTTTTCCTACTTCACTTGGGTGTTCTTTTTGCAGGATAAATCAAAAACCCAAGGGACCCTAAAGTGCTTTCTAAGGAGGGCTCAAAACGAATTTGAGCTCAAGGTGAAAAAGATAAGAAGCGACAACGGGTCCGAGTTCAAGAATCTGCAAGTGGAGGAGTATCTTGAGGAGGAAGGCGTCAAGCACGAGTTCTCCGCTCCCTACACACCACAGCAAAACGGTGTGGTAGAAAGGAAGAACAGGACGCTTATCGACATGGCAAGGATGATGCTTGGAGAGTTCAAGACTGAAAGGGAAATGTGCCTTTGGGCCATTTCTAAGTGTTTTGGTGATTTAGTGTCCACACAAGTGCCTAAGTGTTAATCTATGCCAAGTGATGGACTAAGTGCAAATCAAGATCAAAGGTATGTTTCTAAACTTAGTACATTGTTTTAAGAGCTAATGTATTGTGTCTAAGTGCTGGAAACAAGAAAAATCACTTTGGAAAAGAGATAGCTTTCTTCAGCCAATGTCTGCTCAGTCTG
This sequence comes from Zea luxurians, assembly GCA_029449295.1. Classification (NCBI taxonomy): domain Eukaryota; kingdom Viridiplantae; phylum Streptophyta; class Magnoliopsida; order Poales; family Poaceae; genus Zea; species Zea luxurians. The sequence continues at coordinate 47,800,248 of JAOPSE010000022.1, forward strand.
GGTGCACCGGACAGTGTCCGGTGCGCCAGGCTGGCGACTGTCAACTGGCTGCTCTCGGGAGGCGATTAACGGCGTACGACTATAAATCACCGGACTGTCCGGTGGTACACCGAACTGTCCAGTGAGCTGTTCACAGGCGAAGTCGTCGCTCTCGGGAAGTGATTAACGGCGTACGGCTATAAATCACCAGACTGTCCGGTGAGCCAATGGTCAGCCGGGCCAACGGTCGGCCGAGGATTCTGCGCGTGACGCATGCCAGAGCCAACGGTCACAAGGGGGCACCGGACTGTCCGGTGTGCACCGGACAGTGTCCGGTGCGCTAACGGCTCTGAATCTGCAACGGTCGGCTTCGCCAAATAAGGAAAGAGATCCGCACCGGAGAGTGTCCGGTGGTGCACCGGACTGTCTGGTGCGCCAGGCGACTGAAGGCAAGAATTGCCTTCCTGGAATGCTCTCAATGGCTCCTAGCTGCCTTGGGGCTATAAAAGGGATCCCTAGGCGCATGGAGGAGCACACCAAGCAACCTTTGAGCATTTTTGATCACTCACACTTCATTCTCGCGCACTTATTCGACATTCTTAGTGATTTGAGCTCCGTTCTAGTGAGAACCTCGCGATACTCTTTTGAGCTCAAGTCTGGGTCTTGTGTGTGCGTATTTGCTGTGATTTTTGTGTCTTGTGTGTGTTGCTCATCCCTCGCTTACTTCGTGCTTCTTTGTGGACATCAAAGTGTAAGGGCGAGAGACTCCAAGTTGTGGAGATTCCTCACAAGCGGGATATAGTAAAGCAAAGCGAAACACCGTGGTATTCAACTGGGTCTTTAGACCGCTTGAGAGGGGTTGATTGCAACCCTCGTCCGTTGGGACGCCACAACGTGGAGTAGGCAAGCGTTGGTCTTGGCCGAACCATGGGATAAACCACTGTGCCATCTCTGTGTTGATCTCTTTGTGGTTATTGTGTTTTGCTAAGACTCCTCTCTAGCCACTTGGCTTTATTGGTGCTAACTCCTAATCAAGTTTTTGTGGCACTAAGTTTCAAGTTTTACAGGATCACCTATTCACCCCCCTTTAGGTGCTCTCAATTGGTATCGGAGCCGTTCTCTTCACGAAGGGACTAATTGCCCGAAGAGATGGATCCTAAGGGCAAGGGGATTGTGATCAATGATAAGGAGAAGGAGTCCTTCGTCAACGAGCCGAAAGATGACAAGCCTATCGACTCGGGCTCGGGCCACAAACGAAAAGATGGGAAGAAGAAGAAGACGAGGCGCATCAAGGAGATCGTCTACTATGACGACATCGACGAGTCCTCTTCTTCCCAAAAGGACAACGACTACGAGAAAAAGAAAACGGTCAATTCGAACTTTTCTTTTGATTACTCTCGTATTCCGCAAAGTACCAATGCTCATTTACTTTCCATTCCTCTCGGCAAACCTCCTCACTTTGATGGAGAGGACTACGGATTTTGGAGTCACAAAATGCGTAGTCACTTGTTCTCTCTCCATCCAAGCATATGGGAGATAGTCGAGAGTGGAATGAAATTTGATAGTACTGATAGTCCCATGTTTATAAATGAGCAAATTCACAAAAATGCACAAGCTACTATTGTTCTTCTAGCCTCATTGTGCAGGGATGAATATCATAAAGTGAGCGGCTTGGACAACGCCAAGCAGATTTGGGACACCCTCAAGATCTCACATTAGGGAAATGACGTCACCATGCTCACCAAGATGGAGTTGGTGGAGGGCGAACTTGGGAGATTCGCAATGATCAGGGGCAAGGAGCCAACCCAAATGTACAACCGGCTCAAGACCCTCGTCAACAAAATAAGGAGCTATGGAAGCACGCGATGGACGGACCACGACGTCGTCCGTCTAATGCTAAGGTCCTTTACTGTCCTTAATCCACATCTTGTGAACAATATTCGTGAGAATCCTAGGTACACCAAGATGACGCCCGAGGAGGTACTTGGAAAGTTCATAAGCGGGCGGATGATGATCAAGGAGTCTAGATACGTTGATGATGCGTTGAATGGCCCAATCCAAGAGCCTCAAACCATTGCTCTCAAAGCAACGAGGAGCAAGGAGGCACTACCTAGCAAGGTGGCGCAAGTGGAGGCGGCCGAGCTTAATGATGAAGAAATGGCCCTCATCATCAAGCGTTTCAAGACGGCACTAAAGGGTCGCAAGGAGCATCCCAACAAGACGAAGACGAAGGGGAAGCGATCATGCTTCAAATGTAGTAAGATTGGTCATTTTATCGCTAATTGTCATGATAATGTGAGTGACCAGGAACAAGGGAACAGGAGGGAAAAGAAGAAGGCATACAAGAAGGCTAAGGGCGAGGCACACCTTAGCAAGGAGTGGGACTCGGATTGTTCGTCGTCCGACTCCGACAACGAAGGACTCGTCGCAACCGCCTTCAACAAGTCATCCCTCTTCCCAAACGAGCATCACACCTGCCCCATGGCAAGGGAAAAGAAGGTAAGCACTCGTGATACTAGTACTTACGCTTCCTCAAGTGATGAAGAATCTAGCGATGATGAAATAGACTATTCATGCTTATTCAAGGGCTTAGATAGAACTAAAGTTGATAAGATTAATGAATTGATTGATGCCTTGAATGATAAGAATAGATTATTAGAGAAGCAAGAGGACCTTTTATATGAAGAACATGATAAGTTTGTAGAGGCTCAAAAATCCCTTGCTTTAGAAATTAAAAGGAATGAAATGCTTTCTTGTGAATTGTCTACATGCCATGACTCTATCTCTAGCTTAAAGAGCATAAATGATGATTTGAATGCTAAGTTAGAAATAGCTAATAAATCAACATCTTGTGTAGAACATGTTATAATTTGCAATAGGTGTAAAGATTTTAATGTTGATCCTTGTAGTGAACACTTGGCCTCAATTTCTAAATTGAATGATGAACTGGCTAGTCTTAATGCCCAACTTAAGACTAGCAAGAGTGAATTTGACAAACTAAAATTTGCAAGGGATGCCTACACGGTTGGTAGACACCCCTCGATTAAGGATGGTCTTGGCTTCAAGAGGGAAGTCAAGAACTTAACAAGCCATAAGGCTTCCATTTCCGCCAAGGGGAAAGGGAAGGTCCCTATGGCTAGTAGTGGTAAAAAGAACCATGCTTTCATGTACCATGATAGGAGACATTCTAGAAATGCTTATAGAAGTTATGATGCTTTTGATTCTCATGCCATGTTTGCTTCTAGTTCTTCTATTATGCATGATAGAAATTTAGCTAGGAAAAATGCTATGCCTAGAAGAAATGTTGTTCATTTTCCTAGAAAAGTAAACAATGAACCTTCTACAATTTTTCATACTTGCAATGCTTCCTTTGCTATTTGTAGAAAGGATAAGAAGGTAATTGCTAGGAAGTTAGGGCCAAGATGCAAGGGAGATAAAACTTACATTTGGGTTCCTAAGACTATTGTGACTAACCTTGTAGGACCCAACAAGAGTTGGGTACCTAAAACCCAAGCCTAAATTTGCCTTGCAGGTTTATGCATCCGGGGGTTCAAGCTGGATTATCGACTGTGGATGCACAAACCACATGACGGGGGAGAAGAAGATGTTCACCTCCTACGTCAAGAACAAGGATTCCCAGGATTCAATCATATTCGGTGATGGGAACCAAGGCAAGGTGAAAGGGTTAGGAAAGATTGCTATTTCATCCGAGCACTCTATTTCTAATGTGTTTTTAGTTGAGTCACTTGGATATAATTTGTTATCCGTTAGTCAATTATGCAATATGGGATATAATTGTCTATTCACAAATGTAGATGTGTCTGTCTTTAGAAGAAGTGATGGTCATTAGCTTTTAAGGGTGTATTAGACGACAAACTCTATTTAGTTAATTTTGCAAAAAAGGAGGCCGGTCTAGATGAATGCTTAATTGCTAAGACTAGCATGGGCTGGCTGTGGCATCGCTGTTTAGCTCATGTGGGGATGAAGAACCTTCACAAGCTTCTAAAGGGAGAACACGTGATAGGTCTAACTAATGTGCATTTCGAAAAAGATAGACCTTGTGCAGCTTGTCAAGCAGGTAAACAAGTGGGAAGTGCTCATCACATCAAGAACGTGATGACCACATCAAGACCTTTGGAGTTGCTGCATATGGACCTCTTCAGACCCGTCGCCTATCTAAGCATAGGAGGAAGTAAGTATGGTCTTGTTATAGTTGATGATTTTTCCCGCTTCACTTGGGTATTCTTTTTGCAGGATAAATCTGAAACCCAAGGGACCCTCAAGCGCTTCCTAAGGAGAGCTCAAAATGAGTTTAAGCTCAAGGTGAAGAAGATAAGGAGCGACAACGGGTCCGAGTTCAAGAACCTTCAAGTGGAGGAGTACCTTGAGGAGGAAGGGATCAAGCACGAGTTCTCTGCTCCCTACACACCACAGCAAAATGGTGTGGTAGAGAGGAAGAACAGGACGCTCATAGACATGACGAGGACGATGCTTGGAGAGTTCAAGACCCCCGAGCAGTTTTGGTCGGAAGCCGTGAACACAGCCTGCCACGCCATCAACCGGGTCTACCTTCACCACCTCCTCAAGAAGACTTCGTATGAGCTTCTAACCAGTAACAAACCCAATGTGTCTTACTTTCGTGTATTTGGGAGCAAATGTTACATTCTAGTGAAGAAGGGCAGGAATTCCAAATTTGCTTCCAAAGCTGTAGAAGGGTTTTTATTAGGTTATGACTCAAATACAAAGGCGTATAGAGTCTTCAACAAATCATCGGGTTTGGTTGAAGTCTCTAGCGACGTTGTAGTTGATGAGACTAATGGCTCTCCAAGAGAGCAAGTTGTTGATCTTGATGATGTAGATGAAGAAGACGTTCCAACTGCCACAATATGCACCATGGCGATTGGAGATGTGCGGCCACAGGAACAAAAGGAGCAAGATCAACCTTCTTCTTCAATAATGGTGCATCCCCCAACTCAAGACGATGAACAGGTTCAGGCGTGTGATCAAGGGGAGCACAAGATGATCATGTGATGGAGGAAGAAGCACAACCGGCACCTCCAATCCAAGTTCGAGCGACGATTCAAAGGAATCATCCCGTCGACCAAATTTTGGGTGACATTAGCAAGGGAGTAACTACTCGTTCTAGATTAGTTAGTTTTTGTGAGCATTACTCCTTTGTCTCTTCTATTGAGCCTTTCAGGGTAGAAGAGGCCTTGCTAGATCCGGACTGGGTGTTGGCCATGCAGGAAGAGCTCAATAATTTCAAGAGAAATGAAGTTTGGACACTGGTGCCTCGTCCCAAGCAAAATGTTGTGGGAACCAAGTGGGTGTTCCGCAACAAACAAGACGAGCACGGGGTGGTGACAAGGAACAAGGCTCGACTTGTGGCAAAAGGTTATGCCCAAGTCGCAGGTTTGGACTTTGAGGAGACTTTTGCTCCTGTGGCTAGGCTAGAGTCTATTCGTATTTTGCTAGCATATGCCGCTCACCATTCTTTCAGGTTGTTCCAAATGGATGTGAAGAGCGCTTTCCTCAACGGGCCAATCAAGGAGGAGGTGTACGTGGAGCAACCCCTGGCTTTGAGGATGAACGGTACCCCGACCACGTATGTAAGCTCTCTAAGGCGCTCTATGGACTTAAGCAAGCCCCAAGAGCATGGTATGAATGCCTTAGAGACTTTTTAATTGCTAATGCTTTCAAGGTTGGGAAAGCAGATCCAACTTTATTCACTAAGACATGTGATGGTGACTTATTTGTGTGCCAAATTTATGTCGATGACATAATATTTGGTTCTACTAACCAAAAGTCTTGTGAAGAGTTTAGCAGGGTGATGACTCAAAAGTTTGAGATGTCGATGATGGGCGAGTTGAACTACTTCCTTGGGTTCCAAGTGAAGCAACTCAAGGACGGCACCTTCATCTCCCAAACGAAGTACACGCAAGACTTGCTAAAGCGGTTTGGGATGAAGGACGCCAAGCCCGCAAAGACTCCGATGGGAACTGACGGACAAGTCGACCTCAACGAAGGAGGTAAGTCCATTGATCAAAAAGCATACCGGTCCATGATAGGTTCCTTGCTTTATTTATGTGCTAGTAGACCGGATATTATGCTTAGCGTATGCATGTGTGCTAGATTTCAATCCGATCCAAGGGAGTGTCACTTAGTGGCTGTGAAGCGAATTCTTAGATATTTAGTCGCTACGCCTTGCTTCGGGATCTGGTATCCAAAGGGGTCTACCTTTGACTTAATTGGATATTCAGACTCCGATTATGCTGGATGTAAGGTCGATAGGAAGAGTACATCAGGGACGTGCCAATTCTTAGGAAGGTCCCTGGTGTCATGGAGTTCTAAGAAACAAACCTCCGTTTCCCTATCCACCGCTGAGACCGAGTACGTTGCCGCAGGACAGTGTTGCGCGCAACTACTTTGGATGAGGCAAACTCTTCGGGGCTTTGGCTACAATCTGAGCAAAGTCCCACTCCTATGTGATAATGAGAGTGCTATCCGCAATGCGGATAATCCTGTTGAGCACAGCTGCAAAAAGCACGTTGACATCCGGCATCACTTTTTGAGAGACCACCAGCAAAAGGGAGATATCGAAGTGTTTTATATTAACACCGAGAACCAGCTAGCCGATATCTTTACCAAGCCTTTAGATGAAAAGACCTTTTGCAGGCTGCGTAGTGAGCTAAATGTCTTAGATTCGCGGAACTTGGATTGATTTGTAGCATACATGTGTATTATGCTTTGATCATGTTCCTTATGCATTTTGTTGTTTATTTATGGTGCTCAAGTTGTACAAACACTCCCTGGACCTCAAAAGTCCATGTGTGAGAGATGCACATATTTAGGGGGAGATGTGCTACAACTTGACCCATTGAGACTAACCGTGTGCTTGAGTTTGCTTGATTTAGTCTCAAAGGTGGATTGAAAGGGAAAGGTGGACTTGGACTATGAAGGACTTCCACTGCACTCCGATGAGAGGGTCACTCACTCCAAGTTCATCTCCATCTTCTTATTGCCTTTGTACTCTTATGTGAAGATTTTGGTGAGGCAATGAGGTTTAAGGGCCAAGATTGATCCCGTTTTGGTGCTTGATGCCAAAGGGGGAGAAAATAAGGCCAAAGCAATAAATGGATCAGCTACCACTTGAGAATTTTGAAAATAGTTGAATAGAGCTTTTTGTTTGTCAAAACTCTCTTGTTGTCTCTATTGTCAAAAGTTGGCTTCTTGTGGGGAGAGTAGTTGATTATGGGAAAAAGGGGTGTTTGTCAAAACTCTCTTGTTGTCTCTATTGTCAAAAGTTGGCTTCTTGTGGGGAGAGTAGTTGATTATGGGAAAAAGGGGGAGTTTTTTGAAATCTTTGATCAATTTCTCTTGGAATACCTCTCTTTATGTCTCTACAAGTGAATTTGACTTAGAGATAGGAAATCGAGTTTGATTTGCAAAAACAAACCCAGTGGTGGCAAAGTATGATCCAAATATGCCAAAGTTGAATCAAAACATTTTGTGTTCTTATTTGCATTGAGATTGCACTTGTTCTAGTTGCTTTGTGTTGTGTTGGCATAAATCACCAAAAAGGGGGAGATTGAAAGGGAAATGTGCCTTTGGGCCATTTCTAAGTGTTTTGGTGATTTAGTGTCCACACAAGTGCTTAAGTGTTAATCTATGCCAAGTGATGGACTAAGTGCAAATCAAGATCAAAGGTATGTTTCTAAACTTAGTACATTGTTTTAAGAGCTAATGTATTGTGTCTAAGTGCTGGAAACAGGAAAAATCACTTTGGAAAAGAGATAGCTTTCTTCAGCCAATGTCTGCTCAGTCTGGGTGCATCGGACTGTCCGGTGCGTCAGGCTAGCGAGTGTCAATTGGCTGCTCTCGGGAGGCGATTAACGGCGTACGGCTATAAATCACCAGACTGTCCAGTGGTACACCGGACTGTCCGGTGAGCCATTCATAGGCGAAGTCGTCGCTCTCGGGAAGTGATTAACGGCGTATGGCTATAAATCACCGAACTGTCCGGTGGTGCACCGGACTGTCCGGTGAGCCAACGGTCAGCCGGGCCAACGGTCGGCCGAGGATTCCGCGCGTGACGCATGCCAGAGCCAACGGTCACAAGGGGGCACCGGACTATCCGGTGTGCACCGGACAGTGGCCGGTGCGCCAACGGCTCTGAATCTGCAACAGTCAGCTTCGCCAAATAAGGAAAGAGATCCGCACCGGAGAGTGTCCGGTGTTGCACCGGACTGTCCGGTGCGCCAGGTGACTGAAGGCAAGAATTGCCTTCCTGGAATGCTCTCAACGGCTCCTAGCTGCCTTGGGGCTATAAAAGGGACCCCTAGGCGCATGGAGGAGCACACCAAGCAACCTTTGAGCATTGTTGATCACTCACACTTCATTCTCGCGCACTTGTTCGACATTCTTAGTGATTTGAGCTCCATTCTAGTGAGAACCTCGCGATACTCTTTTGAGCTCAAGTCTGGGTCTTGTGTGTGCGTATTTGCTGTGATTTTTGTGTCTTGTGTGCGTTGCTCATCCCTCGCTTACTCCTTGCTTCTTTGTGGACATCAAAGTGTAAGGGCGAGAGACTCCAAGTTGTGGAGATTCCTCGCAAGCGGGATATAGTAAAGCAAAGCGAAACACCGTGGTATTCAAGTGGGTCTTTGGACCGCTTGAGAGGGGTTGATTGCAACCCTCGTCCGTTGGGACGCCACAACGTGGAGTAGGCAAGCGTTGGTCTTGGCCGAACTACGGGATAAACCACTGTGCCATCTCTGTGTTGATCTCTTTGTGGTTATTGTGTTTTGCTAAGACTCCTCTCTAGCCACTTGGCTTTATTGGTGCTAACTCCTAATCAAGTTTTTGTGGCACTAAGTTTCAAGTTTTACAGGATCACCTATTCACCCCCCTCTAGGTGCTCTCAAAGACACCCGAGCAGTTTTGGTCGGAAGCTGTGAACACAGCCTGCCACGCCATAAACTGGCTATATCTGCATCGCCTCCTCAAGAAGACCTCCTACGAACTTCTTACCGATAACAAACCCAATGTCTCTTACTTTCGTGTATTTGGGAGCAAATGCTGCATTTTGGTGAAGAAAGGTAGACATTCTAAATTTGCTCGCAAGGCAGTAGAAGGGTTTTTACTAGGGTATGACTCAAATACAAAGGCGTATAGAGTCTTCAACAAATCATCGGGTTTGGTTGAAGTCTCTAGCGACGTTGTATTTGATGAGACTAATGGCTCTCCAAGAGAGCAAGTTGATCTTGATGACATAGATGAAGATGATGTTCCAACGGCCGCAATGCGCACAATGGCGATTGGAGATGTGTGACCACAGGAACAACAGGAACAAGATTAGCCTTCTTCCTCAACAATGGTGCATCCCCCAACTCAAGATGATGGACAGGTTCCTCAAGAAGAAGCGCGTGATCAAGGGGAGCACAAGAAGAACAAGTTGTGGAGGAAGAAGCACCACTGGCCCCTCCAACTCAAGTCCGAGCGATGATCCAAAGAATTCACCCCGTCGATCAGATTCTGGGTGACATAAGCAAGGGAGTAACAACTCGCTCACGTTTAGCAAATTTTTGTGAGCATTACTCATTTGTCTCTTCTATTGAGCTTTTTAGGGTAGAAGAGGCCTTGTAGGATCCGGACTGGCTGTTGGCCATGCAGGAAGAGCTCAACAACTTCAAGAGGAATGAAGTTTGGAGCCTGGTGCCATGTCCCAAGCAAAATGTTGTGGGAACCAAGTGGGTGTTCTGCAACAAGCAAGACGAGCACGAAGTGGTGACAAGAAACAAGGCTCGACTTGTGGCAAAAGGTTATGCCCAAGTCGCAGGTTTGGATTTCAAGGAGACTTTTGCTCCTGTGGCTAGGCTAGAGTCTATTCGAATATTATTAGCCTATGCCGCTCACCACTCTTTCAGGTTGTTTCAAATGGATGTGAAGAGCGCTTTCCTCAACGGGCCAATCAAGGAGGAGGTGTATGTGGAACAACCCCCTGGCTTTGAGGATGACAGAGTTTAGCAAGGTGATGACTCAAAAGTTTGAGATGTCGATGTTGGGCGAGTTGACCTAATTACTTGGGTTCCAAGTGAAGCAACTCAAGGATGGCACCTTCCTCTCCCAAATGAAGTACACTCAAGACCTTCTCAAGAGGTTTGGGATGAAGGACGCAAAGCCCGCGAAGACACTGATGGGAACCGACGGACATGTTGACCTCAACAAAGGAGGTAAGTCCGTTGATCAAAAGGCATACCGGTCTATGATAGGTTCCTTGCTTTATTTATGTGCTAGTAGACCGGACATTATGCTTAGTGTATGCATGTGTGCTAGATTTCAATCTGACCCCAAGGAATGTCACCTTGTGGCCGTTAAGCGAATACTTAGGTATTTAGTTGCTACGCCTTGCTTCAGGATCTGGTATCCAAAGGGGTCTACCTTTGACTTAATTGGATATTCAGACTTCGATTATGCTGGATGCAAGGTTGATAGGAAGAGTACATCAGGGACGTGCCAATTCCTAGGAAGGTCCCTGGTGTCTTGGAGTTCAAAGAAACAAACATCCGTTGCCCTATCCACCGCTGAGGCCGAGTATGTTGCCGCAGGACAGTGTTGCGCACAACTACTTTGGATGAGGCAAACCATCAGAGACTTTGGCTACAATCTGAGCAAAGTCCCACTCCTATGTGACAATGAGAGTGCAATCCGCATGGCGGATAATCCTGTTGAACACAGCCGCACTAAGCACATAGACATCCGGCATCACTTTCTGAGGGATCACCAGCAAAAGGGAGATATCGAAGTGTACCATGTTAGCACTGAGAACCAGCTAGCCGATATCTTTACCAAGTCGTTAGATGAGAAAACCTTTTGCAGGTTGCGTAGTGAGCTAAATGTCTTAGATTCGCGTAACTTGGATTGATCTATAGCATACATGTGTTCTATGCCTTTGATCATGTTACTTTATAGATTTATGTAATTTGTTGCTTATTTATGGTGCTCAAGTTGTGCAAGGGATCTCGGACCTCACAAGTCCATGTGTGAATGATGCACATATTTAGGGGGAGCTGTGCTACAACTTGACCCTTTGAGACTAATCTGTTTGCTTGAGTATACTTGATGTAGTCTCAAAGGTGCATTGAAAAGGAAAATGGACTTGGACATTGCAAAAACTTCCACTACACTCCGGTATTGGTATATTTAATTCCAAGTTCATACTTATGCTCTTATTGCCTTTTTGCTCTTAATTGACCATTTTGGTGAGGCAATAGGGTTAAAGGGCCAAGAATGATCCTGTTTTGGTGCTTAATGCCAAAGGGGGAGAAATTAAGGCTAAAGCAAATGGATCAGCTACCGCTTGTGAATTTTGAAAACAATAGAGCTAGAACTTTTGATTTGTCCAAAATACTCTTATTGTAAAATTTGGTCTCTTGTGGGGGAAATTTATGATTATGGGAAAAGGGGGAGTTTTTGGCACTTGATCAATTTCACTCTTGGATTATCTCTCTTTATGCCCAAACAAGTGAGTTTGACTTAGAGATAAGGAAAATGAATTTGATTTGCAAAAACAAACCAAGTGGTGGCAAAGAGCGATCCAAATATGCCAAATTATAGTAAAAAACAATTTGGTATTCAATTGCATTGATATTGCACTTCTTTTGGTTGCTTTTGGTTGTGTTGGCATAAATCACCAAAAAGGGGGAGATTGAAAGGGAAATGTGCCTTTGGGCCATTTCTATAATGTTTTGGTGATTAAGTGCCCAACACATATTCTCTAAGTTCCAAATGTGCCAAAGATTGAAAAAGTGCAAATCAAGACATGAGAGAAAAGAAGATAAGAAAAAGATTGCAAAAGACTGGTTGTGTGCAGCCAGAGCTCAGCTCAGTCTGGCACACCGGACTGTCTGGTGGTGCACCAGACAGTGTCCGGTGCGCCAGGCTGGTTTCCGGTGAACAGGCCACTCTCGGAAAAGTTTGGCGGCATACGACTATAATTCACCGGACTGTCCGGTGGTGCACCGGACTGTCCAATGAGCCAACGGTCGCCAGTGCAATGGTCGGTCGCACAATCCGCAGGCGACGCATGGCCCGCGCCAACGGTCGGCAGGGGGCATCGGACTGTCCAGTGTGCACTGGACAGTGTTCGGTGCGCCAACCGGCCCGGAGCTGCAATGGTCGTTTGCGCCAGAAAAGGAAGGAGATCGGCACCGGACCATCTACAGTGACTGTTCGGTGGCGCACCGGACTGTCCGGTGCGCCACTCGACAGAAGTCAAGGATAGCCTTCCTTGTTGATCTTCAATGGCTCCTATCTACCTTTGGGCTATAAAAGGGACCCCTAGGCACATGCAGGAGTTACCCAAGCTTACAAGAAACATTCTAAGACTCCAATACTCAAACTTCACGCATTTGATTCTTTGAGATAGTGACTTGAGCTCCATTTGAGTTGTGAACTCCGTGCGTTGTGTTTTGAGCTCGAGTTGTGACTTGTGTGCGTGATTGTGCTGTGGATTTGAGTCTTGTGTGTGTTGCTCTCCCCTCCCTTACTTCTGTGCTTCTTTTGTGATCATCATTGTAAGGGTGAGAGGTTCCAAGTTGTGGAGATTCCTCACAAACAGGAGAAAGACTAAGAAAGGAAAAATCGTGGTATTCAAGTTGATCATCGAATCACTTGAAAGGGGTTGAGTGCAACCCTTGTCCATTGGGACGCCACAACGTGGAAGTAGGCAAGTGTTACTTGGCCGAACCACGTGATAAAATCGTGTGTCTCTTGTGTGCTTTCTCTTTGATTATCTGTGTTCACAAGAGCTCGTTTCAAGCTACTTAGCTGTTCTAACCTTCATAACTAAGTTTTGTGGCTATTAGTGATGAATTTTACAGGATCACCTATTCACCCCCCTCTAGGTGCTCTCAGCGCCCTAACAAGGCCATGTGCAGGGACATCTTTTTTGCAGATCACCAAGTGAGGGCGAAAAAGGAGCTAACACAAGGTAGAGCAATGCTAACCGCTGCCCCCTTACTAGGCGAAGCTTGGCGTTGCCGTGTATCCTGCAACACGTAGCCTGGGCCACCAGAAAAACCTGGTATCGACCTCCGTAGTACAATGCGACTCAGCATTAACTACGGACAAGGTGTATACCTGCCCAATTCAGTAGCGGGCGCTATTACTAAAATGCACAGACCACATAGTGGCTCGCGCATTACCAAGGTAGGACCATTGACTCTTTGCGTCACGTGGGTAGCTGCCATCATGACCGCCACTATAGAGCGCGGGGAACCAAGGCAAAAGGCGATAGACAGAGAAGATAGGATGACATCACCAGAGCATCCCTATACAAGGAAGCATTTCAGCCTATGCCACAACCTACTCCTCCACTCTGCCTTGATTAGACGAGTCAGGGGCGCGGCGGGCTAGGAAATCTACATGAAGAATAGAGGAAGATCCGTTCCCTAGGCACATCCGGCCAAGACGATCACGTGCACCAAAGGGACCCATGGACTCATGCCTGGTGCATGACCAGGCACCGCAGGAAAGGGTCCACCCCTTACATTTCACCAACCTATGCGTAATCCATGTGGATCACACGGAGGTTGAAGGACTACTTCTAGCACATGCGCTCATGAGCACCCGAGCAACAAATATGGGCTCACGCCTAGTGCGTGACAAACCATCACAGGAGAGGGTCTACCCCTTATACTGCATAAACCCAGGAGCAATCCACATAGATTACTCAGGGGCTGGGGGCTACATCTAACATATGCGCTTGCGAGCACACCAAAAGAGGAACCACACAAGGAAAGCCTATGCGTAACTCCAAGGAGTTACACAAAAGTTCAGGGACTGTTGTTTGGTACTTGGGAATATGGTACCCAAAGAACACCCCAAGGCCTCCCAAAAAATGGCCTGCCTGCTAGGTAGTTTGGTGAGAAAGCCCAAAAGGCCACCCGGGGGTGGCCCACCAAGTCAACTAGCCCACCAAACAAATATCCGTCGAGCAACCCAGCGAGGCAGGGCTGCCGACCAACCTGGCCACCGAGTAACCCATCGAGACGAGGCTACCAACCAACCGGTCCTTCAAGCAACTCAGCAAGTTGACAGCCGACTCTTAGTAAGAGCCAGCCTGGTACTATCAAGCCACGTCGACACAATGGGACATCATCGAGCCATGCCCGGACTGTGGAAGCGGCACCAAGGGGTCTCTATCAAACACAACGATGGATATGTATCCCTGCTGACCCATGGGACTGGACAACTCTGGCCGTAGAAACCTCAACATCGGGTCTCTACAATGACTCATACATCGGAAGGGATGGGGCAATAGGTCGTACCAGGCGTGCATCTACGCATGATGAAAGATAACGCTGTGGGATGACAGAAGATGATGCTATACTGAAGACATCCCTAAACGACTCCTTGAGATGACTCAATAGAACCTGCCAATCACCATCACGTCTAAATTGGAGTAGCTACAGAAAGGCAAACAGGACGTGATGCTATATCAGAGGTACGGTGGCGCACGCCTCAGCAGACAACTCCACAGGGGCTACAAGGCCTAGAAGCATGACCCAACAAACGAGACCATAGGGGTTGTGAGGCCAATAAGGAGGAGGCCAAACTCCACATCAGTAGAATACTAGTCCTCATTGTAACGTCTACCCTTGGACATAAAAGGGCAAGACAACCCCCATCCGAAGATCATCCCATATCTCTCTATGACTTCACACAAGCACTCAGTTGTAACACGTTCCAAGCAATACCACGATCAGCACTTGAAAGGGAAATGGCCTCAACCATTTCCTATAATCGATTTTGGTGTTTAGCGACCATCACAAACCTTATGGACTAACTAGTTTGCCTAATTGATCTTTTCACAGGTGCATAAAGTTCATATACGCATATAAGGAAAATGACCCTTGGGCCAATTCTATAAGTATGGGGCAAATCAGAATTGCAGAAGCCTGCGGCGCACCGAACTATCCAGTGTGCACTGGACAATGTCCGGTGCATAGGCTGGAACGTCAAATGAACTGGCCGCTCTCGGGAATTCTCAGAGCTCCACGGCTAAAATTCACCGGACTATCCGGTATGCACCAAACTATCCGATGAGCCCAGGGCCAACGGTCATCTTCACCAATGGTTGACTACCACACAGTCTAAAGCGCCAGAAGGTTAGAGATAGTCTGCGACATCAGGTCGCACCAGACTGTCCGGTGTGCCACTGGACTGTCTAGTGCGCCAAGAGGGCAACGAATCCAATGGTTAAACTCCAACTAACGGCTGACATGGCACGCACCAGACAATGAACAGCGTTGTGTCCGGTGCACACCGGACTGTCCGGTGTGCCCGTCGATAGACAACACATCCCATGGCTAGAATAGTGGTTGGGGCTATAAATACCCCCAACCACCACCATTCAAGTTGTCCAAGATTTTCACTCTCAACACTCAATACAAGAGCAAAGAATACACTCAAAAGGCACATTCAAAGCCTCCAATCATCTCCAAGTTCCATAATCAAGTCAAGTGATCAAAAGTGCTTAGTGACTTAAGAGAGGGTGATTTGTGTTTCATTTGTTGCTCTTGTTGCTTGGTTGCTTTCTTCATCTCTCTCTAAACTTTCTAAGTAATTTGTAAAGCAAGCAAGAGACACCTAAGTGTGTGGTGATCCTTGTGGGGTCTTAGTGACCCATGAGATTAAGAAGAAGCACTCAACCGGTCGAAGTGACCGATTGAGAGAGGGAAAGGGTTGAAAAAGACCCGACATTTGTGGCCTCCTCAACGGGGAGTAGGTTCATTGGAACCGAACCTCGGGAAACAAATCATTGTGTCCACTTGTGTTGATCTTCACTATTCAATTTATTTCATCCCTCTCCCTTCTCTTTAAGGTTCTCTTGCTCACAATCTTTTGAGTTAGCTCCCAAAGCTATCCATATTGATTGAGCAACTCATAGCAAGAAGTCATCCGCACTCCATATTCACTATTATTTATTTCTAACCCTAACCCTAGGTAAAGTGCATGTTCAAAGTTTATAATTTTCAAGTTTTGCCTATTCACCCCCCGTAGGTGACTTTCAATTGGTATCAGAACTCGATACTTCATTAGAGTCTAATAACTCGAAGTGATGTCAGGAGAACAAGCCAAAAGGGAGATGGTCACCGGGGAAAAGCCTGGATCTTCGGGAAAGAAGAATGAAGAAAGGACTTCGTCGAAGGAGGCAGGCAACAAACATAAGGAGCACAAGGATGAATCTGCCGGCTCCATCAAGTCACATAGGAAGGGTGATAAGAAGAAAAAGAAGATGAAGAAGGTGGTCTACTATGAGACTGATTCTTCCTCGCCTTCAACCTCTGGTGCCGAGTTTAGATCTTCAAAGCGCCAAGAGTGTAAGAAGTATAGTACGATGCCTCTTCGCTATCCTCGTATTTCTAAATGCACTCCTTTACTTTTCGTTCCCCTAGGCAAACCACCATATTTTGACGATAAAATGAGGCACCATCTAACCTCACTCCACAAAAATATTTGGGATATTGTTGAGTTTGGAGCGCAGGCACCACAAGTGGGCGATGAGGACTACGACTCCGATGAGGCCACCCAAATAAGTCACTTCAACTCCCAAGCCACGTCCATACTCCTCGCTTCCTTGTGTAGGGAGGAGCACAACAAGGTGCAAGGGTTGAAAAGTGTCAAAGAAATTTGGGACGTCCTCAAAACGGCACATGAAGGGGGACAAAGTGACCAAAATCACCAAGCGCGAAACGATTGAGGGAGAACTCAGTCGGTTTGTCCTCAACAAAGGAGAAGAGCCACAAGCAATGTACAACCGGCTTAAGACGCTGGTCAACCAAGTCCGCAACCTCAGGTGCACCAAGTGGGATGACCATGAAATGGTCAAGGTTATTTTAAGATCTCTTGTTTTTCGTAATCCCACTCAAGTACAATTAATTAGTGGAGATCCAAGGTATAAGCAGATGTCTCTCGAGGAGGTGATTGGCAAGTTTGTGAGCTTTGAACTTATTGTCAAAGACTCCAAACACATTGTCAATTTGCTGGAGCAAGGCACCTCCTCCACGCCCGAGGCGCAACCCATTGCATTCAAGGCAATGGAAGAAAAGAAGGAAGAACCTACACCAACAAAAAGTCTCCCAATTGATGCCTCCAAGCTTGACAACAAAGAGATGGCTCGTATCATCAAGAGCTTCCGGCAAATCCTCAAGCAAAGGAAGGGGAAGGAATACAAACCTCGCTCCAAGAGGGTTTGCTACTAGTGTGGTAAGTCTGGTCATTTTATTGCTAAATATCTATATACAAGTGATAGTGACAGGGACGACGACAAGAAAGGGAAGAAGAAGATAGAGAAGAAAAAGTACTACAACAAGAAGAAGGGTGGCGAGGCACACATAGGATGGGAATGGGACTCCGACGAGAGCTCCACCGACTCCTCCTCCAACAAGGACGCCACTAACATTGCCGTCAACAAATGTCTTCTCTTCCCTAACATCGGCCGCACATGTCTCATTGCCAAGGACAGCAAAAAGAAGAAGGTATACTCTAGAGATACCCCCAAATATACTACTTTCAATGATGAGGGTAGCTCTAGTGAAAATGATGATGATTTGACTTCCCTTTTTGCAAACCTTACCAAAGAACAAAATAAGAAAATTAATGAATTGATAGAAACCATTAACGAGAAGGATGATATCTTGGAATGCCAAGAAGTCTTGCTAGTTAAGGAAAACAAAAAATTTGTAAAGCTAAAAGATGCTTATGCTCTTGAAGTTGAAAAATGCGAAAACATGACTAAAGAGCTAAATACATGCAATGATTCAATTTCTTGTCTTAGAACTGAAAATGTTAGTTTAATTGCTAAGATTGAAGAATTGAATGCTTGCAAAGTTTCTACATCTACCATTGAGCATGTTACTATTTGCACTAGATGTAGAGATATTAATGTTGATGCTATGAATGATCACCTTGCTATAATTAAAGAACAAAATGATCACATAGCTAAATTAAAAGCTAAAATTGCTAAGCATGAGCTTGAGAATGAAAAATTTAAATTTGGTCATAGTATGCTTTATAATGGGAGACACCCTGACATTAAGGATGGCATTGGCTTCCAACATGGGAGCCAAATCAACATCAAACTTAATGCCCATAAGAACAAAATTCCTAACTTTGTTAAGGGTAATGCTCCTATGATTTAGAATAGAGAAGGTTACATTTTATATCCTGAAAACTACCATGAGCATAAGATTAGAAGAATTCATGCTAAGAAATCTCATGTTGTTTCTCACCATGCTTTTATTTACAGTAATGAGGCTTCTAGCTCTAGGCATACAACTCATATTAAAATGCCTAAGAAAAAGATTGTTGATGCATCAAATGAACATAGCATTTCATTTAAGACTTTTGATGCATCCTTTGTGCTTACTAACAAATTAGGCAATGTAGTTGCCAAATATGTTGGGGGAAAACACAAGAGTCCTAAGACTTGTGTTTTGGTATCCAAGGTGCTTGTTTCTAATGTGAAAGGACCCAAGACCATTTGGGTACCTAAGAACAAGGCCTAAATTTATGTTGTAGGTTTATGCATCCGGCAGACAAGTTGGATAATCAACAGCGGGTGCACAAACCACATGATAGGGGAGAAAAGGATGTTCTCCTCATATGAGAAAAATGATAACCCCAAAGAGCAATCACATTCGGGGATGGAAATCAAGGTTTGGTCAAAGGATTGGGTAAAATTATTGCTATATCTCCTAATCATTCCATTTCTAATGTTTTTCTTGTAGATTCTTTAGATTATAACTTGCTTTCTATTTCTCAATTATGCAAAATGAGCTACAACTATTTATTTTCCGATGTTGGTGTGAAGAAGTGATGATTCAATAGCTTTTAAGGGAGTGTTAGATGGTCAGCTATACTTAGTTGATTTCAATGATAACAATGTTGCACTAGACACTTGCTTAATTGCTAAGACTAACATGGGCTGGCTCTGGCATCGCCGACTTGCTCATGTTGGAATGAAGAATCTTCACAAGCTTCTGAAGGGGAAACACATTTTAGGAGTAACCAATGTTTATTTTGAGAAAGACAGGGTTTGTAGTGCATGCCAAGTAGGGAAGCAGGTTGGAGTTCATCATCCATACAAGGACATCATGACGACCGAGAGGCCGCTTGAGCTACTCCACATGGATCTATTCAACTCGATTGCTTACATAAGCATCGGCGGGAGTAAGTATTGCCTTGTAATTATGATTTGTTCTTTTTACAGGAAAAATCATAAACCCAAGAGACCTTAAATAAATTCTTGAGATGGGCTCAAAATGAGTTCGGATTGAGAATCAAGAAAATTAGAAGGGACAATGGAATGGAGTTCAAGAACTTTCAAATTAAAGGATTTCTTGAGGAGGAGGGCATCAAGCATGAGTTCTCTTCTCCCTACAAACCTCAAAAAAATAGTGTTGTAGAGAGAAAGAATATAACTCTTTTGGATATGGCAAGGACCATTCTTGATGAATACAAGACATTGGATTGGTTTTGGGCGGATGCGATTAACACCGCTTGCTACTGCATCAACCTGCTCTACCTTCACCGAATCCTCAAGAAAACATCATATGAACTCCTCACTGGTAAAAAGCCCAATGTTTCTTATTTTAGAGTTTTTGGGAGCAAGTGCTTTATTCTTATTAAAAGAGGTAGAAATTCAAAATTTGCTCCTAAAGCAGCAGAAGGTTTTTTACTTGGTTATGACTCAAACACAAGGGCATATAGAGTCTTCAACAAGTCCACTGGATTAGTTGAATTTTCTTCTGACATTGTGTTTGATGAGACTAATGGCTCTCAAGTAGAGCAAGTTGATCTTGATGGATTAGATGATGAAGAAGCTCTGTGTGTCGCGCTGAGGAACATGTCCATTGGAGATGTATGTCCACAAGAACCCGAAGAGCCTTCACAAGCACAAGATCAACCATCATCCTCCATACAAGTATCTCTACCAACTCAAGATGAGGAACTGGCTGAAGAAGAAGATGATCAAGATGAAGATATGGAGCCACCTCAAGAAGAGTACATTGATCAAGGGGGAGATGAAGTTGATCAAGAAAAGGAGGATGAACAAGAGATTTGTTGGAACTTGCTCTCGACAGCAAGGGGATCCAACACGAGTGAATGGTGATGGCAACAGGGCACTCGCACGTGATGGCAAAAGCTCTGTTAATCCAGCCTCTCACGGGCACTGTGCGGGGGTATTTATAGGTATCCGAGTGCACGGCGCCTTGCGTTAAGGACGCATGTGCCCTCAGGTACCTAGTTTATCCCTAGAATATTCCCATAAAGCGGGGTTACAAGCTGTAATTACAAGTATGCCTTTACAAATTAGGCCCGTAACACAAACGCGGCCACGCAGGGCCCGTTACAATGGGCCAGATCTCATGTGGACCTCAGAGCTGAACGAGGCCGCGCCGCGGGGAGGCGTCGCCGCAGGCCTTCGTCTGGTGCCGAATCGAGCGAAGGGTCTCCGTGTTGTCTCTGGTGCCGATGAAGCGAAGGGTGTCCCTGCCTGCTTTGTCTGTCAGGGCAGGGGCTAAGCGGTGGAGACTTCGGGCGAAGGGTGGCGTTTCTGCCTTCGCTCCAACATTTGCCCTCCGAGGGACCAGTTCGACAAAGTCACCTAGTGCCGAAGACGTCACTAGATGGCGGAGACGCTGCCCTCGCTCGAAGTGGTTCCGCGGGGGTTTTTGATGTGACCGTTGATAGACATCGTACTGTTGGATTGCGGGTTTCCCGAAGAGCCGCGCCCTGCCTATAAAAGGGGGCGGGGGTCGGCGCTGTTTGCACTTTGCCTTCCGCGCTCCGTGAAAACCCTAGCCGCCCGCCGTCTTTCTGCTCCTCTTCTTCTACTGCTCCCTTTGCTCGTCGGAGTTCTGGCTCGAGTGAAGCAGACCGCCCGCCGCCGCCGACGGTACGTAGCAATGCCATCCTCTCCTTCTTCCGCCGACGCCACGCCGCCGGCCGCCGCCTCGTCTGAGGAGACGTTGAGTAGCGTGATGGTGGAGGAGCTGCGCGCCGGCGACTCTGTTGATTTTGGTGTGTCACGGATGACGTCGGCCCGCGTTGGAGATATGCAGCGTTTGGGCTACTTTGGCGGCGGAGTCGCTCGTGCTCCGGGGACGGAGGAAGTCCCCGAGCCGGAGGGTGAGTTGGTTGTTTTCGAGGCGTTCTTCGTCACCGGTCTCCGCTTGCCTGCGCACCGGTTTGTTGGCGAAGTCCTGCGTAGATTCAACGTTCAAATACATCAGCTGACACCGAACGCCGTGGTGGCGCTGGCGAAGTATGTCTGGGCGACGACTTCGTACGGCGGACAGCCGTCGGTTGAGGTTTTTGCGAAGAATTATTGCTTGCATTGGTAGAAGAGGATGGTTGAGGACGGAGTTGCCCAGTTCGGGTCGTGCACATTCACGCCGAAGACCGGCAAGACCACAATGCCAGTAGTGGAGTTGGTTCCGTGCGCCCGCAACAAGTGGGGCAATTGGAATGAATTTTGGTTTTACGTTGCTGAGGCTACTGTCGAAGGCCATGAAGGACTTCCCGTGTCTGAGATGTGCTCTCACTATTACTCTGCGTATCCGCCTTTTGAAGTGGCAGAAGAGGATGCAGACGAAGGGGCCCTTCGGTGTGCCACCGGCCAGAGCAGTGGTCGTGATTTAGTTGAAGAGTTCGTGGCGTACGGGGTCTGGCCCTTGGCGCACGGCTGGGCGCTGGGCGAAGTGTGCCCTCGCCAGATGCCTTTTCACGGAGGAAGGGTGGTGCGAAGTCCTGCCTTTGCACTGAATTTGCGAAACCGTGACCCGGCCGCCTTTGTGCGTGATGCGGAGGACTTGGCGGTGCGGCTCGTGGGGCGGTACGTGGCGAGGACGGAAGGCCAGCGCAGCTTTGATATTCGCGGGTCAAATGAACGTTTGAACAGGGTCTTCGAATTAAATCAATTGCCGTACGACGGCTACCCTGGTCAAGACGAAGCGGACCGCCGTGGGAAGAAGCCGGCGGTGGAGACTGGAGGCGACCCTGCGCTGGCGGCCGCCCCCTCCTCAAAAAAGAGAAAATTAGGTACTGTGATGGGAGGAATTGGGGTGTCTGATAGTTTTGCTAGAGAGTTAATGAGGACGTGTGCGGCCCCGGGGGAGAGGATGTCTTCGCTCGAGCTCCGGGAGTCTTCGGCTCGGATGCTGAGGGTTACCGGGGGCTGCTGGCCTAGAAATGTTCCTATCCCCTGCGCGGCTGAGGAAGACTATTTTACATCTCGTATGGTTCATCAGTGGAGAGTTTTTCCTTACGGGCGAAATATCGGTGCTATTGTGTGGGCAGTGATGGACAAGGATCACCAAGGGGCGGCGCAAAAACGCCAGGCGACTGTCAGGATTCACGAAGCCCGGCCGAAAAGGCAGCGGGGAACGGCGAAGGCTGCGGCCTCCAGCGGAGGCAAGCCGCCGTTGGCGGCGAAGGCGGGCGCCTCTGCTCCCAGCAAGGCGCCGGAGACAACGGCGGGCGCCGGAGTCTCCAAACTGACGAAGGTGGTGCCGCCGGCCAGCGGAGTGGCGGAGGCTTCGAAGGCGGCCCGAACGTCGCCGCCGCCGGGCAAACGCGTTGCCGACTTCGGCACCGATATTAGCGTGGACGATTATCTTGGGGGTAAGTCACCCGGCCGCCTCTTTTTTTTTTACTTGTTGATGCGTTGCAGGGTCGGACGAGGGCCGGCTTGCCATAGTTGCGCCTGCCGCGGCAATCGCGACGGCTGCGCTGTCGTCGAAGGCGAGGGACGGGACCCTTGGCGCCGAAGGCGAGGTGTCGGCCCTCGCGTTGGTCAGGGACGAGGCTGGCGCGGCGACCCGCCGGCTGAAAGGAGTGACGGAGGCGCTGAGTCAGGCGACGGAGGCACTGAGTCAGGTCCGCCGAGCTATTATATATATATATATATATATTTTACGGCCAAGGCCTTACGTGTGCTCTGCAGGTGGCTGACTTCACCAGCCGTACTGCGTCGGGGGCACTTACGGCAGCTTTGTCTGCCGAAGTCGAGAGACTTCGGACGCAACATGCTGACGCTGTCCGTGAGAAGTCGGCCTCCGACAGCAAGTGTCGTAACCTGGCGGACAAGGTGGCCGCCCTGGAGAAGGAAAAGGCTGACCTCCGGCGCCAGCTGGCAGGGGAGAGGAGGGAGGCCAACGAGGCCATCGCCAAGGAGCGGGCCGCGCAGGCGGAGGCCAGGCTGGCACGGGCGGAAGGCAATCTAGCCAAGGGGCTCGCCGAAGACCTGCGGGAGCGGCTCACCGCTCTGGAGAGCCGCGCGAAGGGGGCCGAAGCCGCGGTGCGAACGGAGGCCGAACGGACGCGTACACAGCTTATGGCCACATATCGCGAGCTGGGTGCGCGGACCGGTGACTTCGTGGTGCCGGAGCGAGAGGCTGGGCTTCGCTGTCTGGAATGGGTGCAAGAGGAGCTGCAGGAGCTCCCCACTGTCCTGAGGGGATTAATGTCGTTCGCCTCCCTGGTCACCTGCGAGGGGGCGATGAACGCACTCTCTCGCGAAGGGTGCCGGCACTATGAGGCCTTCGACCAGGCGGATGAAGATTTTGGGCGAGATATCTATAAGGTCGAAGACCCCGTGGTGAAGGAGTCAGCCGGTGCCCTCTATGACCGGATGTGGGGTCTGTATGGTGGTGAAGTGGTCAGGGAGCGGGCCGAGGCTGCGAGGGCTCAGGTAACGTTGTCGTTTGTTCGACGTTTGCTGGATGTGGTTTGTGCATGTGTTTGCTGACTTTTTGTATGTTTTGTTTTAGGCGGAGCGAGGCGAGCGGGTGGACGACTTCGGAGCACTGAACAGCGCCCTGCCTGACCCGGAGCCGACCCCGGATACCGCGGAAGGCGCACCAGGCGCCCCCACATCTGCTGCGACAGTTGAAGACCTGCTCCTGAAGGTGGCCGAAGGCGCTCCTGATGCCCTCGCAGCAGCTGCGCCGACCGTCGAAGATCCCGCGGCGGAGGCGGTGGAAATAATGGCGGAAGTGGCGGCGGAGCCAACGGCGGAGGCTCCCGCAGCGTCAGGGCCCTCGCAGGTGGCGTAGTGGTTGTTTAGGGTGGGGGAATTTTGGATGTTGTACTGAATTTTGGTTGCTGCGCAGGTTCAAGGTTTTGGGCCTGCGCACGCAACCGCTGCTACTGAGTTTTTGGCGGCTTCGACCGCGGAAGGTGGTAATGAATATAGTGGGTCTGCATCTGAGTTTTTTGATTTTGCCGACTCCGGGAGCTCGGTTGAGTGGACTGAGGAGTCGTCGGAGGAGAACTTGGATTATTTTGCGGCCTTGGACGTGGCTGCGGCGGAGGCTTCGCCACACGCCGCGGACGCGCCGGACGTGCCAGGCCCTAGCACCGGGCGCCGTCGACGAAGGGCGGTTGCAAAACGTAGGGTTAGCACGGAGGAGCGGGCTCGGCTTCGCGTGAGTGGGGCTGGTCGGCAGGAACTGTTGTCTCTGCCGACCGCCGAGAGTGTAGGTGAAGAGGAACTGCGAAGTCTTTTTGCGGGTGAGGAGCTCAGGATAATGTTATTTAATTATAGGGAGATGGGAATTATTCCTAAGGTTGAGCCGATGTAGAGTGTGGTGCCCTCGCTTGTGTATGTAGAGGCTTGTATGGTGGAATTGTGTGCCCTCGCGTGCATGTGTGTGTGCGAAGGCGTTTTGTACTCACTGATTTGTTTTGCTGCGCTGTGTTGGCTTGACTATAGTTGGTCTTGGCGTGGATGGTTTGATGTTGTCGTTTCAGCCGTTGTTGTGCTAGTCCAGGTGTACCCTTAAGTGTCTTCTGCACAGATAGTCTTCGGTTTTTCCGCACTTGTTGTGCTAATCCGGCTGCACTTTTAAGCGACTTCTGCACGGATAGCCTTCGCGATAGACTTAGATTTTTTCCGCACTTGTTGTGCTAAACCGGCTGCACCCTTAGGCGACTTCTGCGCGGATAGTCTTCGCGATAGACTTAGATTTTTTCCGCACTTGTTGTGCTAATCCGGCTGCACCCTTAGGCGACTTCTGCGCGGATAGTCTTCGCGATAGACTTAGATTTTTTTTTCCGCACTTGTTGTGCTAATCCGGCTGCACCCTTAGGCGACTTCTGCGCGGATAGTCTTCGCGATAGACTTAGATTTTTTTTTCCGCACTTGTTGTGCTAATCCGGCTGCACCCTTAGGCGACTTCTGCGCGGATAGTCTTCGCGATAGACTTAGATTTTTTTTTCCGCACTTATTGTGCTAATCCGGCTGCACCCTTAGGCGACTTCTGCGCGAATAGTCTTCGCGATAGACTTAGATTTTTTTTTTCCGCACTTGTTGTGCTAATCCGGCTGCACCCTTAGGCGACTTCTGCGCGGATAGTCTTCGCGATAGACTTAGATTTTTTTTCCGCACTTGTTGTGCTAATCCGGCTGCACCCTTAGGCGACTTCTGCGCGGATAGTCTTCGCGATAGACTTAGATTTTTTTCCGCACTTGTTGTGCTAATCCGGCTGCACCCTTAGGCGACTTCTGCGCGGATAGTCTTCGCGATAGACTTAGATTTTTTTTTCCGCACTTGTTGTGCTAATCCGGCTGCACCCTTAGGCGACTTCTGCGCGGATTTGTCGCACGCGAGGGTAGCTAGCGCTTAGCCTCGCGGTGACCTCGTGGTGGTCGAATGTCGAAGACCGTCATCGCGGTCTTTTTCGACGCATGTCTTTTTGCGGGGGATTTTTTTACGCATATATTACATGGCTCCGCCTCGTTAAAAACCTCACCCCCCGGGAGGAAAAGAGTGCGGGCCGGTGCAAGATTGTTTTTGCGAATTACAAGGGCGAAGACAGCCCTGAGGAATCAAACAAAAAATTTGCGGAGGTTGTCGATGTTCCAGGAGTGTTCCAGGTCCTCGCCGGTTGGCGTTGTGAGCCTGTAAGCGCTGGGGGAAGCTTTCGTCTTGACGATGAAAGGGCCCTCCCACCTGGGCTCCAGCTTGCCCTTGGACTCCGTCCGAGCTGTTCGAATGAGTACGAGGTCCCCCTCGCTGAACTCCCTCGGGGTGACTGAATGGTCGCGCCATGCTTTGGTCTGGGCTTGATACTTGTTCAGGGCCTGTAGGGCGAAGACACGGTCTCCGTCGATGAGATCCTTTGAAGTTGGCTCGTCCACATCTGGGACGGCTGACGGGACTGTTCACGGGGACCCGTGCTTTATTTCTTGCGGGGTCATGGCCTCCGATCCGTATAAAAGACGGAAGGGAGTAAACCCGGTCGCCCTGCACTCAGTCGTGTTTAGTGCCCAGACTGCCTCAGGTAAAAAATCGCTCCATCTGCCCTTTTTTTCATCGAGGAGCATTTTTTTGATAGCTGTGAAGATTTTCCCGTTGGCGCGCTCCACGACCCCGTTGGACTGCGGATGATAGACTGAGGCGAAGGCAAGCTTGGTGCCAATGGAGAAACAAAAATCCTTGAAGTCTTGGTTATCAAACTGCTTGCCGTTGTCGACTGTTAATTCGGACGGTACTCCGAAGCGGCAAACGATGTTCTGCCAGAAGAATTTTTGGGCAGTCTTTGATGTTATTGTGGCGACAGCCCGTGCCTCGATCCATTTGGTGAAGTACTCGACCGCGACGAAGGCGAACTTAAGGTTCCCCTGAGCGGTGGGCAGGGGTCCAACAATGTCGAGACCCCAGCGCTGGAGAGGCCATGTGTGGGCGATCAGCTTTGTATACTGCGAAGGGCCGCCTGACCGAGGAGAGAACTTCTGGCAGGCTTCGCAGGACCGAGTGACCCGATTCGCGGCGCAAATCATTGCGGGCCAGTAAAAACCCTGGCGGATCACCTTAGCAGCTAGGGCCCTCGGCCCCGCGTGCGAGCCGCACGTGCCACTGTGGACTTCACGTAGAATCTGCATGCCTTCGGCCTCGGTGACGCACTTAAGCATTGGTTGACTGACCCCTTTTTTGTAGAGTTGGCCTTCAATCAGAGCGAAGTCCCGGCTTCGATGTCTGAGGCGCTTGGCCTCACTGATGTCGGCTGGGTGATAATACCCCTGCAGGAACAGGGTAATGGGTGCTCGCCAGTCTTCGGTCATGATGAGGTTAACTTTACGGTGGCCCTCGCTGTCATTGGTTATTTGGAGCCCTTCGGGGCTCCGGACTGCTGGCGTGCCGATGATATGGAAGAACACGTCGGAGGGCATAGCTTCGCCCCTGGCCGCGGCCTTGGCCAATGCGTCGGCCTCCTCATTCTTGGCCCGGTCCACATGCTGCACGGTGAACCCCTTGAACTGCCTCTCGAGACTTCGGATGGCCGCGAGGTACTGCATGAGTGCGGGGTCCTTGGCTGCATAGTCTTTCTCGACCTGGCCGGCAACTACCTTGGAGTCTGTTTTGATGATGCAAGTGGTGACTCCGAGGGCCCTTAGCTTGCGGAGGCCGAGGATGACTGCTTCGTATTCTGCTATATTATTTGTGCATCTGTCGGATTCCAGATTGAAGCTGAGTCGTGCTGCATATCTGTGCTTGACCCCGACTGGTGAGGTTATGATTGCAGCGACGCCTGCCCCCGCATGGCACCATGCGCCGTCGCAATGGATCGTCCAGACCTTCTCTGTGGTCGGGTCCGGCTGTGTTACTGGCCCGGTCCAGTCGACGACGAAGTCTGCCAGGACTTGCGATTTGATGGCTGTCCTGGGCTCGAAGCTGATGTGGTAGCCGGAGAGTTCGGCTGCCCACTTGGCGATCCTCACCGATGCCTCCGGGTTTCTAAACAGTTCGCCGAGCCCCCTGTCTGAGGTGACGCGGACCTTGAATGCTTCAAAGTAATGGCGCAGCTTGCGCGAGGACATAACAACTGCGTAGGCGATCTTCTCCAGCTCTGTCATGTTGCATTTGGACGGTGTCAGGACCTCGGAGACGTAATAAACAGGGCACTGTCTGACAGCGCCTTCGACTGTCTGCTCCTGCACTAGTGCCGCGCTGACCGCGTGCGGCGAAGCCGCGACATAGAGCAATAGGGGGAGCGAGGAGTCGGGGCTCGTGAGGATGGCCAGCTCCGTTAAGTACTGTTTTAATGAGGCGAAGGCCGCTGCTTGTTCCGGCCCCCAGGCGAAGTCTTTTGCGCCGCGGAGAGTTTTGAGGAAAGGAAGACTTCGCTCGGCCGACCTGGAGATGAATCTGTTGAGAGCGGCCAATCTGCCAGTCAGACGCTGGACGTCCCTGGCGGACTGCGGAGGCGACATGTCGATGATGGCCTGGATCTTGGTTGGGTTGGCCTCGATGCCGCGGTGTGACACCAGGTAGCCCAATATCTTGCCCTGGCGAACACCGAAAACGCACTTTTCCGGGTTTAGGCGGAGTCGTGCATCTCGCATGTTTGCGAATGTCTCGGCCAGGTCGGCGAGATGGTCCTCCTTATTTTTGCTGGCGACGACGATGTCGTCCACATATGTAAATATATTTCTGCCGACCTGCCCTTCGAGTACTGTTTTGGTGAGTCTGGAGAAGGTGGACCCGGCATTCTTGAGACCCTCCGGCATTCTGACGAAGCAATAAGTGCCGAAGGGTGTTATAAAGCTGGTGCTAGCCTTGTCTTCCGCCTTCATGTATATCTGGTGATAGCCGGAGAAGCAGTCGAGGAGAGACATGACCTCGCATCCGGCCGCGCTATCGACTATTTTGTCGATCCGTGGCAACGGGAAATTGTCTTTTGGACAGGCCTTATTGAGACTGGTGAAGTCTATGCACATCCGCCATTTCCCGCTTTTTTTCTGCACCATTACAACATTGGAGAGCCATGTGGGGTAAGCCACTGGCTCAATGAATTTAGCCTCTAGGAGGCGGTGCACCTCCGCCTTGGCGGCCTCTGTCTTTTCGTCGGACATTTTGCGGAGCCTTTGCTTTCTTGGTCGCACCGAGGGGTCAATTCCTAAACTGTGCTCGATTATGGATCGGCTGACTCCGACCAGGTCGAGGGCGGACCAGGCGAAGACATCTTTATTCTTGGCCAGGCAGCGGAGGAGCTTCTCTTCTTCATGCGAAGTAAGGTCTTCGCTGATAGTGACTGTCTGCTTGGGCGTGGCCTGATCGAGGGGGACAGTCTTGGTCCCATCCTGACTCTGCAACTGAGCCTTGTCGTGCTGCTTGTCAGTTGGGCTGGCGGGCGCAGGGACCTCGCACTGTGTCGTGAGACAGTGCACGTTCCTCTGACCAGGCACGAAGTCCCGCTCTATGTTGCGCGCTGTCTGCTGGTTGCCGAAGACTGTGATAACGCCTAACGGACCTGGTATCTTCATACATAGATACAGTCCGTGAATGGCTGCTTCGAACTTATTAATGGAGCCCCGGCCCATGATGGCATTGTAAGGGTACACCATATCCACAATGTCAAAGGTTATTTGCTCGCTTCGGGCATTGGGTGCTACACCGAAGGAGAGAGGCAGCTCTATTTTGCCGACGGGGAAGGTGCCTTTGCCGCCGAAGCCATACAACGGGTTGTCCGAAGGCTTAAGCAGGCTGTGGCTGATGCCCATGCGATCGAAGGCGTGGAGGAAGATGATGTCTGCCTGGCTGCCGTTGTCAACGAGGACCTTGTGTAGGTCCCAGCCTGCCACGCTGCAATTGATAACCATGGCATCGCAGTGGGGGGCGCTGCGCAAGTCGACGTCCCGTGCGTCGAAGGTGAGCGGTACGTGGGACCACTTTGTCTGCACAACTGGGCCCGTGACGGCGACATGGTTTATGCTGCGGTAGTGGTCCCGCTTCTGCCGCTTGGTGTCGAAGTCAGTGCTGGACCCCCCAGTTATCATATGAATGACTCCGCGATAAGGTTGATCGGCGAAGTCTTCCTGCTTTGGGGCATGGGGGATGTTTTGATGTTGCTGGTGTGGTGGTGGAGGCGGAGGATGTACGATTTGTACTTCCTGATGACGTTGGTAAGCGTGGTGCGGTGGATGCGGGGCGGGAGCGTGGATATATGGTGGAGGGGGTGGCTGGTAATTATGCGCGACAATTCTGGGATTGTCGGCTGGCTGCGCCCTCGCCATTCTGTCCCTGGTGGCCTTCACTTCGGGGCAGTCTTTGGTTTGGTGGGCGCAGTCTTCGCCATGGAAAAGGCAGTAAAATCGGCGCGGTGGAGGGGGTGGCTGCGCACGCCCTCGGCCCCTGCCGCGAGTTCCACTTCCGCGGCCCTGGGGGGGAAATTCCTGGCGGCGAAGGGGGTCGGCGGCCGGCTGCTGGTTGGCAATGTTGTGCACTTGCTGCTGGCCGTGGCCATCTCGACCGGAGTCTGGTTGCGGAGTCCTTGTCCACGTGCGGCTGGACTGTGGAGTATCTTTTGGCTTCCGCTGGGACTCAATCTTGCGCTGGTGGAGCTCCTCGGATCTGGCGTACTTTTCAAAGAGCTGGTATAACTCTTGGAGGTTCTTTGGCGGATCTCTGATGCAGTGGCTGTAAAGGACGCCAGCGCGAAGACCACTGATAGCATAGTGGATGGCAATCTGGTCATCGACTGAGGGTAGCTGTGACTTGAGTGTCAGGAATTTGCGGTAATATTCCCTCAGGGTCTCCTTCTCTAGCTGCTTGCAGAGCGAGAGCTCGGCCAGGGCGTCGGTGTCCGGGCGGTACCCTTGGAAGTTGAGGAGGAACTTGTCCCGGAGACTTCTCCAGGAATCGATGGACAGCGGAGGCAACCTGGTGAACCAGGTGAGTGCGGGGCCCTCGAGGGCGATGATGAAGGACTTCGCCATTGTGGCGTCGTCCCCCCCGGACGATGCGACGGCGACCTGGTAACTCATTATGTATTGAGCCGGGTCGGTGCTGCCGTTGTACTTGGGGTAGGTCCCAGCCCGGAAGTTAGCTGGCCACGGCGTCACTTGCAGGTGAGGCGCCAGGGGACTTCGCTCATCGAGATAATTGACCCCTTGGAATGGCGCGGCGTGCGGGAAAGTGAAGTCGCGCTGGGGGAAACGCGGGTCCTCCGGTTGCGCGCGGTGTTGCAGGGGTGGCCCATGCTGCAGGCCGGGGTGGCCTTCGCGCGTGTCTTCGTTTTGTGCGCGCTGCTGGAGGGATGACTCGTGCTGCGGGCCGAGGTGGCCTTCGCGCTGCATCAGCGCAGTCTCCCGCTCGAGTTCCTGGGCCTTGTGCTCCTCGTCGCGTATCATCTGCCGCACTTTGGCGAGTGCGGACACACGCTGGCGCTTGGCCTCCAGTATCTCCTTCTGCCTCTGGAGGTTGCGGTTCTTGAGGCGCAGGGCGCGCAGCTGTAGCTGTTCTTCTGCTGAGACGCCGAGGACCTCACCGTCCTCGGCGAGGTCCGCGCCCTCCGGTGGCGCGAAGTCTGAGGGAGGTGCGAAGCCTGAGGGAGGTGCGAAGCCTGAGGGTTGTCCCTCAGGGTCGCAGGTGCGGAGGGTGTCGTCTTCAGTGGCCTCTTGGTGGGTGGATTGGGTGAGGGCGAGGGCCTTGCCCTTTCTTGCGGCGAGCAGTGCTGCCTTCGCAGCCTCGTCAGCCTTCGGGTTAGCTCTCTTGGGTGCCATCGCGGGTGGTTGTCTCGTAGCACGAACGGTGGGCGCCAAATGTTGGAACTTGCTCTCGACAGCAAGGGGATCCAACACGAGTGAATGGTGATGGCAACAGGGCACTCGCACGTGATGGCAAAAGCTCTGTTAATCCAGCCTCTCACGGGCACTGTGCGGGGGTATTTATAGGTATCCGAGTGCACGGCGCCTTGCGTTAAGGACGCATGTGCCCTCAGGTACCTAGTTTATCCCCAGAATATTCCCATAAAGCGGGATTACAAGCTGTAATTACAAGTATGCCTTTACAAATTAGGCCCGTAACACAAACGCGGCCACGCAGGGCCCGTTACAATGGGCCAGATCTCATGTGGACCTCAGAGCTGAACGAGGCCGCGCCGCGGGGAGGCGTCGCCGCAGGCCTTCGTCTGGTGCCGAATCGAGCGAAGGGTACTCGTGTTGTCTCTGGTGCCGATGAAGCGAAGGGTGTCCCTGCCTGCTTTGTCTGTCAGGGCAGGGGCTAAGCGGTGGAGACTTCGGGCGAAGGGTGGCGTTTCTGCCTTCGCTCCAACAAGATTCATGATCAGAGACCACCGCACCCAAGAGTCCATCAAGCAATTCAAAGAGATCACCCTGTCAATTCCATACTTGGTGACATTCACAAGGGGGTAACCACTAGATCTCGAGTTGCTCATTTCTGTGAACATTACTCTTTTATGTCCTCTATTGAGCCATACAGGATAGAAGACGCACTTAGAGATCCAGACTGGGTGGTGGCAATGCAAGAGGAACTCAACAACTTCACGAGGAATGAGGTATGGCAATTAGTTCCACGTCCTAGCCAAAATGTTGTAGGTACCAAGTGGGTATTCTGCAACAAACAAGATGAGCATGGTGTGGTGACTAGGAACAAAGCTCGACTCGTAGCAAAAGGATATTCACAAGTCGAAGGTTTGGATTTTGATGAAACCTATGCACCCGTAGCTAGGCTTGAGTCAATTCGGATATTACTTGCCTATGCTACTTACCATGGCTTTAAGTTGTATCAAATGGACGGAAAAGGAGGTTGCTCAACATACACCATGGCTTATAATCTCTCAAAGACGCTTTATGGGCTCAAACAAGCCCCAAGCATGGTATGAAGGCCTAAGAGATTTTCTTCTCACTAATGGCTTTAAGGTCGGAAAAGCTGACCTTACTCTCTTCACTAAAACAATTGACAAAGACTTGTTCATATGCCAAATTAATGTTGATGATATTATATTTGGGTCTACTAGCAAGTCGTTTTGTGAAGAGTTTAGTCAGATTATGATACAGAAATTTGAGATATCCATGATGGGGGAGTTGAAGTATTTCCTTGGATTCTAAATCAAGCAACTCTAAGAGGGCACCTTCATTTGCCAAACAAAGTGCATTCAAGATATTCTCAAGAAGTTTGGAATGAATAATGCCAAACCCATCAAGACACCCATGGAAACAAAATGGGCATCTCAACCTCGACATAGGAGGTAAATATGTAGATCAAAAGGTATACCGGTCGATGATAGGATCTTTACTCTAGCTATGTGCTTTATGACCAGATATTATGATTTTAGTATGCATGTGTGCAAGGTTCTAGGCCAATCATAAGGAAATCCACCTTAGGGCCGTGAAAAGAATCATGAGATATTTAGTTTACACTCCTAAGTTTGGGCTATGGTACCCCAAGGGATCTACCTTTGATCTAATTAGGTATTCTAGTGTCGATTATGTCGGATGTAAAATTGATAGAAAGAGTACATCAGTGACTTATCAGTTTCTAGGGAGATCCCTGGTGTTTTGGGCTTTAAAGAAACAAAATGCAGTAGCTCTATCCATGCCGAAGCCGAGTATATTGCTGCAGGCCATTACTGTGCACAATTACTCTGGATAAGGAAAACTCTTAGGGACTATGGCTACAAGTTGAGCAAAGTCCCTCTCCTATGTGACAATGAGAGTGTAATCGGCATGGCGGATAATCCCGTTGAGCACAGCCACACTAAGCACATAGACATCTGGTATCACTTTCTGAGAGATCACCAACAAAGGAGGATATCAAAATTGCTTATGTCAGCACCCACAACCGGTTAGCCGATATCTTCACGAAGCCCCTAGATGAAAAGACTTTTAGCAAGCTTAGGAATGAACTAAATGTCTTAGATTCTCGAAACTTTGATTGAAATCTTGCACATATTGCTTATGTTATACCTTTGACCATGTCATATCTCTTTCATTTGGTGCAAATGCATATTTCTTATTCTTCTTGTGCCAAAGCTAAGACTAATGTGCTTCCAAGAATGCTTCTATACTTAGTCTTAGATCGAAAGGGAAATGAAGTACTTGGCAAAGGAAAGGCTTCCGCTCCATATCTGATAGTATCCTTTGACCTACTCATATATTTACTTTCATATTTTTATTGTAAAAGACCTCTCGATTTCTCTATTTTTGGCGCTTAATGCAAAAGGGGGATAAGTTAATAGGCCATAGCAAAAGGACCGCACCACCACCCTATTTTTCTAAAACTTTTTTACAAAACTTTGTATGTGCAAAAATCCTCTTGACAGCTAAGGGGAGAACTTTTTCAGGGGAGCTTTTATTTAGCCAAAGGAAAAGCATTTGAAAACGGGGGAGAATCTTTCAAAACTTGAAAATGCTCTTGAAATCATATTCTTATACCATTGGCTAATTGCAAAAGAGTTTGAAAAGATTTTTCCGAAAGATTTGCAAAAACAAGCTAAGTGGTGCAAATGTGGTCCAAAATGTTAAATATATCAAAACAATCATATATGCTTAGAACTACTTTCATTTCAAAGTAACTTATGTGCATATGTCAAAATGCAAACTAGCTACATTTCTATACTTTGTATTTGCTTTGGTTTGTGTTGGCATCAATCACCAAAAAGGGGGAGATTGA
Organism: Zea luxurians; assembly: GCA_029449295.1. Classification (NCBI taxonomy): domain Eukaryota; kingdom Viridiplantae; phylum Streptophyta; class Magnoliopsida; order Poales; family Poaceae; genus Zea; species Zea luxurians. The sequence continues at coordinate 47,834,713 of JAOPSE010000022.1, forward strand.
AAGGGAAATGGCCTCAACCATTTTCTATAATCGATTTTGGTGTTTGGCGACCATCACAAACCTTATGGACTAACTAGTTTGCCTAGTTGATCTTTTCACAGGTACATAAAGTTCATATACACTAATAAGGAAAATGACCCTTGGACCCATTCTATAAGTATGGAGCAAATCAGAATCGCAGCAACCTGCGACGCACCAGACTGTCCGGTGTGCACCGAACAGTGTTCGGTGCCCAGGCTCGAACGCCAAACAAACTGACCGCTCTCGAGAATTCTCAGAGCTCTGTGGCTAAAATTCACTGGACTATCCGATGTGCACCAGACTGTCCAGTGAGCCCAGGGCCAATGATCATCTTCGCTAACGGTCGACTGCCATGTGACTGCCACGCAGTCTGAAGCGCCAGAAGGTTAGAGACAGTCTGCGACGTCAGGTTGCATCGGACTGTCCGGTGTGCCATCGGACTGTCCGGTGTGCCATCGGACTGTCTAGTGCGCCAAGAGGGCAATGAATCCAACGAACGACTGACGTGGCACGCACCGGACAATGAACAGTGTTGTGTCCGGTGCGCACCGGACTGTCCGGTGTGCTTGTCGACAGACAGCACAGCCCACGGCTAGAATAGTGGTTGGGGCTATAAATACCCCCAACCACCACCATTCAAGTTATCCAAGCTTTCCACTCTCAACACTCAATACAAGAGCAAAGAATACACTCCAAAGGCACATTCAAATCCTCCAATCCTCTCCAAGTTCCATAATCAAGTCAAGTGATCAAAAGTGCTTAGTGAGTTGAGGGTGATTTGTGTTTCATTTGTTGCTTTCCTCATCTCTCTCTAAACTTTCTAAGTGATTTGTAAAGCAAGCAAGAGACACCTAAGTGTGTGGTGATCCTTGCGGGGTTTTAGTGACCCGTGAGATTAAGAAGAAGCACTCAACCGGTCTAAGTGACCGATTGAGAGAGGGAAAGGGTTGAAAAAGACCCGACTTTTGTGGCCTCCTCAACGGGGAGTAGGTTCATTGGAACCAAACTTCAGGAAATAAATCATCATGTTCACTTGTGTTGATCTTCACTATTTGATTTTTTTGATCCCTCTCCCCTCTCTCTAAGGTTCTCTTGCTCACAATCTTGAGTTAGCTCCCAAAGTTATCCATATTGATTGAGCAACACATAACAAGAAGAACTATCTTCCGTACTCTGTATTCACTATTATTTATTTCTAACCCAAACCCCGGGTAAAAGTGTGTGTTCAAAGTTTATAATTTTCAGGTTTTGCCTATTCACCCCCCCCCCTCTAGGCGACTTTCAGCACTACACTGGACTAGGGCTCCGACCTGAACCAGTATAACCAACTCACCTTAGATCCACCCTCGAGCCCCCCATAGCTCACCATTCAGAGTCAGTCTGTGCTAACACCCCTACCGAACACAAATCTTATTGTCTCCTAGTTCTAGAAACCACGATAATATTTGTGTAAAAATTGGAGGCATTTTATTACTATTTGGTAAGTTTTTGTAAAAAATGTATAATTGATTTAGCTAGTAATAAGAAGAAACATCACTTAACTTACTTAATAAAATCAACAAAAAAATATATTAGTTTAATAATAGTATTATTTATCTCTAGTAAAAAAATATACTTAAATATATTTTTAAGTAGTTTTTTATTTTTAGTAATTAATCTGTTACTTCTAAAATTTCAAGAAAACTAGGGAGAATATAATATCTAATTAATAATTTTTGTGTAAAATGATATAAATAGTGAACACCAGTAGAAGATAGAATTAAAAAAGACAAAATTGGAGCCGCTTAAATCAGTGTGACGTCATCAAAACCACCAACTAAAACTGACTAGAGGGTTATTTGTCTGGTTTTATAAAGTTGAGGGGTGAAACAACCGATTTTGAAGATGAGGGAGTGAAGTAGACCACCCTCTAAAGATCAAGGGTTATGTAGACTTATTCCATTTCTTTTCACTTATATAATACTATATGTGCAAGTAATCTCTCATGTGATTAACTGATTACCTCCATAGATCAACAAATGGTTTTAGCATACTTGCAAATGATGGGGAAGTAAGTCACATACTAGTTTATGATGAACAATATCTATTTAGACTTCATCTGAAAAGTTTGAGGCTCTACCTGACTGAACCAAATATTCTATGTCATATGTGGACTAATTGGACACTATGGCAGTTCTGAAAAGCTAATAACTGTGTGAAACAAATAGTGTTGAAAATTTTTCATATATGGTCTAATTGAACTATACATTATATAATAAATTGATGGTGGTGTGTGAACTCTTTGTTGTTGAAAGTGCATCTAGCCCTTTTTTGGATTTTGGTGATTTGGATAACAACACTCTTAAAGGACTAATCAATTTGCTAAGTGTTGATTAGGAAAATAGAAAAAGCAATCATGATTTAAAATAACCAAGAGACAAGGATTGATATGAAAATGTCTCATATACATGGATTATTCATGATATAAATATGCATAAAGGATCAACATTAAACAATGATAATTAGACATTCAACGGATTCAATGTACACTCAAGACGTATGGCTTAAGGAAAGCTTGATCAAGTGGAGAAGTAAGTTATTGCATTTAGTCAAGGGACAAATCAAGCCAAATAGAAGTCATATAAGGATGAGTAATCTTTATTGAACATGGAGATTTAAGTAAATGAGAGGAAGTGTCAAGCCAAAATGAATATGATATAAGGAATCGTGAATTGGTTTGACCATATTGATGTTGGTACATATATGTTTCTATGAGAATCACACTAAGGCTTGATTGATCTTAACACTCATATCTAGATGACATTCAAGCAAGGTTCACAATATTGAAGAAATGATGCTCAACAAAATGTGACTTGGAGACAGTCTGATAGTGTGAAGACAAGCAAGAAAAGGGCTTCGAGGGACTAAGAGAAGGTGAAGGTTAAGCAGATGGCTTGTGGACCGAGGTACCATGGCTAAGGTAAAAAAGAGAGTACTTGCAAGATGTCGATGGACTAATCAGATTGTGAAGAGTCGTACAGTGATGAAGATCACAACATTAGAAGACGTGATTTGAATTCATTAGTTTAATTCATATGTGATGAGATGATTCAAATCATATGACACGGGGGTTGCTAGCTCAAGACAAGTGGAGAAGCATGGTCACAAGTCCAAGGAAGAGGTATCAAAGAAGGAACCTGAAAAGGGCTCATAGTTATGCAAGACTTTGATACAAATGACCAAAAAGTGAAAAACTAGAAAGAATCAGAGTTTGGGTTATTCCAGTGTTTGGACATGTTTTTTGTGACCATTCCAGCATATTGGAACTCAATGAGGTAAGAGGATTACTTAGATTTGAAGTTTGGAGTTCCAAGTGTATTGGAGAATAAATTTGATTTTTATTTGAGTTCTTGAGTTTAGGAATCGCCGTACTGTCAAGAGGGATCCACAAATGAGTATTGGTACTTGCACTAAAAGCTCAAAATCCTTGTTTTAAAAGTCGTGAGTTTACCCGTTGGTTTCTCCTTTGGTTTCTATCTTGTTTCTTTTCAAAATCTGTTTTACTGTTCATACCGGTTCAACCAGGATCAGGGTTGGTTCAACTAGGATTCATCAAGTTCTTTTCTGGAATTTTTAGGTTCAACCAGGATTCACACCGGTTGAACCAGGATTTGCGTAGTCACCTAGAATTTTCAGATCTGAGTCGGGGCGGCTATAAAAAGCCTTCCCCTCTCAATCTCTCTCTTTTGTGCTTTGGTGCAAGAACATGTTCTTTGTGGATTCATTTCTCTTGGAGCTCCAAGCTGCTAGACGACTAGGCGTCGCTTATGAGTCACCAAATATATCTTGTGGAAGACCGCAATAAGTTTGTATTACCCACTCTTTTGAGCAATCTCTAGTAAGTGACCTCACTTGGATCTTTGTGGTCGGTGAGGGGAGGATTAGGGTTGAAAGAGACCCGACTCTTTGTGGGCACCTCAATGAGAAAGTAGGGCACCTTGTTGGTGTGACAAAACCTTGGTAAAAATCGTGTATCTTGTGTGCTTTTATGGGTGTGATTTTGTCTCTCATCATCTCAGATCTTTGATCTATCTAGTTAGTTTTAATTCAACTCTTCCGCTGTGTTTATTGTTGGTAGATCTGAATAGTTTCATTTAAGTTCACAGTTGAACAGGTGAATTGCGGTTGAACCAGCCTCAAGACTGATTGAACCGCCTCCCCTGTTGAACTGTCGTTTCTCATAAAAATTCAAAAATTTGTGTTGAGAATTGCAGGTGTGGCCTATTCACCCCCCTCTAGGCCACTTTTAGTTGTAAACTCCTGGTGTCACAATTATATAATATATATTTTGTGTTGATGTTTTTAAAAATATTATAATCATGTTTGTTGCGGACCTCTATTGCTGAAGGTCCTCAAAGTATTGTATTATCAATTAAACATGTTTTAGGTACTATAAAAAGACAACAAAGCTCACCTTTGTTCGAAGCGGCGCGTGAGGAAAGAACGAAGCTTGGAAGCTTCAGCTCCGTGAACTTGACTGATGGACATGAACGAAGGAGAAAAGAAACTTCGGTCCCAAGTGAAATGGAAATGGCGTTAAACCATATTCTCTAATTAATTTTGGTGCTTGATGAACATCACAACCATTCGAACTAACTAGTTTGCCTAGTCTTTGATTCACAGGTTCGTAAGTTCATCATTTCAGTTTCTAAGTCAGAAATAACTCAAAACCAACCAAAAAGAGGTAAAACTTGGAATAGATGAACTATGTTTAGTCCTATCCATGGTTCTGATGAAGCTCCACATCATGTTGATTCTTGTGAGAGATTCAATACACCTAAAAAGATCTAATCACTTCAACATCGATGAACAATTATTGTCCTTCATCGAATCTGTTCAGCAATCATGAATGTCATACTGCACATTTTGACTTGGATACTTGATAAATCATTGATATTTCTCATTGCATTTGTTGTGATTTGTACCTCATTACAAGGAAGAGAGATTCAAGCTAGTCGTTGTAATGTCATTTGATACTCTTGATGAAGTGAAAGAATTCTATAAGACATATGCACATGAAAGCGGGTTTTTGGTTCCTATAGGAGCTCAACCAAGAAATGCGATGTGGTTGAGAACAAGAGTTTGTGTGTTCAAGGGAAGGTTTCACAAAGAGATGTGCTGAACCAAACAAGCAATAGAAGCACTCATAGACAAGATGTGGATGTAATGTGTGTATATATGAGAGGTTAAATCAGGATAGTAGGTAATATATCGCTTCTTTTGTTGTGGATCATAACTATGGTCTAATATCATGTAGACTTGTTCAAAAATTGGGTTCGGGTCAGGTCAAGGTCGAATCGTGGGTTGTTTGGCATGACTCGTACTTGACTCGTGCCTAGTGTTGGGTCGGGTTGTCCCGTGCTTCTCTTTTGGGCATGTCAGGTCAGTTTTTTTGGCTTTAGGTCAGGCTTTGGGTCAAAAATGATGGTCTGTGCTTGACCCATGGATTGTTGCGTGTCAGAAACTATGACCCGTACATGCCAGTTGCATTGGTCGGGTCAAGTTTTTCTAGGCAGGTTGGGTTGGGTTGGGTCGCCCATGCTTAGATCTAATCTCATGTGATAAAATTCAGTTTCTCTAATTCATAATTTTTAGTCAAAGAGCCAAGATTCACATGCCACAAGGCGAATATTGGTACCTCGCAAGCATGTAGACTTTACAAGTTTGTGATGGATTTGATAATGTTGAATGCATGTAGTGGGACATACAGAACTACTATTGGGGACTTAAGGAAAAAATGCAAATTCTCAATTATTC